>CM018691.1:80042368-81242368 GCA_009363875.1 Mikania micrantha | reverse complement strand
CATGCGCACATGGTATGGGAAGACTCAATACTTATACAGGTAAGGACTTCATAAGGCAGACTAACTGGCCTCGAGCGTTGACATGGTGTCAACTCCATCTAGTCATTTAGTGACCTTTGTTATCAACTCTCATTTTTTTGTAACAAGTGACCTCGGATGAAAATAAATTCTCTCGGATGTGACTATGTGTCCTCGCATTGATATTCTAGTCCCGCACCATTGATGAACGTTACACTCAAGTTACTTTTTTGGGTTAGGTACTGTTAATCATCGAGTGTGCCTCTAGGAGCCACCACTTCAGGTATTCAATCGCCCCACAGTTGTTAACTCAAACTTGGTTTTCAAAAGTTAATATATTGGAATTCGATAACCAGAATACCTTTCAAAACTGTCAACAAAATTCATATTCGATATGGGAATACTACACATACTATACTTCGGTATACACAAAGAATGCAGTGGAGAATGGTTAGAGTGAAACTCTTAATTTCTATTAAAGGCAAAGTCGTGTCAAGCCTGTGATGGGCTGGCGGCTGGGCTTGACCCTATGTATGCCTTATATATAAGTAGTCTTGACTTGATGAGACGATGTTGGTAGTGATGTTTAAGGTGGAGACTTTGATGGGTTTTGGACAAGAATATATTTATAAACTTATGCAACAGTTTTCAATACTAAACTATATGAACTCATCAAACATGTGTTCACTTTATTTTTACATGCTTTCACAGTTGACGAATTGATTTAAGCTTAGGAGCTCAGAATACTTGCTAGTGTGCCTAGCTTAGAGAACTTAGCGACTTTTGGTTGTGCATATGTTTTGACAACAACATGTGAATCATTTTTGTATATCTTGTATAGTTACAAGATAGAATGACTCATGATTTTTTTGGATAGATTTACATTGTTAAATTACTAGACACGATGATTGTAGTTTAAAATTTTAATCCTAGTTTAATGTTATTCTCAAATCTTGTGCTATGTATACAATCTGATAATCCCGATTGATATCGTGCCCTGAGACTTTTCGCCCGACGAGAATGTCGATCAAGCCCGCTGGCTCGGGGTGTGACAATTATCACAATAATTAATTCCTCCAATATTATTATTATTTCATAAATAACAATAAAACACCACTTTATATCTAATTCGTGACATTGAATGTCTAAAACAAATTTTAAACACAATCTCATTACTATCTTCCAAGGTGTAACTCTTTGGATCGTACTTCGATAGTAATGTTGATATTATCGATGATCGGAAATCTCATATCCAACAGGCTGCCACTTGGACGATTCATCGTATAACTGTTTCAATGTAGACATTGTTGGACACCTAGCTGTATCGCGCTGCCCCTGCAAGGTATGACTTTTAAAGTCAAATAATTTCTTTAGTTCAAGTAGTTCTTTACTTAACTACCAATTATAGCCATGGTAACCTTTAATAATTTTTCCTTTATAAGTGATATTCTTTGAACATGAGACATGGATCACATTTAATTCTCATATGCTGTTCAAAAATTCTTGTTGTCGCACTCCAATTTATAAGGGTCTAACAAACTACTTTTAGTTTGAGCACGGCCATGCATTTATACCTGTTTAAATTAACGAGGGCGCCTGAATATCATCTCTTAATTATATAAGAGTATAGAATCCCTTGGAAGCACACAACTCCCACCTAGTTTCAGAACCATTCCCAATCAATAAACTTATTATTGCCCATTTTCAGAACAACGTTAGATAAGATCAAAGAATGACCTTAGACTAATGTCAGTTCTAGTATGCCCCTTAGGTCTAAGGATATATAGATCATACCATATTCAAAACTACTTATGAAAATGATCCACGAATAATGTTTTGAAACGAGTTACGTCCAACATCATTCTCTAATGTATGTCTATGAATCTTGGGCCTCAACCCTTTGAGATTTTATCTTATAAACTATCCAAGCATTCAGGCTATCTTAATTCAGATTGATTCCCATGAATCTGATCGACTATGGACATTTAGAATACTATATTCAAGGATAGTAAAACGTACAAAATATCGAATAAAGAAACATTATTTATTATGCATTTAACCATTAAATCAAAATAAATATCCAATGTTACTTTATTTCGAATGCACCCAGATACTAAATACAGATCAAATCCAATCACTAGAAACCTAAGACCTATATTCTCAACATGCTCCTCGTGTTTAGACAGAGGCATAGGCTTAGTAAAAGGATCCGCTAGATTTTGATCTATGTGAATTTGTTTATTTTGACGTCTTCTCTTTCCACTACTTCCCTTATGTAGTGAAACTGTCCGAGTATGTGCTTAGACCGATGATGTGACCTTGGTTTTTTTCCTGAGCTATGGCAGCATTGTTGTCACATAATATATCTATTGGTTTCCTAATACTAGAAACCACACCGAGATCAGTCACAAATTTCTTCATCCAAGCAGCTTCTTTTGCAGCTTCCGAAGCAGCAATGTCTTCAGAATCTATTAGTCCCACTACAGGATCTAAAACTGATATCGATTATCCAATCACACATGAGAGTGCGAAATGGTATCACGTGTGTGCAAGAACAATAATAATCAAGAACAAGATGAAAAACAATGCGATTACTCACGTTAATTGAACTCGGTTTCAAAAGAACCAACTAGTACAATGAGTTTGACTACAAGAATAGAGAAAACAATGATAAAAAACGAACCAACCCTACCGCGACTTCTAAACCGGGTTTATATTGCACCCATACACCACTTAGGCCTCTCGACCCATTGTAACTAAACGGACCCAACAAACCAGACAAAACAAACTACTCGAGAACAATAAACCACTCGTGAAACAAAGTCACCACTCAAGAACCACCATATCATCCACGAGAAACATCAAAACTTATTTTACTTCCTAACAATCTCCCCTTAGTGTTGTGTTTCCTCAGCACTCTTTTCTTTAGCAGGTTCATCAGATTCTCCACACTTAATCATCAATGTAGAGGAATCTCCTTTAGCTCCAGTCCATGCTTCATTCTTCAAAATGACTCTAGCATAAACTACAAACTCCAAAGCATCATCCAAGTGATCTTGATCCACTTTCATCTCATGATTATTCAGGAATTTGATATTTTTCTCACTTAAACAGATCAGATCAATCGTATCATAAAATGTGTACTCAACATCCCCACAGTTAATAATCACACCATATGTCTGTTCATCAAAAGCCCAGAATTTGAAACTATCCAAAACTCCCTCAGGTAAGTCTGGAAGTAGTTGGACATTTTACTTCATAGACATAAATATCAATTGGGTTTCCAAGAGAATTTGTCTTCTTTTTTATTTTGATAGACTTAGTAAGAGTCATATTAGAGAATCCTTTCTTGACATGTTGCTGTAAAGAGTTGTAGAAATTTTCTCCTTGTTTGTTCTTGCTAGTATTGAAAAATCTTTGTCTCACCAGTTCCGCCATGTCGACAACTGTCAATGATTTGAATGAAGAAGGATGATCAGAATATTCAATACACTTGGTCAACTTTCTTCTAAGCCACCACTTCTCCTTCACTTCATCATATCCCCAGCACACAATCCCAGACCTGTCTCTTTCATAATTAAACCTATTGTCTCCCACATTGACAATGAACAGGCACATTTAAACTTATCTGCATCTTTAATTTCTTGAATGGTTCTGTCTGTTATCATCATAAGTTCCCTGGACTTAGCTATACTAACTTTATATCCAGTAGCACGCAAAGTATTTTCTCAATCCCTCCTCATAACTGTGGGTAAGCTCATCAAACTCAGCTTGACTGGTTTCAGGTGTGGGTTCAGAAGTAGTTGATGGGCTTGATTTATCAGCGAACTCTCCTTTAAACTTGTGTTGTAATTTTTGCTTTAAATCAAGCACAATTGCTGATAAATGACCCATATTGGTTTCAAGATCTTTGATCTTTTTGACCTTAAGCTCATTGTCTGTCTTCAACTCTTGAATCAGAAGTGTATGAGATAGAGAATGTTGTTCTAGCTCAAACACTCTGCTTTGGAGCTTTACAATATTAATGGGTTCATCTTCATGCAACACATTCTTCCCTTTATCAGCTCTAATCACTTGTTCACTAGCTAGGAAAGAGCCATAATCAAGATCTTCAGTATGCGAGGAAGACCCAACAACTGATTCTTTAACTTGTCGTGATGTTTGGTTGGTTCAGTAGTGGTGGTCTGTATCTGAGTTACTAAAACATGTTCAGTTTCTGGTTCACAAACAACAACCTGTGGCTCTGGGTCTCTTCTTCTTCTCTTTCTGGGAACCAAATCAGCAGCTACATCCAGAGGTGGTTCTTGATCAGTAAATGAAGGTGCAGAAAGAGGTTTTCATACACTCCTTTTAACGTGCCAAGCAACGCCTCAAGATTTTCAGTAGTAAGCAAGTTCACTTACTCAGGAAGGTCCTTCTCAACCTCTTACGTCTCAACCTCAAAGTCAAAATCCATATCAGGTTCCTCTCCAGTCAAAACATCTTCATACTTGGGCAACTTAACAAAATATACATCATCATCTACGGATTTTGAACTAGCACCTTCAACATTATGTTCTTCCTCAATCACAACGTTTGGAGCATTTACTTCCTCAGCCGCATCAGCATCTTCAATTTCAGCAAATTGACCAAATTTTTTCAAAGGGTGCAATCCCTCAAATTTGTATTTTGCACCCCTATTTTGCATCGTAACCAGAAAGGTTGATTCAATCATAAGTTTCAAATCTCTAGTCACCACTCCTCTCTGTAGACAGGAAAATCTCTCGTTAAAGTTCATTTGCAGAAATCTGTGATACATCATGAATCTCTCGGATTTGCTTCCTTTCAAGTTGCCCTTCTTCTCATTCAAGATGAATTTTGAGAAGTTGTACCCTTAGTTCATTGCAAGGGCGACAAAAGCAGATGATTATTCCTTGTTCAGCATATCAAATGTCCACTTATTTCCACCCATACACACCATGAAGACGTGAGCTATGTATCTCCAATAAGGAATTAGAAAGTTTGTTTTGCAGCATGGGGTTCTCGAATTAATCTTTTCTTTCTCGAGCTTAAAGAATTCAATTCTCGAATTGAAATAGTGCTTTCATAGAATTCGAATACATTTCATATCCGAGCACAAGTGAACTTTCTCGAATCTAATCCTCTCTTTCTCGAGTTTTACGTGAGTTCTCGAACGTCATGTTCAAGAACTGTTCATCTTCTTCCCAAGAATTCAAAAACCATTCCAGTCGATTTAGAGCATTCTTAAATCCAAAAACCAATCAAATTTCATGATCCATTAAGGCACATTCATGATCAGAAACATGTTTAAATCTTGATTCGATAGATTTCAATATCCATTTTTTTTTGTAATTTTCGAAAAAGAAAATCCCAAATCTTCGAATTCAGACACTCCATTCTACGATTTTAACTTGTTGATAAAACATGCATATAGCTTAAAGAAACGTTAGCAATGATGAAGATGATGAAATTGATCGATGCAGAATTCGAAAACGTTGACATCCTCAAGAAGGGTTTGTGTGAATTGAAAAAAATGTTTTTGAGTAACTCGAAAACTGCAAGGTTTAAAACTTTTTAACCATAATTTCCCCTTTTTATTTATTTGGTTTAACCTGCTCAGACCCATTAGCCGGCCCACAAACCCAACACGTTCATTTTGAATTAACAGGAGTGATCAAGTCAAATAAACACATTATTTGGGATTAAATCGTCCTCAAGTCAGCCAAAAATTCCTTTTAACAGTTACCCTTATGAACCAAATATCAGGATTGCTGATATATTGTTCGTTTAAGCCCAATCTTAAAACCTTTTCGATTTTCTATTCATGCATCTTTATCATGTTTTGGTACCTTAAGTGTGTTGTGGGCGAATCACACTAAATCCTAGATACCAATGGTGCATCCTATCAAGCCAAAGATTCCCTATTTTACATTTAATTGGCATCTGATCCTGATTATATGTCTGAGATTTTAGAGAGAGAAAGGAAGAATGGAACATAGGTTTTAATATACAAGGCCTAATATTCAATGGAGTTTGGGTTTTGGACTCTAGTGGGTCTCTTTTAACATGCTTTTTGCATGATGCTTTGAGGCATCTTTTATTGGTGTTAGTAGATCCAAACTTCGTAGCATATGCTCATGTATGCAAGTCACATCTCAGGTCTCCGTGTAAACAGAACAAAGAGAGTTACACTTCCCAGGTCTCTGCGGAGGCACAACAGAGAGAGGACGTCCATGAGCACTGCATAATTTTTTGTACAGACGGAAAGCACTTTTTAGAGGAAGCACTTGATGTTCGACATATTTTCAGAATCTCGTGCATATTAAATGTGTCCTAAGATTTCTAAGACAGTCAAATAGGCAATGCACTTTTATAAGTAGTGATATTTCCATACAACAACACACAATTTCTTTAGATAAGCACAAGATAGATCAGCTAATTCGGTTAAGTGAGCCTACCAGCATATCATTTCAACCCAAGTTTTTTCAGAGATAGCACTTTACAGAATTTTTAACTGACCCTTTGTCACGAAAATTTATATCATTTCCCAAAACATAGTGAGATTCCAGACTTAATTTCTTTGACATATTTCTCCCCCTAAATTTATTCATGGTATGAAAAAATTTATTAAAATAAATTTGAGTTAAATGTAGGAAAAGACCCCGCCTTTCCTGACCAAGTGATCAGTCCTCAAAAACAATCATTTTTAACAAATCCACAAGCACATTGAAGGTAGAGATGCTCATAGGCTTTGTGAACATGTCAGCCACGTTTAATTTTGTATCAATTTGTTCCATTTTAATTAGTTTATGGTCATAGCAATCTCTGATAAAATGGATTTTCATGTCAATATGCTTTGTTTTAGAGTGTTGAACCGGGTTTTTGCAAATTTGGATTGCTGCATCGTTATCGCAGAAAATAGGAGTGTTATTGAAATTCAAACCGTAGTCCAGCAATTGATGTTGCATCCATATCACCTGGGAGCAGCAAGTAGATGCTGCAACATACTCTGCCTCTTCAGTGGAGATGGAAACAGTTTGTTGCTTCTTGCACTGCTGTGAAATGAGCCTGTCTCCCAGAAATTGACATCCAGCAGAAGTGGACTTATGATCAATTTCACATCCTCCGTAATCACTGTCACTGAAGGCATAAAGATCAAATTCAGAATTGAGAGGATACCACAAACCAAAACAGGGCTTCCCTTGCGAGGATATCACACTTTCAAATTCCTTGCACAGCTTTTCACTAGTTGATCCGAAGATGATGTCATCAACATAGATTTGAACCAGAATCATATCATCATAGACCCTTTTTAGAAACAGAGTTTGATCAACTGTGCCCTGTGTATATCCATGACCCAGCATATGTTTTGTCAGTGTAGCATCAGGCCTGTAGAGCCTAATGAAGACCATATAATGCCTTATCAAGCATATATACATGCTCTGGGCGATCAGAGTGAACAAAGCTAGGAGGTTCACTAACATATTTTCTTCTTTCACTTTCCTAAAAAGAAATCTTTTTTGACATCCATTTGATACACCGTGAAGCCCATGTATGAGGCATATGCAAGGAACAGACGAATGGCTTCCAATCCAGCAACTGGAGCATAGACTTCATCATAATCAAGTCCTTCAACATGACGAAAACCTTGAACAACAAGACTAGCTTTATTTCTGACGATGACCCCACTGTCATCTTGCTTGTTGCTAAACACCCAACGAGTACCAAGTGCCTTTTTGCCAGTAGGCAGAGGAACAAGTTCCCATACTTTAAATGATCAAACTGATTCAACTCGTCATGCATAGCTTCAACCCAACTAGGTTCTTCAAGAGCCATGTATATATTCTTTGGCTCTATCTGAGAGATAAAACAAGATTATAAGCAGTTATTGATAACCCTAAACTGGCTTCTTGTCTGAACTATTGTGTCAAGTGATCAGACAACATTTTGAATGGGACGATCACGTTGAATACGCGTAGGAATAACATTGTTAGAAACATCGATCACACTTGGTACGTTTGGCACGTTTTCAGATGGTACTTATAGAGTATCTGGTTCAGCGTTTGCTTCATCACGTGATGAACTGGCAGTATATTCAGCTCCAATGGGTTCAGGAAAGACGTTAAGTTGCTCATTTTATGCGTGATTGTGAACAGATTCAGATTCAATGAGTGTGTCATGCTGAATTTCTTTGCCTTTTTCGGTCAACTGAGATGCAGATCTCTAAGCAGGTGGATCAACTGTCCATAAAGTGTTTCTAACAAATTCCAAATCGTCTGTGTTGAAGGTTATTCCTGAAACGTTAGGTTCATTAGGAGAGACGTCAGACATAATATTGAAAGATTTGAATAAAGAAGCATAATCAAAAAGCCAGTCCTGGCCAACTCTTGCATCTGTTACGTTTTCTTCAAGCCAACGAACATCCTAAGGCTCCACAATTTGTTTGGTAAATTTTTTATAAACTCGATATGCCATTTTACCGGGATATCCCACAAAAGCTGTCATGTGGTCGAGCATTGAACTTTGGGATTTCATCAAGCTGCAATAATGTACAAGGACATCCAAAGATTTTAAAATTCTCAACAGAGGGTTAGTGTTTATAAATAATTTCATATGGAGTCATCATGTGCTGTTTTTTTAGCAAGACTCGATTGTGAACATAACAAGCAGTGTTAGTGGCCTCGGCCCAGAAAAATGTAAGCAGATTTGAGTCAATCAGCATGGTTCGAGCAGCCTTAATCAATGTTCTATTTCTCCGTTCAGCATCTCCATTCTGTTGTGGAGTTCTGGCTGCACTGTATTGCCTACCAATTCCTTTTCCTGCACAGAAGATGTTAAGTTCAACATTCTTGAACTCTGTTCAGCTGTCACAGTGAATTCCCTTGACTCTTTCATTTGTTTGATTCTTAATGAAGATGATAAAATGCTTCAGCAGTTCTGCAGTTTCACTTTTGTTTGACAGAAAGAATACCCAAGTAAACGTGACTAGTCATCTGTAATAACCAGACAATATGATGCACGATTGATGCTTAGCCCATTTACTAGTCATCTGTAATAACCTAGTTGGCTTATGCGATTTTCGATGATGTTTCCCTTTAGCGCATGCAACGCATTTCTCAATCATCATGAAATCTTGGATTGGAAGATTCCGGACGATGTTCTCCTTTGCAATCCGATTAAGGTTTTTGAGATTTGCATGTCCCAGACGACGATGTCAAAGCATTGCATTTTTTTCAGGTAACTTAGAGAAAAGACACACTAATTCAGCAGATGGTTGCTGATTAATATCTAGGAAATGAGCATCTTGTCTTCTTTGAGCTTTCACCGAAATCCAATCTTCTGGGATGAAGATTCCCTGTTTAAGAATGAGACAATCTTTTCTTGTAAAATGACTGGAATAACTTTTGTCACACATTTGAGACACACAGAGCAGACTATGTTTGAGTTCAGGACTGTAGTTGACGTTTTCAAGAATTAATGCTCTATTAGAGACAGAACCCTATTGAACAATCTTTCCTCTACTTCATCCTGTAAAACCTGCATCTCCCCCATCATGATGCTCAAGATTTTTAAGCTGGGAGATGTCTCCTGTCATATGCCTGGAATAGCCACTATCCACATACCAAAATATGAGGATATTCCTCCATAGCTGTTCCTGCACAGATAATAGGATCAGTTAGTTTTTGGAACCCAGATCAATTTGCTTCTGGGTCTTCTAAAATTATATGTGTAAGAAACATTCATAAGGTTTGACTTGAATTTAGCATGTTTAACAAATGATTGGGATGAAGTTGTGAACTTGTGAATTTTGTAAGTTTTTGAAAGATGAGATTTGTCCCATAAGATTTTATGCTTATTTTGATTTTTCACTTTTCTACAGTTACCATCAAAGGGCTTGTAATCCCTAGGGTTTTCTTATTTAAAAATAAATAAATAAATAAATAAATAAATAAATAAATAAATAATAAATTAGATTAAACATTAACTATTAAATTAGTCCCTAATTATAATATTGGAATAAAGCTAAAAAGTTTTTAAAAAAAAACAAAGGAAAAAAAAGGGAGACAATTTAGTTATAAAACCTAACAAAGAGTTATAAAAAAATTTACATGAAATACTAACTTAGATAAACAGGAGGGATCAAAAGCGTAATTTTCTAAACTGATTTTTAGTTCTAAGAAGGTTACATATGAATATGAAAGAAACATGGAACTTGAGGGACTAAAAGGGGCAAAACCCTATTTTTGTTTCTTCTCCCTTACAGCTTCCCCCGTTCGAACCTCAGGAGAACCGGGTCTCACCTAAACCCATCTCAAACGCAATCACAAATTAAAACAAGCAGTAAATATGCGATCCCAATGAAATTTCGAACTGATACGTATGAATTAATTCCAAAAATAACAAGAAACACGTTAACCTTAGCTGTTAACAACTTGACTCGAGCAGATCAAGAAATCAAATAATACGAGTCAGTTTAATCAAATTCAACACACACACATATTGGAGACAACCCTCTGGCTCTTGCACGAACTGAACCTCAACCGAACTCAATCAAATCGACAACAAAACAGGTAAAAAATCATATCATTCAACTCGTTTAGATGCTAGGAACAATAGCCCTAACATGGCAGAAGCTAATAAGTTCTCCATCTATCGAATTGGATTGAGCCTCGTTCTTAGGGTTTATCTGATTTGGGGCTTCCATCTGATTTCATTATAACATTAGGAATGCTAATTTACTAAGTAATCCTTTAAATTTTAGGTTATCGTGTGATCTTTTGATTCGAGCTTGAAACAAGAATCTTTGGATTAAGCTAAGCAAACCAGTGAGTATTCATACTCCCTCTTTTACTTTTAGTATTATGGGAAGTTACATATGTTTACTCAAAACAATGTTTACAATCATAACCATTCAACGCAAGCATTTAGTCTATGTTAGTTAGAATCCTTACTGTGTAAATGTGTGCTTTGTGAAATCTATTATTCATTATTCATGTGTTATCTATTGCAAACAAGATTGAAATACTAGATGTTATGCTAGTATTGAAACTTGATTGAAAGTCCATTATCTATTCTAGACTTTGTTGAAGTTGTAGTTTATACTATTCCTGAAACTGGTTTGAGAGATTGTTATCTATTGCAAACTTGTGTTATTGCATAATTTAGTTTACGACTTGATCAGTCTTGACTAAGTTCTATGTATTACACTTGTTTGAGAGACTGTATTGCTATTGTATTCATATTATATGCAAACATGACTTATACGTGCCTTGATTCTAATTTTAATTAGTCTGATTGTTGTGCATCAATTATTTAAAACATTTATTTAAACTGTATGTTTTACTCACCAATCGAAACCAACAGAAACTGTGGTGATCCGAAGGTGTAGGATGAACGTTTGATGCTATATCAAACACCACGGGTTGAGAATCGAACTTGGACAACAAGAACCGCTCAAATCTTCTAGGGTTTGACACTGGAGTGCTCTGGGAAGAAAGAGGGCTTGGGAAAGTTAGGTTTGAAACAGTTTGGGTTGATATTTATAGACTGTCTTCATTCGGCCGAATGAGTGGCCGAAGCAACTCATTCGGCGAATGACTCATTCGTTCGCCCAAGTCATTCTGTAATCGTTCATTCGGCCGAATGGCTTCATTCTTAGAGCCAATCGCCCGAATGGGTTTGTAAGACATTTAAATTCAACTTTAAACATAATCAAACACTTAAAATCAATAATAGACATTAAGAACACTATATAGAAAGACAACTTCCGTTAATATCATAAACTTTATACATAAGGATAATACAAAGTAGAACTAGGGACATTTAATGCATCTACAAACTCCCCCTTGGACCTAGTTCACTCCTTGGAAGTGTCTTTCTTGAAATGTTTGTCGGAAATGGCTTTCCAATCAGCTCCAGCATGTATCCTGAACACCATACAAATACGAATGACTCTCGTGAACTGCATGGCTTGTTCTATGTCGGCAACATCGAAGAACATCTGATGGAAGAACATAATCTTGACATCATTATGAGACAGATTGGTCAACCACATTGGATCAAATAGACGTTCAGTCTCCTATTTCTTGTCTTTGCACATCACAATTACAGCCTCTCCAGTACGCCCGTCATAATACCACCATCGGAAGCCTTCCAAAAAGTCTTGACGCATGTTCCTCAATGGAATCTTCTTCATGACTTTAGGAGGAAGCCACTTAAGGATCACTTTATGCTTCCGGGTATCTCCATCTATATCTGGAAGTAATATCTTTCAGGTTGCTGAGGCCTGAAGTTCACCCACCTCTTTCTATACTCATATTGTAGCTGTTTGGAGAACCAAGCTGACATCCCTGAGCCATCGCTGTATAACATCTTCAAGCGCGCAAGTTGATTGACTTCGAATCCTGGCAGCGTCTTGAAATCATGTGGATGCTTGAAATAATCAATTCCCTTTTCTCTCTTTACAGCATAGCATCCCAAGTCATGAATGTATGCCCAGCTAAGAATCTGACCTCCAGCCTTGTAGCTTTTGGTCCTATAGACTTTAGTGTGAGTTCCTGGCATCTTCACAGTAATCTCCTTCTTCAAAGTTTCCCAATACGCTTTCCACTCTTCTTTCCTTTGTTGAATGTCATCAGCTGAAGACTTACTACCACTGACTTGTTCTTCTACATATCTGCTCAGTATCTCTTCAGTGGCTTGATCAAAGAGGTCAGTGAAAGTTGGCAGCTCACCTTCAGCTGAAGTGTACTTTGGAGTCTCTTCCTCTGTAACATCCTCCAATATAACCTCATCAACATCATCAAAAGTTTCAGGAGAAGGCACATCATAAGCAGGAGCTGAGGTGTCATCAATCACAACCTCGTCCGGGTTCAACCTGAACAGCTCTGCTATCTGCTCCTTTGATAAGCAGTGAATAATCTCTCCCTCCTCCTTGTCATAGCTATCTGAGTGCTGTATAATGCCCTGAGCATCCAAAATCATCCTAAGTGTCTCGTCCAATCGACGTCTCAAGGGAACAGCTTCGACTTCCTCAGTAGCTGTAGGTTCTTCTGTCTGAGTAGGAGGAGGAGAAGGAGCTTTAGCATTCTTATCGTGCTTTGTCTTTGTGTGTATCTCAGGAGGAGGAGCTTGGTCATCATCATCATAAGATCTAGAAGAAGTAGCAGACTCGCTCCCTGACCCGTCCTGATCATCACCATCAGAGTCATCATCTTTGTCTGACTCTTCATAATCAACCTTCTCCTCATCAGATTCCTCTTCTTCTTCATCATCATCATCATCTTCTTTTTCTTCATCTGAATCATCGGAGACAGATGCAGAACCATCCTTGGAGTGACCTCTTTAAAACTTTCAACCAGTTCAGCACGTCTGATATTCTCAGCTTCTACGACAAGGATACGATCACTGAAATCAGTGGCAGTCAGGCCAACTGATTGTGCTCATCAATGTATTTGAGCAGTTGTTCCTCCTGTTGAGCTGATCTTGCTCTCGGATCAGCCCTTTGATATGCAACTTGAAGCAACAAGGTATCTTGATCAGTTATCCTCTGAGTAAGCTGAGCAATCACTAACTCTTGCTCTCTATTCTTCTTTTCCTGCTACAGGTTCCTTTCCATCAACCTAAGGACCATACTATTCAGTGTACTCAGCTGCTCGACAACTGAAACAGTAGGTATAATCAGATCAGCTTGTGTGGTGGAAGGACCAGTAGATGCAGCAGTATAGATAGGAGCTTGAACAACAGAGGTGGTCAGAGGGGCAACAGTAGAACATGTCGGAACAGCCCTTGACCTGGCCAGTGAAGAAACTGTAACTGCTGCCACTGATGTAACAGTCGTTGTAGCAGCAGTCGACGGTTCTGACCTCCTCTGAAAGAGAAACCTAGCCCTTTTCCTCTTGCCTGAGGGAGATGATGTGGACTGAACTGCAGCAGCAACAGACACAGCTGCAGTGGCTGTAACAGAAGAAGTGCGTGGAGGAGGAGACAGGTCAAACTCTGGGATAAAAGAAGGATCAGTAAGCTCTTCAAGCTCAGCTTCACTGCGTCTCTTCCTCTTCTTTATCAGTCTATTCCCACCCATACATCTTCAAACTCATCATCAGGAGTGTCGTCTGAGTCTGAACTCTCAGCACCTTCACCTCCATCCTCACCGCCTTCATCCTCTGATTCATCTGAATCCTCCTTGTCTTCTGCAGAGGTAGTACTAGTCATATCAAGTGGAGTAGAAACTGTGGCTGTAGTAGTGGCCATAAAATCTAGCTCCAGTAAAGAATCAATGTCAACATCATCATTATCAGCAGCAGATGCACTAACTCCAGCACCGGTGCTCACACCAACTGCACCAACATCCACAACACCATCCTCAATCACACTAACACCAGTAGTAGTAATAATGACATTAGCAGTAGTACTAACACCAACAGAACTCACACCAACACTAACACCACTAGAACCACCTCCTACATCACCGGCACCACCATCTCCATCATCATCACCCTCATCACCAGGAACAACTATATCCTCCATGTCCGAGTCTGAGTCATCGTGCCTCCATCTCCTACCAACTGGAGCTACATAATCAGGTCTCAGCAGATGACCAAACAATGTACGTACTGTAGGCTTCCTCTCCTTCCCTCTGTATGACATCACTCTATTGAGAGTGATATCATTCATATGCTCCAAGCGAATAATATCAGCGTTGATCATCGGCAAGTCAGGTAACTGAGCATCTATCAACTGCTGGAGGAACCGATGGTACATAAGAAACTTCTTATCTCCCTTGAGCATCACATTCTCCTTCATGTGAGTGAAAATCATCTCTGAAAAGTTGAAGGGCCTGTTCAGCACCAAGGCAACTAATGCACATTGTATTGTCTCCCTCATGTCATCAAAACCACGTCTCCTAGAGACCAGGCAGTGAATAAGCACATGCGCTAGGTACCTGAACTGAGGAGACATGAACGCCTTGTTGAGGATCCCAGCTCCAAGATCACCTTCATACTTGCACCGCATGAAACATCCACGAACCAAGTAGCGGTCAAGTAGAATCGGCTGATCCGGTGTATCCTAAAAACCACATATCCTCCTTATATGTTCAGCAGATACAACTACATCATGGCCTAGCACTTTGCCCCTGATGACTGGCGGCTCAACCTCACAGTCAATGTCAGCAGATGTCCAGAAGTCCTGCTGATGAGACTGATAGGGGACATGAACAGTAGAGATGGCAGCAAAAATCCTGGAACGCCTCAGAAATGTAATGATCTCAGTGAAGTGTCGAGCATTCGGCGTGGTGAGATCCATGTGAGCATAGATGTTGTTCTTTGTCACTGATTTGTATCCAGCCATACTAAAAAACAAATAAATATGCATATCTGTACAATTCAGTTAATTTGTAGACTCAAATCAGAACAATTAACAAGTAGATCATATGGCTGAATGTAATTGATTTGGCCGAATGATCCTTGGTCGAATGAGTATATTGACCGAATGAGCCATTCGCCGAATGGCGTCATTCGGTTGACTGTTGAGATTCAAACTCCAGTTGATAAATTTTCAAATCAGCTCATAAAAATCATGCACCCATACTCAGAATCGACCGATTAACACTATTAAAACAGGTCTAATGAGGTTTCAAGTTCATTTTGTCCATTTGTTTTGAAGTGACAAGTTAGAACTCTAAAACCCTAGATTTTGAACTGTTTTCAGAGATTCCGCGGTCAAAAGTTGACCATATTGGATCCACAAGTACCTGAGATATGAAGATATGAACTATCAGTATGTGGTTTAGTGAATCGAAGAAAAAATCAGAAAAATGGTCAGAAGGTGTGATTTGGGCGAATAGCACACACTTAAGAGCGAGAGAATGAAAAAGGGGAGAATGGGGTAGTTCGCACGAATTATGTGTTTCAATAGTAACAGTCATTCGCCAAATGAGTTCAGTGAATTAACTATCTTCCCCCAAATTCATTCGGCTGAATGAGATCTAAAATCAATGTTCATTCGGCGAATGAACCAAACGAATGACTTCCTTCGGCCCAGGTTGATTTGGCTGAAAGACTTATTCGCTAGAATGAAGTCATTCGATCGAATGAGTCATTCGTCCTGTTCATTCGTACGAATGAGACCTTGCACTCAAAAACACAACTTGATTTCAAAATATAACATTACGATTTGTTAAATGGGTGCCATTATGAAGATAAGTCTGATGGATGATGGATTCAGATATGACAAACATCTGAACCTACAAGTGATCATCTGAAACAGATTCTGAAAATAGAAACTCTTTTTGTGTTTTTCTAAAACAAAATACAACTGTACAACTCGCAACTAATAACAAAGAAACACATATTTTTGTGAGAAGTCTCTTGAGAAAATAAAACATACACCTAATCACATCAAATCAGCATCACTGAATGTTCCACTTCAAACACCTTTGTTTTATGATATGATTACTGATATATTTGTCCATTTTAAGCTTTACAATACAAAATTTCTAAACTCATTTGATGATCACTCATGTTTTCTGACTGAGTTACCCATTTTATCTAACCAGCAAAGATCAAAACCAGTTTGTAACTCATCTCTGCACAGCTTAGAACCTAACATTATAAATTCTACAAGGTTTCAATTTATTTTCTTTTTGTATTTTTCTTTTGTCTCTCATGTTCAACACATTCTCATGGATGGCTTCAGCTAGGTCTTTTCAAAGCAGTATGGCACGTATACAGACCTGTGTTGACATGATTGACTTGTTCTATCCAAATGGACGGCTTCAGCTAGGTCTTTACAAAGCAATATGGCACGTGTATGGAATCGAACTTATTTTTATTTTTGTATTTTCACAAGCTTAATACCAACTAGATTTTATATTATTTTCTTATGATTCAATCATTCTCATCTGAATGGACGGCTTCAGCTAGGTCTTTACAAAGCAATATGACACGTATACATATTTGAATTCATGAATCATTGGAAACCTTATTAGATCCTATGATGACAGGTGTATGCCTGATTTGAGTCAAAAACTATTTATTACTCAGCAGATCTTCTAAAACAAATCCCACAAATCAGATTTTGTAAGTTATCACAAATTGTTTATACATTTTGTAAAGTTAGCCTATCAGTACATCAATTCACAATTCTCATGTGTTTTCAGCTTATGCATTCATCTAAGCTTTTAAGACATGATAGATTAATACATTACTTTCCCCAAGAAGACTCTCATTTTAATAATTTTTAATTGTTTTTGTATTTTTCAAAATTTTTAAATGTTTGTGGTTTTTCAAATAATCTACTTTTTCTCCCCCTAAAAACCTAAAACAGAAAATCTTTTTGAGTTTTTGATGAGATATGTAAAATAACAGAAATACTTAATAATGAAAAATAAAACAAAAGAAAACTAACTAATAAAATCGATGATCATTTGTTTGTTTCAGATGAAGGAAGGACTTCATCCTTTTGAAAAACACCATTAGCCGATTGCAGATATAAGAATCTGGGTTTATCAAAAGCTTTTGTAAAAAGATCGGCTTTCTGGTGATCAGTGTGTATTTTAACAACATCGATGAGTTTCTTTTCAAAACAATCACGTATGAAGTGATATTTGATATCGATGTGTTTGGTTTTCGAGTGCTGGACTGGATTCTTAGTGATAGCTATGGCAGCAATATTATCAACATAGATAGGAGTGTTAGAAAAATGTAACCCATAGTCCCTGAGTTGCTGTTGTATCCAGATGATTTGTGAACAGCAACTAGCAGCAACAATGTATTCAGCTTCATAGGTTGAAGTAGACACTGATGTCTGCTTATTGCACTGCTAGGTAACTAATCGGGTTCCAAAGAACTGACATCCTGCAGACGTTGACTTGAAATCCCTCTTGCATTCACCATAGTCAGAATCACTGTAAGCAGTAAGCTCAAAGTTATCATCATTAGGGTACCATAAACCAAGATTAGGAGTACCCTTCAGATAACGCATAATCCTCTTCACAGCAATCAGATGTGATACTCTTGGTTTGGACTGATAACGAGCACACAAGCATTTGGCAAACATGATATCTGGCCGAGAAGCAGTGAGATACATAAGAGACCCAATCATTCCTTGGTACAGAGTGGCATCGATTAACTCCCCCTTTTCATCTGGTGTAATCCCGTGATTAACAGCCAGCGGGGTACCAGCAGGCTTTGTATCCGACATACTGAACCGGCTTAGTATGTCACCAACGTATTTGGTCTGATGAATAAAAATTCCTGCCTCAGATTGATCCACCTGCAACCCAAGAAAAAATTTCATCTCTCCCATTGAGCTCATTTTAAACTTGTCTTTCATGACCTTCTCAAATTCCTTGCACAGACTATCATTGGTAGAACCGAAAATGATATCGTCCACATAAACTTGCACAAGAGTAAATCACCATCCTTCTCTCGAATAAACAGTGTGCAGTCAATGACACCTCTTCTGAACCCGTTGTTCAGAAGGTGAGTAGATAGTGTCTCGTACCATGCTCGCGGTGCTTGATGCAATCCATATAAGGCCTTGTCTTGCTTGTAGACTTGGTCACGATGCAATGGATCCTCAAACCTGGGAGGTTGACTGACATACACTGTTTCACTAATCACACCATTAAGGAATGCACTCTTGACATCCATTTGATAGACTTTAAATTTCTTGAAGGATGCATATGCCAAGAAAATACAGATTGCTTCAAGTCGAGCAACCGGTGCAAACACTTCGTTATAGTCCAATCCTTCAATCTGTCTGAATCCTTGAACCACTAGACGTGCCTTGTTTCTCACAATGATCCCGTGATCATCTTTCTTGCAACGAAGAACCCATGTGGTGCCTATAATTTTTGCACCTTTCGGTTTGTCAACAAGTTGCCAAACACCTAATTTCTTGAATTGCAGAAGTTCTTCTTGCATGGCATCAACCCATGATTCCTCTCGTAAAGCTTCAGTGGCTGTGCGTGGTTCAACTTGAGAGATGAAGCAGGAATGAGCACAGTAGTTTACATCAGCAAAGTCAAGAATATCAGCAAGGCCTCCAGAAGATCGCTGATTTCTTGTCTTAACCTCGTCAAGCGGACTTCCAATAATGTTCTCTTGAGGATGAATGCGATTGATTCTTCCAATAGGATGAGCTGAAACCTCAACCTATAGATCAAGATTGTTCGGATTCAAGTCCTCAAGTCCCGGTAAAAGATTGTCAACATTTGGTTCGGGGGCAACAGGCTGAACTAGGTTTTCATCTGTGTCTGAGCTGTCATCATTTATCTGTACTGTGGGAATTGAAGTGGATGAAGGTTGCACTGGTCCACTAGGTGCATTTTGTGCATCATACATCATTTGAAAAGCAACATCTTCATCGGAGTAAATAGGATGCATATTAAATGAGTCGAAAAGGCCTGAATAGTCAAACATCCAGTCTGGATCTTTCCCAGGTGGGGGCATAGAATGTCTTTGCACTTCAACATGGTACCACTCCTCCACATTCTGAGTTGATCTATTGTAGACCCTTTTATTTGGAGTACTATACCCAAGAAAGTACCCTTCTTCCACCTTGTCATTGAACTTGCCCTGCTCATGTTTCTTAAGCATCGTGCATGGTGCACCAAAAGGTTCAAGATACTTAAGATTTGGCTTTCTGTTGTGGAGGACTTCAAAGCAAGTCTTCCCATGTCTCTTCACTATCAATACCCGGTTCAGTGTGTAGCAAGCGTTTGCTACAGCTTCATTCCAGAACTGAACTGGAAGTGATGAATCAGCAAGCATCGTTCTAGCAGCCTCAATCAAAGTTCTGTTCTTCCTCTCAGCAACACCATTCATTTGAGGGACATATGGAGCACTAAATTGTTGTACAATGCCCCGTGCATTACAAAAATTCTCCATGTTGTGATTCTTGAACCCCATCCCATTATCTGTTCTGAGCATACGAATCTTGAGCTTATAAAGAGATTCAAGTTTGGTCACCAACACTTGAATACACTCAAAAGTTTCAAATTTCTCCTTTAGAAAGAATACCCAAGAGTATCTAGAATACTCATCAGTAATGACTAAACAGTATTGATCCCCAGCTATACTCTTGCGGTTCACTGGACCAAATAAATCCATGTGGAGAAGCTCAAGAGGAACAATAATTGAATGAAACTTTTTCAGCTTGTGAGACTGCTTGGTCTGCTTTCCTTTCTTGCATAAGACACAGATATCAGACATCTTAAAATTATTCAGACTGACCCCCTCAACCAAATCATTGTGTACCAAATGATTCATCTTGCGTAAACTCAAATGACCCATCCTCTTATGCCAAAGAATTGAATCTTTCTCAGTTGCCTTTGACATAAAACATGAAGCTGTGGAGGAAGTAGTTGAAGCTGTGGCCATGTTGAGCACATACAAGTCCTGCTTACGGGGAGCTGACATCAAAATCCAATCTTTAGGAATAGTCACGCCTTGCTGGAATATGTAGCAGTTGGTGTCATCAAAAAGAACTTTGTATTGCTTGTCACAGATCTGTGACACTGAAAGAAGATTATTCTCCAACTGCTTGACATATCTGACTTTGTCGAAAGAAACTTGGCCATTTGACAAAATACCCTCTCCTGTTATGAAACTGCCTTTGTCACCGGCAAATGCTACATAACCACCTCGAACAGAATTAACATTTGGGAGCAGCGAAATATCACCAGTCATGTGCCTAGAAGCCCCACTATCAACAATCCACGAGCTGTTAAGAGCAGGTTTTGGGGCAACCTGCATAAACACAAACAATTAGTTCGTTTTGGGAACCCAAGCCTTTACAGTCTTGGGTTGACCCAATGAGTCTCGAATCCAAACATCGATCCATTTACCATCTGGGGTAGCCTTGTCTGGAGTGGATAAAGCTAAAGTCTCAAAAGACTTGACTTTCCATACGGTGTTTTTGCTGAAAGAGTTTTTCAGGTAAATGGATGATGACTTTGCTTGATTGACATTAATAAATTTGGGAACATTCAAGTTTACCAATTTCCCTTTACCCTTGTTCAAGGGTTTAACCTGATTTGGTTGTTTGGGTTTTGCTTGAGTTGACTTAGATTCAGATTTGACAACTTTGATAAAATTCTGATTAAGTTTTCTGGGTGGTGCAACCTTCAGTTTGATCAACTGAGAACAAAATCTAACAATATGTGCAGGTGTACCACACTCAAAGCAAACTCTATCACACTGATTTTGTGGTTTAACAACATTTGTTTTAGTCTTGTTCTGATTAAATCCCAAACCCTTTTTCCCATTAGGCACAAGATTGTCAATCTTGTGTGACACACAAGCTTCATTTTCTTTTGAAGCTTTCACAAAGCCTAATGCTTGAATGATTTTTGAAGATGAGATTGGGTCACCTTTCATGACAACAGATGTCTGATTTTGAGCAACAATACCATCAGATGGATTATCAGATTCATCCTCAGAATCTGAGACCTAATCTTCAACAATTCCCTCCACAAAAGATTCCTCAGACAATGAGGAACCCTCATCGGTAATCATCCCAATTGGATCAATTACTAATGGAATTTTAACTTGGAAATATTTAACATCTTTGTCATCTGGTGAATTGACAAAGCTGTTTAAGATTGGTGGACATTGTTGATAGCTCACCTTTCCCTTACCCTTCTGATCAGTACCCTTACTGATCATGTGCTCAATGATATATAAGGAGCTTTCATAGCTCTTGAGCTTTTGACCTAAGGTCTCATAGTCACACTCGACTATGGCTAACTTCTTCTTTATCTTATTGATGGTATTGAGATAAGAAGTGATAGCATCTTGCTTGTTCAGAACAGCAATCTTAGCCTCATGAAGTTGTCTGTTTAAAAGTTCAATTTTAGCTTGAAAATCCTTTTCATTAGATTTTAAAACTTTGTTTGCCTCAATACATTGGTTGAGATCACTGATCAAATCAGCATTATGTTTCTGATAAGCAAGGACCTTGCTGTCAAGGTCAACACAGTTAAAACATCTAAAATGAGAAGATGAACATTCATCAGATACCTGATCTGACTGTGAAGATGCAGCAGGAGTAGTAGATGAGTTTACCATCAAAGCAAACTGAGCAACAAGTTCTTCAAGATCAGCATCATAATCAGCTTGAGTGTCTGAGTCTGATATGCTTTCTGACTCTAAACCAGATGTTTCTTCTATACTGATCTGTGTTTCTCCAGAAGTGCTATCTTCACTTGAATCATCCAACTTCTGAATCTCAGCAACACATGCTTTATCCTGTTCCCTCTGTTCAAAATTGAATCTGAATCCCAATTTTCACCTTCATCCTGTTGTACCATCAATGCCTTGCTTGTATTTGAAGAGACAGCCTGAGTAGGAGAATCAATAGGAACAAGTCTTCTTTCTGGATTTGCTGCAGAAGATTTCTAATGCTGAAAAGGATTCTTGTTCCCAGCTTTCCTTTGTTGCTTGTACTGTCTTGCAAAGTGACCCTTCTTTCCACAATTATAGCAAGTGACAGATGCCATGTCAAAGCCAAACTTAGACTCCTTGTTCAGGTTAATGTCTTTGCCTGTTCTTCTCACAAACTCGTTGGCTCTTCTAACAGCACTAGCTAGAGCCAACATGATATCAATTCTCTCTGTATCATCTGGGTCTATCTGAGAATAATCATCATTGGTCAGATAAGGATTGCCAATCTGTCCAGCTACTAATCGATCATAGGAGCTGACAAGAGTAGACAAAAGACCCATGTGCTCCTTGGCAATCTCTACCGTCACTTTATCAAAATTGTCTGTCTTCAGACTGGTGACAGGTTGATGATGTTCTTTCTGAGAGCTGGATGAGGAGGATGACTGACTGAAATGAATTTGATTGGAAGATTCTGAGAAACAAAAGCAGTCTTTAGTGAAGCATGGGATGAGGCTCTCTCTACAGTAGGAGTAGAATAGTACAGTGAAGGATCCTGGACTTGAGCAACTCTCTTAGCATTCCACGTGTTCTCAATTTCCTGCTCTTTTAATTTCTGGATGAAGTCATTGATATCCATGTTTTCCATCATCTCATTTTGTTTAAGAACCATCAAAAATGACTCCCACTTAGGAGGTAAAGCATCTGCCAAGCACTGGATCTTCTCCTGAGTTGTAGTCTTGACTTGATGATTGAACAACTTACTCAAAAGATGGTAGAACCATGCAATCAGATCATCCAATGATTGATTCCCCACATACATGAAGCTGTTGAATTCCTTCCTTAAAGCTTTTGACTTGATGTTCTTCAATGCATCATTACCCTTATATCTCTGCTGCAAAGCATCCCACAAATACTTAGAGGATGTAAATTGTCTGAACAGATGGAAGATATCAGTTGCAATGGACTGGGACAGGATAGCATAGGCTTTCTTCACATAATTATAAAGCTTCCTTTGTGGTTCAGTCATCCGTGTGACTAACATTGGAGTCCCATCTTCATTAAGATGCCTCAGATAACCACCCTCGATCATCATCCACAAGTTAGTGTCCACTCCATTGATGTGAATCTCAAATCTGTATTTCCAGTGTGAATAATCATCTAAGGATAGCAACTTGGGGCTTTATTTGAGTTCCCTGTCTCAGTTTCAGTCAGCAACAATGTCTGAATACGATGGTTCTGGTTCGCCATCAATGCTAGGTCTTCCATATAATCAAGAACAATAATATCCACCACTTAGAAAAATTTCAAACTGACTGGCCGAATGAAGGAAATATTGTCGAATGTCGGGGACCAAATGAAACACCACTGGCGAATGAAGGAACTTGTCGAATGAGCTAAGACCGAATGAAATATTGGCCGAATGACTTTGGTGATTGAAGCTATGCGGCGAATGAGTGGCTGAATGAAACTATTCGCCGAATGAGTAGGCGAAGAGAGCTATTCGCCGAATGAGTTGGCGAATGGAGCTATTCGGCGAATGAGACTGATTCGGGCAAACCTATTCGGTCGGGAGACTCATTCGGGCTATCTGGGGTTTTCAGCAACAAAAATCGCGATAACTTTCGATCTAGACCAAATCTAAGCACCAAATTTGGTACAGAACATCATGACATGATTACCAACCAATTGGGATAACTGTTTTGACAAAAACACCACAAAAACTCACTGATTTTGAATGGAGCAGTAACTTGGGGGGTAAGAAACTTAGGTTTTGACAAATTTCGAACATTCAATCTCAGATTTGGTGATTTGGAATGGAAATCGAGCAAAATCAAGAGCCAAGTCTCTGATACCACTTTGTAGGACCAAGTAGGAGCTCGGAAACAATCCGGTTCCAATGGATATCTTCTCGACAGCCTCTGGAATAGTGCGGAATCCTATTCTAGGGTTTTCCAATCGAAACCAACAGAAACCGTGGTGATCCGAAGGTTTAGGATGAACGTTTGATGCTATATCGAACACCACAGGTTGAGAATCGAACTTGGACAGCAAGAACCGCTCAAATCTTCTAGGGTTTGACACTGGAGTGCTCTGGGAAGAAAGAGAGCTCGGGAAAGTTAGGTTTGAAACAAATTGGCTTGATATTTATAGACTGTCATCCTTCGGCGAATGACTTAGTCGAATGGACAACTCAATCGAATGACTCATTCGGCGAATGACTCATTCGGCGAATGACTCATTCGTTCGCCCAAGTCATTCTGTAATCGTTCATTAGGCCGAATGGCTTCATTCTTAGAGCCATTCGCCCGAATGGGCCTGTAAGACATATAAATTCAACTTTAAACATAATCAAACACTTATAATAAATAATATGCATTAAGAACACTATATAGAAAGACAACTTCCATTAATATCATAAACTTTATACATAAGGATAATACAAAGTAGAACTAGGGAGATTTAATGCATCTAGAGGGTGTGACAGATTGGTATCA
Organism: Mikania micrantha; assembly: GCA_009363875.1. Classification (NCBI taxonomy): domain Eukaryota; kingdom Viridiplantae; phylum Streptophyta; class Magnoliopsida; order Asterales; family Asteraceae; genus Mikania; species Mikania micrantha. The sequence goes on along the minus strand of CM018691.1, from coordinate 81,217,464 downwards.
GAGCCATGGTTATAGGGATTTAGGTTATTAGAAAATGGTGACCTAGACTATAACTAAGCTTACCCCAATATGAGTTACCTCATATTATTATTGCATGTTCATTACTTGCTTATGTGCTAGGTGCAATATAATATTCATTGTGTTATAATATCTATTGTGTTATATTTTATACATGTTACCATAGAGGAATGACATAGTTGTTTATTTACATTTGCTTACACTTAGTTAGGAATGCCTTAGCCTAAGACAAATTCACACAATGTACTCTATACATTTCATAAGAAAATCAATTCCAAACTCGTGTAGTTGCAAATAATCTTTAGATAATAGGAATTCCAAAAATTCATTAGGCTTACTACCTAATATCATTCATTAGACAAATAGGAATTCTTATATTGATTTTAAGATCTTGTTAGAATTAAGTTTGTGAGCTGGATATTTATTAACTGGAAGAGTGTAGTACCGGTAGTTAGAATTCCTGTCTAGGAAAGCTATTCGTATAAATCCTCGATGTACTGTGGGACCTGTCTAGCTTTCCTAGGGACTTCTGATGAGAGTATGACCACTTATAGGCCAAAGCATATTACCCCAAACATCTCACAAACTAAAGGATTCTAATATGTCACCCGGTGCTCAATTTTGAACACTATTCCTATTGTTTTCAAATGAGTTCAAATGAGTTCAAATGATTTACTTTTCTGTGATTTTACTAACTGTTTGATATTGATTCAAATCTTCGTTAGAATTTAGTTGTTAAGATGAACATGTACTAAATGGAAGGGTAAATTCCAGTAGTTGAGACTCTTGTCTAGGAAAGCGATTCATAATCCCTGACGAGGGACCAGTCTAGTTTTCCTGGGGATTATCAGTGAGAGTATTTTATCTATAGGCCAAAGCATGTCACATCTTGCAGTTAACAAACAAGCCAAAAGTGTTCAACTTGGATACCACTTGTGATTTTAATCAAATTCAAAATGATTTCAATACATTACATATACAAATTCAAATCCTATGACATCGCATTTAAGATTAGTGATGGTGATTCATCACTACATCTCACAAGATATGGTGTCATTTCCTCTCATTCTATGATACATATACTATGATTCAAGAAGTAAATAATATTATACATAAGACTACTGATGTTGATTCATCACTACTTTTGAAAGGATATAATATCATACACTTTACTGTTACAATAGCCATCATACTTGTAGTAAACAGTTCAATGCCAATGAAGTTTTGACTAGTGTTTTAACCCTACATCTAAAAAGTGTTGATATCGCAGAGTTTATACAAATTCATGATATCTATAAGTCTATGAAGCACATTAGGATATACGCATAAAATCAATGATACATGATCTTAACATGTCAGTAGGTCTACAATTTTGAATGCGATTCTTTAAAATTTTACAATAATCCAATTAAATCCAACTATCATGATTCCACCCAATGAGATGTTTATCAATGACTAGTAATAATCTATTATCACTATATCTATAATAATATAGATGTCACAAGTCTAATAAAATCTATAGTCTTCTATTCATATATTCAATTTCTAATCAATCCGTATCCTTATCTAGAATGGCTCGTCGTCAACGCATTGCGGATCATCGTATGGCTGTCGAGATGGCTTGACAAATGGCAGTCGTAATACCCGGCATGGTGATGCGATTACAGCAACAACTCAACCTCTACCCAGCCAGTCCAAACAACAATACCGAAGCTACAAACCAATCCAAGTGCTCGTTTAAGCACTTCAATTCATGTAACCCACCTAAGTACGATGGGTCGGATGGAGCGACTGGGTTGCTCCAATGGTTCGAAGGTATGGAGAGTACCTTCCTGTACAGTGACTGTCCGGAAAATCTGAAGGTCCGCTATGCAACGGGGACTCTTAAAAAACGAGCCCTCACATGATGGAACAACGAAAAACGAACTATCGGGAAAACACTACTGCTGAATTGACTTGGGATAAGCTTAAAGAATTCATGACCCAAGAGTTTTGTCCTCGCAATGAGGTCAAGAAGCTTGAGTTTGAGTTCTGGGAGCTCAAACAAGAAAGTGGCGAGAACCTGGCCTATAACAACCGGTTTCATGAACTTAGCCTGCTGTGCCCAAAGATGGTGACCCCGTTGGAAAGAGGAATCGAGAAATACATTGGTGGTTAGAAATGGAAATTCAAGACTCGGTCTTTAGTAGTAAACCTATTACCTTAGCAGATGCCCTCCACATGGCAGCAACCCTTACAGATAACCATGTCAAAGCAGGAACTCTAACCAGGAAAGGGTCAAAGACGGAGAAAGAACCGGCATGGGATGGAATCGAAACTCTAAAAGAGGGGTCAAATTTTGGTCTATCATTCAAATTCAATAAGAGAAAGTCATATCACATGAACTCCATTTCGATCAATGCTAAAGCAACCTACAAGTAGCCCCTATAAATCACAACACTAAAGCTCACAAAAGTTTTACACTGGTGTCCATCCATTGTGCACCACGTGCAATCTTCATCACCCTACTTCTAGCCCTTGCCGATTGTGCACCAATTGCAACTGTTTGGGTCATTTTGCTAAAACTTGTCGATTTTCTAAAGTTCAAGCTCCACAAGTGAATGTGCCGTTCATCACAGCTCCAAAGCCTAAAGTTTCTTATCATTGTGGGAGTTCAAACCATTTTATCGTCAATTTCCCCTTAAAATCTAATAACAAAGCTATGGTGGTTACCAACAATCAAGCCAACTAAGAAGAAAGGGGTTGAGCTTTTAGTGTCATCATGAATCTGATTCAAGATAATAACGACATAAAGAATGGAACGTTTTGATAAACAACCATATAATTTTTTTTATTTAATAGGGGAGCCACTAGAAGTTTGATTTGAACCTTCATTGTTTTGTTTTATGTATTCCTGATTTCATGATCAACTTTCACAATTATGAATTCTTATGTTGGTTTGGAGCATATATTGTTTGTCAAGACACCATGATCTCTTAATACATTTTATAATTTGATTAGGTTTCAATAGGATGAAATGAATTTGACTTATGAAATTTTGGTATGGGTGATTCCATATAAAATTTCACAACAAATTTACATGAATCATATTATTGATTTCTGAATGAATTTTTCTATATATGATTAAACAAATACTCAAAGATTCAATGATATTATAGTATGGTTAATGATAATTAGTTATCACAACCATATAATATCACATACTAGTGTATTCAATATCATTTGTATATTCAAAATCGATCATTCATCAAGTTATACAATTATGAGTTTCTATTGCAATATTGCAAATGATGGAATCTTTATACTCATACAATTCATATACCTAGTCAAGTATTCAAACATCTATTCAAAGTTAGTTTGAAGTTATGTTACTCTTGGTAGGTTTTTTGAATGCTATCAAAGTATTATTGATGTGGTGGGTTGGCTGCGGTATACCCTATATATATAAGCACCACTAATACATTGATGGTAGTACTGAAAGCTTGACCAAGGATAGGATTTGTCAATTCAATCTGCAATTTCGAGTAAATCATTCTTTTGTCAAGAATATTACTCAAGTTAATTATTAATGATATATCAATATCACGTGTGTATTGGCACACCAAGTTAAATGAAAGATATTATTAATTATGCTTACCGTGAGTTTAGTACATTATTGCCAATCCAAAACTATATTAGCGAATTAAACTAGTTGTGTGTGTGTGTATATATATAAACAAAAGAGAGTTATATTCATAGGTATATGAATTAAGGTTTATTACAATTCCAAATTTTAGAACAAAAGACAATTTTAAACTACCCTAATAATCTTGAATCTAGAAACTATTATATAGCAACAATAAGACAACTACGAATTTAATACGTTAGATCGATAATCAAACTTGTGAAAATATACAAAACCGAATTGTATGAAAAATTAAGAAACAATAATACCCGTGGCCACAATTCCTATTAAATAACATTTCAGGATGAAATCTTCTAAAGTAGGGGAGACTGTAATATCTAGGGTTTTCTTATTTAAAAAAAAATAATAAATAATAAATTAGATTAAACATTAACTATTAAATTATTCCCTAATTATAATATTGGAATAAAGCTAAAAAGCTTTAAAAAAACAAAGGAAAAAAATGGGAGACAATTTAGTTATAAAACCTAACAAAGAGTTATAAAAAAATTTACATGAAATACTAACTTAAATAAACAGGAGGGATCAAAAGTGTAATTTTCTAAACTGCTTTTAGTTCTAAGAAGGTTACATATGAATATGAAAGAAGCATGGAACTTGAGGGAGTAAAAGGGGCAAAACCCTATTTTTGTTCCTTCTCCCTTACAACTTCCCCCGTTCGAACCTCAGGAGAACCGGGTCTCACCCAAACCCATCTCAAACGCAATGACAAATTAAAACAAGCAGTAAATACGCGATCTCAATGAAATTTTGAACTGATACGTATGAATTAATTCCAAAAATAACAAGAAACGCGTTAAGCTTAGCTGTTAACAACCGGACTCGAGCAGATCAAGAAATCAAATAATACGAGTCATTTTAATCAAATTCAACACACACACATATTGGCGACAACCCTCTGGCTCTAATCGTAGCAGAAGCCCCATCAATCACACTCTTAATCCATGGATCAGACTCGCGACTCTTGCACGAACTAAAACTTAACCGAACTCAATCAAATCAACAACAAAACAGGTAAAAAATCATATCATTCAATTCGTTTAGATGCTAGGAACAATAGCCCTAACAAGACAGAAGCTAATTAGTTCTCCATCTTTCGAATTGGATTGAACCTCGTTTTTAGGGTTTATCTGATTTGCGGCTTCCATCTGATTTCATTATAAAATTAACGGAAACCAAAGACTATCAGCGAATCTACCCCTAGCCCAACGGTTAAACACCAACCGAGCCAAGGGATAGACCCGGGCTTGAAACCCGGTTCCGGCACATTAAATCAGGTTTTGCATATACCCCACAACATAAAGGTATTTCATATGGATATAAAAAGTGCATGCTTGTATGGAACTATAAAAGAGGAAGTCTATATCTGTCAACCACCAGGGTTTGATGATGTTCATCACCCTGATTGGGTGTACAGACTAGATAAAGCACTTTATGGTTTAAAAAAAGCACCTAGAGCATGGTATGATACTCTCTCTCAATTTCTTCTTTCAAATAAATTTTCTAGGGGAACCATTGATAAGACCTTGTTCATCAGGAGGGTAGATAAGGAACTTTTGCTAGTCCAAATCTATGTTAATGACATCATTTTTGTATCAACAAAACCTTCCTTGTGTGAAAAATTTTCAAAATTAATGTCTTCTAAGTTTGAAATGAGTACTTTAAGTGAACTAAAAACATTTTTAGGATTCCAAGTCAATCAAACCCCAAATGGAACGTTCATCAATATAAATATGCAAAAGATCTTCTGAATAAATTTGAAATGAATGATTGCAAAATAATTTCTACCCACATGGCAACTGCACCAGGAATAACTCCAGATGAAAATGGTGAACCTGTAGATCAAATTCTCTACAGGTGCATGATTGGGTATTTGATGTATCTCACTGCATGAAGGCCAGACATCATGTCTGCAACATGTGTCTGTGCAAGATAACAATCTGCTCCTAAACAATCCCATTTATCATTTGTGAAAAGGATATTTAGATACCAGCTGCTGTTCCAACTTGAATTGATTAATCTAAGGCAGTTTTTATGGTTTATGTATGCTTAGATTGCACATGTAAGACCTAAAACCCACATGCATGTGTGTTTATCCACATGCAACTCCATGTAGCTCACTTGCATGAAATTTGTGATGTTCTTCAATGCCTATTTTTGTATTTTGAATGAGATTGAGAATAGAAAGCATCTAGGATCAAGTCCTGTTCGATTTGGTGAAGCTTAATAAAACTTATTATATTAGGAAACTTTATGGATGCATGTTGTTGATAAAGGATCATCTAGCCATGCTAGATGTTGTTAGATGATGTTAAATGTCTAGTAGAGTGTTTAGAAACATATTTGGTTTGTTGGATTTGTGAAATTACGGTCTTTGTTAAAGACTTACTATTTTTAGTAACTTTTAAAAATCAAAAAGGGGGATTTCAATGAAATTGCATGATTTAATGATTTGTTGATGTTGTAATGTGTTTAAGAACATCATAATAATATATTTGGGACTTTGATTTGAGAAAACATATTTTTAATCACATACTTACTAACAGTAATATATGTGCCTAACGTATTTTAGGAACATGATTAGAAGTATTAGTTTGAATGAAATGATATTTCTTAACTAAACATTCCAAACGTAGAAACTTTCTAAAAATAGAAAGTTTCCTAAAATAGAAACTTTACAAAAATAGTAACTTTCTAAAAATGGAAACTTTTATGATTTTCATACTTGACTTACGTTAACATTGTCACAATTAGAATCGTAGGATGCATGATAATGTCAAACTTGCGTGTTATGATCAATATGACACATAAACGAACTAAATACAACAAACATGTCTCCAACGATTTGTCGAGTCAACAAAAGTGAACACACTAACACTCAGTTCAGGACACCGACACTTGGAGTTGTATGGGATACAACATGCCCCAAAAACACATACTTACGAACTATCTGATTATAGATGACCACTAGCAGATGCCAACATTCGTTTTTGCGAACACACAAACAGGAACTACACTATCAGTTGAGTTCACGACCCTTTTTACTATTTTCTACCTCTGGGGGAGAAAACATTGCGTATAACTGTTTTAAAACATCAAGCGTATTTTTGGATACATATGGACATGCTTTATCACTAAATGTATATGTGTGGCCCACATCACAACAAAGTCTCACAAACACAAGTCGGACCATTAATAGCATGGGGAGCCTGGTAATCTTGGATAGTACTATTTAAGTTCGACAAACCTCTCTTTTGCATGCCTGGGAGGCCGCCCGACTGAGAGCTGGAACAGAGCAAAATTGACCAAACACATTTGTCATTGTCTTGTGTGATGGACATGGCGGGAGGCATGTAGTCATCTTCGGTTTCGAACCCACATTTAATATAACTGTATTGACTAGCTATCAATTGATATTGCATTGTAATGATATGTAATCCTGCAACATATACTTTAAACTTTATACTGTTTACTACTACTATATAAGCTGTGCTCTTACCAACCGTTGTGTTGACATTTTACTCGCATGTTTTCTCAGGCAACTAACGCACACACTCAAGAAATAGAATGCTAGGATGAGGTCGCATGCATCCGCTAAGTGTCTTAGGCTATTGAGAACATTTTAACTATTTTGTTTTGTAATGTAACGTTAAACAACTTAAACCGCTTCCGCAACTTTTGATTCGAAATGTTTCGATAACATTTTACTTAGCTTCCGCAAATCTGATTTATAAAATTGTTTTATCCAAGAATTTGGGTGTGCATTTATAACCAAACATGTATGTCTCACAAGTGTGACCGGAGATTACGATCCTGAGTGACTGATCCCGACCAACCGATGGCGCCCTCGGTGGCGCAAAAACCACGGGGTACGACACTTCACTACATAATCCCTACAATATTCCAAGATCTCATATCAATTTCCTTGTATTTGAGAAACACAAATCACCCACTTTGTTTGTGTTACATATTTATATTTTAGACATCTTTCTTATGTCATTTTTGAGCACTTGTAAATTAAATAAGGGTTATCTTTCCTTATTTCTTTTTGGATATTATGTTTCATCTCCCAAGCTTAAATCACCAAACGCCAGTGAATTGGGGCTAAGAATGTTAAAACTGTTGGACGTGACAAACGCGACAGTTCCATGCCAATTCTGCTCGACAGGACCTCGAATAGTGCGGAATCCTATTCGGGAGTTTTCCAATCGAAACCAGTGCACCACATGATCAATTGAAAGTCTGGAATCAGCGTTTTATGTAGAAAAAATTGACCACAGGCTGAAAATTGAAGTTGGAGGCAAAGATGCTTAAACATTCCGTTTGCTGGGTTTATATAATTGGTTGTCATTTGTACGAATGAGTCATGCTAATGACTATCCTCGACGAATGAAGATTGAAGAATGGGCCTGTCATGCGAATGAGTCATACTAATGACTCATTCGCGCCTGAGCAAGTCATTCACTAGAGCATTCATTCGTACGAATGAACTCATTCTTAGGTTCATCGCACGAATGGTCAATCTGTTAAGCAAAAACAAGGTTAAACATGACAAACATAATCAAACAATAGATAAGACTTTATTTCATTTATAGAATATGCTTTTACAATCACAAAATACAACTACAGTGAACTAGGGACAAACGATGTATCAACATACCCCCCCATGACCTAGTTCTAAACTTTAACAGCTTCAGTCTTCAAAAACTTTTGTGAAAGAGCCTTCCAATCAGAACTGGCATAAATATCAAATGCAAAGCATAGCCGTGTGACCCTCATATTTTGTAGTGTTTTGTCCATATCTTGAACCTCAAAGAAAATCTGACATCTGTACAAAGCTTTGACATCTTCTTCCAACAGATTACTCAGACACATGGGATCAAAAACTCATATCGTATCCCATTTATCTTCATTGCACACAGCTTCAGCTGTTCCACCATCATAATACCACCGTCGGAAGCTACCAGAAAAGTCTTGAGGCATCTTCCGCTAAGGAATAGTCTTCATTACCTTTGGAGGCAACCACTTCAGGATAACTTTATGTCTTTTCGATTGAGCATCGATCTCTAGCAAGTAATAACGTTCAGGTTGCTGAGGCTGGAAGTTTGTCGATCTCTTCCTGTACAAAAACTGAATTTGATGTGTGAACCTAGAAGATAACCCTGAATCCTCACTACAGAGCATGTTCAAGGGTACCAATTGATTCGCCTCAAAGCCCGGCAACATCTTGAAATCATGCGGGAATCTGAAGTACTGGATTCCCCTTTCTTTTTTCACCCCATAGCATCTTAGATCATCAAAGTAAGCCCAACTCAAAATGAAACCTTCGGACTTGTATCCTTTGGTTTTGTAGACTTCGATGTATTGAGTTGGTGGGGAGGGATTGCTGCTCTTCTTGAGAGTCTGCAAGTAAGCAGCCCATTCTTCCTTTCTTTGTTGAATGTCCTCAATAGACAATTCCTTGCCATTGACTTTCTCCTCAATCTTTTGATTAACCTCCTCTTCAGAATGTTGACCGAACAAATCAGTAAGAGTAGGAAATTACTCTTATGCATATGTATACTTCTTGGTTTCCTCATCATTAACATATTCCAAAATAACTTCATCAATGTCATCAAGAGCCTTTGGAGTGGGGAGATCGAATACAGGAATAGAAGAGTCATCCACGACAACATCGTCAGGATTTAACCTGAATAGTTTGGCTATATGATCCTTTGTTAGGAAATGATTAATCTCCCCCTCCTATTTCTCATACCTCACTGAATGTTGTATAATGCCTTGAGCTTCCAAGATCAGTGTCAGGGTCTCATATAAACGATGTCTAAATGGCACAGCTTCAACTTCTTCAGTGGCTTTTCCTTCTTCAGCTGGCTTAGATGATGACTCTGGAGCTTTGTCTTGTTTCTTCTTCATTCTGATCTCACTGGTGGTGGATTTACCTGAAGTACTAGTAGCACCTATAGCAGAATCCCTTTCTCTGTCATCGTCACCATCATCGAAACTGTCCGAATCATCATAATTGACCTGCTCTTCATCAGACTCATCTTCGTCTTATTCGTCATCATCATTTGAATCATCGGAAGCAGGTTTGGATCTCTCAATCCTTGGATTCAAGTATTTCAGGCCTTCAATTGCCTCATATAGACGTTGATCCTCAGACTCCAAGGTGAGAATCATGTCTGCATACCCTTGAACTGTCAGGGCTAACTGATTGTGCTCATTAACCGACTTGAGTAGTCTTTCCTATAAATCAAAATTCCTTGCACGAAGATCTGCCATTTGTTCCGATTGCAATAGCAGAACATCCTTGTCGCTGACTCTCTGAGTTAGCTGTGCAATGGCTTGACCCTTCTGGTTGTCCCTCTCCATCAATATGAGGACCAAACTATTCAATGTGCTGAGTTGTTCAGCAATTGAAACAGTAGGCATGAAGCCTTCAGTGCGTGAGATGGAAGGACCAGTGGAAGCAACGGTGAAAACAACTGTATGAATAGACGAGGTCTAGGTCATAGAAGCACTAGGACATGCCGAAATAGTCCCAGACCCGGACAGTGATGAAATCGGGACTGTTTCAGCTGATATAACAGTGGTGCCTACAACAGACACCGATTATGTCCTCCTCCTTAGAACAAATCTGGTCCTCTTCTTCTTTTTGGATGCTTGTGAGGATGTCTGAGCTGGTGCATCAATAGAAGAGGGAAGAGGAGCAATAGCAAACTCAGGAATGAAATCAGGGTCCTTTATCTCCTCACTCCTAGATGTTTGCTCCCTTGGCCTCTTTCTTGTCCAAATCCCTCTTGTTTCCATTGATGTGGACACAAAATCATCATCAGTCTTCTCTGAGTCGGACTCAGCAATGAATGTATCAGTCTCAAAATCTACATTCTCTATATCAACACTATGAGTCTCTTCCATTTCAACAGTGGATGTAGGCACACTAATCTCAATGAAAACAGATACAGTGGTGTAGTAATGGCAGGAGTACTCATTCCCTGATCACCATCATCATCACCATCATCATCATCATCTACATCATCTTCAGGGACAATTATGTCTTCTTCATCTGAATAAGAGTCCTCGTGCCTCCACCTCCTCCTCAAAGGAGAGAAACAATCAGGATGGAGGAGGTGACAAAAAAGGCAACGAGCCGGGGGCTTGGTGACCTTTCCGTTGTAGGACAGCACACTGTTGAGTGTAAAATCAGACATTTGCTCCAACCCGATAATATCATTATTGATCTTCAGAACATCATGTATCTGTGCATCAATAATCATCTGAATAAACCTGGGTACATGTGGTACTTCTTGTCACCCTTCAATCTAACATTCTCCTTCATATGTGTAAACACCCTCTCCGAAAAGTTGAAGGGAATGTTCAGCACCAAAGCAACAAAATCAGAATGTAAAGTCTCTCTTAGCTCATCAAATACACCACGCCTAGATCCCAAACAGTGCAGTAGAACATGGCAGAGATACTTGAAAGGTGGGCACAGGTGGGCTTTGTTCAGGACTCCAACACATAGATCACCATCATACTTGCATCTCATAAAGCAACCTCGTACAAGGTGCTTGTCCAAAATCAAAGGATGGTCTGGCATATCCTGAAAGCCACACAGCCTTTTGATGTGTTCAGCAGAGACAATAATTTCTCTTCCTCTAATAGTGCCCCTGATAACTGAAGGCTCTACAGTGCAGTCTATATCGGCTGATGCCCAAAACGATCTCTGATGTGACAAGTAGGGAACATGTATAGTAGCTATAGCAGTGAAGATCCTCGATCGTCAAAGGAAAGATATAATGTCAGCATTCAGAGTAGTAAAGTAAAGGGGAGCAATCAGTAATGCCTTGAGATTCTCCATTCTATAATCAAAAGAAAATAAAAGTGTTAGATCAGATTAACAGAAATGTGAACATATTGAAAATTTTGTAACACAACTGCTCCATTCATACAAATGGTTCATGGGAATGATCCCTTACATACGAATAGAATCCTTGGACGAATGGTTCTAAGACACGGATGAATCTAAAGAATGGAGTCATTCGTATGACCAAACACATTCGCCTGAGAATATATACGAATGACGTCATTCGTGTGACATGTCGCACAAGCGAGTCTTATTCGTTTGACCAAAGATTCTTAAACCCATTTTCTCAAAAATCAATAATAAAACCGCAAAATCTGCAACATTGCATTCAGAAAGGTCCGATTAGTGTTCTAGAACAAATTTCAGATTGATTAAGGTTCATTAAGAGTGTATTCATTCAAAACAGGTCTGAGCCCTAAAAGCCTACAATTTCGATCTGTTTTGGACCAAAATCAACTAAAAATTGATGAAAAATGGTTCTCCGCGATACCTGAAACAATCAATCAAACTTATGCGATCGAAATAGATCAAAAGAACAACTGAATATGAAGATGGTGACCAAGAATGTGTCTCGGGCGAATGAGGTTTCACACACAGTACACGAAAGAGAAAGAGGGCGAATAGGAACATCGAACGAATGAGCTGCATTAAATACACATCCCATTCGTATGAGTGTGTCATTCGTACCAGGTGTCTATTCGACTGAGTTAACAGACGAATGACCTATTCGCCTATCATGTTCATTCATGCGAATGAATACCCATACTGGCTGATTCGCATGAATGTGTTAAAAAATATGAAATTATGGAAATTTTAGTTAAAACAAGCACTCAAACACAACAAGCATTTAAATTTGACATGCTATCCATGTTGTGATGAAAATTATGAAGTTATGTATGGTTTGATGAAAGTTCGAGACAAAATTGTACAACTGGATTAACAAAGGATCACAAAAAAAATGAAATGAAAAATCTTTTTGTATCTTTTGGATAATGAATCGTACAAACTGACAATTAAGAACGCATGTTTTTGTGACAATTTTTCATGGTAGTGATAGATATCAATACATATCCATATTGCAAACTTGACAGTTAAACCTATGTCACAATGAGTTTATGATGTCATTGTTGATATAATTGTCCACTTTAAACCAAACCATACTTCATTTTTCAACAAATCAGTGATCAAGCATATCTTCTGATTTAGTTACCCGCTTTTGTTAACTTCTAAATATTAAAACTAGTTAATAACACATCTCAGCATAACTTATGACCTATGATCATAAAATTAATAAGGTTCCAATTTATATATATGTATTTTTCTATTAATAACTTGCTCAAGATCAACCCATTCTCATGGACAACTTCAGCTAGTCTTTACAAAGCAATATGGCACCTGTAAGAACTGTATTGACTGAGATTTTGTTTTATCCAAATGAATGTCTTTAACTAGGTTGCAACCCAGTGTATGGCACATGTATCGAATCAAACTTATTATAGTTTTGTAATTTTCTAGCTTATCCTATCTGAATGGATGGCTTCTACTAGGCTGTAACCCAGTGTATGGCGCGTGTACAGAGTCGAACTTACTTTTATTTTCATATGATCCAATCATTATTATCCGAATGGACGGCTTCAGTTAGGCTGTAACCCAGCAATGTGGCATGTTTACGAACTTGAACTCAAGGATCTTTGGAAACCTCATAAGATCATATGATACCAGGTGTACACATGATTTGAATTATTAACTGATATCCTTTAAGCCAGCCTTCTAGATGAGTTCCCACAAACCAGATGTTCTGACCAACCACTATGTGCCTTAAAACTTGTAAAGTAGGCCTATCAATACATCATTTCATAACACCCATGTGCTTTCAGTCTATACATTCAATTTTTCTTTGAATAATATGACTAGAAAATCATTACTTCCCAACTGAAATTTTTCATTTTCATAATATTTTTTAATGTTTTTGGTTTTTCAAAGTGATGCTTTTTCTCCCCCTAAAAACCTAAAACAAAAAATCTTTCTCGGTTTTTAGATATTTAAAGGAAATGTAAATGTAACTATGTACAGCAAAAAGGAAAACAAACTAAAAAAATGATCATTTGTTAAACTCAGTGTTAGGAATGACTTAATTTTTTTTAAACACCCCATTAGCCGATAACAGATATAGAAATCTTGGTTTATCAAAAGCTTTAGTATAAAGATCGGATTTTTGGTGGTTGGTGTGAATTTTAATGACATCGATTAATTTCTTTTCAAAACAATCACGTATGAAGTGATATTTAATATCGATGTGTTTTGTTTTTGAGTGCTGGACTAGATTCTTAGTGACAGCTTTGGCGGCAGTGTTATCAACAAAAATAGGAGTGTTAGAAAATATTAACCCATAGTCCCTTAGTTGCTGAATGCAGATGATTTGAGAATAACAGTTTGCAGCAGTAATGTATACAGCTTCACAAGTAAAACTAGACATCGATGTCTGCTTCTTGCATTGCCAGGTAACTAAGCGTTCTCCAAACAACTGACACCCCGCAGATGTTGACTTGTAATCTCTTTTGCATCCACCATAATCGAATCACTATAAGCAGCAAGTTCAAAGTTATCATCATTAGGATCCCATAATCCTAGATTTGGGTACCCTTCAGATAATGGAAAATCCTCTTCACAGTAATGTAGGTCCAGATCTCGATCAAGACTTGAGCTTTATGACTCCAATCTGCACCAAAAGACTCCAACGAGTATGGAATCCAAGTTAGAATGATGAGAAGAAGTAGAAAAATGCAAACTTTGTATAAAATCGTGAACTTACAAGAACATTGCCTCAATATGTCTAGAGAGCAATGCCTTGAGAATCCAACCCTAGGGCAGTAAAAAATACGTCTATTTATACTACTCATAGAAGTACTCGAACCTTTGTACACGAAAAAGGTTAGAGTACTTGAAATCTAAAGTACACGAATATGTAAATATACGAAATTTAGCAAAACTTGGTCTTCATCTGGTCACGGGTTGATTTTGTCAATCTTTGTCTCTGGATGGGGCTCTACAAACTCCCGCTAGACTAATGAAATCAACCGATAGGAAGTGTGACGGAATGAGAACTTGCACCAGCATATAACTTTAGCTTCATGGCAAAAGCAACAACCCGTGTGAAAGGTTTTGCTTCCTCGTCCCATCCTCCATAGACCATAATAGGAGTGTCATGCAACTTCTACATATCATCCTTGCCAAAATGTAGCAGGTCCATGGGGTCCAAAATAATGTCCACATCATTGATGTCAACCTTTGTCCTCAGAATAGCAGCTGCGTGAGTCTTCTCATCAAAGTACCAGATGTCGAAGTTCTTCAGCGTGTTATCTGGGACTCTGGTTAAGACTTGGACGGCCTTCTATGTTGCTGGAGGAGGATACTTATAGTAGATCAGTGGCTCTTTCTTCACATGATCCAGAACGCATGAAGAGACATATCGTTTCCCTTTAGCAGTCTTCATTGTGGAAAACTCTTTATCACATTGATCTTTGATAAACATGGTGAATAACTCGACCTGACTGTCCTTGGATGGGTTGTAGAAGACGACATTTTTGATACTTCGAATCCCGAACTTTGGCATCGAACAAAAGTCTTGCGGTCTCTTAAAATACTCAAGCTTTCCGTTCCTCCTTTTGACAAGGTACAATTTCTTGTCTTTATCATACATCCTGCACGTGACTTCAGATCTTTCATTACGGACAGCAAACAAGTCACGTGAGTAGGAGGTGTAGGTAACTTCATTTTGTTCAGCTCATTCTTCACCCATCCACATCTTTTTCACTTTAGGAGGAGCAGGAGTCCAATCACTATGTTTACCAAACTAGCTATCTATCACTTTTCCCAGTGATGCGACTTCTTGTCCTTGTGCGTTGACATTTTTGTGAGCATACAAATAGTCGATGTAGGATTCTATGGAGACGTTTCCAAGTATAATGTTTTCAGGTTCTTCTTTAATAAAAATGGAAGAAAAGATAGCAAAAGCTAGCTCAGGTCAGAACTCATAGCTCAAACTCAATCTGGAGGAACCCTGAGTACAGTGTTCCGGGTGTGAGTCTGAGATATTCCCTACAGGCATTCAACCCTACCACAGAAGACTTGGCAATCTCCTCTCGTTCCTTTTCACAAACTGCATCAAACACTGAGTCCATTGTTACGCCAGTGAATAAATCTCCAAGACCCACATCCTTTAGTTCCTCAACGATGCCGTCAAACATGAATTTCTCAGGAAGATTCTCAAAGAAATCATCTTATGTGTCTAGAGGCTTTTCTGAGGATGATGGATTGCTGGAGTCATCACCTCCTTGGTCATCGTTGGCTGGTTTATCAACTTATTGTCCTGAGGAGCTTGTGCCTTGACCAACATATCCACCAGCATAATCATCATTATCATATTTCTTATCATCTTTCTTTTCATCATCTTTGTTGTCATCATCACCTTTCTTTTCCTTATCTTCCTCATTATCATCGTCATCATCTTTCTCGGCCTTGTCTTCTTCTTGGACCATAGACTTAAATCATGTCAGATCTTCAATCACCTTCTTTTGTTCTTTGTTCTCCTTCTTCAATAGGCCAATGTCTCTATTCTGCTTTCTATGTTGCTTGCAGATCTTAATAAATCCCTCCTGCAAGTTGGTGATAAGTCTGTCTTTGGTGGTCGAGTCTTGCTCAAGAAGGAATACTCGTTCTTGCAGCCATATCATGTCAACCGGCACATGATCAGGCATGTAAGGTGATGGGGTTTCAAGTTGAACCTTGCCCTTGTCATCATGAGCCTTTGATGGTGATGGTGGAGGTTGAGAGAAGCTTATGGGAGTTGGAGAATGTGGTGGTGAAATGTGTGGTGGAATGGTGGTTTGGGTGGATGCGGCTGGTTTAGTGGGTGGTCTAGGTTGGTGGCTCGTTTCGGCTTTGATGGCTGTGGTGGCTGTGTCTGAGGAGTCTTAGAGGATGAGGAGGTGCCAACTACTTTCTTCTTTAGCCTTGAGACCCTCAAGCGCTTTGACATCATCTTTATTCTTTTCTTCTTTGGTGATGACTCGAGAGATGGGACATAATCAGTATCTTGGATCTCTTCCCGTTCTGCGCGAGAAAATGGAGGAATCACAGGCTGAGGCTCCCAAATGAGTTTTTCTTCACCAGATGATAATGATGATGAATCAAATGATGTATCTACAGTTGCCTTGTAGGCTTCAGCAGTTGTGCCTGCAGGAGCATGGTCATGTTCTTCTCCCACGAAGGCGATAGGGCTACCTTATTCTTCAGCTTCTTCTCCGAGTCCCGCAAATAATCTTCCGAATTTGTCCAAGGGATGAATTCCAACACTGTTTCTTCCCTTTCTTGTTCATCATCATGTAAGAAAAAATATCTTCCTTCATGCTCTTTACTAGCATGGTTCCAATGGTCGGGAAAAGATTTAGATGCCTCCTGTTGATGATGATTTGAATGAATCTAGGAAATGCCAGAAATCCCTCCTTTCTTTTCCCTTTAATATTGGTGTGTATGTCGCGGAAGATCATCCGTGAGTAGTTGAAATCAAGGCCTAAGGCAATCGCCACAATACACGAGCTTAGAGTTTGGTTCAGCACATCGTATCCTCATTTACGTCCTGAGAGGCACTGTGTCGCTATGTGTGCCAAGTATCTCCAGTACGGATGAAGATGCTTCTTCCCCGTTGGCGGATAAATTCCCTCGTGACCCATCCTCACTATGGTGTTCTAGATCAACTCCTGATCAAGCTCCACGGGATCAGTGTCTTTGTCCCCGAATTGTAGGCATTCCCTGATGATCTGCTCAGTAATGATCACCGGCTGCCCCTGAACTTTCCCAATCTAACATAGAGTCCTGCTAGAGTCTGTATTTTCTGTAATGGAGTTCCAGAAGTCCTGAATAAATGTGGTAATGATCTGATGATGCTCCATTATGGCGAAGTTCACTTGCGAGAGTATCAGACCATCTACCATGCTCTTGTACATCCAGTGCTTTACTGGAGGATCACTAACATATGCATACATATTGTGATCTGGCACGAACCTCAGCTCAGCCATCTGAAATAGAAACGGGCTAAGTTAAAACAAATTAAATAAATTAAAAGTCAAAGTCAAAATTAAAAGTCAAAGGGTCAAATCGAAGTCAAAGTAAAAATGAAGTTCTCGAAAACAATGGAGTATTCGAAAACATGGTTGTTCTCGAAACTCTGGAGGTCTAGAAATCTTATGGGTATTCGAAATTAACAAAGTACATGAAAATTGATCAGTTTTCGAAATTTGGTTCTCGAAAAAGGGTTCTCGAACCGGAGTTCTCGATAGGTTGTTCTCGAACATGGGTTCTCGAAATTCAAAATTTCGAGAACTGAAAATTCTCCATATCTCCTTCAATTTTGCTCCATTGAACTCCAATTTGTACTCGAAATGCTCAGAATTGGAAGGCGACTAACATATCCAAAGATCGGTTTCCAATTCTGAGTATTTCAAGGTGATTTGACCAAGATTCCTTCAGTTTACGAACAAGAGTACTCGAAATCACATTTTGTTCGATAACTTTTTATTTTACGGTTAAAATCGTATGAGAATCTATACCTAGATTCGTCTAATGTAGATCTACAAGGTGACCGGAGTGGATTTTCGATATCTAGTCCAAAATTTGAAATCGCCAAGTGAGAGAAGATCGGGTACTCGAACGATTATGGTAGTCGAAGTTCATACTTCCCGAATACCAATTATTTTAAAATTTCTAACTTAATAAAATAAAATAAAATGAAACAAGATAAAATAAGAAAAATTAAGATAAAATAAAATAAACTCAAGAACTTTGGACAAGTTTAAAGTTCAGTTGTGTCAATTTTGTGGGATCAAATCTGTATCAGAAATTTGACCATCTTAAAATAATTTCTTATAGAAAACCAGCCTTCAAATAATTATACCCCACCAATGATTTCCACTCGTTTATCCATAATTCAAAAATGAGACTTATGATCAATAATTTTCCAACGTTTTTTTTGGATAAATCCTTTTGGGAAGTTTATGTGCAATCAGACAATTAAACCAGATTTTACATGCAACCTATCAATTCTGCGAAATCTTTTGTTTCAAAATTTGATTGTGTTTCAACGAACTTAAAACGTTTTGACAGAATTTATGATGAGAAAAGAAAGAACAGATCTATCATATTAAAGTCAAGAACAAGAAGGGATTTTATCATCTTTGTGCTCATTGGCATCTCTTTTTTTACTGATCTGCCGCCACATTGGTCTTAATGTCACACATCCAGGTCTTTGCTTACGCAAAACAGAGGATGCTTCAGTAATTATTTCCACTCTTTTTTTTGCACAAAACATAGAAAATACCCGAGTTTCTCAAAACAATTTCAAGTTTATCGAAACACAATCTTGTTTTGACTTAAAGACTTATACAAAAAGTCAAATAGCTGTTGCATCTTTTTGGTTATCTGATTTTACAATACTTCTCACTTATTTACATATATTTAATATTTTTGAATGATAATGTCCAATCTTTTTATAGGAAAACGTGCTTTAACTTATCTAAAGTTATACTTTTAGAAATTATGTTTAGGCAGTGAATTTCTGAATGTCAGAAATCATTTCACTTCCCATTGAACCACTTCACATGGCTGTCCAAATAAAATCCTCTTGTATTTTTCTTAAATTTTGAAAAAGGCAAAATCTTTTTTTTTCTTAGATTCCACTCCCCCTAAACTTGTTGATCTTCTTAAACTGACTTAAAAACCAAAAATCTTTTTGTTGTTTTTGTAAATACACTCAAAAACCGGAAATATTTTTGTTGGTTTTGTAAATATTCTCCCCCTAAATTTGTTATCTAAAAATTAAAATAAAAGAAAACACAAAATTTTAAAGTATTTACAAAAATTGTTTTAATCAAAACTTATTAGTTTGATAGAGGAAAGCAGATGGTGGAAGCGAGTTGTGTCGAACGGTTTTGTGAATAGGTCCGCCAGATTGTCATCTGTGTGGACCTTTTCAAGATGGATCGAAACAGTCTCTGATAAAGTGAATCCAGATATCAATACATTTAGTTTTGGAGTGTTGTACCGGATTCTTGATGATCTGTAGAGCGGCTTCATTATCACAATATATAGGAGAGTCAAGAAAGTACAAATTGTAATCGAGAAGTTGTTGTTGCATCTAGATAACCTGAGAACAACAACTGGAGGCAGCGACATATTCAGCTTCAGCAGTGGAGGTTGACACGGTTGTCTACTTCTTGCATTGCCAGGAGACGAGGCGATCTCCTAAGTGCTAACATCCACCTATGGTTGACTTCCTATCTAAGTTTCAACCACCAAAATAACTATCAGAGTAAGAAAATAAACTAAACTCAGCGTTCTTAGGATACCACAAACCGAGACGAGGTTCCCCGACGAGGTAGTGAAAGCTCCTCATGACAGCAATTAGGTAAGTGACCTTCAGATTTGATTGATATCTGGCACACTGACATATAGGAAACATAATATCGGGTCTGTTGGCGGTCGTGTACATCAATGAACCAATCATAGATCGGTAAAGATGCTGGTCAACATCTTCACCATCCATATCCGAAGTCAAGACAGGACGAGCGGCCATAGGAGTGGATGCGGGCTTCGAGTCCAACATGTTGAACTTGGTGAGAATGTCAGTAACATACTTGACCTCAAGAATCATCACACCTTTAGGATCCTGCTTTACATGAAGACCCAAGAAAAAGGTCATCTCCCCCATTGCACTCATCTCAAACTTCTTCTTCATAACAGCTTCAAACTCTTTGCACAGCACCGAGCTCGTGGAACCAAAAATAATGTCATCCACATAGATTTGGACAAGAATCAAATCATCCTTATCTGTGGGAACGAATAGTGTCTGATCGATGGCTCCACGGGTATATCCATTTGCAAGAAGATGATCCGTAAGTGTCACATACCATGGTCGGGATACTGCGAATCCTCGAACCCCGGGGGTTGACATACGTATATCTCTTCCTTGACCTTTCCATAAAAAATGATGTCTTCACATCCATTTGATAAACTGTGAGGTTCATATAAGAAGCATAGGCCAGGAAGATGCAGATAGCTTCAAGTCTTGTGGCCGGTGCAAAGACTTCTTCATAGTCAATACCCTTCTGTTGGTAGAAGCCATGGACTACCAACCTAGCTTTATTCCTATGATCACACCCGAATCATCTCTCTGGTTTCTGAAGACCCATCTGGTTCCAATTGGCAGTTTCCCATTGGGCAACGGAACCATATTCCACACCTGGAGCCTCTGAAACTATATCAATTCTTTTTGCATCGCTTCAACCCAGCTTGACTCCATAAGAGCCATCTTGACATTCTTGGGTTCTACCTACGAAATAAAGCAAGAATATAAACAAGAATTAATTGGACCTGATTGACTTCATGTGATAGTTTCTTTAGGTAAGGCGTTCTGAGCTAGAATAGATCCGCTCCTTGTAATAACACCTTTAGAAAGATATCCAATGATGTTCTCCACTGGGTGATTCTTGTTGAACCTTGAAGGAGGCACTCCTCAACAGCTAAAGTATCGAGCATGTTGCTAATGTGAGTTAGCTGATCTTCACTGGAGGAAGAGTTGTTACAAACGGGAGCTGTTTCACTTGCCTCAGTTCCAATATCCATTCAATGTTCCTCAGGGATGTGGTCTGAGAACAGTGGATTGTCAAACATCTGGTGAGAAGAAGATGACATTTGATCTGTCTTTGGAATTGGTTGAATAAACGGAGAAGATGACTTCCGGATCTGAGGGCGGAGCTCAATCATTGCCTGGAGTCAACTGAGAAGCTTAGGATCACATGGAACGTAGGTCAGTAGTCCACGTCGTCACTCTTGTAGAAACTGTCTTCGGGCTCATTTGTGCAACTGTCTTCGGGCTCATATGGTTCTGCACTCTCAGATGAAGTGTTGAAGGGCTCAAATGTAGAATCATACTAAAATAGCCAGTTTGGACGAAAACCGGCATCGATGTTGTTCAGCTCTTGCCAATCAATGTAGTACGACTCCACAATCATCCGGGCCTTCTTGTTGTATACCCGGTAAGCAGCTTTCTCAGAAGAATAGCTCACGAAGTAGCACTCATCAGCTTTTTCATCAAACTTGTGATTCGGTTCAGTGTGGAGGAGAGTGCAATGACATCCAAACGACTTGAAGTGACCGACCTTCAGCTTGATTGAAGAATATCTCATAGGGAGTCTTCTAATGGCGCTTGTACAGTAAAGCTTGGTTTTGAACATAGCAAGCTGTGTTGACAGCTTCAGCCCACAAGAACATTGGCAGTTTTGACTCTGACAGCATGGTCCGTGCAGCCTCGATAAGCGTTATGTTCCTTCTTTCAGCAACTTCATTTTGCTAAGGTGTACGAGCTGCATTGTACAGTCGAGCAATTCCCTTCTCATCGCAGAAATCAATAAGTATCTGATATCTAAACTCGGTGCCATTATCAGTTCTGATCACCTTTACTTTCAAATTCTTCTGCTTCTCGATCAGGGTGATGAACTTCTTCAGGATCTATGGTGTCTCATCCTTCTTGGCCAGAAAGAACACCCAAGTAAATCTGGAATAATCATATGTTATAACGAGACAGTATGACTTCTTCCCGATGCTCATAACATTAACCGGTCCGAATAGATCCATATGGAGAAGCTGCAGAACTGATGAAATTGAGTTAAACAGTTTGGGCTTGTGCGGTCTCTTGTGCTGCTTCCCCTTGGCACATGCGATGCACTTCTCAATTGTGGAGAAGTCCTTAGAAGGTAGTCCAATGACATGATCTCCCTTTGCCAGTCTATGGAGATTCTTCAAGTTGACATGACCCAGTCGGCGATGCCACAGCAATCAATCAGTCTCCGATGCCTTAGAAAACAAGCAGGTGTTTTCTGTGTATGAATAAGAATTCATGTTGATGATGTATGCATTTTTATTCTCGGAGTCCACATCAAGATCCATTTCTCTGGTAGGACAACTTCAGGCTTCAAGATAAGACACTCTTTGTTGGTGAAGTGTGTTGAAAAACTTTTGTCACAAATCTAAGAAACACTCAACAAGCTGTGGTTGAGTTCTTCAACATAGTACACATCCTCAAAACTCATAATTCCATTTGTTACATTGCCCTTCATGTTGATCTTCCCACCTTTGTCTCCAGCAAACGAGACATATCCCCCATTAAACGGTGTGACATCATGCAACTGAGAAAAATCCCCAGTCATATGCCGAGAACAACCACTATCCACGTACCAAACATTCTTCAGCTTATTTGGTCGTCCTTGCATGATACACACACATTTAATGAGAAATAGGTACCCAAATCATAACAAATTTAGGTACTTGTGGAACTTTGGGCCTTTGCTTGATCTTACCCTTGGGCTTGTCTGCCTTGGCCTTCACATTTATGGGCTTGACACCACTGCCATGGTCAATTGGTTTTAATGGAGGTTTCATATGTGGCTTATTCTTTTATTGTGATTAACTTTTAGGTTTGGAAACCTTTGATTTTTGTTTATGAAAACCAGATTGATTCTGTTTTGTTGGTTTGGCCCTTTTGGTAGTGGGATGATTCTGAGTAATTTTCTGAGGTTTCACCCTAGGCTTGGAGGATTGGTCATTCCTCATTAGTTTACTGGCAGGTTTCACCTTGGGTGTGACCTTTTTATTTTTCCCATATAAGAATTCAGTAGGTCGGTGCAGACAGTGTCTAGCAGTGTGGCCTGGTCTTCCACATGCATAGCAGCGTACCTTGTCGTGAAACTCCTTTGGGTCAAATGGCTTTACATCACAATAACTCAGACCATAGAAAGAACTTGTGGAGGCTTGTTCCAATGACCCAGTTGGAACATAAGGTTCACAGTTAGGGTTTAACTTTGAACCCTCCTCAGGAGTGACTGTGGAATAAGCCTGGTTTACCTGCTCTGTCAAAGGAGAAGAATCTGGTTCTAAGACACATTTGTTTTTAACATCATCATCAATTTTAACAAACTTAGTCTTAAAATTCTTAATCATTTTATTCGGTTTAATTGTGATTGATTCAAATCTTCCAACAAAGTCAACTTTTGGAACAAAATGTGATTTGCTATGTGAAGTTGAACAATATGTGCTCCTGCTAGCACTTCTTACTTCTTCCTTCTTCCTTCTTCCTTGGACCTGTAACACTCAAACTTTCTACACAAACCTTAGAACTATATGAATTATTAAGGTCAGTCAAGATAGGATCTGCTGTAAGAGGCACTGGTTTGCTAGAAACAGCGGTGAACTCAAACCTTTGGTCTGATTTCAACAACAGATCATCAACAGATTTGTTGATATTGGGCATGATGGAGTAATTGTGGTTAAATGGAGGTTTCACCTCAGTAAAACCAAGCCTTATTTTTTCCTTTCTCCTATTCTCAACATCAACCAATTTAGCCACCATAGTACTTGAATATTCACATTTGTCAGCTCTGATTTTTGTTTTGGACAACTGAGTCTTAGCTTGTTCTAACTCTGAGGAGAGTTCATCTATTCGACGCCTAGCGTCCCGATATTTGGACTCTTTGTCTCTTAAAAGCTTTTTCAATTTTGAAATATCACGCCTTTCAGCATCACGTTTCTTTTCGAAAATTTCTTCATTTTTAAGAAATTCAGAGTTGAAATATTTAAGGTTGGTGACTTCCTTGATTAGGTCCTCATTGTGAGAATGGTATATAAAAACTTTTTCAATGAAAGAAGTAGATTAGAGATTTTTTGTTACCTCATTGCGTTTGTCATCCACCTCAGCCATGAATGCATGGCTCAAAGTCATTTCAAGCTCCTGCACCTGGTCACTCCAGTCATAAGAGTCGGTTTCTTCCGTAACCAGTGCCTTGTCTGCCTCTTTAACAACCTTGGGCAGCTTATATTCATGAGCAAAATGACCCGGTTGGTCACAGTTGTAACACCTAAGCTTGGACTTATCGAACCCGAGCTTTCTTCCTGGGCTGTTCCCGAAGGTGTTCCTTCCATACTTTTTGACGAACTTCTTGGCTCGAAAGACTACCATGGCCATCTTCCATGACATATCCATATCTTCAACATCAGCAGGGTTGATCTTCTCTAGATTGTCTTTAGTAAGATCGGCCGATGTCAATTCTCCTGTAATGAATGTGTTATAACTGTTCATAAACCCCTTGAACAGTAGCAGATTCTCTTCACTTTCAGGGCTGATCTTAGGAACTGAACTAGCTTGCCCAGATGAGAGGAATGCAGTATCGAAAGGAACTGACTGAGATGCTGAAGCCTGGTAAGCCTGAGAACCAGAGGTTTGATAGTTGATTGCAGACAGAAGTGCAGCATTCTTAGTAGCTGGAGTGATGCCCATGGAACTGGCATGATTGAGTGCCCCTTTGCTTGCCATCCATGTCATATAAGTTGATGGTTGAGATCAACTCACTGAGGGTAGCCTTGTACATGTATTTCGTCCTCTTGATCGTTGTACAGTTAGAGTTCCAGTTATACGATAATGAGTTCAAGAGTTTATTGTAGACTTCCCCTTTAGACATCTTTATTCCAGCACTTGTCATCTCAGTCATGAGGTGACTGAAACGGTTGAGTTGGGCATCCAAAGATTCCCCCTTGATATGATTAAACAAGTTGAACCGTTGTCTCAACATGTCTTTTACGACTCTCCCTCATATCCTCATTTCGCTCGAAGCGTTCAACCAACGCATCCCAAAGTTGTTTGGCAGTCTGGTACTCCTTAAACCCCTGACCCACATCAGTAGACAATGTCATAGTGATTAAACAAGTTGAACCGTTGTCTCAACATGTCTTTACGACTCTCCCTCATATCCTCGTTCCGCTTGAAGCGTTCAACCAACGCATCCTGTGACACCCGTCAATTTCAGGTAAATTGCGACTCTTACATTCTATACATTACACATTCATACTTGTTGCATTTCATTTAATTATGTTAAACTAGATGAGTTGAACACAAACGACTACGAAACAATAGTTCAAGGACTTATCGAATCGTACATTGCACATTGGTTTTGGAAACCAAGTGTGGCAAACACAAACACAATGGGATTGTGGAAATACATGTTAATTATTGTGACAATCCGACTTTTCAGGTTAACTCAGTTAACTGAAAACTATCAAAAAATCGATTATTATATAAGGATTATAGTGGAATTAAGCTTAAAGTATCTAATTTTGATTTCCATAGTCAAAATTCGAATTTTGGATTCAATTGGGAATTGAAATCATAATCAATTATAGTGAATTTAACTATCTTAGGTTACTTTATTATGAGTATAAGCATGTTACACATAAGGTGTATTGTGAGAATCAAACAAAAGGTAAGATTTTGACTTTAGAAAGTCAAAATTTGAGCAAAGGACACAAGGAAATTCGGAATTGGCATTAAACTCAAGTTGTAACCGAAATTGGATTATCATAATCATCACAATTATGATTATTAACAGTTTTTAGACGTTATGGGGGCATCAATCATCGGAATTAATCAAGATTGAATACAAAAACTTGAAACCGTAGCTCCTAGTCATCAAACTCAAAGAATTCAACAACATCTCGCACAATTGAGCATTTCTGCATATCAGTCGGCATCTTCAGAAGTGGTTTCAAGCAGCAATTCGATCGGTGAAGCTTCGGTTTGAAGAATTGATCTTGAGGGGGCCGAACCTAGGGCTAGAAGTCGATCTCATCCAATTGATCATCAAAACAAGTAAGTTCTCGTTCCTACACCTTCTAACATGGCCGATTAAGGATAACCACAGGTTAACTTCAGTTTCTAATATTGGCTTAATAGGATTCGAATTTTAGGGTTCATGTGGGGGAGTGATTTGGGGGATTCGATTCAAATGAGATTTATAATCAAATTAAATGTTGCTAATAGTTTCAGAACAACCCGATTAAGAAGAAACATATGTCGATTTTGAATCATAACATCGAATTGTAAGAGATCAAGATCTAGGGTTTGTTGTAACAAAAGATTTGGGGGTTTCATGTGTAATCAGGGTAATAATCGAAATTAATCACACAGATAGGTTCGTGATGATCTGTTGAACGAAATACCCATGTTAATTTCAGTTAAACATATCGAATTCCATGATTTTGTGTTTCTAGGGTTCTTGAAGAAAACCATTTGGGGGTTTTGATCGGGAACAGTTTGAGAATCAAATTGAATGATACCTGTAGTTTTAGAAGGTACCGATTGATGATAATGCTATGATAATTTCAACTAATTACTACGAATTGATGGACTTAGAGTTCTAGGGTTTATAGATTTCAATGATTTGGGGATTTTAGTGGAACTGAACTTAGTTTTCGAATTAAATTATACAGATGAGTTTGGTTTAAGTTAGGGATGAAAAACCCTTTGATTTGGGGTACTAACATGTTCGAATTCGACTCAATTGAATTTAGGATTTAGTTACTCGAATTCGGTTTTGTTCGGGACTAAATTGGGGTAATTAATCGAACCTTTGGATAAATTAGAAGCATAGTTATGTTCGGTTGGGTCTCCAGAAACATAGCCCCATGATTTCAGAGTTGATCGAGTTCGAATTTCGGGTTATTGAAGCTTGGTTGGTTCGGTTAAGTGGAAAGCAAAGGGGAACCAACTAGATTGTGTTTAAAACCAATTGAAATGAATTCATTATCAAATGTTGAAGCAGAGCAGTTGGTAAGATGGTTGGATTTAGAGGGGAGGGTCGCGGGTTCGAACCCGGCCCCAACAGTTTTTGGGTTTTTAATATTTTTTTGGTATTTTGATCATATCTCATTCGTTATAACTCCGATTCGATCCGTTCAAATTTCGTTGGAACCGTAAAGGAATTCCGAACGTATTAGAATAATAAAAGTCACATTTTAGATCGAAAACGAAATCGCGTATAATTACGTTTATTTAAATAAAATCATATATGGTTTTATTTAAACGATTTCAAAGGCACGCGTATATGCGTATGCATATTCCTAACACCCTAACATACGTGTGTTGACACGTATGTGATTTCAAGCACAAAACGACATTCCGAATAACACTAGGTTATTGTTAAAACACATGTTCTTCGTAGGAGGACTCTCTACGCGAGTTCAAGTGTGTTTGATCATTCTGCTACATTCAAAGGTGCGTACACGGCCCCTTTCTTATTTTAACTGTTTTGGGGGAGAAAACATGTGCAACAAACACTTTTAGATACATATCACTTGCATGAGTTAGCTGTTTACATGGAGTGCAAACATAGCATTACAAGTCCTTACATTTCGAACCGTTTAGTTTGCCGTAGTGCAAAGCGTGGTAGTTGGAAATAGATCTATTAGGTTTGAAAAACCTCACTTGGTAGATGGGATCTACGCAAGTGTTTGACTAGCCAAATCACATTACTATTGTTTGTGCTAGACAATAGTGGCAAGGCAAAACATGCGTTAGCATGCAACAGTCAGCTTCGGTGTCGACCACTTATGTAAATAGTAAAAATGACTAGCTATCATGACTATGCATGTGTGATTATGTTATCTGCAAACATTATATTCAAACTGTTGTTTCAAACATTTGTGAATGCTTAAACCTGTGTAATGCACCAACCTTTGTGTTGACTTGATTTACATGTTTTCTCAGGACGCTAAGGTTGCACAATCAAGTAAGCATGGACTAGGAGATCGAGTCGCATGCATATTTTATATTTCAGTTATTTGGATTTGAACATTTGAAAGTTTGTTTTGTAATTTTCACTTTACAAACTATCATGTTTGTTTTTATTTTGAAAACACTTCCGCAACGTAGAACTTTGAAATTACATTTTTAGACCAAAGTATGTTTTGAAATTCATATAGAGGTCTTCGTTATGTCTAATGATCTGAGATCTTGGTTTGTCACGTCCCAAACGGTATGATTCCGTTAGTTGAAAATTGGGGGTGTGACAGATTGGTATCAAGGACATTGGTTATAGCGAACTAGGTTTGCATTTGTAGACTTAGACTATAACTGTTAGACATTAGACACGCATACTTACACATATCACTTAGAAATTACATATGGCATTATGTAATAGACTTGCTTACACATTCCGTGGCATTGCACTTACATATGGTATTATGTAACAGACATGGCATCTTCATCATCAGCACCATACATACACATTATTGATTCGGAGGATGAGGAGCCGGTAGCTCCAGTACCACCATCATCACCAGCACCACCTATCCCATCTCCTCCACCATCTGAGAGGGATGATTCAGACCCTGAGGAGGATCCGGAGGAGGATCCGGATGAGGATTCGGAGGAGGAGCCTAAGGAGGAACCAGCTGAGGATACTCAGGAGATTCCTGCTGAGGGACCTTCTACTCATCCACCACCTGCATTGGATGTTCCTGAGCCTAAGAGGCAACGGACTGATTCAGAGGAGATTGCCCAACTACGTCAGGACTTGTACTGGGCAAATGATAGGATTGAGTACAATGTTCGGGAACTCTTGGATGCGAATGAAAGACACGATAACCTTTACAACTTGGTCAATGGGATGCGAAATGAGATTATCCAGTTGACTGATCTTCTCCAAGATTCTGAGAACCGAGCTGAGATTCTGGAAGGCAGACTTGTAGCCTTGGAAGACTTGGTGGCCTCGGAGAATGAAGAAGAGGATGAAGAGGAGGAAGGGGAGGAACCAGCACCTGCTGTTGATTCTGATCCTGAATCCACTATTGATGATCCAGAGGACTGATCTAGTTGAACTTATTAGGGGCGGGTTGTGTCCCTACATTAGATGTTTGGAAAACTTATGTTTTGATTTTGAAAGTATTGTACTCAAATCAGATTATTATCTATTGAAAACTATTACTTATTGCCAACAGTTGTGTTGATTTCTACATTACATGTTTGATGTTTGTTGTATTGTTTACTCGTTTCAGACACACACTACAGGGCCACAGGGACCAGCAGGGGGATTGGTGAACCCACAGGCGTGCACGTTCAAGATGTTCTTGGACTGTAAGCCACATAACTTCAAAGGATCGGAGGGAGCCATCGGACTCCTACGATGGATTGAAAAAGCCGAATCAGTTTTTGAGATGTGTAACTGTCCTGAGGAGAATAAGGTTAAGTATGCTACTGGAACTTTGGAAGGTCCGGCATTGACTTGTTGGAACTTGAATGTTCAAACATTGGGATTGGGTGAGGCCAATGCCCTAACTTGGAATGGTTTCAAGACCTTATTGCAGGAGGAGTACTGTCCTCGTAGTGAAATGCAGAAATTGGAGGAGGAGTACTGGCATCTTAAGATGGAGGGGTCTAACATCGAGGAGTACACGACTCGGTCCCATGAACTGGCCAGACTTCTACCTCACATGGCCACTCCAGCCAGTAAGTGGATAGAGAGGTACATAGGAGGGTTGGTGCCTCAGATCCAAGGATTGGTTACATCTGCAAATCCCACAACGATTCAACAAGTTGTTCGTTTAGCGCACCAACTAACTGATCAGGCAGTGTTACAGGGAACTCTGCCTAAACGAACATCAGCTACTAAGGTAGGAGACCACAAGAGGAAGTGGGAAAGCAATAACTTTAAGAATTTCAACCAACAGCCTTTTCAGCAGAATCGAAGGCAGGATTCAAATAAGTCTTATCACAACTCGAACAGTGGTCAACAGTCATCATCATCAGGGGGTTATATTGGTAAACACCCAAAGTGCAACAGGTGTGGATTTCATCATGCAGGGAATCAGTGTGAAAAATTTAAGTGTCAACGGTGTCGTAAAGTTGGGCATGCAGCTAAGGATTGCCGCGGAGAGCTGCAAAACAATTCCAACAATCAAAATAACAATCAGAACAACGCACCGAAGGGTTGTTTTGAGTGTGGTAAGATGGGGCATTTCAAAAAGGATTGCCCACAACTCAAGAAAGGCGGGACCAATGATGCAAATGGCAACGGCAACGGAAATGGCACCAATAACAACAACAATAACAACAACAACGGTGCTAGGGGCAGGGCGTTTGTGATTGAAGGACGACAGGCACGGGAGGATCCCAACATTGTCACGGGTACGTTCCTCTTAAATAATCACTATGCCACTATGCTATTTGACACTGGTGCAGACCGGAGTTTTGTGTCTAGTTCATTTTCTAAGTTGCTAAATGTTAGTCCCACTGCCTTAGAAAATCCATACACTGTAGAATTAGCCGATGGCAAGTTAATTGTAGTTGAACAAATCTTTAAAGGATGTATTCTTGATTTGATGGGTCAAGCACTAGAAATTGATCTTATGCCTATCACTTTAGGCAGTTTTGATGTAGTCATTGGCATGGACTGGTTGTCCAAACACTAGGCTGAAATAGTATGCCATGAAAAGATCGTTCGTATATCTCTTTCGTATGGAGAGACATTGTATGTACAAGGCGAAAAGACCAGTACGCCATTGCGTCTCATATCTTGTATGAAAGCACACAAATGTCTGCGTAAAGGTCATACAGCAGTTATAGCACTTATAACTGAGAAGCCGGTAGCTGAGAAGAAGATTGAAGACATCCCAGTAGTCTGTGAATTTCCCGAAGTATTTCCAGAAGACTTGCCGGGATTACCGCCTATCAGACAGGTGGAATTCCGAATCGACCTTACACCAGACGCAGCACCGATAGCTAGGGCGCCTTATCGACTTGCACCATCTGAGATGCAAGAGTTATCTACACAACTGCAAGAGTTGTTGGATAAGGGTTTTATACGACCTAGTTTTTCACCGTGGGGAGCTCCAGTCTTATTTGTCAAGAAAAAGGACGGGACTTTCCGTATGTGTATCGATTACCGGGAACTGAATAAGGTTACTATCAAAAACCGGTATCCGTTACCTAGAATTGACGATCTGTTTGATCAATTGCAAGGTTCGAGTTACTACTCGAAGATTGATCTCAGGTCTGGTTATCATCAACTCAGAGTACAGGAAGAAGATATACCGAAGACAGCATTCAGGACGCGCTATGGCCATTATGAGTTCTTGGTCATGCCATTTGGGTTGACAAACGCTCCAGCTGTATTCATGGATCTCATGAATCGTGTTTGTAAACCTTATCTTGATAAGTTTGTCATTGTTTTCATTGATGACATTCTCATCTACTCTCAGACTGAGGAGGAGCACGCTGAACATCTTCGATTGCTGTTGGAATTATTGAAACAAGAACAATTGTACGCGAAATTCTCGAAATGTGACTTCTGGATGCGAGAAGTTCAATTTTTGGGTCATATAGTTAATGAAAAGGGTATACATGTTGATCCAACAAAAATTGAAGCGATTAAAAATTGGGAGGCACCAAAGACTCCTACCGAGGTACGACAATTCCTTTGTTTGGCGGGTTATTACCGACGATTCATTGAAGGTTTCTCAAAGATCGCTCAATCACTTACAGCTCTTACGCATAAGGGAACGAAGTATAACTGGACGGATAAACAGGAAGCTGCATTCCAGTTATTAAAACAGAAACTCTGTAGTGCACCAATTCTGTCCTTACCAGAAGGGACGGAAGACTTTGTGGTGTATTGTGATGCATCTGCACAGGGTTTGGGATGTGTGTTGATGCAACGTGATAAAGTGATTGCTTATGCTTCAAGGCAACTACGACTAAATGAAAAGAATTACACTACTCACGACTTGGAATTAGGAGCAGTGGTTTTTGCTTTGAAGATTTGGAGGCATTATTTATATGGAACCAAGTGTACCATTTACACTGATCATAAGAGTTTGCAACATATCTTTGATCAGAAGGAGCTTAATATGAGACAGCGACGGTGGGTCGAGTTGTTGAACGACTACGAATGCGCGATTAAGTATCACCCGGGAAAAGCTAATGTGGTAGCTGATGCTTTAAGCAGAAAAGACACATCAACAAGACGGGTTCGCGCACTTATGATGACAATACATACTGACTTACCTGACAAGGTACGCAGTGCTCAGCTCGAGGCCTTGAAAAAGGAAAACTTGGTACAGGAATCCTTACGAGGAATGGAAGAACAATTGGATGTTAAACCTGATGGAATTCGTTATTTCATTAATCGACTGTGGATACCTTTGTATGGAGGTTTGAGGGAACTCGTGATGGATGAAGCGCACAAGTCCAGATATTCAGTCCATCCAGGATCAGACAAGATGTATCATGACTTGAAGGCACTGTATTGGTGGCCTCACATGAAAGCCGACATTGCTAGGTATGTTAGCAAATGTTTGACTTGTTCGAAAGTCAAAGTGGAATATCAGAAACCATCTGGTTTGCTGCAACAACCAGAAATACCCATGTGGAAATGGGAACAGATTTCGATGGACTTCATTACTAAGTTACCCCGTACACCGAGTGGTTGTGATACGATGTGGGCAATTGTCGATCGATTAACGAAATCTGCACATTTCTTAGCAATCAAGGAAACCGACAAGATGGAGAAACTGACTCGCGTTTACATCAAAGAAGTGGTAGCACGGCATGGCGTGCCAATCTCTATCATATGAGCTCGGGATGCTCGATTTACTTCCAACTTTTGGAAATCACTCCATAAGTCATTGGGAACTCGTTTGGATGAGTACCGCATATCATCCACAGACCGACGGTCAAAGTGAACGTACGATTCAAACGCTCGAGGATATGTTACGAGCTTATGTAATTGACTTTGGTGATAGCTGGGAAAACCACTTACCGTTAGTGGAATTCTCTTACAACAACAGTTATCATACAAGTATTCAGGCAGCACCGTTTGAAGCATTGTATGGTCGTAAATGTCGTTCACCAGTTTGTTGGGCTGAAATCGGTGACAGTCAGATAACACGTCCTGAATTAGTGCACGAGACGACAGAGAAGATAGTTCAAATCCGGAACCGTATGGCAGCGGCCCGGGATCGACAGAAGAGTTATGCTGATAAACGTCGCAAGCCGTTGGAATTTCAAGTGGGAGACCGAGTTCTTCTAAAGGTATCACCTTGGAAAGCTGTGATACGATTCGGCAAGCGCGGGAAGCTTAGTCCACGTTACGTAGGACCTTTTGAGATCCTGAAAAGGATTGGTCCAATTGCGTGTCAACTCAAATTACCGGATGAACTCAGTGGAGTTCATGATGTCTTTCATGTTTCAAACTTGAAGAAATGTCTTTCTGATGAGACATTGATTGTACCTCTAGAAGAAATACAAGTAGATGAACAGTTACGTTTCATTGAAGAACCAGCTGAAATTATGGATCGAGAGGTCAAACAACTCAAACAAAGCAAGATCCCGATAGTCAAAGTTCGTTGGAATTCAAGACGTGGGCCTGAATTCACATGGGAAAGGGAAGATCAAATGATGAAGAAGTATCCTCATCTGTTCAAAACAGCAACTGCAAACAATGTGAAGACACGTTAAATTTCGGGACGAAATTTCCTTCAACAAGGGGATGACATGATGCTTCACACATCAACACTTCAGATTTCAAACTGTAAGCACAAACACTTTATTAGATTGATTTTATTACAAACATTTGTGCTACATTACATTTTTATGTGCTACATTTCATATGTTACATGTTATGGTAGTACATGCATGATTAGTTACACACATTTTGCTATGTGCGAGGTTACATAGTACAAACAGTTGCGAACACTCACTAGGTGCAAAGTTACACAACACATTATGATGAACTTTATGTTAAATAAGAGAACAACAGAAGTATACGCTTTAGGTCAACATATATCTATGTCTGCTCACAAAGCGCGAAGAGTAATTGATCAAATTCGTGGGCGTTCCTACGAAGAAACACTTATGATATTAGAACTCATGCCTTATCGAGCATGTTATCCCATTTTTAAATTAGTTTATTCTGCAGTAGCAAATGCTAGTTGCAATATGGGTTCGAATGAAGCAAATTTAGTGATTAGTAAAGCCGAGGTAAATATAGGTACTATCATGAAGAAATTAAAACATCGAGCTCGAGGGCGTAGTTTTGCGATACAAAAACCTACCTGCCATATAAATATTGTAATGAAAGATATATCCTTAGATGAATATATAGATACCGATTCTATTACATGGTCACAAAAGAAAAAAAAGGATACAACTATGTCGTATGATGATATGTATAGTAATGGGGGAACATGGGACAAAAAATAAATCCAATTGGTTTCAGACTTGGTACAACCCAAGGTCATCATTCCCTTTGGTTCGCACAACCAAAAAATTATTCTGAGGGTCTGCAAGAAGATCAAAAAATAAGAAATTATATAAAGAATTATGTACAAAAAAATATGAAAACATCTTATAGCGTCGAGGGAATTGCACGTATAGAGATTCAAAAAAGAATCGACCTGATCCAAATCATAATCTATATGGGATTTCCAAAAATATTAATTGAAAGTCGACCCCAAGGAATGGAAGAATTACAGATGAATTTACAAAAAGAATTTAATTCTGTAAATCGAAAACTTAACATTGCTATCACACGAATTGAAAAGCCTTATGGAAACCCTAATATTCTTGCAAAATTTATAGCCGTACAATTAAAAAATAGAGTTTCTTTTCGCAAAGCAATGAAAAAGGCTATAGAATTAACGGAACAAGCAGATACAAAAGGAATTCAAGTGCAACACTTAGTTGTGATGTTGCAAACATTGGATTTTGTGTGTGAGTACACACAAGCACACAGAATGATCAGACATCACACAAACACGTTGATGTGTCGGTTTATATATATAGAAAATGCTGGTTCAACACTATCGAGTAATAAATCGAATTAACCTAAACCGAACTACAAACTACAGGCAAGTGTACCTGACGTATGAAGTATAGCTAAGGAAAGTTCGGATATCGAACCTAAGGACACGGAATCTAAGAATTAACCCTAAATAAAGATAAAGCTAACACTAAAGAAGGAAATTACTAAATAAGGAAATTTGTGTTTTTAGCAAAATGTTTTATAAGAAAGAAATAAAGAAATAAAATAACCTCGACAACTGAAACGAATTAAGGAACTAAAAAATCAGATAGAGAAGGGTACTACCTAGACTTGGAATCCTAACGGTAACTTTAATAGTTTCGGGAATGAGATACGGGATATCCGGTCAAAGGATATGACAGCAAAGGAAACACTCAGAAACATTAGATCACAAGGTCAGTCTCACTAATACCAAAGAATGTTCCAACGAGTCATGTGAAAGATCACCGGGATGTGTAATGGAATACCTAGTCAGTCTGTCCAAACACGGATCGTTTAAGGATTCAAAAGATCGTATCACGTGGTCAGTTTCAACAATCTCGATACATCAAAATATATAAGTTACTACCTTGGATTGCAAGGAATTCTAAGGAATAAACAGGAAAACCCGATGGTCACGTAATTTGCCTTAAAAACCCTAAAACCCTAATAATCCAAATTCCCTTACGTGATTAGTCTCAGGAATGATAATCGTACTGTTTATAATCCAATTACAGATAATATCCTAAGGTTTAATTGGCCAAAGCAAACCCAAATAGAATTAGATACGAAATCTAAGCCTAAAACTGATAAAACCGGTCAAAACACGTAGTAAACAACCAAGACTTATCAATTGGACATCATCATGCATTTATCGGTCATCATAACAGCAATAAATAATCAATATTAACCATATATAATCTGATCTTAATCATAAACAATCGAAATCCCACAAAAACACACCCGAAAACCAAATTAAATTAACCGTTATTCATCCAAATCTAGGCAATACAATGAATTTAGCCAAGAAACATGTTTAGAACAGTAATAATATGGAAAACATTCGTAAACATATCCATGGGTTCAAGAACAAACGAGAAATAATCAAGAAAACAAGAAAAAGAACCCGAGAACGCGTTTCCGGACACTTTTATATGCGTTCTGAGCCTCCCCCGAGCATCAAATTCAGCCCCAAACCTTCAAAATCTTCAAAAATATGTTTTTTCTTCGTTCCAGCCGTCTAGCCTTGATTTTTATCCCGAATTAGGGTTTAAAATCGTTTAAATATGTGAAATTTCGCAAATATCACGATCTGGGCTCAAAAAAAATGGTTTCTTGGGCTAAAAGGTGGTCCAATTGGCTGGTCAAAGGCCCAATATGGCCTGGTCAACGAAAGTCAACGCGGGTCAAAGGCCTCTAAGGCCGGTCAAAGGCTGGAAGGAAGGAAATGGGGCGCGGGTCATGGGGCATCCATCCGGGTCGCGCGCGGGTCAGTGTGTGTGTATATATGGTTGTCCACGCGGGTTGGAGCGGGTTCCGGATGCTCCAGCCGGGTCCTTGCTGGATTTTTAGGGCTGACGTGGCTCAACAAGAGGCTGCCACGTGTCCCATGAGCTGAAAGTTTGGCAGAATTGCACAAACACCCCCTAGACTTGCTGAAACTCCTTTTTAAGCTCCGAAACGCCCTGAAATGCCATTTTTTTACCACGGAACTTCTAAAAATTATATTTTTAGCATCCAACTTCATCAAAATAATTTCGGGCTTCGGTTTCTTCGCAACTACGAACGTTTATTTCGCGAAACCTATAAAATGACATTAAAAATAAAAATAAGTAAAAATTCATTAAAATCTAATGAAAGTAAATAAAAATCTAATAAAATAAGATAAAATCCTATAAATTAAATACAAAAATGATGTGTAATTAACAACACATCAAAAATCCCCACACTTGAACCTTGCTTGTCCCTAAGCAAACTTAAAACAATGCAAAACGAAATCTAATTCACAAACGTTTCACCTCAAACAAAACCGAACATGGGTTTACGAATTAATTACACAATCAATCACAAGACTTACAACGGTCAATAGATTTACAACCCAACCAGACATGAATGAAGCAATTTTTCGCAAAAATGGGATTTCCCAATTAAGATTCACTTGTTTTTCAAGAATTCAACCAATTACGTTCACACCCTCACAATTTTCACTCAACACTCGGTTAAATATATGCATGTTTATGAAGTGAACTCTCATAACCTAACACTGCAACAATGCTAACATAAGCTTGTGCTATAATCAAATCTCCACATAATATCAAGATTTAAAACAGATCAAAAGGACTTTAAAAAAGGTGGGCTTAGGTTAAGGGTAGGCCATGTAGGGTTTTAAGGTGGCTAAAACACAAACGAAAAATCCGGTAGTTGACTTTATTCACAAACAAGCATTTAAACGCAGCAAGCTACCAACACTAGGTCTTTTTTGACCTTTTATTCACACATTTTTCTTCTTTTTTTTTTTCATTTTCTTTTGCTTCTTTTGTTTGTTTTTTTTTTCTAGAATTAATCAACATAAATACGTAACTGTCTAACTAACCGGATGTCTTGAAATTAACTGGGTGATCAAATGAAAGGGTTTAGGCTCAACAGGGTGTCTAATTGGTGTATTTAAGGGTTTCAAACAAAAGAAATAAGAAAGGCTAAGAAATGGGTGAACCTAATGCCTTAATCATCTCTGTGTCAGATCTCAATCAAAGTCTCAATTTGTATACAAACACAAGTTCTAAAGCGATGCAACAGGTAGGTCAAATCACACACAAACGAATCAGTGAATAAATCTAAACTGTTAAGGCTCAAAATCTCACTGGAAACGTGTGTAATAGGGTTAACGATATGAACATAAACAGTTTTCAACTATCAAACAAGTTTCACTATCTTAAGAATCCCAACCCATAAGTTTTGAAAACAAGTCCAATTGGGAAAACTTTATCACGCAACTTAAAGATTAATCGTATAACCAACTCAATAACTCATGCCGACCCGCCTTTTGTTAACGATTTACAATGAACTAGACTTGTTAAGCATAAGCAAAAGGGTAGCCAGGACTTACAAAAGCTCAAGTTAACTAGACTCAAAATAAAGAAAGAAAAAGAAAGGAATTTCCCCATCCCCACACTTGAAACACACATTGTCCCTAATGTGTCTAAAAACAGGGAAAAACTAAAATAAAATAGAAACAAAATAATAAACGATAGTAAAAAGAAAGAAAAATGAGATACTTCCCTGACAAGCAATCCATGCAAACGCGTAAGCTCCAACGTGACCTGCTGAGATCCAAGTAAAAGAAACAACCATGAAAGTACCTGGGATCCTGTAACAAATGCTCATGCATGACTGCATGGCTCGACAATCAGGTTAGCACACAAACAAAACATAAAATAAACTAAAAATGCGAAATAATAAATAAAAACAAGAACGAAACTATACAAAATGTGGGTTGCCTCCCAAAAGCGCTTGGTTTATTAACGAGTCTTCAGCCAGACTCGTACCCACACCCATATCTATGGGGGGTCAAAGCAAACAGTCCTGCCCCCGTACTCAGTAAACCTCCGGGGGCGACGGTGCTCGTATACGTAGCCACCGCCTACGTCCTCAAACTCAGGATTCCTATCAGAGCCAAAGTCCCTCAACATGAAAGCTCTCAGCTGTGGGGATCCGTGTGAAGCTGCGGGATCCCCACACTTGGACTTTGCTCTATAAGCAAATCCACTGTAAACCACCCCTATGTCGGGTGGTTTATCTCTCACTAGCACCTGGTACTCAATATCAACATTCCGTGCAACCAAGTGCTCCTCCTCACTAACATAGGTACTGGTAAGAGGCATATGTGTATCAACAAGGCACAAGGTGCCTTTCTGCTCTGTCGTCTCCCTCTTACCATTCTCAAAGGTCACCGACTCGTTCTCAACTTGTAAGGTCAACCTACCATCGCCCACGTCTATCAATGCTCTCGCAGTGGCTAAAAACGGACGACCTAAGATTAGTGGTACCCTTTCATCCTCCTCCATATCCAAGATCACGAAGTCCACGGGAAACAAGAATCTATCGATCTTCACTAACACATTCTGCACTATTCCCCTAGGATACTTCACTGATTTATCTGCCAGCTGTATGGTCATGCGTGTCGGCACAGGCTCGCCTAGGTTAAGCTTAGCAAAAATCGAATATGGCATCAGATTAATACTAGCACCTAGATCTGCCAATGCATAGCTGACAGACGAGCCACCCAAATCACACGGGATAGTGAAACTTCCCGGATCACTCATCTTCTGGGGTAGCTCCTTCTGTGATCCTGCAAAATATCTCTCACTCAGTGTTACAGCTGAGATCTCCTCCCAATTCTTCTTCTTCATCAAGAGATCTTTTAGAAACTTAGCATATTTGGGCATATGCTGTAACACATCAGAAAATGGAAGGTTCACCTTAAGCTGCCTAAACAACTCAAGAAACTTCCCATACTCCTTCTCATACTTTTGCTGAAGGATTCTAGCTGGGTATGGCACCCTGGAGAGATCAATTTCTACTTCCTTCGGCTTCTCCTTCTCCACATGAGGTTGAACAGGCTGTGCGGTACTTGCTGGGCTTAGCCTAGTAGGGTGCACCTTGCCTGAAACCTCTACCTCAATCTCCTCATCCACCGGTTCCTCTTCCTGAACCGGCTCAGCAGACAACTCCTCTTCACCCATAGACTTGCCACATCTAGTAGTGACTGCATTCACAAAACCTTTCGGAATTTTCTCTGTGTTGCTTGGCGGGTCACATGGCTTCCTCTCTTTGAGTTGATCAGCCAACTCTTCTAACTTCCTATCCAAACTCAAAATGGCTGCCCCTTGGGTCTTAATTAGCTCGTCATGTCTAGCACTAACAGTCTGATTGGTAGCAATAACCTGAGTCAACATCTGCGTCTGTTGGACCATTAACTCCTCCAATCTAGCCATCCTCTCATCAGTAACACCACTCTGCTCATGCGGATGCTGATTGAACCCAGA
The DNA here is from genome assembly GCA_009363875.1 of Mikania micrantha. Lineage (NCBI taxonomy): Eukaryota > Viridiplantae > Streptophyta > Magnoliopsida > Asterales > Asteraceae > Mikania > Mikania micrantha. The sequence goes on along the minus strand of CM018691.1, from coordinate 81,177,135 downwards.
TGGGTTCCCATTCTTCCATGTAAAATCAGGCTGGTTTCTTCCTCCCGAGTTATAGGAATTTCCATAGGCATTTCCCGGACCCCGGTTAAAATTACCAGCATACTTCACCTGCTCGTGAGAATCATTGGCCAACATAGGGCATTGTCGAGTATCGTGGCCTCCTCTACAGATCTCACACTTAGCATTTCCCTTCGCCTGCAAATCCCTCACCATCTTGGTGAGTGCCTCCACCTGTGCTACCAATGCAGTGTTAGAGTCTACAGGCAAGACTCTAGATCTTTGAACAGTGGCCTTCCCTCGGGTGGGATACTGATAGCTGCTCATGGCCATGTTCTCAAATAATTGCAGACACTCCTCAGGGGTTAGATTGGTGAGCAAGTTACCCCCAGCAGTAGAATCGAGTGTGTGTCTAGTAGCAAAGGTGACTCCATTGTAGAATTTCTCGACTAAAGCCCAATTTTCCAATCCATGATGCGGGCATTTATTCAAGAGCTCTTTGAACCTCTCCCAAGTGGTGAAGAAGCTCTCACCCTCCTCCTGCTGAAAAGAATGAATAAGACTCCTCAGGCGAGCAGTCTTTGCAGGAGGGAAGTACTTAGTCAAGAACATCTCCTGCATCTCGTCCCATGTAGTGATTGATCCAGTAGGAAGGGACTCAAGCCAAGTGATGGCTTTGTCCTCAAGTGAGAATGGGAAGAGACGCAGAAAGACCGCATCATCAGAGACACCCTTGATTTTGAAGGTGTCACAAATACGAAGGAATTGCCCCACGTGGGCATTCGGGTCCTCATCAGGCAACCCATGAAACTTAGGAGAATGAATGATAAGATTTATGATCTGAGCGGGAATGTGCCAATTGTCCTCGGTGACAACTGGTCGAGCAATGGAAGATCTAGTGCCAGCAGCAGTCGGCTTGGCATAATCCGCGACCGTTCTCCTCAGTGGAGCGGCCATGTCAGTAGAATGCGAAGGTAAGCGACAAAGTCTAAACCTTCGGTGAAACTCTCTCTCCGGCTCGTCAAATGAAGCAAACTGTGGTGGACCGCTAAGACGGGTTTGGTGCATACAATGCACAGAATTGGTGAGAAAGAATGACACAAACTCAACAAAACAAAAAGGGAAGCGACTAACTAGAAAAGAAAATAAAAAAGAAACCTAGAAATAAGATCTTACTAAAAATGGAAAAATGCTATGAATGGAAACTTACTAAAAAAAAAATCCGAAGGAAGAAAGAAAAAAAAACAAAAAGAAAGCTAAGTCAAAACCTAAGGCGAATCTAAGAATTACCGTGTCCCCGGCAGCGGCGCCAAAAACTTGATGTGTCGGTTTATATATATAGAAAATGCTGGTTCAACACTATCGAGTAATAAATCGAATTAACCTAAACCGAACTACAAACTACAGGCAAGTGTACCTGACGTATGAAGTATAGCTAAGGAAAGTTCGGATATCGAACCTAAGGACACGGAATCTAAGAATTAACCCTAAATAAAGATAAAGCTAACACTAAAGAAGGAAATTACTAAATAAGGAAATTTGTGTTTTTAGCAAAATGTTTTATAAGAAAGAAATAAAGAAATAAAATAACCTCGACAACTGAAACGAATTAAGGAACTAAAAAAATCAGATAGAGAAGGGTACTACCTAGACTTGGAATCCTAACGGTAACTTTAATAGTTTCGGGAATGAGATACGGGATATCCGGTCAAAGGATATGACAGCAAAGGAAACACTCAGAAACATTAGATCACAAGGTCAGTCTCACTAATACCAAAGAATGTTCCAACGAGTCATGTGAAAGATCACCGGGATGTGTAATGGAATACCTAGTCAGTCTGTCCAAACACGGATCGTTTAAGGATTCAAAAGATCGTATCACGTGGTCAGTTTCAACAATCTCGATACATCAAAATATATAAGTTACTACCTTGGATTGCAAGGAATTCTAAGGAATAAACAGGAAAACCCGATGGTCACGTAATTTGCCTTAAAAACCCTAAAACCCTAATAATCCAAATTCCCTTACGTGATTAGTCTCAGGAATGATAATCGTACTGTTTATAATCCAATTACAGATAATATCCTAAGGTTTAATTGGCCAAAGCAAACCCAAATAGAATTAGATACGAAATCTAAGCCTAAAACTGATAAAACCGGTCAAAACACGTAGTAAACAACCAAGACTTATCAATTGGACATCATCATGCATTTATCGGTCATCATAACAGCAATAAATAATCAATATTAACCATATATAATCTGATCTTAATCATAAACAATCGAAATCCCACAAAAACACACCCGAAAACCAAATTAAATTAACCGTTATTCATCCAAATCTAGGCAATACAATGAATTTAGCCAAGAAACATGTTTAGAACAGTAATAATATGGAAAACATTCGTAAACATATCCATGGGTTCAAGAACAAACGAGAAATAATCAAGAAAACAAGAAAAAGAACCCGAGAACGCGTTTCCGGACACTTTTATATGCGTTCTGAGCCTCCCCCGAGCATCAAATTCAGCCCCAAACCTTCAAAATCTTCAAAAATATGTTTTTTCTTCGTTCCAGCCGTCTAGCCTTGATTTTTATCCCGAATTAGGGTTTAAAATCGTTTAAATATGTGAAATTTCGCAAATATCACGATCTGGGCTCAAAAAAAATGGTTTCTTGGGCTAAAAGGTGGTCCAATTGGCTGGTCAAAGGCCCAATATGGCCTGGTCAACGAAAGTCAACGCGGGTCAAAGGCCTCTAAGGCCGGTCAAAGGCTGGAAGGAAGGAAATGGGGCGCGGGTCATGGGGCATCCATCCGGGTCGCGCGCGGGTCAGTGTGTGTGTATATATGGTTGTCCACGCGGGTTGGAGCGGGTTCCGGATGCTCCAGCCGGGTCCTTGCTGGATTTTTAGGGCTGACGTGGCTCAACAAGAGGCTGCCACGTGTCCCATGAGCTGAAAGTTTGGCAGAATTGCACAAACACCCCCTAGACTTGCTGAAACTCCTTTTTAAGCTCCGAAACGCCCTGAAATGCCATTTTTTTACCACGGAACTTCTAAAAATTATATTTTTAGCATCCAACTTCATCAAAATAATTTCGGGCTTCGGTTTCTTCGCAACTACGAACGTTTATTTCGCGAAACCTATAAAATGACATTAAAAATAAAAATAAGTAAAAATTCATTAAAATCTAATGAAAGTAAATAAAAATCTAATAAAATAAGATAAAATCCTATAAATTAAATACAAAAATGATGTGTAATTAACAACACATCACACGTACAATCTGAACTCGCAAGTAGTTTCCTAACTACTCCTAACATTTACTAATTTTCGGGACGAAAATTCCTTTAACAAGGGGATGATGTGACAATCCAACTTTTCAAGTTAACTCAGTAAACTGAAAACTATCAAAAAATCGATTATTATATAAGGATTATAGTGGAATTAAGCTTAAAGTATCTAATTTTGATTTCCACAGTCAAAATTCGAATTTTGGATTCAATTGGGAATTGAAATCATAATCAATTATAGTGAATTTAACTATCTTAGGTTACTTTATTATGAGTATAAGCATGTTACACATAAGGTGTATTGTAAGAATCAAACAAAAGGTAAGATTTTGACTTTAGAAAGTCAAAATTTGAGCAAAGGACAAAAGGAAATTCGGAATTGGCATTAAACTCAAGTTGTAACCGAAATTGGATTATCATAATCATCACAATTATGATTATTAACAGTTTTTAGACGTTATGGGGGCATCAATCATCGGAATTAATCAAGATTGAATACAAAAACTTGAAACCGTAGCTCCTAGTCATCAAACTCAAAGAATTCGACATCTCGCACAATTGAGCATTTCTGCATATCAGTCGGCATCTTTAGAAGTGGTTTCAAGCAGCAATTCGATCGGTGAAGCTTCGGTTTGAAGAATTGATCTTGAGGGGGCCGAACCTAGGGCTAGAAGTCGATCTCGTCCAATTGATCATCAAAACAAGTAAGTTCTCGTTCCTACACCTTCTAACATGGCCGATTAAGGATAACCACAGGTTAATTTCAGTTTCTAATATCGGCTTAATAGGATTCGAATTTTAGGGTTCATGTGGGGGAGTGATTTGGGGGATTCGATTCAAATGAGATTTATAATCAAATTAAATGTTGCTAATAGTTTCAAAACAACCCGATTAAGAAGAAACATATGTCGATTTTGAATCATAACATCGAATGGTAAGAGATCAAGATCTAGGGTTTGTTGTAACAAACGATTTGGGGGTTTCATGTGTAATCAGGGTAATAATCGAAATTAATCACACAGATAGGTTCGTGATGATCTGTTGAACGAAATACCCATGTTAATTTCAGTTAAACATAGAGAATTCCATGATTTTTGGTTTCTAGGGTTCTTGAAGAAAACCATTTGGGGGTTTTGATCGGGAACAGTTTGAGAATCAAATTGAATGATACCTGTAGTTTCAGAAGGTACCGATTGATGATAATGCTATGATAATTTCAACTAATTACTACGAATTGATGGACTTAGAGTTCTAGGGTTTATTGATTTCAACGATTTGGGGATTTTAGTGGAACTGAACTTAGTTTTCGAATTAAATTATACAGATGAGTTCGGTTTAAGTTAGGGATGAAAAACCCTTTGATTTGGGGTACTAACATGTTCGAATTCGACTCAATTGAATTTAGGATTTAGTTACTCGAATTCGGTTTTCTTCGGGACTAAATTGGGGTAATTAATCGAACCTTTGGATAAATTAAAAGCATAGTTATGTTCGGTTGGGTCTCCAGAAACATAGCCCCATGATTTCAGAGTTGATCGAGTTCGAATTTCGGGTTATTGAAGCTTGGTTGGTTCGGTTAAGTGTAAAGCAAAGGGGAACCAACTAGATTGTGTTTAAAACCAATTGAAATGAATTCATTATCAAATGTTGAAGCAGAGCAGTTGGTAAGATGGTTGGATTTAGAGGGGAGGGTCGCGGGTTCGAACCCGGCCCCAACAGTTTTTGGGTTTTTAATATTTTTTTGGTATTTTGATCATATCTCATTCGTTATAACTCCGATTCGATCCGTTCAAATTTCGTTGGAACCGTAACGGAATTCCGAACGTATTAGAATAATAAAAGTCACATTTAAGATCGAAAACGAAATCGCGTATAATTACGTTTATTTAAATAAAATCATATATATGGTTTTATTTAAACGATTTCAAAGGCACGCGTATATGCGTATGCATATTCCTAACACCCTAACATACGTGTGTTGACACGTATGTGATTTCAAGCACAAAACGACATTCCGAATAACACTAGGTTATTGTTAAAACACATGTTCTTCGTAGGAGGACTCTCTACGCGAGTTCAAGTGTGTTTGATCATTCTGCTACATTCAAAGGTGCGTATACGGCCCCTTTTTTATTTTAACTGTTTTGGGGGAGAAAACATGTGCAACAAACACTTTTAGATACATATCACTTGCATGAGTTAGCTGTTTACATGGAGTGCAAACATAGCATTACAAGTCCTTACATTTCGAACCGTTTAGTTTGCCGTAGTGCAAAGCGTGGTAGTTGGAAATAGATCTATTAGGTTTGAAAAACCTCACTTGGTAGATGGGATCTACGCAAGTGTTTGACTAGCCAAATCACATTACTATTGTTTGTGCTAGACAATAGTGGCAAGGCAAAACATGCGTTAGCATGCAACAGTCAGCTTCGGTGTCGACCACTTATGTAAATAGTAAAAATGACTAGCTATCATGACTATGCATGTGTGATTATGTTATCTGCAAACATTATATTCAAACTGTTGTTTCAAACATTTGTGAATGCTTAAACCTGTGTAATGCACCAACCTTTGTGTTGACTTGATTTACATGTTTTCTCAGGACGCTAAGGTTGCACAATCAAGTAAGCATGGACTAGGAGATCGAGTCGCATGCATATTTTATATTTCAGTTATTTGGATTTGAACATTTGAAAGTTTGTTTTGTAATTTTCACTTTACAAACTATCATGTTTGTTTTTATTTTGAAAACACTTCCGCAACGTAAAACTTTGAAATTACATTTTTAGACCAAAGTATGTTTTGAAATTCATATAGAGGTCTTCGTTATGTCTAATGATCTGAGATCCTGGTTTGTCACGTCCCAAACGGTATGATTCCGTTAGTTGAAAATTGGGGGTGTGACAGATTGGTATCAGAGACATTGGTTATAGCGAACTAGGTTTGCATTTGTAGACTTAGACTATAACTGTTAGACATTAGACACGCATACTTACACATATCACTTAGAAATTACATATGGCATTATGTAATAGACTTGCTTACACATTCCGTGGCATTGCACTTACATATGGTATTATGTAACAGACATGGCATCTTCATCATCAGCACCATACATACACATTATTGATCTGAGATCCTGGTTTGTCACGTCCCAAACGGTATGATTCTGTTAGTTGAAAATTGGGGGTGTGACAATTATGGTTAGTCAAGCATGCAAACACTTCGTTAGACACGAACACAAACTATCAAAGATAATTCGAGGAATTATCAAAACACACACGAGTCTCACGAACGTTGGTGATCAATCAAACTTATATGTTATTACATGATTATGTGCCAAACATGCATTTGATGCTTTGGATAAACGTTAGGAATCGAGCATGAGCGAAATCGTATCAACAAAATCGAAAAACATGAAAATGGATCGGTCGCGGTACGCGAGGACCCAAGGCGGGCGGTTTCGCGATACGCAAAGCAGTAGCGGGGACTTTGAGTCCCGAATCTCTCCGCGATACGCGAAGAACAAATTTGATCGGCCTTCGCGGTACGCGAAGGCCATGCAGATCGAAAATTTCATTATAACCAACCCCATTCATTTCCCATTCGGTTTTCTCTCATCTTCTCCGAATACTCACCTATTCTCCCGACCCAAACCCACTGAAATCCACTCTCAAACTATCTGGAATCACTTGGAGGCTATTCTTGGGGATTTGGAAGACATTGGAGCTTGAAGAAGGTGTTAGAAGCCATCAAGAAGCTTGGAGCAACCATCAATCCACTGGAATTCCATCATCGCCATCAAGAAGCTTGGAGCAACCATCAATCCACTGGAATTCCATCATCAGTAGCCATCCCCACTGAAATCTAGCTTCTAAGGTAGTTCCCTATATTTATCTTTAGTTAGATCGTACATGCAATGGGTGAAAACCCACATGCAACTCCATGTGACCATCGAGCACGAATTTCTTGCTGATTTTGTGTGTTATTGTTATGGATTTACTGATTTGATAGTATTAGAACGTTAGATTTGAGTTTTGTTGAGTTATTGGTTGATTTGATGGTGTATTGGTACACTTGCCATAAAAGGAAACTTTTATGTTGCAAGTCTTGGATTTGTGATGATCTAGGCATGTTAGACATGTCTAGATGTTGTCAAATGCATATTGAAGTGTTTAGAAACACATTGGGATATTTGATTTTGTCAAAAACATGGTTTTATAGAAACTTGCTATTTATGGAAACTTTTATAAATCAAAAGAGGGCTTTTGATGTTTTAAAGTGTTTTGATGAACTTTGATTGTTGAAACATGTTTAGAAATGATTTTTAACATATTTAGAAACTTTGTTTTGTGAAAACAAGCTTTTAAACAGATACTTTCCAAATAAGGGAACTTTATTTGGGCAAAACGGCGAATATGATGATTTATGCGCCGACGATGGGTTTTAAATGTTAAAACATGATTTTATAAACATATTGGAAGTTATTAGTTTTATGAAATGGAATTTCATAACCACACTTTCTTAAATTGGAAACTTTCTAAAAATGGTAACTTATGTGATTAGAGTCATAGGATGCATTTTGGTGTCTTATGTGCATTAAGGCACATAAACACAACAATCGTGTCACCAACGATTCGTCGAGCCTCACTAGTCAACACGCACACACACACTCGGTTGAGCACACCGACACTCGGAGTTGAATGCACTACAACGCACCACAGAACACATACTTTCACCTATATGATTATAGGTGCTTACTAGCAGGACTGCTAGCTTTCGCAGTCGCGAACACCACATAAGACCGGAACTACTTCATCAGGTGAGTTTACGGCCCCTTTTTTCTATTTTCTACCTTTGGGGGAGAAAACATTGCATACAACTCATTTTATTTACGTATGGACATGCTTTATCATTATATGTATATGTGTGGGCCCCTATCACAACTAAAAGTCCTCGCGATACTCCTCGGACCGTTAATAGCATAACGCCTAGCATGGTAATCTTGAATAGTACTATTGGGCCTGACTAGCCCCACTACACCCGACTGGAGGTCGGAACAGTGCAATATTGACCAACACTTTGCCATAGTCTTGTGATGGACATGGCGGGAGGCACCAACTGTCAGCTTCAGTACCATCCACAATATAATATAACTGTAGACTAGCTATCAATCGATACTGCGTTGTAATGATATGTAAATCTGTAAAACTCTTACTTTAAACATTTTGATGTTTACTGCTTGTGAAAAACCTGTGCTCTCACCAACCTTTGTGTTGACTCTTTACTCGCATGTTTTCTCAGGTAACTAAGGCACGCGCATAAGGAATAGGATGCTAGGCTGGAGTCGCATGCATCTGTTTAAGTGTCTTAGTTTATTAGATATTGTTATCATTTGGTCGTGTTCTTATGTATTGTTAGATATCTTTAATCGTTTCCGCAACTATTGTTACTTATCATTTTGAAAACTGTTTTATTTAACGCTTTCGCAAATGATGAATGTTAAACTGTTTTGTTAAAATATACTTTACTTCCGCAACTCTGATTTTACAAACAGTTTTATCCTAGTTATTGGATGTACGTATGAAACCAGACATATAGGTCTCGCATGTTGTGTGACCGGAGACTACGATCCTGGCAATCTGTTATCAGAGACTCCGGTTATTGCGAATTAGGTCTGCATTTAGTGAACTTAGTCTATAACCACTAGTCTCCACACAAAATTTAGGGATTAGTATTGTGATACTTGCACACATGACACATCTTTTATACATTACATTCATCACCGCACGTGACTACCCACGACGGGGATAGCCGAAAGCTCTGTATATTCTTTACAAGTACCTACTGGATACACTACATTAGTCATTGGGCAAACACTAACACTTACTCTCCCTATGAAGATCATGGCTGGAAGACGTGGAGGACGCAGGAATGCAGGAGGACGTGGAAACATCAACCTGACGCAAGCTGAGTTGAACGCCCTCATCAACGAACGGGTTGAGGAGGTACTTGCTGCCGGGAAGCTGCCCGTAATCAAAACCCACTGAACCAAGGTGATGAATCTGTTCATATTCACCTTGCACTACAAACACTTGTTTCCAATTCAACACGTCTACCCGATACTTAACCCAACTCTACTCTTTGCATATCTCAGGAGCAAATCCTAACCCTCCTCTCTGCACGTTCAAGATGATTCTGGATTGCAAACCCTACTCATTCAGCGGCACTAAGGGAGCCGTTGGACTATTGCGTTGGATTGAGAAGGCGGAATCAGCTTTCGCTTTGAGCAACTGCAGGAACGATTACAGGGTCAAGTTCGCTGCTGGAACATTTGAGGGAGCTGCCCTCACTTGGTGGAACGCCAATGTTCAAAACCTGGGGTTGGATGCAGCCAACGCTCTACCCTGGGATGATTTTAAAAGGATGCTGAACCGCGAATACTGTCCTCGCGGCGAAATGCAGAAGCTGGAGACGGAATTCTGGAACCATAAGATGATTGGTTCTGAGGTTGAGGCTTACACGGCCCGGTCTTATGAGCTGGCACACATGTGCCCGGAAATGGCAACCCCTCCCTTCCAACATATAGAGAAGTATATTGCTGGATTGCCACCTCAAATCCAAGGAATGGTACTCTCTGCTGACCCCATCACCATGCAACAAGCTGTGCGATTAACCCACAAACTCACTGATTCGGCAGTTGCACAAGGACTCTTGCCACCCCGTGGTGCTGTAACCACAACAAATGACAAGGGAAAACGTAAATGGGATGACACCTTGAGCAAGACTTCCACTCTCCAACCACCACCACAACAACGTAAGCTTGGTTCGTCTCAAGCATAAGCACCACCCATCCCAACCAACCAAAGTCCAGGAACCTATGCAGGTAAACACCCCAAGTGTAACAAATGCAACTTACACCATGTTTTGGGGCAATGTGGTTCCATCCGATGCCAACGGTGTGGCAAAGGTGGGCACCTTGCCAAAGACTGCAGGGGTGAACTGCTTGCAAAGACCCCACAGCCACAACAACCACAACAACTTGAAGCACCAAAGGGCTGCTTCGAATGTGGAAAACCGGGGCACTTCAAGAGGGACTGCCCACACCTGAAGAACAACAATAACGGGAACAACAACGGTCCGAAGGGACGAGCCTTCGTGATCGGGGCAAAGGAGGCCAGAAAAGATCCCAACCTTGCAACTGGTACGTACCTCTTGAACGATAATTATGCTTCTGTATTATTTGACACTGGGGCTGAGAAAAGCTTTATATCTAAGGATTTTAGCGAGATACTTACCATCACACCGACACCCTTAGATGTTGAATATACAGTAGAGCTAGCTGATGGTAAATTGATTGTGACTAAGCACATTCTTAAAGAATGCACTTTAGAGTTAGCAGGCCATAAATTTAAGATTGACCTCATGCCAGTTACACTAGGCAGTTTTGATGTCGTAGTAGGCATGGATTGGTTGTCTGAAAACCGGGCTGAAATCATTTGCCACAACAAGGTTGTGCTCATACCTCTCCCTAGTGGAGAAACCCTAGACATCAATGGCGAAAGGAGTGACACTCCTCTGAACATCATCTCGTGCATGAAAGCTCACAAATGCTTACGAAAGGGATACACAACCATTCTGGCGCTTATCACCGACAAGACTGAAGAGGAGAAAAGAATAGAAGACATCCCAGTCATATGCGACTATCCCGACGTATTCCCTGAGGATCTACCAGGACTACCACCACCCCGGCAAGTGGAGTTCCGCATAGACCTTGCACCGGGAGCAGCGCCTGTTGCACGAGCACCTTATCGACTTGCACCTTCGGAGATGCAGGAACTGTCCAATCAACTGCAGGAGTTACTGGACAAGGGTTTCATCAGACCAAGCTTCTCACCCTGGGGAGCTCCGGTCTTATTTGTAAAGAAGAAGGATGGCACGTTTCGTATGTGCGTCGACTACCTTGAGCTGAACAAAGTAACAATCAAGAACCGTTACCCCTTACCTCGCATTGACGATTTGTTCGATCAACTGCAAGGATCGAGTTACTACTCTAAGATCGATCTACGATCTGGGTATCATCAGTTGAGGATTCAGGAGGAAGATATCCCCAAGACTGCATTCCGCACCCGGTATGGCCATTACGAGTTTTTGGTTATGCCGTTTGAGCTGACAAACGCACCCGCAGTATTCATGGATCTCATGAATAGAGTGTGCAAACCATACCTCGACAAGTTCATCATTGTCTTCATAGATGATATCCTCATCTACTCCAAAACCCAGGAAGAACACAAAGAGCATCTTCAATTGGCTCTTGAACTGCTGCGACAAGAGAAGTTGTACGCTAAACTCTCAAAGTGCGACTTCTGGATTCGAGAAGTCCAATTCTTAGGTCATGTTGTGAATGAACAAGGAATACATGTGGATAAATCTAAGATAGAGGCAATCAATAACTGGGAAGCACCAAAGACTCCAACTGAGGTGCGACAATTCCTAGGATTGGCCGGCTATTATCGACGATTTATCGAAGGATTTTCAAAGATAGCCCAACCCCTTACAGCTTTAACCCATAAGGACAAGAAGTATCTCTGGACTGACAAACAGGAGGATGCATTTCAACTTCTCAAGCAGAAGCTCTGTAGTGCACCTATTTTATCTCTTCCTGATGGAACGGATGACTTCGTAGTATATTGCGATGCCTCGATACAGGGACTCGGCTGCGTGCTGATGCCACGAGACAAGGTGATCGCATATGCTTCTCGACAATTGAAAGTCCACGAGAAAAACTACACCATCCACGACTTGGAACTTGGAGCCGTGGTATTTGCACTCAAGATCTGGAGACACTACCTGTATGGTACAAAGTGTACGATATACACTGATCACAAGAGTCTCCAACACATATTCGAGCAAAAGGAACATAACATGCGACAACGTCGCTGGCTCGAACTCCTAAACGACTATGAGTGTGCTATCAAGTATCACTCGGGGAAGGCCAACGTTGTGGCCGATGCCCTAAGTCGGAAAAAATACTTCGAAACCCAAGAGGGTACGAGCTTTACAGCTTACTATCTATCCCAACCTCCCTGAGCAGATATGTAATGCCCAAGTTGAGGCACTTCAGGCAGAACACCTAGTGGCCGAATCACTAAGGGGAATGGAAAAACAACTGGAAGTCAAAGCCGATGGCTTACACTATTTCATGGAACGCATCTGGGTTCCACATCACGGAAATTTACGAGACCTTGTAAAGGATGAGGCTCACAAATCCCGATATTCCATTCACCCTGGATCTGATAAGATGTATCATGATCTGAAGATACTTTACTAGTGGCCACACATGAAAGCCGACATCGCCACCTATGTGAGCAAATGCTTGACTTGTGCCAAAGTCAAGATCGAGTACCAGAAACCATCTGGATTACTCACACAACCCGAGATCCCCATGTGGAAATGGGAACAAATATCCATGGATTTCATCACCAAATTACCCGTACTCCTAGTGGATGTGACACTATCTGGGTAATTGTGGACCGACTGACTAAGTCAGCACATTTCCTTGCGATCAAGGAGAATGACAAAATGGAAAAGCTAGCCAGAATCTATGTCAAGGAAGTAGTCTCGCGACATGGAGTGCCAATCTCCATTATTTCAGATCGAGACGCCAGATTCACTTCTAACTTCTGGAAATCATTGCAAAAATCGCTTGGCACGCGGTTGGATATGAGTACAGCATACCACCCACAAACCGATGGCCAGAGCGAACGCACTATCCAAACACTCGAAGATATGCTACGAGCGTGCGTAGTAGACTTCGGCAACAGCTGGGAAACTCACTTACCGTTGGTGGAGTTTTCCTACAACAACAGCTACCACACCAGCATCAAGGCAGCGCCTTTTGAGGCACTCTATGGCAGGAAATGCCGATCACCCATCTGCTGGGCGGAAGTGGGCGACAGTCAGCTCACTGGCCCAGAACTTGTGCATGAAACGACAGAGAAGATCGTGCAAATCAGAAACCGCATGGCAGCAGCTCGCGATCGTCAAAACAGCTATGCCGACAAACGCCGAAAACCTTTAGAATTTCAGGTAGGAGATAAAGTCCTTCTGAAAGTTTCACCCTGGAAAGGCGTAATTCGTTTTGGTAAACAAGGCAAACTGAACCCATGGTATATTGGACCATTCGAGATCCTAAAAAGGATTGGTCCAGTGGCATACCAACTCAACTTACCAGCCGAACTCGACGGAGTTCACAACGTATTTCATGTCTCGAATCTGAAGAAATGTTTATCAAATGAGACACTTGTAGTTCCACTGGATGAGATCCAGGTGGATGAACAACTACGGTTCGTGGAAGAGCCGGTAGAGATCATGGACCGTGAGGTCAAACAACTCAAACAGAGTAAGATCCCGATTGTCAAAGTCCGATGGAACTCGAAACGCGGACCTGAATTCACGTGGGAACGTGAAGATCAGATGATGTGCAAATATCCCCATCTCTTCAAGCAGACAACGTCGAACGTCGACAACAACGAATAAATTTCGGGACGAAATTCCTTTCAACAAGGGGATGATGTGACAACCGGAAAAATTTTGCTTCTAAAACACTCTTGCTACTCAAACACTACCAACAACAACCAAATTTCGGGACGAAATTTCTTTCAACAAGGGGATGATGTAACACCCGGCAATTTCAGGTAAATTGCGACTCTTACATTCTTTACATTTCACATTCATACTTGTTGCATTTCATTTAATTATGTTTAATTAGATGAGTTGAACACAAACGACTACGAAACAATAGTTCAAGGACTTATCGAATCGTACATTGCACATTGGTTTTGGAAACCAAGTGTGGCAAACACAAACACAATGGGATTGTGGAAATACATGTTGATTATGGTTAGTCAAGCATGCAAACACTTTGTTAGACACGAACACAAACTATCAAAAGATAATTCGAGGAATTATCAAAACACACACGAGTCTCACGAACGTTGGTGATCAATCAAACTTATATGTTATTACATGATTATGTGCTAAACATTCATTAGATGCTTTGGATAAACGTTAGGAATCGAGCACGAGCGAAATCGTATCAACGAAATCGAAAAACATGAAAATGGATCCGTCGCGGTACACGAGGACCCAAGGCGGGCGGTTTTGCGATACGCGAAGGCCATGCAGATCGAAAATTTCTTTACAACCAACCCCATTCATTTCCCATTCGGTTTTCTCTCATCTTCTCCAAATACTCACCTATTCTCCCGACCCAAACCCACTAAAATCCACTCTCAAACTATCTGGAATCACTTGGAGGCTATTCTTGGGGATTTGGAAGACATTGGAGCTTGAAGAAGGTGTTAGAAGCCATCAAGAAGCTTGGAGCAACCATCGATCCACTGGAATTCCATCATCAGTAGCCATCCCCACTGAAATCTAGCTTCTAAGGTAGTTCCCTATATTTATCTTTAGTAGATCGTACATGCAATGGGTGAAAACCCACATGCAACTCCATGTGACCATCGAGCACGAATTTGTTGGTGATTTTGTGTGTTATTGTTATGGATTTACTGACTTGATAGTATTAGAAAGTTAGATTTGAGTTTTGTTGAGTTATTGGTTGATTTGATGGTGTATTGGTACACTTGCCATAAAAGGAAACTTTTATGTTGCAAGTCTTGGATTTGTGATGATCTAGACATGTTAGACATGTCTAGATGTTGTGAAATGCATATTGAAGTGTTTAGAAACACATTGGGATATTTGATTTTGTCAAAAACTTGGTTTTATAGAAACTTGCTATTTATGGAAACTTTTATAAATCAAAAGAGGGCTTTTGATGTTTTAAAGTGTTTTGATGAACTTTGATTGTTGAAACATGTTTAGAAATGATTTTTAACATATTTAGAAACTTAGTTTTGTGAAAACAAGCTTTTAAACGGATACTTTCCAAATAAGGGAACTTTATTTGGGCAAAACGGCGTATATGATGATTTATGCGCCGACGATGCGTTTTAAATGTTAAAACATGATTTTATAAACATATTGGAAGTTATTAGTTTTATGAAATGGAATTTCATAACCACACTTTCTTAAATTGGAAACTTTCTAAAAATGGTAACTTATGTGATTAGAGTCATAGGATGCATTTTGGTGTCTTATGTGCATTAAGGCACATAAACACAACAATCGTGTCACCAACGATTCGTCGAGCCTCACTAGTCAACATGCACACACACACTCGGTTGAGCACACCGACACTCGGAGTTGTATGGACTACAACGCACCACAGAACACATACTTACACCTATATGATTATAGGTGCTTACTAGCAGGACTGCTAGCTTTCGCAGTCGCGAACACCACATAAGACCGGAACTACTTCATCAGGTGAGTTCACGGCCCCTTTTTTATATCTTTTCTACGTTTGGGGGGAGAAAACATTGCATACAACTCATTTTATTTACGTATGGACATGCTTTATCATTATATGTATATGTGTGGGCCCCTATCACAACTAAAAGTCCTCGCGATACTCCTCGGACCGTTAATAGCATAACGCTTAGCATGGTAATCTTGAATAGTACTATTGGGCCTGACAAGCCCCACTACACCCGACTGGAGGTCGGAACAGTGCAATATTGACCAACACTTTGCCATAGTCTTGTGATGGACATGGCGGGAGGCACCAACTGTCAGCTTCGGTACCATCCACAATATAATATAACTGTATTGACTAGCTATCAATCGATACTGCATTGTAATGATATGTAAATCTGTAAAACTCTTACTTTAAACATTTTGATGTTTACTGCTTGTGAAAAACCTGTGCTCTCACCAACCTTTGTGTTGACTCTTTACTCGCATGTTTTCTCAGCTAACTAAGGCACGCGCATAAGGAATAGGATGCTAGGCTGGAGTCGCATGCATCTGTTTAAGTGTCATAGTCTATTAGATATTGTTATCATTTGGTCATGTTCTTATGTATTGTTAGATATCTTTAATCGTTTCCGCAACTATTGTTACTTATCATTTTGAAAACTGTTTTGTTAAAATATACTTTACTTCCGCAACTCTGATTTTACAAACTGTTTTATCCTAGTTATTGCATGTACGTATGAAACCAGACATATAGGTCTCGCATGTTGTGTGACCGGAGACTGCGATCCTGGCAATCTGTTGTTGCTCGCGCCCCAGAAGGGACGGATTTTTCGGGGTGCGACACATCCCAAAGTTGTTTGGCAGTCTGGTGCTCCTTAAACCCCTGAGCCACATAAGTAGACAATGCCATAGTGATTGAGGTATACGCCTTGTCATCCTTTTCCTTCAGTAGGATGTCATTTTCAATATACAACTTTGGATCCTTGGGAATCAGCCCATTCAGTTCATCTGGTACATGGGCACATAAGGCCCTTCCTCTATCGACCTCCATAGCTTGGGATCTGTGTACTTGATGAAAGACTAGAATCTGAACTTCCAGTCTTGGAAGTTATCTCCTGACACAAGCCTTGGTGGCTTAGTTCCCGTGCCTATCTCATTGTCCAGATTCTGTAGGTTGGACAAGTTGATCAGATTCTTGGAAGCCATGATGATCAGAAAAATTTCTAAGTCTTAGTTCTCGAATTAAAGAAGTTCTCGAAGTGCCTGGTGTACTCAAAACTTTATACCCGAAATTCAGTTCTCGAACAGAAGTTCACGAAAGCTAAGTGTTCGAGCACAAGTACTCGAATAGCGGAACTCGAAGCAAAGATCTTGAAAACTAAAGTATCCGAAATGTTGTACTCAAAGACTAGTTCTTGTAGACAAGTTCTCAAAGCTGGTTCTCGAAGGCTAGTACTCGAAAAACAAAAACTCAGGACTCAATTTAACTAAGGCTGTACAATTCGAACTAGAGTACTCAAAGACCAGTTCACAAAATGGGGTACTCGAAGCTGTGTACTCGAAACCAAGAACTCGAAAATACTTGAAAATTTCCAGAGAAAAATTCTTCAAGATTTAGACCTCCAAAATTTGACAGCAGCTAGATGAGGTGAAGACGAACATGAAAGTATCAAACTTGAACGAAAAAGTTGTTACTTGGTGTAGAAAAGCGCTTGAAGGCTCTGATACCACTTTTAGGTCCAAATCTCGATCAAGACTTGAGCTTAATGACTCCAATCCACACCAAATGACCCCCAACGAGTGCGGAATCCAAGTTAGAATCATGAGAAAAAGTAGAAAAATGCAAACTTTGTATAAAATCATTAACTTACAAGAACACTGCCTCAATACGTCTAGAGAGCAATACCTCGGGAATCCAACCCTAGGGCAGTACAAAATACGTCTATTTATACTACTCCTAGGAGTACTCGAACCTCTATACAAGAAAATGTAATTATACGAAAATGAGCAAAACTTGTTCTTCATTTGGTCACGGGTTGATTTTGTCAGTCTTTGTCTCTGGATTGGGCTCTACAAGCAATAGGATGATAGACTCTTGGCTTTGATTGGTAACGGGCACATAAACAAGTAGCAAACATGATGTCTGGCCGAGAAGCTATGAGATACATGAGAGATCTGATCAACCCATAATACAAAGTAGCATCAGTTAACTCCCCCTTTCATCTAGAGTAATTCCGTGATTAAGAGCCAGTGGGGTACCAACAAGTTTTGCATCCAACATACTGAACCGGCTCTGTATGTCACCAACATATTTGGTTTGATGAATAGAGATTTTTGCCTCAGTTTGATCTACTTGCAGTCTAAGAAAGAACTTAATCTCTCCCATGGAGCTCATCTCAAACTTATCTTTTATAACTTTTTCAAATTCTCTGCACAGAACATCATTTGTAGATCCGAAGATGATATCATCCATACATACTTGTACCAATAGCAAATCTCCATCCTTTTCTTGAATGAACAAAGTGCAGTCAATGACACATCTTCTGAACCCTTTGTTCAGAAGGTGAGTTGAAAGTGTCTCATACCATGTTTTCGGAGCTTGGTGCAACCCATATAAAGCCTTGTCCAACTTGTAGACTTGGTCGCGATGCAATGGAACTTCTAACCCGGGAGGTTGGTGAACATACACAGTTTTATTAATCACACCATGCAGGAAATCACTCTTGATATCCATTTGATAAACTTTGAATCTTTTGTAGGATGCATAAGTCAAGAAAATTATGATTGCTTTAAGATGAGCAACTGTTGCGAAAACTTCATTATGGTCAATTCCTTAAATTTGTCTAAAACCTTGCACCATTAGACGTGCCATGTTTCGAACAACAGTCCCTTGATCATCACGCTTGCAGCGAAAAACCCATCTAGTGCCAATAAATTTTGCACCTTTAGCTTGATCAACTAGTTACCAGACTCCAAGCTTCTTGAAGTGGAGCAATTCTTCCTGTTCGCATCTACTCATGATTTTTCTTTTAAGGCTTCTGAAACTGTTTAGGGTCCGACTTGAGAAATAAAGCAGGAATGTGCAAAAACATTTATGTCTCCAAAATAAAGTATGTCAGCAAGTCCTCCTGAATATAACTGATTTCGAGTCCTAACTCCGTTAGTCAACTCTCCAATGATGTTTTCTTGAGGATGCATGTTGTTTATTCTGCCAACAGGATGAGCAGGAACAACAACTTGTGGATCAAGATTATTAAGATTAAGATCTTCAAGAGCATGAACTATATTCTCAACATCTGGATATGAACAATGATCATCTGTGTCTGAATTGTCATCATTTGTTTGCAAGTCATATGAAACAAATGAAGGTTACACTTGTTCATCAGGTGCATTCCGTGCATCATACATCATTTCAATTACAACATCGTCATCAGAATATTCGGGAGAGATATTGAAGGAGTCAAAAAGGTCAGAATAATTGAACATCCAATCAAGACCCTTTCCTAGAGGCGGCATAGAATATCTTTGAACATCAACATGGTACCACTCTTTCATAGTGTGAGATGATTTATTGTACACTCTTTTATTTGAAGTGCTATATCGTGCAAAATATCCTTCCTCCACTTTTTCATTGAACTTGCTTTGTTCATATCTCTTAAGCATTGTGCATGGAACACCAAAAGGTTCAAGATACTTAAGGTTTGGTTTTCTGTTGTCAAACAATTCAAAGAAAGTCTTCACGTGTCTCTTTACAATCAATACCCGATTCAATGTATAACATGCATTGGCAATTGCTTCATTCCAAAATTGAACAGGTAAGGAAGAATCGGCAAGCATCGTTTTAACAGCCTCGATTAAAGTTTTGTTCTTTCGTTCAGCAACACCATTCATTTAAGGGACGTATGGAGCACTAAACTGATGCTTAATTCCACATTGATTGCAAAAAGTCTCCATGTTGTGATTCTTAAATTCAGTCCCATTATCTGTTCTGAACATGCGAACCTTGAGCTTATAAAGAGATTCAAGTTTAGTCACCAGAACTTGAACACATTCAAATGTTTCAGATCTCCAGCAACACTCTTGC
Organism: Mikania micrantha; assembly: GCA_009363875.1. Classification (NCBI taxonomy): domain Eukaryota; kingdom Viridiplantae; phylum Streptophyta; class Magnoliopsida; order Asterales; family Asteraceae; genus Mikania; species Mikania micrantha. Next base: position 81,157,376 of record CM018691.1, on the reverse strand, counting down.
GGTTGACAGGACCAAACAAATCCATGTGGAGATGCTCAAGAGGAACAGTATTTGAGTGAAACCTTTTCAGTTTGTGAGACCGCTTGGTTAGCTTTCCCTTCTTGCATGAGATGCAGACATCAGACAGTTTGAAATTCTTTAAGCTCACACCATCAACCAGATTGTTATGAACCGGGTGATTCATCTTTCGTAAGCTCAAATGACCCATCTTCTTATGCCAAAGGATAAAATCTTTCTATGTTGCCTTAGACATAAAACATGAAGCTGTAGAAGATGTAGTTGAAGCTGTGGCCATGTTGAGAACATACAGAGCCTGCTTCCTTGGAACTGACATCAGGATCCAGTCTTCAGGAATGAAGATGTCTCTCTTGAGAATGTAGCATTTACAGTCATCAAACAAAACTCTATATTTCTTGTCATACATTTGTGACACTGAGAGAAGATTATTCTCAAGCTGCTTCACATACTTCACCTTATTAAATGAAATTTGACCATTTGAAAGAATTCCCTCACCATTAATAAAACCACCTTTGTCACCTGAAAATGCTACATATCCCCCTCTAATTGGATTGACATTTTAAATAAGAGATATGTCCCCATTCATGTGCCTTGATGCCCCACTATCAACGATCCAAGTGTTGTTAAGAGCAGCATTTGGGGCAACCTACACTAACACAACTCATTAGTTGAAATTGGGAACCCAAGTATTTACAGTCTTGGGTTGACCCAATGAGTTAAGGTTTTTCATTTCGTTTCATTTCCCATCCAAAGTCACCTTGTATGGAAGTTCAGAAGATTTTGCATTGTTAAGTATTGAAGTCTCAGAGGACTTTGCCTTCCAGATAGTGTTTTCACTTAAAGGATTTTTCAGATAGACTGAGGATAGCTTTGATTGTTTGACATAAACAATCTTAGGTGTGTCTCGATCAACAATTACCCTTTTTCCCTTATCTTGAAGCTTGATGGGGTTTGAGAGTTTGGGTTTAACTTGATGTGGATGTTTGACTGATTTGACCTCATTTGCAAGAGACTGATTTGTTTTTTGATGTGGTGCATGATGTAATCTAGTCAAGTGAGGGCAATATTTTGCAATGTAACCCAATGCACCACATTCAAAACATGCTCTCTTATCCACTTAAGAAGTGAACGGTTTGGGTTTAGCAAAAGTAGTTTTTGAAACCGGTTGTTTAAGTTGTTGATTTTTATAATTAGAAGCAGTGTTTTTCTTCAAACCACTTGATTGTCTTTTATCAGCTCCCAAACCCAAAGCCTTGGTGCCATTAAAAACAAGATGATCAACCTTGTTAGACATCTTTTCTTCACAATTTTGTGAAGCCTTCACAAAATTTATAGGCTTAGAAAATTTTGAAGTCAATGAAGTAAACTTTGACATTGAGGGGATTGGGTCAATTCTATTGACACAATCAGTCTGATTGTCAATAGTAGTAACACTAGATGATGAAAGTAAGTCATCCTCAGAATCAGAGACCCAATCCTCAACAATACCCTCCACAAATGATGGTTTAGAAGATAAAGACTCATAGCTTGAAGTAATTTCAATTGGATCAATTACCAAATGTGTTTTCACTTGAAAATCTTTGATTTCATTATTATTTGGTGAATTGGCAAAACAATTTAAAACTGGTGGAGGACACTTGTTGTAATTTACTCCCTTTTCCCTTCATTTTCCGATCAGTCCCATCACTAATCATGTGCTCAATGATATAAGAGGAACTCTCATAACTCATGAGCTTGCGACTCAAATTATCATAGTGGCACTCAACTATCGCCAACTTCTTCTTTGTCTCATTGATGATGTTGAGATAAGAGTTAATGGCATCTTGCTTATTAAGCATAGTGATCTCATTCTCATGTGTTTGTTTGTCTAAAGATTCTATTTTTGCTATAAAATCCTTTTCATTTGACTTTAAAACATGACTTGCTACAATACACTAATTGAGATCACTAATAACAGCTTCATTATGCTCTTGATATGCCAAGATCTTGCTTTCAAGTTCAACACACTTGAAACATCTAGAATTAGGAGATGGACGGTCATCATATACCTGAATTACCTGGGATGAAGATGCAGTGTCAACCATCAAAGAAAATTGTGTGTTGTGCGGATATTCAGATTCAGCATTTGTTCCTCTTGAGCTTCAAAATTTGAAATGCTTTCACCTTCTAAACACGATAACTCAGTTAATCTTCTCTCCCCTTCTTTTGAATCAGAATCCACCCTAGCTTCTGCTTCCTCCTATATCTTAGCCATGCTTTATCATCATTCATCTTCTCATAATTAAATCTAAATTCCCAATTCCCTCCTTCATCAGTTTGAACCATGAAAGCCTTGTTTTCATTTGAAGAACTTGGCTGAGAAGGTGTTACAATAGGAACTAAACGTCTCTCAGGATTTGATGAAGAAGATCTTTGATTTTGGAAAGGATTCTTATTTCCCATCTTCTTAGGCTTATTGCATTGCCTTGCAAAATTTCCTTTATCCCCACAAACATAGAAAAATTGTTGAGATTGATATCCTTGCCTGTTCTTCTAACAAATTCCTAAGCCCTTCTTACTCCACTTGTCGAGGCCCACATTATATCAATTCTTTCCATATCATCCTGATCAATCTATGAATAATATTCATTTGTTAAGTGAGGATTGCCAATTTGACCTGCAAGCAATCCATCATATGAACTCAGTTGTAACAGTCCCATGTGTTCCTTGGCTACTTCTACTGTCACTTTATCGAAATTTTCTGTTTTCAAGTTGATAACATAATGAATATCATTTGAGTGAGATATAGAAGTAGAAGTTGTAGCAGGTTGAGTGAAGTTAACATGGCTTGAACTTGGAGCTTTAGTGGTTTGAGAGACAAAAGTAGCTTTCAATGGAGCATGAGTGAGAGTCACATTTACAGTTGGGGTAGAGTATTAAAGTGAAGGATCCTGAACTTGAGCTCCTTTCTTTGCTTTCCATTTGTTCTCAATCTCCTGTTCCTTCAGCTTTTGAATGAAATTATTTATGTCTATGGTGGCAAGTATCTCACTCTTCTTCAAAACCATAAAAAAAAAAAAGGTTCCCACTTGGGAGGTAATGCATCATTAAGACATTAGATCTTCTCTTGAGTTGTTGTCTTGACTTGGTGATATAGTCTGGCTATCAGATCATCTAGTGATTCATTCCCAACAAACATGAAGTTGTTGAACTCCTTCCTCAAAACTTTAGACTTTATGTTCTTCAATGCATCATTGCCTTCATGTCGTTGCTACATAGCATCCAATAGCAGTTTTGAAGAATTAAATTGTCTAAACTGATGAAAAATATCTGTGGAAATAGATTGAGACAATAAAGCATATGCCTTCTTCTCAAAATCATATTCTTTTCTCTGAGGTTCAGTCATTCTTGTAACAAGAACCGGAGATCCATCTTCATTTAGTGGCCTCAAATATCCACCTTCAATCATCATCCACAAATTAGTATCAACTCCATTGATGTGGATCTCAAACCTATACTTCTAGTAAGGATAATCATCCAAGGATAGTAACTTTGGTGCTTTGTTGGAATTTCCTGTCTCAATCTCAGTCAGAAGAAGGTTCTGAATCCTGTGATTATGATTTGCCATCAATGCAAATTCATCAATCTCAATGAATAACAGGTACGAATGAGAGTTGTTGGTGAGAATGGAGGACCGAATGAGTTATTGAGGCAAATGAGTGACTGGAACGAATGATCTGAACTGTGAATGACGAGCTGATACGAATGAGAAATCACTTGAACAAATAAGGGGCTATTCGTATGAGAATCGAACGAATAAGTAGGCTATTCGTATGAATGAGACTATTCATATGATGCGAATGATGATCTATTCGCCTAAATATGTCATTCGTACAATCTGGGGTTTTAGAAGCACGAAAATCCATCCAAAGTCAGTTTTAGACCGATTTACACCGCCAAACTTTGTATACACGTTCTGAATAGTGTTTCTAAGCTTTTGGAATAAACGCTCTGGCAAAAGAAGCTCAAAAACACAAATTTTAGCATTGAAAAGTGTGCTTTTAATGGAATAAAAACAGGTTTTTGTAGATTTTGATCAAAAACAGTATCAAATCCTCTGAATTCGATGGAAACCGAGTAGAATCAAGAGCCTAGGCTCTGATACCACTTTTTTGGACCTGAGGAACGCGAAGGCTCCATGCCAATTCTGCTCGGCAGGCCTTCGAATAGCGTGGAATCCTATTCGGGGCTTTTCCAATCGAAAGCAATGCACTACGTGATCAATTGAAGGTCTAGAATCAACGTTGTATATAGAAATGATTGACCACAGGCTGAAAATCTAAGTTGGAGGCAAAGGAAGTGCTGAAACCTAGGAGGATCCTTCTAGAAATGAGCAGAGGTGCTTAAACATTCTGTTTATTGGGTTTATATAGTCTGTTGTCACTCGTACGAACGAGTCATGCTAATGACTATCGTAGACGAATGACGACAGACGATTAAGCCTGCCATGCGAATGAGTCATACTAGTGACTCATTCGCCTGAGCAAGTCATTCTCTAGAGCGTTCGTTCATACGAATGAACTCATTCTTAGGTTGATTCGCACAACTGGTCAATCTGTTAAGCAAAATCAAGGTTAAACATGAAAAACATAATCAAACAATAGATAACACTTTATTTCATTGACAGAATATGCTTTATACAATCACAAAAGACAATTACAGTGAACTAGGGACAAACAATGTATCAACAAAAACTTTCCTTGGCCTAGGCTTGGTCTTTTATCAAATGGGTTAACTCCTCATACTTTGATTAATTCTTACAACTTGTATAATTATGATATTTAACTTTTTGTTCATAAGAGTTTTTACCTTACTCTTTTAAGGATTCTCTAGGTATGACTTATACATACACCGTTCGTTATGAACCCATACCATTGTGTTTTCTCCCCTTTTGACCCTTAACCTTTAATCATTGTGTTAAAACCAAGTCTTTAATGTTTTTTGGTTATAGTTTCGGTTTTAATTGTTTAAAAATGGTTTGGATCTCCATGTTTAGCCGTCCTTAAATGACGTGGAATATCTTATTCCGACTTAAGGCTTATACTTCTAGCCCATTCATACGGCTTCTTACACACACACACATATATATGCATGCGGTTTGTGATCCATCCTCCTTATAGAAACCTTATAAAGACTTTAGTGTTCCTTAACCCATGCATGTATGCATGCATGGTCGTGAACTTATATGCCCATTTTAAAAATGTTTAAGACCTACTAAAAGGTATGCATGGGTCAACTCACAGATGTTTCAAAACTTGTTTCCAACCCATGCATGCAGTCTCATGTATGTGTTTTTATATGTGAGATGCATCCTGTTCATGCATAATCCTTCCCACGTGATTGTTAAATTAAAGATTATGTTTTCAATTTTTATTAATACATGCATTATCTTGTGCACACCGGTGACTTTATGGTACCCATTTCGAAAGTTTTAAAGTTTTCTAAGAGGGTTTACTTCTTGATCTACCCTAGTACTTTAATGACTTAAGGATTATAGTTTGTTTCAAAGATGTTAGTTATAATTTCTCACCGTTAGCAAGCAAGGATTTGATTCAAGGAAGGAGAAGAGTTGTAGCTTTCTATGAATCGGATGTATCCTTGCGTCTTGTTTCCTGGTATCATCGGACAGGATGGGTGAGACCTTCTATCGTGGGTAGCAGGGGAAATTGACAGCTTGTGAAGGTGTTTCTCCTCAACAATGGCTACTCTCAGGTACAGCCTTTGGACTGTTCTTGTTGTTTCTCGGTGGAGAGAAGTGTGGGGGAGGGAGAACTGCTCGAGTGAGAAAGGAAATGGAAGAGGTGTGGGTTAAATGGCAGCCATGGGGGTATTTATAGAGGATGTGGGATACCTCTTTCCCTTGTAGAACTTGGTTTGTTAATTTGTTTAAGTCTAAGTTGTCCTCCTGGTTAGATTAGAAGGGAAATCGATTGGGGTTTAAGGGAAGTTGTAACCGTGATTAGATAGGTAAATCTTGTAAAATCCTATGTTATCCTAGGTGATGTTCTCTTGCTGCAAGAAAAGAAAGATTACATCCTAGTATTACCGTCACTTTTGCCCCCATCTTGCCGGTCAAGTGTTGGTTCAGATGAGATTGCAACAAAGAAAAAAATATATTATGAACATTTTGTTGCTCGGAGATTTACTGCAAAACTCCACCACTTTTTCATTCACATCTAAACTCATTAAATACATCCCAATAACAAAGCAAAACAACCAAGAAACAAGGAAACACTAACCCATGACTCCACTACCATTACTTAACTATAATCAGAAAACAACCCATGATCTAGACCCACTAATTGACTTAATAAACATCAAATAAACATGTGACTAAATTAAAACACTACCGACCCGTAACCCGACTTTATGACCCGTCAAGATTAATTCAACATTCACCCCCTTAATCTTGACTTTAAACCATTTCTTCATCAAAGCAAAGTTGGCTCATCATCATCCCGAGTCAAATTTGCCACTTCTTCCTTTGGTTCTTGTTTGGGACACTCAACCGCATAATGACCATACTCTTGGCAATTGTAACATTTGATATGCCGTTTGTCTCGATAGTTACCTTGTTCTCTCCGATCTTCATTGTGTTGAAACCGGCCACCTCGACCTCTACCATAACCACGACCCCTTCCTTGACCACGACCTCTTCCTTGACCAAAATGGTTTTGATCAAACTCTCCTCGCTTTGATCTCTCTTGACAATCCTCTTTTGTAAGCAATAACTTCCCTTGATCATTTTCCTCCTCATCAAGAACTTTGATTCTATCTTCATAAGCCTTCAATCTCCCAACAGCCTCCTCAAGTGACATAAGCTCTATCTCCGAGTATTGCTCAATAGAAGCAACAAGTTGCAAAAATTTCTTTGGAACCGAATTTAGTAACTTTCTTATCACCACCTCATCTTCCAAGTTAGACCCAAGACTCTTGATCTTTGTAGCAATCCCACTAAGTTTGCCCGAAAACTCATCAATCGTTTCACTCTCTTTCATTTTCAACATCTCTAACTCGGATCTAAGAGTTTGAATTCTTGCTTTTTGAACACGATCGGCTCCCAAATACCGCACACGAAGCGCTTCCCACACATCCTTTACATGCTTATGTTTTGCAACTTGAAGTAATATGTCTTCGGGTAGAGTTTGAAACACAAATGCTTTTGCTTGAAAGTTCTTCTTAGCATCAACCGCTCCCCGGTTACCGGATCAATCGCTTCCCACAAACCGTATGCTTGTAGGATCGATTCCACCATAATTGACCAACTCGTATAATTCGTGCTCGTTAATTTCGGGCATTGCAAAGGAATGTTTCCTTGATTGCTTGCCTGCACGATTGCACCACCACCTTCTGCCATCCTTGAAAATAAACAAACAAAATACAAATTCTTTTCTTTTTTTTTTTCAGCAGCAGCTACAAATCACCTGGATATGAATTTTGACTTTCAAAGGCAATAATTACCTTTTCTTATTCACCGCCTCATAAAAACGTTTTTTTTAAATAGAAACACTGTCGAATATTGACTTTTGGAACTTCAATTCAATATTTCAATCCCTTTCCACTGTTCATCTTCTCCCACCTCAAACAACACGATTCTATCTGGTTCCACACAGCCGCTTCCTTTCTACACCAAAACTTCACGTGGGTCTTAATTTCGGATCGTCACCACACAGGTTTCTTCGGGTTCGATTCCTTCGCAGACCGATGCGCACACAGCTGCTATTTCAACTTACACAGATCGATTTGCTCCAGATCACACAGATCTGGTGTTTCTCAGCTCACACAGAACCCGTTCACTATCACATAGATCTTTTTTTCCGTCTCGGCCGCTCACACAGAACAGCTTCTGGTTCACTTAGAACCTCCTTCGTCGTGATCACGCGCGTAGGGCTGCCTCCTTTCTCGTCTTCTCTGGTTCACACAGAACCTCTTCGGTCTTTGATCTCCAATCCATGTAAGAACGTTGCCTCACTCTGATACCAAGTGTTGGTTCAGATTAGATTGCAACAAAGAAAAAAATATATTATGAACATTTTGTTGCTCGGAGATTTACTGCAAAACTCCACCACTTTTTCATTCACATCTAAACTCATTAAATACATCCCAATAACAAAGCAAAACAACCAAGAAACAAGGAAACACTAACCCATGACTCCACTACCATGACTTAACCGTAATCAGAAAACAACCCATGATCTAGACCCACTAATTGACTTAATAAACATCAAACAAACATGTGACTAAATTAAAACACTACCGACCCGTAACCCGACTTTATGACCCGTCAAGATTAATCCAACATCAACATCATGGAAAAGTTGATGGTTCATGGTTGGTCACTCTTGGCAGCTCCCATGAAGGTGAGGATCCTGTCCTTTTTGGTAGTTCTAGCTGGCAGGAGAGGTGAAGAGACTGTCATAGCAGCTGAAGAAAAGGGGTATGGTATCCTTATTGTAGCCTTGTAGAGTGATGGTACATTTCCTTTAGAAAAGGTTGATGACCGTAGGTTTTTATGGTGTATGGTGGCTTTTCTTTTAACTTTTCTTTTGGCTATAATGGAATGAGTGTGGTTTATACTATGGTTGCAAAACGGGGACGAGTAAGGGTTCTGTCAAGGAGCCGAGGGTAAGGGAGAGGAGAAGGAAAGGAAAAAAAATAAATACTTCTTGATTACCATCCTAGGCTGATAATGTACTATGATGGGTGTCATGTAAGACATTTCAATACTTCTTGAAGGCTAGTCGGTTGAGTTTATAAGAGTATAAGTAGAATAAGAGCCTAAAATCGGTTGGGTTTGATGGAAAAGTTACCCTTTCTTTGTAATGAAATGAGTTTGTTACTTCCTTGAATTATGGTGTGGGTTTAACGTAAGCATGCCTATGCATGCATACCTTTCTCTCATGCATGGCATATACACATTTTCATATAGATGTTTTTGTTACTTCGGTCCTATACATACATATATAATTGTTGAACGTAGGTATGTACAATTATGTACATACATAGACTTAGTTGTTTTATTTTTACTTAAGTTGTTATAAGGATGTTTTGTGTATATGATGGTTTAATTTAGTATGATTCCCAAGCTTTGTTTTAGTGACCCTTTTTCTAAAAAGAAATTAAACATTGAGTAATTGAGTACATGTTTTATTGTCGGTTATTACAAATTTTAATTCACAATCACATGAATCAAGTATCACACCCTCGACAACGGCAGAATCGCAGGGAGTAACGAAACTAGGTATCTTGAACGCATTGAATATAAAAGAAAACTACTTCATGCATTTCTTATTCAAAATACAATAGAAACAATAAATTTATCTAAATACATAATTGGAGATTCACAAAATATAATCATATTTTCAAATAGACAATTTATAAAAATCTCCAAATGTATTTCCAAAACAAAAGTCCTATGATGTCTTGACGACTTCACTTACTAATGTCCTGAAATGCATGTTAAAAGAAAGTCGACAATATGTTGGTGAGATCGTAGGTTTTATGACTTGATAAAAATAGCATAAATGTTAAAGTTCACTATACAAGTCACAATTTATTCAATAAATCTACATGAGTACACAACCATACCTATCGACTTCTTGAATCGGCCCAAATGCAAATGTCTTATCACAAACATTAGTTCTTGGTGGAATTATACCATTCACTTAACAACATAGTCATGTTTGGCACGACCAAACCATGTATAGATGTTTGTAGGCCCCGCTAGTACTAACTTATATTAATCCATCAGCTCAAAACCTTGAGTGAAATGGTTGTTAGGAAACCGGGTACTTAATGTTCTAATGCAATATATATCGTGAAATATGAGCAAGTATAAAGTGAAACATGCATAACCCCCAAATTTACAATTATAAATAATAGAAAAGGGACTATGAAACTCACTGTTATAGATGCGTGAGATTGATTACTTGTCTTGACTCGTTGAAGCCCTACTCAAGTCCTACAATTATGTGGACATGTATTTGAGATTTATGGACCCCAATAATATATATAAGTGTGCCAGGAAAGGTTTTCTCAATTTATAGACGATCGAGTTCGAATAAGTTATTTTATTTTATTAATATTTACTTAATTATTATTATTATTATTATTATTATTATTATTATTATTATTATTATTATTATTATTATTAAAGATGGATTATTTTTGTCTTAATAGTATTAATTCTTGTTTTTAGAAAGGTGACATATTATAAAGTCATATTTTGTTAATCGTTATATTTTTAGTAAAATAAACCCATCGAAAGTGTTTTGTGAAACATAACCTTTTATATATATATATATATATATATATATATATATATATATATATATATATATAGGGGAGGATTCAAATAAAAACTCATTACTTTGGAGAAAACTAAGAAAACTCGTCTAAACAATCAATTTTTAAAAAAAAAAAATTCATGATTTTTTATATTTAGCTTAGAAATGGTATAAACAAAGAAATTTTTTTAATAAAAATATGTAGATTACAAAGTTACATATATGTAACAAAAAAAGTTACATATATGTAACTCATATATGTAGTTTACAAGTTACATATGTGTAATCAATGAGTTACACATATGTAATAACATGAGTTACATATATTTTTTTATTTTTTTCTTTTTGTTAACAGATCTAACCTCATAATAAAACAAAATGTAAAATAAAAAACGAAAAACGAAATTGATTGATAACAATTGTGATTAGTTTTCTAAGTTTTCTCTAAAATGGAGGTTTTCTATAGAACCCTCCCCTATATATATATATATATATATATATATATATATTATATATATATATATATATATATATATGAAAACTCGAACATACATTAGTAATGAATATTTTTTGTCTAGGTTGAGTTTTGTGCACATAAGTTTTGTGTAAGGATTATCATCATTTTCGCATGAAAGTTTTCACTGGTCTAGAGATTTTCAAGTTGTTACTAAAATTCACTCCAAGCTTAATTCACCGAACGTCCGTCTAGTGGGACTTTAGGATGTGAAATCATCCCCTGGCCTACACTTGGGTATTGTATAAATGGCTTGAAAACTTTTACATGAAATAAAATGTTTTTCTATTTTATGAAACGGTTAGTTGAAGGTATGTTTGCGCATGGGTTTGATCATAGAAAACCATCGTATTTGTCGCTGTAACCGCCTCCCGAGTCTGGCAGATGACCTGGCCCTGCTAAGATCACCACAAAACGTACCGTTAGTCTCACCACAGGAGGGATCTTCTGTGGTCGGGACTCTGGTGTGAGAATAAGAACCGGTTGCAGGAGGAGAAGATAACAACTAAATGTATGAAAGTAGTGAGAAAGTATGAGTTCAATGTGTTGTACCGTTTTGATCTCGAAGTCCCCTTTTTATAGTTGTTGAGCCTTGGCCTTGATCGATCAACATCTTCTCTTTCAGGACCTTATCTTCTATTGATCTGATCTGCATGCCTTGATTGTGATAATACTTCCAATTTGGTGTTAATGTTTGACTTATTACCAAATTCTCTCAATCCTGTCAAGAAGTAGTCATGTCCTGCCAATCCTGTAGTGACACTTTTGCAGGAACTTTCATGAGAAGGGTTGATTGTTACTTTCTATGTGAAATACTTTGCAGACCTTCATTATTTGTATGACCATTCCTTATACCCAGTGGTCATAATGTCCCTTCCAGGTTTACTCTTGTTGTTGACGGTTTGGGTCGACTTGGTTGTGCTTACCCTTGTCTGAGTTGGGTGACAGTTGGGCTGTCCCTTAGCTTGGCTAAGGATATGTACTGAAACTCGTCATCAGCCCCTAGTCAGGTTTCTCTTTTGGCCCAGTCAATGAAGATGCCTAACTATTATTCATCTTGGATTGCGTGTCAGGGCTTCTTTGAGTCATGTCACCTGAAGTTGAGTATACTTATTTATCTATTTATTCCACTTTCCCCCCCTTTTTTATGTGAAAAAGGCGTGTAGTTGCCTCGGGGGGAGTTGCCTCGCGAAAACCGGACAAGACGCCCCACGTTGCATCGGGCAGTTCCGTCTTTTCCTCATTAATGGAGACCTGTTAAAACCGCCATCCTTTTGCATTTTCAACCGTCATTTATTCCGAGAGATTCCACCACCGTGCTTCTTCTTCGACGTGACTTGTGAGTTGTAGGTTAGTGATCGGTTTAGCTTCTTTTGTTTCATTGTCGTCAATATGTTGAGTCGTTGTGATTTGTAGTGTGATTTCTCCCAAGGGAGTGACTGTCTCTCCTGAGAACCCAACCAAAGACGTTACGTGTGGTTGCAATCGTTTTTGCGTTTCTTTCTCCAACTGCAGGAAGCAGTGCTCGAACATGAGCTCGACTGCACTTCCTCCATCCCAATATACGCGGTGGACGTTTTGCCCATCTACCTTGGTGTTGACAAGGATTGGTGCGAACTGCTTGGTAACTGTTGGTGTTGGTGGAAAGTCGATCTTTACTCGTATCAAAGGTTTCCACACTTGCTTGTTTTTCATGGCAACTGCGTCTGATTGTGCTACCATTAGTATTTCAGCTTTCTTTCCTTTGTCTTTGCTGGTATCGCTTTTTCCCCCAGGTCCCTTTTTTCTTTTGATATCCTTGACCAGATGAGACAGCTCTCCAGATTTGACCGCTGCCTCGATATCTTTCTTTAGCTGGAAGCAGTCATTTGTGTGGTGGCCGGTTTCGCCGTGGAAGTCACAGAACTTATTGGGATTCTTTTCTGTTGTAGCTCTTGATAATGGCTTGGGTGGCCTGAAGCTGAACCGTGCTTCCTCCGTGGCCAAAATTTCCTTGGGAGATTTTGTCAGTCATGTAAATTGCATCATGTCTTTGTCATCCTCGTGGGCCTTAGGTGAGTAGTTAGCGCAATTGTACGATCTATGAGTGTCATAGGATTGGGAGTTTGGACGTCAATCAAAAGGTGTAAACCTCGAGGTGCGTGACCGTGGAGGTGAGCTTTTTTGTGGTTGTGATCTTGGCTTTCAGGAGGCGTCCATTATTTGGGCTGCTTCTTTACCACGAACAAAAGCTTCTGTCTGTTCCATAGTTTCCTCTATAGTCTTCGGGATTTTTCGGTTAAGATCCTCCACCAACTGTCTCGGACGGACTCCGTGTATGAAACCCGAGATTCTCATTTGCTCGGTGGCACCACCGATGCTAAGGCTTTCGAGCTTGTATCGCTCCATGAAGGCTCGGAGGTCCTCGTCCTCCTTTTGCTTTATATTGTGTAGCTCTATCGGATCTCTTGTGTATCACTTTTGTTGTACAAAATTCGCTAAAAACTTCCTGCTGAGGTCCTCAAACGTGTCGATGCTGCCGTCTGGCAGACTATTAAACCATAGCCGTGCTGGACCCACCAGCGTTTGTGAGAACATGTGACACCATAGTGGTAGGCACCATCTTTGTACAGTGGCTGCTCCGGAGAAAAGTTCCAGGTGATCATCCGAATCACCTAACCCATCGTATGTTTTGATATTTGCAGGCATTTTGGTTTTTGGTGGGAAAGCAAAGTTTGCGATCCGTGCTGAAAATTTGGTATGGGTGGTTGGGACATATGGTTGTGAAAGGTCTTCGTTGTTAAAGATCGGTTGGGCTAAAGGTTGTGTAACGGCTGGGGTAACGAATGAGGGTACGCCGAAGCCCTGTGTCATGGAATAAGGTACCCCCAGCTAAACCGTAGTTGGGATAACCTTGCTATGGATAAGCCTGCCAGTATGGGTTTTGCCAAAACTGCTGAGTCATGCCTTGGCCTCCGGGTTGTGTGGTTGCAGTGCCAAAGTATTGCTCTCCCGTGTAACCAGTACTTTCCGGTATGTGGGGTAAAAACATAGAGTATGCGGCGAAAGGGTTGGTGTATGGGTTATTCAATGGCATAGATTGCAAAGGCAAGCTTGTGTTAAAGGGCAGAACCTCCATTCTGGACTGTTCGGGAGTTACTCCCCCCATGAGGCCTAAGAAAGTTTGAGTATTTGCTTCGGAAATTTGAGCTGGGACAAGGGTTATGGCGTTGGTGGTAGTACATACCTGGGTAGGAAAAGATGTTTGAGGATCATTATTGCTCGGGTGTGGTGGTGTCAAAGGCAGAGAAGAGTCTCCTTCGTATGCTAATCGAACCCTACTCCCCTGAGGCGTTCTTCTCTTACATAGTTGCTTACCAACTCTTGCAACCGAGGGAAATTATCACGTATTCCCTCGGGAGAGAGCTCCATCATGTCGGCAATTGTAGGTGAGTCCCGCAGCCGGTTTTCAGAATTTCCGGCTTCGTCCATACTTTGCAGGTGTGGACGACTCAAAGTGTATGACAGGAAAAAATGATCACGAAATCAAGATGTGCAGGGAGTATCTTACTTGTGAGCTATGTAAAATTCTGCCCCACGGTGGGCGCCAATGTCGCTGTAACCGTATCCTGAGTCCGGCAGATGACCTGGCCCTGCTAAGATCACCACAAAACGCACCGTTAGTCTCACCACAGGAGGGATCACCTATGGTCGGGACTCCGGTGTGAGAATAAGAACCGGTTGTAGGAGGAGAAGATAACAACTGAATGTATGAAAGTAGTGAGAAAGTATGAGTTCAATGTGTTGTACCGTTTGGATCTCCAAGTCCCCTTTTATAGCTGTTGAGTCTTGGCCTTGATCGATCAGCATCTTCTCTTTCAGGACCTTATCTTCTATTGATCTGATCTGCATGCTTTGATTTTGATAATACTTCCAATTTGGTGTTAATGTTTGACTTATCACCAAATTCTCTCAATCCTGTCAAGAATAGTCATGTCATGCCAATCCTGTAGTGACACTTTTGCAGGAAATTTCATGAGAAGGGTTGATTGTTACTTTCTATGTGGAAATACTTTACAGACCTTCCTCATTTGTATGGCCATTCCTTTTACCCAGTGGTCATAATGTCCCTTCCAGGTTTACTCTTGTTGTGACGGTTTGGGTCGACTTGGTTGTGCTTACCCTTGTCCAAGCTGGTGACAGTTGGGCTATCCCTTAGCTCGGCTAAGGATATGTACTGACACCCGTCATCAGTATTTATTGTCGAGTAGTATTCTCTCAAACACGCAAACCTTTGTGTTATCAACTTTGGTTAGGGTAAAAGGGAGGTTTGTTATTTGCATGTGTATATTTATACTCCCAAGTGCATTTCGTGAATTCACTTAAAACTTGTTCTTTGCACCATTATTAATTATGCACTTATTTGATTTTCATCTAACCATGCATGAGTTTAGCATGATATGGAAGGTTTGGTACAAGTTTTTTGAAGGAACAATGCAAAATGTATAAAATGACTTAAAACAAGGTGGTCTTACAATGAGGTCGGTTGAAGCACCTGTTGTCAACTTGGCAACTTGACTGCTACGAAAATGTTGATGGCTTCTAGAATAAAAGAAAATGAGGAGTTGGTTAGTGTGGTTTTATTGAAACTTTGAGTCCTTATTTATACTGTAATCCATGGCATGGTTGGTTCTCTTTGGGATTTGGAATGTGGGATATATCACAGATTCGGGTCTTGTGGGTAATTGATTATATGTTGTATTGGTTGTCGTGAAAGGATTATGGGGAGAAGAGAACCGTCACTTTGTATATTGAAGAATTGTTTTTTTTTTGAACGGCGAGGAGATTTTATTAAACATATGAAAAACCACCAAGCAAGATACTTGGAGGCCAAACCTCAAATTAAAATTTGCTCATAAAGCTAAAATTACACCAAGATTTCCAATCAATTCTATTCAATTTTTCCCGATTAGTGATCCATAAGAAACTGAGAGATTTCGTTTCTTCAATTGTTTTTTGAACATTTGGTCTAACTCCATTAAACACCCAATTGTTTCTTGCTTTCCAAATACACCATGTTGTAGTCATAAGTATCCCTCCTACTATTTTGATATGTCCTTCCAATCTGTAATAAGTTGTTGGGAAAGCCATAATTTCCTCAATACATAAGTGATTTATAATTGGCAGTTTGCACCATAGAGCAATATTTCCCCATACCTCCTTTGCGAAGTAACAGCTCGAGAACAAGTGCTCCACGTTCTCATCTCCCCCTTACAAGCAACACACTGCATTGAATCAAGTGTAACATTCCTTTTTGCTAGAGCTTCCAATGTTGGTAACCTTTTTAATAACAATCTCCATAAGAAGAAATTAACCTTCTTAGGAACTAAATGGTTTTCCTCCATTAATCTGTCAAAAGTGGAAAATAACTCTTTTTCCAACAGCAACCTAACTTCTTTAGTAGAAAAGACACCATGAGCCCCCCTTAATGCTTCTTCCATGTTAATGGATCTTTTCAGCCACTCCCTTTCAATTGATGCAATATTCTTCCAAACTCCAGTGAGAGTTGATTTTAACGGTACCCCTTTTAGATTTCTTGGATTGTAATGAATCGAAGAAATAACCTGTATATTGAAGAATTGTCTCTTGTAAAGTGACCGACCATTAAAGAAAGGTTGGATAATAAGAAGATACATGTTAGACTAAATAATTAAATGTGACCCTTATGATTATTTAATTAAATAGATCAATTTCCTAAATACCCCTAACAGATAGATAATTATTTGATGGACGTAATTATCTTTATTTATCCTAATTAGGGTTTCCTCTTGGGTGTATATATAAAGAGATTAAGGCTCCTAATTAAAGGTTACTCACCATTAACATCATAACACACGAATTCTCCTAACCCTTAGAGATTTCGTGAACATCCCATAACCGAGCCTCTCTCTACTCATCTCCATCCTCACCGTACACCCTAAACGGGAACCCGAGCGGATCGTCATCTCTTAGGAATCATGTCTGGAATCAACAACGCGTTCACTGGATTCACAGGTTTCATCTAATCTCTATTTCATTATTGTTTTCGTATTCATGTTTACATCTAATCCAAAGGAATCGATCCAACATGTGGTATCAGAGCAATATGTTGTTTAATCAATTCCTAATCGCGAAATTGATACAAAATCCAAAAACGTTTCGAAAAACGAGTACGAATACTGGTCGTTTTTTCAGAAAAACCTTAAAACTGGTTCGTTTTTCGTAAAAACGTGAATCTGGTGCGTTTTTCGTAAACCTAAAAATTTTCGGACTTAAACGTATTCGAAATTAATGTACATGTTTTTAAGAGTACTCGAATTTGATTGTACTCGAAATTTTAGAGTACTCGAAATTTGAGTATTCGAAATTTAACTTGCTCGAAATTATTTTTTAATCTTAGTGTACTCGAAATTTTGGAGTTCACGAAATTTTAGTGTACTCGAAATTTTAAGTTCACGAAATTTTTTAAGAGTACTCGAAATTCTGAAGTTCACGAAATAATGTACTCGAAAAACCGTACTCGAAAATCTAACGGTACTCGAAATCTAAATGTACTCGAAAATCTGAAAGTACTCGAAATTTCGAGTACATAACCATTTTTGAGTACAATAACCATTTTCAAGTACATAACTTTTTTTCGAATACATAACTATTTTCGAGAATATTACTAACTTCGTAAACAGTAAATTTCATGTACGAACACTTAAACTATCATGTTTTGCAAAACCTTAAACTATCATGTTTTGCAAAACCTTAAAATTCAAAAACCAGCTTAAACTCAATAACAAGTGTTTCGCTTCTGCCCAAAAGTGATGTGTTACATCTTATTATTTGAGTCTTATTAAGCATTGTCACGTAACAAGTGAATATTCTTATTTAATACTCATATAATTTTGCCTTAAAATATATATGTTACATTTTCTGGCCAAAGCTGATGTGTTACATATATGTTTGCAAACTCAAATAATTTGATAATACTTTGCTTAAACTTTCAATAACAATTGAATGTCACTTCTGGCCAAAGCTGATGTGTTACATTCCCAAAGTTATTTAAGTATAAACTAAGCATTGTCACTTAGTGAGTATTATTAACCATTAAATATTCACGTGACTCCTCTTGCCTTAAAGCATAAATGTTTCATTTTCTGGCCAAAGCTGATGTGTTACATTTGTGTTTGCAAGCTTATATGTGCAAAGTGCTTAAGTGTGTCATTTTCTGGCCAAAGTTGATGTGATACATTCATGATGCGCATCATATTAAAATTGTTCCTAATGCTTAGATAGTTAGTGATTAACCAAAGTGAAAGCTAGTTATTTAAGTAGAACCTAACTTAGTCTATTATTTTGATGTTGTGATAGACTTTATCACAGCTTCATTATTATAATGGTCCTTATTTATGTCTGCCTTAGATCTAAGTTACCCATAAATCACTCTAAGTTCTTCTTTAATCTTATTAGTATCTTATTCTTTCTCATCTAATATAATCCACTGTAAAACCTCCAATATGGGAATTGAAACGCTTACTCTTGCGAACCATTCTTCTTGGAAGCATTACTGATGCTGACTTTTGACAAACCGGGTTTTGAGTTTTCACTCAGAGATGCGGACCCTCCTTCCCTCACTGATAAAGCACTCTAAGGATAACATAGTGCATGAGAAAAGGAAGAAGATTAGTCAAATGTCTCTAATACTCTTCAAAACACCATTAGTCAAATCATCGAGGGAGCCGTTCGAGATTCAATCAATGCTAAGAGCTTTCTGACTTATTTGGAGGAGCAATTCAAAGGGATCTCTAAATAGCATGCTAACATTCTAATTTAGAAATTGGTAGCTACAAAATATGACAGGATTAATAGCACTCATGAGCATCTCATAACAATGAACTACATGACCCGTCAATTTGAGGGATTAGACATACAGTTCAGAGACGGTTTCCTAACCACTTCATTATGATTTTCTTCTTGCACCTTATTTAGCATTTAAAATCAACTACAACACTCAGAAAGATAAGTGGATGCTAAAGGAGTTGATTGCCATGTGCGTAAAAGAGGAAGAACTTCAGAAGTTGTAGAAACCGAATGTTGCTAACCTCATTGCTGCAAATTCGAAGAAAATGAAGAACAATTTCCCTAATAAGGAAGTTTCTAAGGTCTCTAAATCCAATGCAAGTATTTCTTCCAACTCTAACAACTCCATTGGCAAGTCTTACTATAAGTTCTACCTAAAGGTTGAACATTAACAGAAAGATTGCCCTGAATTTAAGGAGTAGCTGGCTAAAAGAGATAATCATCCTAATATGATATTTGAGTCCTTTAATGTTCCAACTAACATATGATAATTTGACTCTAGTTCTATGGTTCTTGTAACCAACTTAACTCAAGGATTCCTTACAATCTAGAAGAAGAAAAAGTACCAAAGAATCTTTAAGCTTGAGAATACAAAAGAACTATTTGTTATTCGCATTACATTAATAATAAAAATCGTTTATGTATAAAACTTTATGATACCTTATATCTTTCGAGATTACTCGGAATCTTGTATCATTACCAAAGTTATACATGGATGGTTTTTATGTTTCTCATGATAATGGCAAACTTATTATTATTTCTAAATTCTCAAGTATTTGGTACTAATTTTCTGGATAGTGATCTCTATAAGCTAGAACTAGATGATAATTTCATTAACTCTTTGTTGTCATATAATATCAATGAGAACTCGACAAAGACTAAACGAAAAACAAGACTTAGAAACCTCATCCATGTTGTGGCATTAACTTCCATGCCACATTTCACGTGATCACTTTTCACAAATTGTGAAGGATGACGTTTTAACTCTCTCGTTTTCAATTATTTTGGAACACATGTTAAACGCCTCAAAGGTAAAAAGACAATAGCAACTAAGAAAGTTGTCACTAAGGGTTCTAATTTATTAAACTCATAAGTGACACTTACACCATTGCTATAATAATTGGACATACTTCATTTATCAGTTTACTGATGGTTATTCTCGTTCCATGTACTTGTATCTCATCAAGGATAAATCTGAATCACTTACAATTTTAAAGATTCTAACTAAAGTTGAAAACAACTTGATCTTTAACTAAATTTTGTGAGATCAGATAGAGGAGGCAAATACTTTGGCAAACATACTGGTATGTTCAGGTTTTCGGTTGATTTTATAAACTTAGTAACACCCAAACCCTTATGAACATAGCATACAGTATTTAGCCAACTCAAACTCGCCCTAATTCCTCTGGATCAAGGAACTAAAGACAACTTTCTTTCTTAATCTGTCCCTAAAGTTTATGAATTATGGACAAGAAGGAATCTAAGTCTAAGATAAACTTTATAATCTTTTCTTAAAAGAAGCTTGACATGAAACAGTAAGTTGTCATTTCAAAGGATTATAGATTTTATTATTCTTCCTATGTCACTCATATTGTAGAAACCAAGCATGCTGATTTCCTTGAGAATTCTAAGGTCAGTGGGAGCAGTGAAAATCCTAATTTTGATTTGCAAGAAGTACAAGAAGCGGGGGGAGACACTCGTCGACTAATTTGACTCCGATTATTCTTCTTGTACACATGCTACTCCGAATGTCACTGCACCAACTCCGACACACTCATAACTTTAAACGACTCCGATTATCCAAGAATGAAGGCACATTAAACGACTAACATCAATACAATACCAATACTGCTAAACCCACTAATATATTCAGGAGGTCATCTAGGCCTAAAACGCCTACTAACTTTGATGCTTATGTAACCTACCTGACTAAAACTGAAATGGATGCCAGAAGGTTTACAGATCCTATCTCTTGTCATGAAATCATTAACAATGTTCAATCTTCTGATTGTTTTAAACGGTTTCACTTAAAAGAGAGAACCAACTTTCAAGAGACCTTCTCATTTTGTCTCTTAAAAAGGAATTCCTTAAGGATCATAATGACCCTCGTAGCTCATTATAATTTAGAGCTACATTAGATGGACATCAAAACCTCTTTCATTAATGGCAAGCTAAAGAAATCCATATATGGGTTAAAGCAAGTCTTACATCACTGGTATCTAAAGTTTGGATTAAGTCATAAACAGACTGTCACACCCCCAATTTTCAACTAACGGAATCACACCGTTTGGGAGCGTGACAAACCAGGATCTCAGATCATTAGACATAGCGAAGACCTCTATATGAATTTTCAAAACATACTTTGGTCTTTAAACATAACATCAGAGTTTACAAAAGTTGCGGAAGCGTTTAAAACCAATAATAATTGTAAAGTAAACATTACAAAACAAAATACTTAAATGTTCAAATTCAAATATTCAAAATGTTTAAAATGCATCAGACTCTATCTCCTAGTCCATGCCAGCTTTAACGCGCGCCTTAGCGTCCTGAGAAAACATGTAAATCAAGTCAACACAAAGGTTGGTGCATAACACAGGTTTTAAGCATTCACAATGTTCAAAACAACAGTTTGAATAACAAGATTTTAGATAACATAATCACACATGCACAGTCATGATAGCTAGTCATATAAACTATTTACATAAGTGTTCGACACCGAAGCTGACGAATTGCCATGCTATAGCATGTTTTTGCCTTGCCACTATTGTCTAGCACAACAATAGTAAAATTGTGTTTGGTCAGTCAAACACCTGCGTAGATCCCATCTACCAGGTGAGGTTTGTCAAACCTAATAGATCTATTTCCAACTACAACGCTTTGCATTACAGCAAACTAAACGGTTCGAGGTGTGTAAGGACTTTCAAGTTGATATGTTTTCACATAATGTAAACAGCTAACTCATGCAAGTGATATGTATCTAAAAAAACAGTTTGTTGCACATGTTTTCTCCCCCAAAACAGTTTAAAATAAGAAAGGGGCCGTGTACGCACCTTTGATAATTGCAGAATGATCAACTACGTGAGCTCGTGTAGCAAATCCTCTTACGAAGGATCTGTGATTTAACAATAACCTAAAGTTATTCGGAATGTCGTTTTGTGCTTGAAATCACATACGTGTCAACACACGTATGTTAAAGCGTTAAGAATGTGTGTACGTATGTACGCGTGCCTTTGAAATCGTTTAAATAAAATCGTATTTGATTTTATTTAAATAACCGTAATTATACGCGATTTCGTTTTCGGATTAAAATATGAATTTTATCATTCTAATGTGTTCGTATCCTCGTTACGTTTCCAACGCAACTCGAACGGGTTAAAACGGAGTCCAAACGAACAAGTTATGATAAAATTACTAAAATAAGTTTTAATTTCAAAATTTGGTGAGGCATGGGGTCGAACCCATGACCTCCCAAACAAGTTCCTTAGTTCCAACCAGTTCCTCTACTTCACATTTGCTAATAGAAACCAGATTAAACGTTTTAAAATAACCAGAGAGCCGGTTCCCCTTTGGTTTTATTAATCCGACGCAATTGGTTCCCAATTGAACCTCAATTCGTACTCAATCGAACCCAAGACCATAGGGCTTTTCATCACTAGGTTAATCCGCAAGCAATGGTGTAACTTAATTGAATTCTAAACTTCGATTGCTTAGAAAAACCCCAAATCTATTTAATCAATTAGACCTAGAATGTAAAATCACTCAATTCATTATAATATGATAAAATTAACAGAGGCTTAATCTCAATCGTGTTGCTCTGAACCTGAGTATGACAACTAATTCAATTATCAAATCCATTCTCACCAAATCCCCTAATTCGTTCATAAGCAAGAACCCTAGAATTCGAAATGATTCAATTCGATATAATTAGTTAAAATTATCCTACTACGTCCTTTAAACAGGTGATTTCGAAACTCTCTGTGAAGTTTAATTTCATTCCTAGACTCGTTTTAACAGAAACGCCCAAATTGTTCCACCACATGAACCCTAGTAGTCGAATTCAATCAATTCGTCAAAATGTGATGAAATTAATTCATGAACTTTGCTAATCGGCACTTTATGAAAGTGTGGGTAATATTTGATTTCATTTTCACAACCATCATAACCGAAACCCCCAAATCCCGATTATATATGAGCCCTAGAAATCGAAATCTATAAATTTGTTGTTATAAATCAAAATTGGCTTATGTTTAACCTCAATCGGCCATATTAGAAGATGTTGGAGTAATTACTTGCCTGATTTGATATGCAATTCAATAAGATCGATTATGAGTTCCGAGTTCGGCCACCTCCCGATCGAATCCTCTATCCACAGCTTATGAGATTGAATTGGATTGTGCTAATCCCTCTAAAGAAGCCGATTAGTGTATATGGATATTCAATTGTGTGAATTTCAATCGATTTGTGAGAGTTTATGGTCACTAGTGACGGTTTCGAACCCAAGAGTTGTTTTTTTATTAAATTCGACCACTTAATGATCTTATAACGTATGGAAACTGATACTAATCATCAATAGCATGATTAAGGTTAATCAATTTCAGTTTTAACTTAAATTTAATGTGAAATTCGATTTTTATAAACCTTTTGGCCGAATTTTGACTTGTAAAAGTCAAAATTGGTCATTTTACCCCTTTACATGTCAAATCCTATTAAATTGGATATCTCTAAACCTAATTTGATTAATTTTATAACTTGTAGTTCAATTTTGCTTAATTTCGGATTATTTCTGTCAATTCCGGACTAACGGGGTTAATCCGAATTTGCCGGATTGTCACTGATTATGCCAATTAAAACATTTTTGAGCTAAATTAATCCAATTGGGCTTCTCAAATACAATTGGGCCTATCCTGGACTCATTGGGCCTATATTAGCCTTATTGGGCCTACCTTGGGCCTACTTTGGCCTTGTTTGGCCTACTTGGGCCTTAATGGGCCTTCCTTGTTTTCATTGGGCCTAAATTGATCTTATTGGGCCTACTAGCCTTTGTTGGACCTTCCTATACTTCAGTGGGCCTAATTTGTCTTGTTGGGCCTGTGATCTCACTGTTTTTCAGCTACTGAAGTTAATCCAAAAAGTCGGATTGTCACATCATCCCCTTGTTGAAGGAATTTTCGTCCCGAAAATTAGTAAGTGTTAGGAGTAATTAGGAAACTACTTACGAGTTTAAATCGTACGTGTTAGTGTGATTTGATCATTCTGTGTGCTTGTGTGTACTCACACACAAAGTCTAATGCTTGCAACATCACAATTCAATGTGATCGTTCAATGTGACTGTTTGCGTGTACACTAGTTAGTTCACCTAACTGTGACTGTTTGTGTTTGATCATACTGTGTTGTGTAACCTCACACATAGTGAGTGTCTGAAACTGTTTGTACTATGTAACCCCGCACATAGCAAAATGTGTGTAACCAATCATGTATGTACTACCATAACATGTAACATATGAAATGTAGCACATAAAATATATAGAATATAATGTAGCACAAATGTTTGTAACAAAATCAATTGAATAAATAAAATGTTTGTGCTTACAGTTTGAAATTTGCAGTGTTGATGTGTGAAAGCATCACGTCATCCCCTTGTTGAAGG
This sequence comes from Mikania micrantha, assembly GCA_009363875.1. Lineage (NCBI taxonomy): Eukaryota > Viridiplantae > Streptophyta > Magnoliopsida > Asterales > Asteraceae > Mikania > Mikania micrantha. The sequence continues at coordinate 81,133,006 of CM018691.1, read as the reverse complement.
AAATTTCGTCCCGAAATTTAACGTGCGCTCTCAGTGTTAGCAGTAGCTGTTTTGAATAGATGAGGATATTTCTTCATCATTTGGTCTTCCCGTTCCCATGTGAATTCAGGACCACGTCTTGAATTCCATCGAACTTTTACTATCGGAATCTTGCTTTGCTTCAGTTGTTTGACCTCTTGGTCCATGATCTCTGCTGGTTCCTCAATGAATCGTAACTGTTCATCCACTTGTATTTCTTCCAACGGTACAATCAATGTCTCATCAGAAAGACATTTCTTTAAGTTCGATACGTGGAAAACATCATGAACTCCACTGAGTTCATCCGGTAGTTTGAGTTGATACGCAACCGGACCAATCCTTTTCAGAATTTCAAAAGGTCCTACGTAACGTGGACTAAGCTTCCCGCGCTTGCCGAATCGTATCACACCTTTCCAAGGTGATACTTTTAGAAGAACTCGATCTCCTACTTGAAATTCCAACGGCTTGCGACGTTTGTCAGCATAACTCTTCTGTCGATCCCGAGCCGCTGCCATACGGTTCCGGATTTGAACTATCTTCTCTGTCGTCTCGTGCACCAGTTCAGGACCTGTAATCTGACTATCTCCAATCTCAGCCCAACAAACTGGTGAACGACATTTGCGACCATACAAAGCTTCAAACGGTGCTGCTTGAATACTTGTATGATAACTATTATTGTAAGAGAATTCCACTAACGGTAAATGATTCTCCCAGCTATCACCAAAGTCAATTACACAAGCTCGTAACATATCCTCGAGCGTTTGAATCGTTCGTTCACTTTGACCGTCGGTCTGTGGATGATAAGCGGTACTCATATCTAAGCGAGTCCCCAATGACTTATGAAGAGATTTCCAAAAGTTGGAAGTAAATCGGGCGTCCCGATCTGATATGATAGAGATTGGCACACCATGCCGTGCTACTACTTCCTTGATGTAAATGCGAGTCAGTTTCTCCATTTTATCAGTTTCCTTGATTGCTAAGAAATGTGCAGATTTCGTTAATCGATCGACAATTACCCATATCGTATCACAACCACTCGGTGTACGAGGTAACTTAGTAATGAAATCCATCGAAATCTGTTCCCATTTCCACATCGGTATCTCTGGTTGTTGCAGTAAACCAGAGGGCTTCTGATATTCAACTTTGACTTTCGAACAAGTCAAACATTTGCTAACGTACTTAGCAATATCCGCTTTCATGTGAGGCCACCAATACAGTGCCTTTAAGTCATGATACATCTTGTCTGATCCTGGATGGACTGAATACCTGGACTTGTGTGCTTCATCCATCACGAGTTCCCTTAAACCTCCATACAAAGGTATCCACATTCGATTAATGAAATAACGAATTCCATCAGGTTTAACATCCAACTGTTCTTCCATTCCTCGTAAGGATTCCGGTACTAAGTTTTCCTTTTTCAAGGCCTCAATCTGAGCACTGTGCACCTTGTCAGGTAAGTCAGTATGTATTGTCATCATAAGTGCACGAACCCGTCTTGTTCCTGTTGTGTCTTTTCTGCTCAGAGCGTCAGCTACTACATTAGCTTTTCCCGGGTGATACTTAATCGCACACTCATAATCGTTCAACAACTCAACCCATCGTCGTTGTCTCATATTAAGCTCCTTCTGATCAAAGATATGTTGTAAACTCTTATGATCAGTGTAAATAGTACACTTAGTTCCATACAAGTAATGCCTCCAAATCTTCAAAGCAAAAACCACTGCTCCTAACTCCAAGTCATGAGTAGTGTAATTCTTTTCGTGTGTTCGTAGTTGTCTGGAAGCATAAGCAATCACTTTTTCACGTTGCATCAACACACATCCCAAACCTTGTGCAAATGCATCACAATACACCACAAAGTCTTCTGTTCCTTCCGGTAAGGACAAAATCGGTGCGCTGCAAAGTTTCTGTTTCAATAACTGGAATGCAGCTTCCTGTTTATCCGTCCAGTTATACTTTGTTCCCTTGTGCGTAAGAGCTGTAAGTGGTTGAGCGATCTTTGAGAAACCCTCAATGAATCGTCGATAATAACCCGCCAACCCAAGGAATTGTCGTACCTCGGTAGGGGTCTTTGGCGCTTCCCAATTCTTAATTGCTTCAATCTTCGCTGGATCTACATGTATGCCCTTTTCATTAACTATATGCCCCAAGAACTGTACTTCTCGCATCCAGAAATCACATTTCGAGAACTTAGCGTACAGTTGTTCCTGTTTCAATAATTCCAATAGTAAACGAAGATGTTCAGCGTGTTCCTCCTCATATTGTGAGTAGATGAGAATGTCATCAATAAAAACAATGACAAACTTATCAAGATAAGGTTTACAAACACGATTCATGAGATCCATGAATACAGCTGGAGCGTTTGTCAACCCAAATGGCATGACCAAGAACTCATAATGGCCATAGCGCGTTCTGAATGCTGTCTTCGGGATATCCTCCTCCTGGACTCTTAGTTGATGATAACCAGACCTGAGATCAATCTTCGAGTAGTAACTCGAACCTTGCAACTGATCAAACAGATCATCAATTCTGGGTAACGGATACCGGTTCTTGATAGTGACCTTGTTCAATTCCCGGTAATCGATACACATACGGAAAGTCCCGTCCTTCTTCTTAACAAACAAAACTGGAGCTCCCCACGGTGAAAAACTAGGTCGTATGAAACCCTTATCCAACAACTCTTGCAATTGTGTAGATAATTCTTGCATCTCAGACGGTGCAAGTCGATAAGGCGCCCTAGCTATCGGTGCTGCATCTGGTGTAAGGTCGATTCGGAATTCCACCTGTCTGATAGGCGGTAATCCTGGCAAGTCTTCTGGAAACACCTCCGGAAATTCACAAACTACAGGTATATCTTCAATCTTCTTTTCAGCTACCGGCTTTTCAGTTATAAGTGCTATAACTGCCGTATGACCTTTCCGCAGACACTTGTGTGCTTTCATACAAGATATGAGACGCAGTGGCGTACTGCTCTTCTCGCCTTGTACATATAATGTCTCTCCCTGCGGAAGAGGTATGCGAACAATCTTTTCATGGCATACGATTTCAGCCTGGTTTTTGGACAACCAGTCCATGCCAATAACTACATCAAAACTGCCTAAGGCAATAGGCATAAGGTCAATCTCTAATGTTTGACCCATCAAATCAAGGATACATCCCTTAAAGATATTTTCCACTACTATCAACTTACCATCAGCTAATTCCACAGTGTATGGACTATCTAAGGCAGTGGGACTAACATTTAGCAACTTAGCAAGTGAACTAGATACAAAACTCCGATCGGCACCAGTGTCAAATAACATAGAGGCATAGTGATTATTTAAGAGGAACGTACCCGTAATGATGTTCGGATCCTCTCGCGCTTGACGTCCTACAATCACAAACGCCCTGCCTCTAGCACCATTGTTGTTGTTGTTATTGTTATTGTTGTTGTTGGTGCCATTTCCATTACCGTTGCCATTTCCATTGCCATTGGCATTATTGTCCCCGCCTTTCTTGAGCTGTGGGCAATCTTTCTTAAAATGTCCCATTTTGCCACACTCAAAACAACCCTTCTGAGCATTGTTCTGGTTATTGTTCTGGTTGTTATGGTTGTTCTGTAGCTCACCGCGACAATCCTTAGCCGCATGTCCCATCTTGCCACACCTCTGGCACTTAGCTCTATCACACTGATTACCTGCATGATGGTAACCACACCTGTTGCACTTGGGGTGTTTGCCAATATAACCCCCCGACGATGATGATTGCTGACCACTGCTTGAACCATGATAAGACTTGTTTGAGTCTTGTTTCCGGTTTTGCTGATATGATTGTTGGTTGTTGCCCTTTGAGTTGTTACCTTCCCACTTTCTTTTATGATCTCCCACCTTGGTAGCAGATGTTCGTTTAGGCAGAGTCCCCTGTAACACTGCCTGGTCAGTAAGCTGATGCGCTAAACGAACAGCTTGTTGGATGGTGGTGGGATTTGCTGAAGTCACCAACCCTTGAATCTGAGGCACTAGTCCTCCAATGTACCTTTCAATCCACTTGCTGGCTGGAGTAGCCATGTGTGGTAGCAGTCTGGCCAACTCATGTGACCTGGTCGTGTACTCTTCAATGTTTGACCCCTCCATCTTGAGGTGCCAGTATTCTTCCTCCAACTTCTGCATTTCACTGCGAGGACAGTACTCCTCTTGCAGTAAGGTTTTGAAGTCATTCCACGTTAAGGCATTTGCCTCTCCCAACCTCAGAGTCTGGACATTTAAGTTCCACCAAGTTAGTGCTGGACCCTCCAATGTTCCCGTAGCAAATTTCACCTTGCTTTCGTTAGGGCAGTTGCACATTTCAAACACCGACTCAGCCTTTTCAATCCACCGAAGGAGTCCAATGGCCCCCTCCGACCCTTTGAAATTGTGAGGTTTACAGTCCAAGAACATCTTGAACGTGCAAACTTGTGGGTTAACCAATCCCCCAGCTGGACCATGTGGTCCTGTGTTATGTGTCTGAGCATACTGTGCAATAGCCTCTGCGACTCTGTTGTTAATTAGCTCGTTGAGCTCAGCAACTGTCATCTGTACGTTTCCTTCAGCCATTATCTTCCTATTTACAAGAAACGTTAGCACGTAATCAAAACCCAATGTGACATGTGTAAGTAAAACAACAAACACAACATATAATATAGATCAACACAACTGTTGAAAATAAATAATAATTCTTCCATAGATAGAAACTTTCTTTTGAGTACAATACTTTTGAAATCAAACATAAGTTTTCAAACTACTAATGTAGGAACACAACCCGTTCCTAATAAGTTTAAACAAACAAGAAAAGAAAAAAATCAATCGTCCTCAACTGTGGATTCAGGATCGGAATCAACAACTGGTGCTGGTTCCTCCTCCTCATCCTCATCCTGTTCCTCATTCTCAGAGGCCACTAAATCCTCCAAAGCTTCAACCCTGCCCGCCAAAATCTCCTCTCGGTTCTCTGACTCTTCTAGACGACCAATCAAATTGATCATCTCATCCCGCATATCATGAACCAGATGGGCAAGATTATCCTGCCTCTCAATAGCATCCCATAATTCCTGAGATCTCTGTGCTATCCTATCTTCTGCTACCTCCAAATCCTCGCGCAATTTGGCGATCTCCTCGGCGTCCGTCCTTTGCCTCTTAGGCTCAGGAGCATCTAGTATTGGTGGTGAATGTGTAGAAGGTCCCTCAGCAGGGATCTGCTGAGTGCCCTCCTCTGGCTCCTCTTCCGGATCCTCATCCGGGTCCTCATCTGGATCCTCCTCGGGATCCTCGTCTGGATCTGAGTCATCTCCCTCATATGGTGGAGGTGATGGAATAGGTGGTGGTGGTGATGACGGTGGTGCTGGAACTATCGGTTCCTCGTCCTCGAAATCATCAATGTAGATATAGGGTACCGATGATGATGCCATGCCTGTTACATCATATATCATATGTAAGTGCAATGCCATGGAATGTGTAAGCAAGTCAATTACATAATGTCATATGTAATTTCTAAGCAGTATGTGTAAACATGTGTGTCTAATGTCTAACAGTCATAGTCTAGGCCTACAAATACAAACCTAGTTCGCTATAACCAATGGCTCTGATACCAATCTGTTACACCCCCAATTTTCAACTAACGGAATCACACCGTTTGGGAGCGTGACAAACCAGGATCTCAGATCATTAGACATAGCGAAGACCTCTATATGAATTTTCAAAACATACTTTGGTCTTTAAACATAACATCAGAGTTTACAAAAGTTGCGGAAGCGTTTAAAACCAATAATAATTGTAAAGTAAACATTACAAAACAAAATACTTAAATGTTCAAATTCAAATATTCAAAATGTTTAAAATGCATCAGACTCTATCTCCTAGTCCATGCCAGCTTTAACGCGCGCCTTAGCGTCCTGAGAAAACATGTAAATCAAGTCAACACAAAGGTTGGTGCATAACACAGGTTTTAAGCATTCACAATGTTCAAAACAACAGTTTGAATAACAAGATTTTAGATAACATAATCACACATGCACAGTCATGATAGCTAGTCATATAAACTATTTACATAAGTGTTCGACACCGAAGCTGACGAATTGCCATGCTATAGCATGTTTTTGCCTTGCCACTATTGTCTAGCACAACAATAGTAAAATTGTGTTTGGTCAGTCAAACACCTGCGTAGATCCCATCTACCAGGTGAGGTTTGTCAAACCTAATAGATCTATTTCCAACTACCACGCTTTGCATTACAGCAAACTAAACGGTTCGAGGTGTGTAAGGACTTTCAAGTTGATATGTTTTCACATAATGTAAACAGCTAACTCATGCAAGTGATATGTATCTAAAAAAACAGTTTGTTGCACATGTTTTCTCCCCCAAAACAGTTTAAAATAAGAAAGGGGCCGTGTACGCACCTTTGATAATTGCAGAATGATCAACTACGTGAGCTCGTGTAGAAAATCCTCTTACGAAGGATCTGTGATTTAACAATAACCTAAAGTTATTCGGAATGTCGTTTTGTGCTTGAAATCACATACGTGTCAACACACGTATGTTAAAGCGTTAAGAATGTGTGTACGTATGTACGCGTGCCTTTGAAATCGTTTAAATAAAATCGTATTTGATTTTATTTAAATAACCGTAATTATACGCGATTTCGTTTTCGGATTAAAATATGAATTTTATCATTCTAATGTGTTCGTATTCTCGTTACGTTTCCAACGCAACTCGAACGGGTTAAAACGGAGTCCAAACGAACAAGTTATGATAAAATTACTAAAATAAGTTTTAATTTCAAAAATTGGTGAGGCATGGGGTCGAACCCATGACCTCCCAAACAAGTTCCTTAGTTCCAACCAGTTCCTCTACTTCACATTTGCTAATAGAAACCAGATTAAACGTTTTAAAATAACCAGAGAGCCGGTTCCCCTTTGGTTTTATTAATCCGACGCAATTGGTTCCCAATTGAACCTCAATTCGTACTCAATCGAACCCAAGACCATAGGGCTTTTCATCACTAGGTTAATCCGCAAGCAATGGTGTAACTTAATTGAATTCTAAACTTCGATTGCTTAGAAAAACCCCAAATCTATTTAATCAATTAGACCTAGAATGTAAAATCACTCAATTCATTATAATATGATAAAATTAACAGAGGCTTAATCTCAATCGTGTTGCTCTGAACCTGAGTATGACAACTAATTCGATTATCAAATCCATTCTCACCAAATCCCCTAATTCGTTCATAAGCAAGAACCCTAGAATTCGAAATGATTCAATTCGATATAATTAGTTAAAATTATCCTACTACGTCCTTTAAACAGGTGATTTCGAAACTCTCTGTGAAGTTTAATTTCATTCCTAGACTCGTTTTAACAGAAACGCCCAAATTGTTCCACCACATGAACCCTAGTAGTCGAATTCAATCAATTCGTCAAAATGTGATGAAATTAATTCATGAACTTTGCTAATCGGCACTTTATGAAAGTGTGGGTAATATTTGATTTCATTTTCACAACCATCATAACCGAAACCCCCAAATCCCGATTATATATGAGCCCTAGAAATCGAAATCTATAAATTTGTTGTTATAAATCAAAATTGGCTTATGTTTAACCTCAATCGGCCATATTAGAAGATGTTGGAGTAATTACTTGCCTGATTTGATATGCAATTCAATAAGATCGATTATGAGTTCCGAGTTCGGCCACCTCCCGATCGAATCCTCTATCCACAGCTTATGAGATTGAATTGGATTGTGCTAATCCCTCTAAAGAAGCCGATTAGTGTATATGGATATTCAATTGTGTGAATTTCAATCGATTTGTGAGAGTTTATGGTCACTAGTGACGGTTTCGAACCCAAGAGTTGTTTTTTTATTAAATTCGACCACTTAATGATCTTATAACGTATGGAAACTGATACTAATCATCAATAGCATGATTAAGGTTAATCAATTTCAGTTTTAACTTAAATTTAATGTGAAATTCGATTTTTATAAACCTTTTGGCCGAATTTTGACTTGTAAAAGTCAAAATTGGTCATTTTACCCCTTTACATGTCAAATCCTATTAAATTGGATATCTCTAAACCTAATTTGATTAATTTTATAACTTGTAGTTCAATTTTGCTTAATTTCGGATTATTTCTGTCAATTCCGGACTAACGGGGTTAATCCGAATTTGCCGGATTGTCACTGATTATGCCAATTAAAACATTTTTGAGCTAAATTAATCCAATTGGGCTTCTCAAATACAATTGGGCCTATCCTGGACTCATTGGGCCTATATTAGCCTTATTGGGCCTACCTTGGGCCTACTTTGGCCTTGTTTGGCCTACTTGGGCCTTAATGGGCCTTCCTTGTTTTCATTGGGCCTAAATTGATCTTATTGGGCCTACTAGCCTTTGTTGGACCTTCCTATACTTCAGTGGGCCTAATTTGTCTTGTTGGGCCTGTGATCTCACTGTTTTTCAGCTATTGAAGTTAATCCAAAAAGTCGGATTGTCACAGAGACATAGTTTCCTAAAGAATCTACTGGATCAATGCACCTACCTTATAATGAGTGGGAGCCTTAAGATGAGTGGGAGCAACTTTACTTTACTTGTCCTTCATGAAGATGACATTCTTTTGACAAGTAATAGCATTAGAAATGTTGCATGAGTCGAAGCGCTTACTTTCGCCTTATTTCGACACCAGGGAACTTGGAGTAGCCTCTTACTTTATTGGCATAAAAGTACACCGAGATAAATTAAGGATATCATGGATTTACCTCAAAGGGCCTACCTTAACCATGTCCTCAACCCATTATAACATGCATCAAGCTCTCTCTCTAACTCTAAAGGTTAAAAAATAAACAAATGAGAATGATACCTTATGCATTATTAGTCATGAGCCTTATGTATGCTCAAGTCTGTAAATGTCCAGATATCGCTTATACTATTGAAACACTAGGCCCTTATCAAACTAATTCTGGCCTAGATTGCTGAAAAGCAACTAAGAAGGGATTTCGATATCCTCAAGGGACGAAAGACTATAAACTGACTTATAGAAGAAGTGATAGTTTAGAAGTGTTTTTTATATTCTTCTCATCCTAACTTTGCTAAAATACAAAGATGAAAAGAAATCCACTTCAGGGTAGATCCTTATGTTAGCAGGCAAACTTACCTCATAAAAGAGTTATAATCAGCAGTTTACAACAACCTAAATGGCCATAGAATGTTGCTAAGAAACCTTATCGCTGGACTCAAATAGTTAACTCAAACTATAGACCATTTGAAGCTTTACTGTGATAACTTAATTGCCCTTATTTTATCGAACAGTAACAGTTCGATTGGCACTAAGTTGTATCTCAATACAAAGTTCATTGAGGAAACTAACCTTTGTATAGAGCACATATATTATGCTTTTGGATCCAATAATTAAAGGTCTCTCACCTAAGTATTCGAAGAACTTGTTTCGAAAGTGAGCTCATCTAAAGACCTTATAGCATAATTAAAATTTCCTCACTTATTTGATTTGTTTGTCTCTAAATATATGTTTACGCATGCCTAATGACATATAGACACTAATAACACAAATCATTCGTTAAAGGGCTTACTCGTTAATTGATCCTAACTTAAGTTTTAAATTTGTATTATAGTATGATTAATGGGGGTCTTGAATTGAATAACTGATTCAATGACTTTATTTCTCTGCTATGATTACAGTTTAGAACTAAAATGAGTATTATCAATCAGCAGACTTATTTAATGCTCATAATAAATAATCACTTGGCCAAGTGGGAGAATGTTAGACTAAATAATTAAATGTGGCCCTTATGATTATTTAATTAAATAGATCAATTACCTAAATACCCCTAACAGATAGATAATTATTTGATGGACGTAATTATCCTTATTTATCCTAATTAGGGTTTCCCCTTGGGTGTATATATAAAGAGATTAAGGCTCCTAATTAAAGGTTGCTCACCATTAACATCATAACACACGAATTCTCCTAACCCTTAGAGATTTCGTGAACATCCCATAACCGAGCCTCTCTCTACTCATCTCCATCCTCACCGTACACCCTAAACGGGAACCCGAGCGGATCGTCATCTCTCAGGAATCATGTCTGGAATCAACAACGCGTTCACTGGATTCACAGGTTTCATCTAATCTCTATTTCATTATTGTTTTCGTATTCATGTTTACATCTAATCCAAAGGAATCGATCCAACAATACAATCATGAAATATAGCCTTGGCTTACCTAAGGTATTTTTTCGAGTAAAAGAGGATGCCATGAGACTGATTACACTGTATCTTTAACCATAATTTTGGTTCCTTGTTGGAGTGTAACAGGAAGTGAGTAATTCATTTAGGTAAGTGGTAATTAAGTTGGGCTGAAAAGAGTGAGACTTGCGATCTTGTTTGTAACTGAAATTAAGGTTCGAACGCATGATCGATGGTGAGTTAGAAACGGCCTATATGTTGTTTGGAGTTACTTCGAGCTGCCTATTTATATTTTAAAGGAGGAGCGGATTAATTCGTTATTAGGATTTGTTTTTGGAGGACGTTTCTTATTATTTTTGTTTCACAATAGCCTTGTAATTTATATATATAACTAAATTTTGTATTCGCCTATTTGTATCATTATTATTATTACTATTATTATTATTATTATTTTAAGTTCTTGTTACCAATATGACGGGATTTGTTTTCAAATTTTTATTAACGTAATAGGTTCATGTTTTAATAAGAGAGTGTGAGCCCGTGAATCCATAGGGCTATTATTCAATGAATCGAAATGAGCAAGGTGGCATCGAAAATAACCTGGTATGATGTTGAATTGAAAGAGTTCGAGGAATGAGCAATGTCGGCTTGTTCTTGAGTCGAGTTGATGTTCCAGAAGCTTTGTGAGATTGATTTTAGCACACAGAATGATTCTAAATGTTCAAAGGAATAGATTGATTTGTTCAATTTATGGTTTTATACCCTTTTGATTAGAATTTGCATTCACGGTCATGGCTCAATGTTTTGGAAACTATATTACGCATTAAAGAGGTTTAATTGTGTTAAATTGTTGATTCCAACCCGTTAACGCGTTCGTATCCCTTCCATATTTGATTTCAATTAGCTGTAACATGCTGAGATTGAGTGGATTTGCATTCGGGTCGCGATTTGGGAACGTGGGTATCCATATAGGTAGACAAGTTGAGGGGAAAGAAGGTTTAGGAGATTAACAGCTTTGGTCCCTCTTCTTTTGCTTGTTTATAATTAAAGTTTTAACATTTCCCCTCTCACAATTGCGTTTACTAAATACCCCTTTTTAGTCCTTCTAGTTTAATCTTTCATAAAATTTAAAACTTAAAAGTTTGTAAGAATTATTTTAAGATTTATAATACTTTTATTTTATTTTGTTTAAAATGTTAAAAAATTAAAACTCTATTAGTAATTACTATTGCTGTTATTATTATCATTATTATTATTATCATTATTATTATTGTTAAATAAGCTTATAACTTAGTTTATTTTAAATTAGTTATATTCGATTGTTACTTGATAGTATTTTATTATTATTATTATTATTATTATTATTATTATTATTATTATTATTATTATTATTATTATTATTATTATTATTATGTAATGATTTTGAACTTAATATTATATATATATATATATATATATTGTGCATATTATTTCATATATTTCAAAAGTTTATAAAAACTATTTATTATATATATATATATATATATATATATATTTGCTTTATGTTCTATTAAAGTTTATGATTTTACCAACCCACTAAATTATTAACTAAATTTTTAAAGTATTTAATAAGATATTTTTATATGATTTCTTCTATATAAAATATAAATTCTAATAATAATTATTGGTAAACAATTCGTTGTTGTAAGACTTTTATAAGTTTATATATATATATATACATATATAGCAAAATAATGAGATTAAATAAAATATAGGGACTAATTGTGTAAGAATCAAAAGATACTTTTTAGCTTATAAAACTTGTAGACGAAATGGGCGGTTCGTGAAACAAGAAGGGGCTGGGTAGCCAAAGCTAGATAATTCCTCTCATTCTCTTCCTGATCAGGTGTTCGACCCTTTTTCACCACAATCCAACTCCAAATTCGCTAAGAAAAAGCGTTTAAATTCAAAAATCGAAACTCTACGCGATGGTAATTCAATTTCGAATCAATCCATGTTATCAATACCTAAAATAAACCCCAATTGCGCCTTTAATCACAACATAACACACGACCAGATAATAAGGAACTGAAATCAAATAAAACTAACAAATCTAAACAAATTAATTATACACACTCTCTAGAGACACCTCTCTGATGCTGAACGACACAAAAACATGCTCTAAGATACACATAATTGTAGGATCAAAACTACACTAAACCAAGAACTGCTTGGCAAGCAAACACAGTCAATTTAAAACATTTGATCGTATTCAATTTTAAACCAAAAGCCCTATGATTAATCGAGATCACGAAACCTCAGTCGCGAGAATATGATCAAAATCGATCTTGGGTTCTTCTGAAAGAGGCGCCTATTTTGGATTCTGTATAAACTTAATAAGAACTCGAGGGTATCTGTGAGTTACCCCCAGCCTAGCGGTAAGTAGTCGCCGGCTGGGGTTTGTAGTGCGGGTTCGAAACCTGTGAGCTGCGGATCTTTACGGGTTTTCTACTTTTAGTCCTATACCATCTGTAACCACCACATATTGAGTAGTTTTGGTTACGATGGAATTTTAAAAACTTGATAACATATTTGACTGTCTAGTTTATATGGTGATTTTTATTTAGACAAATTTGGTTTGCATGATCATGAACTCCCACTTGTTAACATTAAACCATGAGTCGTCTTAGTTTGAAATATAACTAAACATGCTCAGCGGTTTACTTCGACTAGACGTGTTTAAAACATGATGTTGGAAGGAAACCGTAGCATAGGATTATATCACTAAATATAGGCAAAGGCATAGATCTTGATCCATCGAAGAGGTGGTGGGCAGGCGGCTAAAGCGGTTGCGACCGATTTCTATGTATGCCCTATACATAAACTTTCTTTGGTATATCATGAGTTTGTCGGTGATATGATTTAGTGAGGAGAATCCAAAATTTTGAATTGGAATGGAGTGAATAAGATGAAATAATAAAGAATAAAGAGAACAACAAACGATGTTGAGAATACGAATGCAAAATAAGCAGGTGGATAAAATTTCTAGAATATTAAGCTGATAGTGTATTTGCATGGGTGACAATTCACACGAATATAACTGTTAGGCTTAACATTCTAAAGTGATATCTCATAATTTTATAATCAAGGCAGAATGTAAGACGAGCGTTGTATTCGTGTAGGTGACAACATGTACGAATATAAGCCAAGTTACGTGTTTTGACAAAAGATTTAAAATAAACATTTTACTAACTTTAAAAATAACATAAAATGATTCTTAAAATATTAATTAGGAGTTACGGTCTAAAAGTATTTAAATAAAACTACTTTATAGAATTCATGTTTTAATAATTCATTTTCCAAACGACACGTTTTCGTGAAAACAAACGAACCCGAACACACGAAAGTTAAACTGGGCTATAAAAGCCTTAACCACCCTCTCTTCCCCCTCATTTGCACCAGCCATTTGCCCTCTCTCTATCTAAAATTTTCGAAGTTTTCTCTCTCTACTTTCTCTCTAAAAACCCTAACTACAACTTCCACATTTCTTCACCATTTTGGTTTATTTTGGTGTCAAAATGTTTTCCACTCATATAGAGTACAAAAGTACAAACCAATCAAACTCACAATGGCAGATTCAAGTTATATCTATATGTTCATTTTAGAGTTTTAGCTCAAACGAAAAACCAATCCTTCTTAACACCTTTAAACACAATGCTTTGACTTTCTAAACCTTAAACAAACTAGATATGAACTATCTAAGGACCTGGAATAACATGGGAAATCTTGGAGCTGGAGGATGAAGATGGTGGTCTTCGATCCAAGTAGTATCGACCAAGGAAAGGTTGATATTATCAATATCGAAGGGCTTCACAAGGGTGCATCGATATTACTAGAATCGATGACCCTAGTGTCAGCCCCTAGATTGATTGAACTTGATGGTATTGATGATCCAAGGAATTTTATTCAAGTGTTATTCAAATCTAACAAGTTCGAAGGCCCCAAGAGCTTTTGTCTAAGTATGGGTCGAAGTTAAAAATGTCAAAAGACCAAGAGTTTTGGTTAAAGGACATCGACACTAGTAGTGTCGATGGCTTCCAAGAAAAAGAGGCTAAGTGTCGGACGAACTTGTTTGTATCGAAGGACACTAGTTTTCTCTAAGTGTTCGATTAATCAATACTATAATTTCGGGCAAACTTTCTTAGACATTATGGAGTTTAATGAGCTAATATATATACACACACATACATATATATACACACATATACATATATTATGTATGTATGTATGTATGTATGTATGTATGTATGTATGTATGTATGTATGTATGTATGTATGTATGTATGTATGTATGTATGTATGTATGTATGTATGTATGTATGTATGTATGTATGTATAAACTAGGTCTTGAACTTTGAGATTGGAGAATTTGAGAACTTGCATGCATGTATGCATGCATGCATGCATACGAATGTTCGTATCTACAATATACAAACAACATTACACCATTAGGTGAGTCTTTATAGCCATTTTTATTCTTTTGTTTTCAAACGCGGGGTGAAACATGTATGACTTACTCATTTGCATAACACTTGTGAACTTACTATGTTTACACTAGACTTGCATTGATGAGACACATATTTATGGTAAACAATGATAGCTATTGGCCCGGCAAGACCCACTTTTGGTTAAGTTGACTTCCGTCCTCTGCGGTGATTATTTGTTACTTCAGCATTGTTAGGAATGCTAAACTTGGTCAAACATATTGGATAACATATTGAATAGCTTGTTTGTGTTCTAACATGATATGTTCATTTATTCATGTTCACATGTGCTTTACTTAAACTTGATAACTATTTCAGGGTGTGAGAAAACCTATGATTGCTCACCAACTACATTTGTAGTTGACACTTGATTTTACATGTTTCACGTAACAAGGAGAAGTAAGAAGGATAGTTTTACTTATTTTTGGACATCAACACATAGGAAGCTTCGACTTAGCTAACTTATGGGATCTTTTGAAAAATAGGAATTAGTTAACTTAGCTACATCTTTTGTGTATTAGATGTATGTGATTCATGATAAACATGATTTTTGTGTAACTAATTTAAATGATTGTATGATATGTGATGATTCAATTTCATTGCCAATGAACTTACGAACAATCTGCACTCTCATTGTGGCATCCTGTGTTTCCGCCATCAGTCGGGATGTTACACATCTCTATTTTTTTATTTTAAAATTCTTAAAAAATTATGTAAAGAATAAAATATTATTTATGATATTATGTTAATCTCAAAAAAGTTATTTACGTTACTTTTTAATAAAAATATCTAAAAAAAGTATTTCACAACATATTTAAAATTTATGAAATAATTTTAGAAAAATAATATTTAATTTCTGAATAAAATTTACAGATTCTGAAATACAATATTTTAGAAGTTTTGAACTTTCCAAAATATATTTTTAAGATATTATATCTAATATATTACATAAAGAAAATTCAAATGAATTTTATCAATTCCGAAAGGAAATAAATTTTCAATATTTTGAAGTTTATAAAAAATAGAAAATAAAGCTATTTAATTAAAAAAAATATTTTAATCGAACAAAGGCCACAAATTTGGATAACTCCAAATATTTTTATTAATCAAATTTTCATATAAATAAAACATGGAATAAATTTCTTTAAAATTTTCTTCAAATATTTATTTCACTAATATATTTAATGTAAATAAATAAAATATTATTATTTATTAATTCGAATACAACCCTTATTAACTCTAGCTTTCTATACACAATAAATACAACACATTTTAAATAGATAAAGATAGAATATACACATTAGTAATGCTCTATCCTTTTTATTTAAGATACAAAAAGAATTATTTATTTAAAATAACAAATATTATTTTAAAAATGAAGGAAGATAATTTATTTAATATTAAACATCTTGGTCTTAAGAAATTCCATTGAATGGCATAGATTTAGAAACACGAAATTTAAACATAAGGAATGCTAAGATTACTAAGTCTATCCTTTAAACTTTAGGTTATTGTACGATACTTTGATACAAACTCTAAGCAACAATTATTGGATTAATCTAAGAAATAAAGTAGAGTATATTCATATTCCCTCTTTTACTTTTAGTATTTTGAGATGTTACATATGCTCCATTCAAAAAAATGTTTACAATCAAAATCATTCGATGCAAGCATTTAGTCTATTTTAGTTAGACATCTTATTATGTGAATGACTGCTTTGTGAAATCTATGATTCATATTCATGTGTTATCTATTGCAAACAAGATTGACATACTAGATGTGATGCTAGTATTGAAACTTTTTGAGAGATGATTATCTATTGTAGACTTAGTTAAAGTAGTAGTTTTATACTATTATCAAAACTAGTTTGAGAGAACATTTTATCCATTGCAAACTTGTGTTTTGCATATATTAGTTAAGACTTGATCAGTCTTGACTAAGTTATATATATTGCACTTGTTTCAGAGAAACATTATTCTTATTCTATACATCTTGTGTGCAAACATGTAACTTATACGTGCTTAGATTCTAATTTTAAATAGTCTAATTGTAATGCGTCATTTTTTTAAAACATTTATTTAAATTGTATGTTATATTCACCAACTATTCATATAATTGACTCAAAATATATTTCTACATATGTAACAGGTTAAGGTGAAGACATGGCAAAGACATAGGAATGGGATTAGTTGAGCTAGTTAATTTGTAAAACAATGCCTATATTTCAATTGTAACTACTTTATATTCAATTCATGTATTGTATTTAAGTTCAATGAATGAAATGTTTCGTGTTGATTATATATGAAGCATCTAAATATCAAAACGTTATAATAACACCATGAGCTAATTAGCAGTCGCGTCTCACGAACAAGATATCACACAACATCAAGTCAATCTAGCTAGAATTTAATGGTTTTGCATCTAACGTTTGAAATATGTTCTATACTTTAAGATGTCAAAGTTTACAAAATGTAAAAAGAGAAGATAAGAAACTCACAGTTTGCTAAGCTATCCAAATATATCTTTGATATAGAGTGTGGATGTTGGATAATCACCATTATCCTAATGTTTGAACAAATGTAGTGATAAACTTAGTAATTCCAAATCATACATATAATGTTTGATAAGATTGTTATGAATAATCTTAATTTGATATTATTTTATATAGAAATTATGTGTCTCCATATATATATATATATATATATATATAGGACTGTGAACAAATAATAACCCACTTTTATTGCAATAACCCAAATAACTTTGACAAGATGAAGCCACATCTTGAATTTTTTTTAACATCATTGTAACACATTTAGAACACTATATTCTTTTATGAGTTTGCGGAAATTTATCACCGTTTGAGATTTTACATCGTTGTAAATTTTTGGGCATAAAACAATTACAGTGTTGTAAATCAAAAACGATGATATCTCTTAAACGGTGATGAATTTACAAAAACTCATAAGAGAACATAGTGTTCTAAATGTGTTACTATGATGTTAAAAAAATCCAAGATTTGACTTCATTTTGAAGGGTTATTTCGGGTTATTACTTTAAGATTTGGTTCTTTACATTTCGAAATGCCAAAATCAGTCTTTTAAGAAATCATTTTCGTTACTTGGTGAGAATGGTCCTTGATATTTCTGTCTTTGTACAATTTAAGTTTTAAAGTTACAAAACCATGATTTTAGTTTATCAAAGTTACAACATTAATCCTCTTAATTTTTAGAACTTGTTATTTTATGTTTAACCTTTTTAAGAAAAATGTTTATAAACTATTATTAAACTTTATAATTCTGTTAAATTTTATAAAATCCTAATTAGCATGTTTTATATTAATTGTTATAAAAATCAAACTTATTGTATTGTATTATATTATGTTATATTATATTATATATTGTAAAACAAGGTTTGGTAATAATTTATATATTCATACGTTTTTTGTTTTGTACATGTATATACAAATATATAGATATATTTAACCATATAATACATATATATATATATATATGGGAATGATCAGGTGTTAACCTTCCTTATTGTGATAACCGAATATTTACATCTTATTACATTGAGACACACATTAAAGTAAATATAAATGTGTATGTTTTTCTTCTTTTTTAATTAATGTAATTTGTGTGGGCCCACTCACATTAATTAATTAAAAAGAAAAACCTACACCTTTAAATTTTACTTTAAAGTGGACTTCAAAGTAATAACATGTGGTTATTAGGTTATCATAATAGAAAATAGTTAGTAATTGAACCATTCCCTATGTATGTATGTATCTACGTACGTACGTACATACAAGTTTCTATGAAAATAATAAAAAAAATTGTTTTATTGAATCCTAATACTTAATTTATATTTATATATATATATGTTTAGTTAGTCATACATATATTTATGGTTAAAAATAAAATCAAACTAAGAATTCCGCAAACTTTTATTTACTAAAATTTTGACAAGATTACAAATTGAAAGTATGTGTGAAAACTCCAAAGGTTACAAAAAGGTAAAAATATGTTCACTTAACTTGGAGGGGATGTTTGCGGTATCATCCTGGTGAGTTACAAAATGTCTAATTAGTGCTTGTCAAAATAACTTTACAAACTTAATCATGGCGTTTTATTTTGCTCTGTTACAAATTGTTAAGACAAATTTATGCTTTGTTAAAGTCGAGATAATTTTCTTTCCAAAATCAAAAAAGCATGTTTGTGTGTATATATTACTTTAGTTATACATTTAATAGCGGATTTCACCTTACAATCAAGGAGAAGATAGAGACATAGATAGAGCTAGATCTTTAACCAAATAATTTTGGTATTTTGAAAAGCTTCATGATGTTTGCGATCATTGGGTATGGTTTCCTTCGAATAAAAAGAAAAGTTTGGAATGTATGCTTTAGTCAACATTTTAACGGCATGGTGTAAGATCTTGTGTGTTGGAATAGTAAACTAGTGGGAATGATGGTAGTATATTGACCAAGTAGGCTTGGAGCATGATGATGTGATATATACATGTTATGTTGTCAAAATAAAGAAGAGCAAAGGAAAGAGTGCAAAATTTTGTTTATGATTTCTACCTAGTATGGGGTGTTAAAATGTAGGTCGGGTTTGGTTTGGGGTGTAAAATCAGGAGTTGTTTTCGCTTTATTCTCAAAAGAATTTATTTTTTTATATTTTGTTTTTGATTAATTTTCTGAGTGATTTGTTGAATGATTCTTTTAGGCTTTGCAGTAAAAGTCAACGTCCACATAAAAGTCATGGTCAAACGTATGTTGAAAAGTAGGCTTAGACCATGATGTTAGGATATATTCATGTGTTGCTGTCAAAATTAAGAAGTGTAAAGGGAAGAGTGCTAAATTTTGATCATGTGTTTTCTAGCCGGTATAAGACGTTAAAAAGATGGTTGGGTTCGGTTCGGTTTGAGATATAAAACCAGGAGTTGTATACTTGTATTCGTTTTATAAACTGGGAAAGTAGAAAATTTGTATTTTTTTTTTCTTTTCTATTCGTTTTATGGGTTGAAATTTTTGAATGTGTTGTTTGATGGCAATTCCCGATTTCATGGGTTACGTGTACATTGTAACAATCTTCACAAAATGGATTTTGAATTTAAAATTATGTTTCCAAATAATTTTATTGATTTCTTTGTAAGAACGTGGTTTTTCCTTTATGAACAATCGTGCGGCATTCTCTAAATTCCCAATGTGTTTAAAATGAAGAATGCATTATGTCACGGTCTTAATTGTATAACTTTAAGCCTAACACAATATTGTTTATATATAATTTGAACTAAAACGAGATTTCAGTCTAACCTGAAATCGCCGGTTGTCACAATGCCATTCTTTGATAAATAAAGAAGTTAAATACAATAGTATAATTGAAATTGAATACCTAGTGTTTTGTTGAACTGTGAATGAGTATCTTTGATGATGGTTGTGAAACAGAAAAAATCATTTAAAATGATATATAACTGGCAAATATTTTGGGTGTTAATCATTTAGTTTTGTGTTTTTTACATATTTTTTATAAAAATGTATAAAAAAATAAAAATAACAATTTATATAAATTATTTATAATTAAAATTAAGTAAACTATTATGTCAACAAATAACTGCATATAAATAATAAAAATGAAGTCGAGCCTCAAGCTAATTAGAAAATAAGAATACCCGTGTTAGCTTATTTATAAATAAGCTTCTTTTTAGCTAAAATTTCGTTTAAATGAGTTTCTTGAAAAGTGCAAGAACTACGATTTAATTGAACTTAATTTATCCTCCTTGTGATTATTAAATTATCGTTTACAGATCATAACAGAGGAAAATAATTGTTAACTGATCCCTATGAGGATACTTTAAGAATTAGAATGTCCATGTTACAAAGCACCTTCCCATTTCTTTATTTTATTAATTTAATACTTTTAAGTAATTAATCATAATAAATTAATTTCTCTTAAGCAGAGGATGCTTCTGATGACAAGCTTATTGTTTTAAATTATCTTTCACGATTGTCTAAATTATTTTTAATAAACAGTGATACATGATCCAAATTGTTTCTTATTATTTTTACAAAATTAATATTTTGTACAGTAACCGTACTCCACCTATATATATATATATATATATATATATATATATATATATATATATATATAATTTTATAGGAGAGTTTCTAAAAAAACTATCATTTTAGAGAAAACTAATCACAATCATTACCAATAAATTTTTTTTCATGTTTTCTTTTTTTCCCCCTATTATTATAATGTAAGAAATATATAAAAAAGAAAAAACAATTAAAAAATATGTATTTTATGTTATTACATATATGTTACACATACTAGTTACATTATATAACTTTATAAGTTACTTGCATAACTTTTTGAGTTACATATATGTAACTTCATGATTTACATATCTTTATAAAATTTTATTATTCCTTATAACAATTTTAAACTTAAATTAAAAAAATTATGAAAAAAAATTAAAAATTTATTGGGAAGTATTAGTTTTCTTGGTTTCTCCAAAATAAGGGGTTTTCTTATAAATCTTCCTCTAAATTTATAATTTAATAAGTGTGATTCTTCATTGGACTGGAATTATATCTTATACTGCTTTTCTTTTTTCTTCCGTTAGTTTTACCAGATGTTAACAAAATATACAATAGCTTTAGTTGCTACTTATCTTATATGATTTAGGTATGAATCACAACCAAAGGTCTTCTAGCCAAGCAGTATGCCCTATATTTCTCTTATGAGAAGTCTTGAGTTCGAGCATCTCTATGAATAATTTGCTTACAAATAAGCAGGGAATTTTCTCATTAGGTATTGCTTAAGAGGTGAGTTTTCTCCTAAGAAGTATTAGACTAGGGGTGTCTCGTGTCCCTGAGAGACAAGGTATACGAGGTAGGTTCACGTTTTTATTATAAAACAATAATAAAATATAAATAATAACGGTACTCTCGTTATTTTGTAGGAAATAATCTAGTAAAGTACTGGTTATAAGACTAAAATAAAATAATATAAATTAAAATTTTATATACCAAACTTGTTTTGATCCATGTATTCGTTGGGTATGTGGGTGCTCTAAGTAGCATGTTTGACTAGAGCATGCTCCATGTTGAGTGGTCAACCATACCTTTTGGTGATATTTGCATCAAATTATTCAAAGATAATTCTTGTAGTGGACTCTAGTTTTCAACTCATTAAGTCTTCCACTTATTCTTCATTGACATAGAGTAAGCATGTTGATAATTATAGTTGAGGCATGTATTTAATAAGTTTTCGTTAAAACAAATTTCACCCATCTTCTCAAGGCGAACGCTCTGTCTCCCAAGGTACAACAACTAAACAATATATGTACTGTTGGGATTAACGTAGCACCTGAAAATGATATCTTAAACAAGATCTTGAAAAGTTGAGAAAACCAAAAAATCTCCAAAGTGTGTGGTAGATTGCATGTAGTATTCTTGGACCCAAAATTAAGACACCAACTGTCTTGTATTTATACTACAAGATGGTGATTTCAAGAGTCTTGACTTAAAACATACAATCAATACATGTAATTTGAAAAGTCTTGATTTAATTGAGTAATATGAAAAGTATTGATTTTAATTCATATTAAATTTCAAAGTTTTTCAAATAACTCAAAAGTCCTACAATCCACCACATGAATGAACATCAATTCGTATACTCAAGTGTCGAAAAACAATTTTAGCGGTTGAGTATTGCAGGAGAATTACGTATTTCGTTTGAACTTTCCTGTGTAAAGTATACTTGGTCTCCTATCAGTTAGTAGACATGGTGTCCTTGAACTAAACTCTCATTTTACGTATACGTTATTACATTTCACAAAATACTCTTCCTGGTCTGGTTAACTTCTCTTTTTCGTGTCCATTATGGTCATGGAACACAATCTCGAATTTGCGAGAGCTTTAGGAATTACACCCCACAATTCCATTCAAACGACCCTACTTCTCTCTAACATAGGTGATTTGTCCACATATCATTAAAAGCGTTATGGTTACCATGATTAACTTAGATCATTAACCATATATTATGCTTAGCCACCCCTATCGATTGCCATTAAAGAGATCGCCAAGGTTACATTTAAATATTTCTTTTCCAAGGACGCCGGAATCAAGACCTAAGGGGTGAAAACCATGATTATTTGTCATTGCTCGTCGGGGATCGCCAATACTTTCCCGTTGCCGCATGTCATGTGCTAATATACAAGGTGAGTTATGATTCTTTGATAATCCACGTCTATATAAAACTATATCAAAACTAAAGAAAAGTTAGTAAATGATTTTAACCGGAAATATTGGAATTTAAAACAAAAATAGATTATGGGGAGATTGTAATCACCTTATATGAAATTTAAAGTATTTGATACATGATTGTGGGTGTAGTTGGGTGCAAACAAGAGACCATATTAATATATGTATATATGAACACCATTGAAATGGTTTGGAAAGAAAAGACTATTGTGCGAATATAAACCGATCCGTTCAATTAAACGTTAAAAGGTCTAAATCACCAAAATCTAACCAATTTTGTATAACAAATTATAATTCGTTTAAACTAACATGAAAACAAAAAAAAAACACAAATTATTGAATTGTAAGAGAGTTGAACTACTTGTAATCATATGATTTTATTTGCTAAATAATTGCTAAGGAAAAAGGTACAGATTTTCCTTTTGTTACTTATTGTATTGTTCTATTCATTTCATTAACTTGAACTGTTTAGTTTTCGAGCATTCGTTGGATCTAATTCTGATTTGTTACGCATGCTATATAATTATTAAATTGTATTCATTATTGCATGTTTCGTTATATTGACATATGAGATTGCTTCATTCGAACTTTGTTAAAATATTTGATAATCTGATAATGGTAATTTTTTTCAACTTCGATACCTGGGCAAGCCTCCGGTAGGTGATTCCACATATGCGTCATTGGGGTGTGACAACTAGTACCTGACCGGCCGGCAAGTCCGTACGGTACGTGTACTATAAACAGTAACTATGTGTAAGCATTACTTGTATTATCAGAATTCTAAATACAAGAAACAGTTGTAAGTATTTTCGTGTAAACTTAAATACTGCAAGTACAACATACAATTGAAACATTAGTTGTGTGTATTTAAGTGAAAACTTAAGTACAGTTAACACAACAGATCATGAGAAACAACAGTGTTCAAGTGACTAATAGAAACAAATCGGTTGCGATCTGATATCCATAGATGACAGGAATCAGATGGCCGACAATTCAATGTGAAAACAATGTGATAACAGGATGTTTAGTTGAGTCCGACAGTGAGGAAACACAATCCAAACAGTATTGCAGTGTCGTTTCTGAATAACGAACTGACAGTGTGTTTGCGTGGGTGACGATTCACACAAACATATATGTGAGTTTAACGTTCTGAAATGATGACTGGAATGTAGAAAACAAAAGTCGGAAAGCAAAACCATCGTCGTGTTTGTTCGAATGACGATTCGAACGAATACGCGCGACGGTGATGCGATCTGACGAAACGAAAATGAAAACATGATACGATCGATAATAAATTTAATAAAATAAAATATTTAACATTTTACAATTTTGAAACTCATCAAAGTAATTAAAATAATCTCCTTTTAAATTTTACATTTAAATTACGCGTAAAAATCCGGATACGCGACGAAATCGCAACCCGAGCAACCGAAACGGACCCGAACACCACACGTGGTATAAAAACCCTAAATGAGAGAGTTTTTCTCATTTTACACCTTGTCACTCTCTCTCTAACTCTAATTTCCGGCTACCACTTCTCACCACCATTTTCCACCTTCAAAACCTCATAACTTCTTCATTTCTCCACCAATTTGAGTGATTCTTGAACCCACGTGAAGCCCTTGATGTTCTCTACATGAAAGTACAACCGATCTAAAGCCAAATCCACTGAAAAAAGAGGTATGATGCTGAGAAAAGTCCAAAAAAATAGGGTTTTAGGGTGGGTGTTTGCTCGACCATGAGACCAACCGGCTCATACACACATCTCACGACCTGTACACTTTCGAAGCACCATCTTAGCATGACACGATCAGTGGGGGTGACCTGCAACACCACCGAGTTGAGGTGGAGGCGAGGCTGAAATGAGGGGCTGATGGCCGAACCTGTATGGGTTCTGGTTGAACCCTTCTATCCTAGACAAACCTTCAACCCTCCGGCGAACCTTGGCCGGAGTTGTTAATCACGAACCTTCTGTTAAGCCGAACCATTATCACTTAGACGAACCATAAAGGAACAAACGAACCCTCCTGCGAAACCCTAGCTAGCCACGAACCCTCCCCCTTGATGGCCGAACCATTTTCTCGAACGAACCCTGGTTTTCTCACGAACCCACGCCGCGAACCTGTCATTAGGGTTCGCCAACTTCATCGCCGAACCCTGGAGTCACCGAACCTTCAACCTCTGTGGCGAACCCACCCTCATACTGAATCAAACAATTCTGGTCGAACCCTATATGAGCGAACCTCCCTTCATGCAGATTCCAAGCCAGCCGAACCCTGTATCCTTATGTGCGACGAACCCTTGTGAAGCCACCTCTAGCCGAACCAGTGGTGCTCTTGTTGCCGAATCCATGTTAGCCGTCCCCCAAGGTTCGCTGCCTTGGGGAGTGGTTCTTCGACTTTGATCAGACCAAACCTTCGGCCCAACACTATCCTCGGCCCACATAGAGTGTATTGGGTCCAGCAGTTTGCTTCAGCCCAAGGGAAATTTATTCCGGCCCATGTGTGGCTACTCGGCCCAAGACTCACCATCGGCCCACACAAGCCTTAAACCGGCCCAATAACAATTGTCAAGGCCCAATGGGATTCGGCCCAATTAATTTCGACTCATATTGTAACGAGACAATTTAATACATTAAAACTATAATTTTTGGGGGAATTTACAAATCAAGTGTGGTCATGATAGCAAGACAAACATTAAATTGTAAATCTAAGTCATAGGTATGACTTGGACCTAGTTACAAAACTTGTATTAAGGAAATTCAAGCGATAGCTTACTATTTCGACCATATCACAAATTTAAGTCAATGAAATCAGATGTTAGAGAATTAACAAACACTAAGCAAGGGCCGAATCACTACCGAGACTCACGAGTGTTAGCCAAGTTAAGGCTAACACGCATACGCGCACACTTAACAATTACACTCAACACTTATAATTCAAATGCAATGTGAAATCAATACAGGAACGTGAAAACACAACAAATACAACCAAGGAGCGCGTGTCTTCATTCTTTTAAGCTAAGTCAACCCTACTACTACAAGGTGAGTTCATATGCCCCTTTTACTTTAATCTTTACTGATTTTAAACTCTCGGGGCTGAGAAACATGTTTACTTTTATTTATTTAAAAGTTTTGCTTAACATGTTATTTATACATTGATTTAGATAATATTAAACTGTTTATTATCGCTTATCATTGTATGCATGCTTGTATGATCATGAGATAACAGGGAAACTCAGATGATTATGATAATGTAATTTCATAATCATCAACACATTAGAATAACATAGTTGTAAGATTATATCTTATAACACTTAGTTATTCCTACATGAGCAAACATTGAGACAATTCTTACACAAACAAACAATGAGAACTACTACAGTGGAACATGGTGACACTTCATAGTACATGAATGATTAGAAGATAAAATATCTTCTTAATATCATTTCACATTATAATTGATCGAGTGTGATAAGTCAATTACTTATAACACTTAATCTACACCTTAAAAACATACTATGTGATAGTATGATCGCATTGATACTTCACCGCCATACGTTGCTTAAGGGTAATAAGACTTGTTCTTAATACGGCTTAAGGACGTTATGGTGAGCATATGGGTTCAAGCGAATGATGTCATGATAACGTAACTTCATGATGACAATATCATTCGTATCATGATTTACATAACGTAATAAGACAAGTTCTTATTCAACTTTGTTAATCACATTGAGATCAGTAACAACACAGATGTACATCATCCATCGTTACTTGTGGACTAGTAGACTGAGGAATTTATTTTCTCTCATGTCATATTATTAGTCACAGTTTCGATGAAGGCTTTGGGATCACACGGCGGGATAGAGGTGAATCGAGTGCATTGTAATCTGATTACGTGAGGATCACAATGGACTCCTTTTGGGCTCTATACGTTGCATTTGAGAATACATTACATACAGTTAACTAACACTTTTAATAATTTAAAAGTGTAACAACAGTTAACGCGCAGAAAATAGAATAATACAAGGAACAGATTAATTAAATCTAATATCCTGATTACACAAAATGGTTATCAATACTTCGGTTTGATAACGACAACGCTATCATTATATTATTCTATTCATGAGAACACAGGTGAATCAGTGGGACAAACATGAGAAATGAGAATGGAAATCAATAGTTGTATTGCAAGTAGTGTGGAGTTCTAGGGGTGATGTGGTGGGATGTTGGCTAGGGCTTAGTTCTCTTACATATGCCCTATATATAAGCATCACTGCTAGGATAATATAGTATTTGTGAATGTAACTATTGAGGAGCCATTGCGTGAACAAGTGAAACAGCCAATCATACAAGTAACATATTTATCATTGTGAATGTGCATGTGCATGAATCAAGGTTTTACATTAACTTACTTATGAACTCACCAACCTAGTGTTGACTTTGTTTAAATACATGTTTTCTCAGGTGATGAACATGTGTAGCTACTATTATGCATGGATATAGCTATTGGACTTTTAGAAGACCTAGCTACTTTTGTGATTGCATACCTTTGGATAACAAGAACATGAATCATCTTTTGTATATCTTGTACAGATACAAGATATAGTTATATTGATTCTTTTGATTGATTTACTCGATTAAATTATGAACGATACATTGTAATTTAATCTTGTAATTCTATATCATGGATGTGTTAGCATTTCTCATTTACTTATCATGTGCTATGTAACAATCTGATCATTTGATTATCACTCATGATATCGCGCCCCGGGAACCTTCCGCCCGACGGGAAAACACGATCCGTTCCCGCCGGCCTGGGGTGTGACAGTACCACATTCCGTGACAGTGTGACTGGTTCACTGCATCTTTATTTGGTAATCTAATGGTAGAATTGTGCACCTATTGAATTATGAAGAGGCGTATGGAATTGTCCTTGGATAATTGTTTTGTTTTTGTGAGTGTTGGTGTGTGCCCACATACAGCTCATGATTTGGTACATTAGGTTGTATACCATTTGTTTTGTTTCTTTTTTCGATCACATGGGTATCTCCTAACCATAAGACTTATTTGATTATATATTCATTCTGATTAATTGAAATTGTTAATCATAGGGATAGTTCATTCGGACGTTCATTATCATGTTATTTTATGATTATTATAGATGTAATACTTGTGTTGACTTTGTCACCACTATCTTTTTCCGTTTTTGTTATCATTTTCCTTTTCAATTTCACTATTATTACTATTGTTTTTTCGTTACTTGAGCAATTTTTGGCTCAGCTGCATTTCTTTTTGTTGTTTTCCTTATTTTCATAACAAGTATTCATGGGATTCAGGTGGATGTAAGAAGAGAATATAAAAACATTAGAGAGTAGATTATAAAAATAAATTATGTGATTATGTCTTTTATATTACTTTAGTAAATTATGTATTTATTTAGAGTTAAGCTCCATTAATATGGAATATGATTATTATGATTTATGTAATAATGACATGTTAGCCCTAGCCAGGTTGGAATGTTATAGGATAACCATCATCCAATTATTAAGATGGGTTGTGAAAAGTTATCCTTTTTCACAAGAGGTTGAGTAGCTTTTGAAATACCATTTTTCCCTGAAATACCATTTTTTACATACCCTAGAGGTTGTTTCATAAATGGCTTGTCCCTCACGTTGCTTGCACTTTGATCAAGTTTCAGTAACTTCTTTATTGATGACGTTGATAACTGTGATAAGATAGGAGACATCTATATCTTTGTCTTTGAGGTCATCCATATATATATATTATAGGGCATGGAGGTATACATAACCTACTAAATATGCAATAACCCGAAATAACCTATCAAGATCAAGCCAAATCTTTGAATTTTTTTTAACATCATTGTAAACACATTTAGAACACGTTTTTATTTTATGAATTTGCATGAATTCATCACCGTTTGAGAGTTAACATCTAAAAACTTACAACGTTGTTAACTCTCAAACGATGATAAATTTACGCAAACTCATAAAATAAAAAAATTGTTCTAAATGTGTTTACAATATTGTTAAAAAAATTCAAAGATTTGGCTTGATCTTGCCGTGTTATTTCCGATTATTGCATACTTAGTGGGTTATTTTTATCGATCCCCTATATATATATATATATATATATATATATATATATATATACTAGTGAGATGTCCGCGCGATGCGGCGGAAAACAAAACAATTAGGCTACTGATTTTGGCTCGTAAAAAGTTTAAAGCACCTAATTTTTGTCAAATCAAATCTTTTAACTAAAAAATTATCACGATAAAATTCACAATTTAAAATATCAAATATGATATGACAAAAGTGTAAAGAATAAATTGTTTGATTTGAGATGGTCTTCTTTTATAGGTATTTTAATGTGGGACAAACTAAGAAGTAAAAGAAAACCATTTAGTTTATGGCTCTTGAAGCTTTGTTTATTGTACTTTATGTTTTAAGAGTTGTAAAACTCTTAATTTTAAGAGTTTTTGGCAAAAGACCATTGTGTCATTCCTATATGTATTATATAGTAGTATAGATATATATTACTCTTCGAGTACTCATATGAACAAAATAGAATTATCATCTATTTAAGTGGTCCTCTAAAGTTATTCTTTAAAAGTGAATAAAGTTGATTTTATGAAACTATAAATTTACAAATCATTCTCATGTCATAACATATATTGAATGTTTAAAGTTAATTTAGTCTTCGCAGAGCATCTAAATAAACACGTACTAATCTAGCATGCTTTAGACTAAAGTACTTTATCACGTGAACAGAAGATGCATCATTCTGATCATTCATAACTCTTAGAGATAACACATTATCCCTACAAATATTAAATTCTTAGTTTGAACAATAAGGATGAGATTTCTAAACCCTTAGTTTAATGAAAACTCATAACGATAGTTAACTTCATCCACTATATAGGATCATAACTTATTTATCTTTAAACTCCAAGGCTTCACTATTTAATCATAAGGACTTAAACATAAGTCTTAAATCGAGTCACTACATATTCATCATTAATAGGATGAATGGTATTTGTATAAAATCACTAAAGTCTTGAGATATAGTCAATTGATTGACACTTAAAAACAAGACACTCATATTTGCCCAAAGTGATTCATACATTTCTATTGTTATTTCAATGAAACCATGTATTGGGATACACACCCAAATTGAAGGATAAATCCTCCACGTAGTTTCAATAATGTTAATGGATGGGCAATAATCTACAAGACTATCACTATTAATAAACGTGAAAAATTTATTAAGGTTATTTACAATAATAACATATATTTATTTCATATGTTATAGTCATTCGATAACACACTTATGCATTTTCATGTTGATGCTTTCAACATTAGACGACATCTTTCATTCTTGTGTATTTCATCTTAACACACTCACCATACTACATTTGATGTTTGATTTGCGAATTGCAACATAAGTCATAATCACAACTCGTTCGTTGTGTTCGTGCAAATCACTATTCTTTATTTCCATTAAAATATGTATCTTTATTAATTTCAGTAAAATTTAAATCCATCCAAAATTTAAATATTATTTATTATTCATCATTTATTATCTTTAGATCAACTTGCTTATCTAAATAAGAAATAAACTTTATGTCATAGTCGATTATTTATAATAAAATATATTACACAACATATTTTAAACATATACAAGAATGATAGCTAAACATCAAATCTTAAAGTCTTTTTTCTTCAACACTTTCATCGTCTAGCAACATCATTGCAAATGACGTTGTCATATGGCATGTTTTGAGGTACTCCCTTAGTGGAACCCATGCATTCATTATGACATGTTATTTGTTTCATATTGACCAAAATTTTTTAATAGACACAAAGTTGTTTAAAGAAAAACTATTCCTAAATATTCATAGCAACACTGTGTTTTTTTCACCAAAAAATCTTCTTAAGACTATTTATGGTTCAAGACATGATACTTCTCCTACGAGTATCAAACCATTTCAAAGACTCATGTTTTCTTCATTTAAAACACATTGTTAAGTTTTCAATTGTTTCGATTTTAGAATACATTTATTTGTATTTTTATTACAAAATCAAATCCATAAATTCTAATATAGTTTTATACAACAGTATCTTACATGCTTGTTAGAGAATATAACGATTACCAAATCCTTTAAGTAATTAGTTGATTATAATAGCTCATTAGAATTTAACATTTTACAAACGTTTCAAATTTTGGTTTATGATGAATCCATTTCAAACATACTCATTAGAAATAGTTGATTACAAAAATCATTTTAAAACTTATTGATTTATACAAAATAAATTGGTTCTTACCATGTTCGTTAGAAATGACTATCACCAATTAAAGTTGTTTTATGCTTATAAGTTTATATAATAGTTCTAGTATGCTTGTTAGAAATATACAATTACCAGAACCGTTATAAAGACTTTTGGTTTATAAAAATTAACCAGTTCTAATACACTTTTTAGAAAATAAAAGATTACACAAACCTTTTCTAAAGCTTTTCGGTTTATAAAATAATTTTTGTTCTAATATGCTTGTAAGAAGTACACAATTATTCGAACCATTATAAAGCCTTTTGGCTTATATAAAATAAATTGATTGTAACACACTTGTTAGAAAATAAACAATCAAAATCGTTATAAATCTTATTATGTTTATACAAAATAAACTAATTCTAACACACTTGTTAGAAAAAAAAAATATCAAAATCGTTATAAACCTTAATGTGTTTGTATAAAATAAACTATTCTAACACACTTGTCAGAAAATAAGCGATTACTAAAATAATTACAAAGATTATTATATTTATGCAAAATAAACTAATTCTAACACAATTGTTAGAAAATAAACGATTAACAAAATCGCTGTAAAGTTTAGTACTTTGCAATAAGTAATATTTTATAACACACTCATTATAAAATAAATAAATTTTTATACAAATACTTTCGTTTCTAACATGCTTGTTAGAAAACTTAAATCATTCAAACCAATATTATTTAACAAAAATAATAATTAACTCTAATATGTTCGTTAGAAAGTGTAAATTCATAACCTATTATTTTACCAAAAATTAATGTTGGCTTCTAGCACGCTCATTAGAAACTATATAGGTTTCAAAACTGATATTATTTAAAAAATAATAATAAACTCCTAATACGCACGTTAGAAGGAAAAATAAGTGTTCACAAACATTTTGTATGTGTCTAAAAATTCACATTTTTTCTAGTACGATTATTAGAAAATGAATGTTCAAAACATATTTTGAAACAAACCTAAAATTGTTCTTGGCTCGATTCACAATCAAAGCCAATGAACTCAAAACAATAAATCAAAACATATGTTTTGCAACATGATATTTGGATTAAAGATTGTACCACAATAACAAAATTCGACCAATTTGTGCTAAATATTTCCCAAAAATATTTACTAGGTTTTAACAAAAATCTAAATTTATATTTGACTTTCATGAACCCAAAATCTTTGATTATAAGGTTTTTAAGGAAAGTCTGTTTTAAAATTGCAGGAAGTGCGTTCACGTTTTTATTATAAAACAATAATAAATAATAAATAATAACAATACTCTCGTTATTCATAGAAAATCATCTAATACAATACTGATTACAAGAATAAGATAAAATAAAATAAAATATCTTACAAACTTGTATACAAAACTTGTTTTTATCCATGTATTCGTTGGGTAATCTAAGTAGTTTGTTTGACTACAACATGCTCTATGTTGAGTATTCAACCAAGCCTCTTGACGATGTTTGCAACAAAAATCTTTAGAGATAATTCTTGTATTAGACTCTAGTTTTCAACCTGTTAAGTCTTCCGCTTATTATTCATGGACATGGAGTAAACGTGTTGATGATTATAGTTGACGCATATATTCAATGTGTTTCCCTTAAAGAAGATTTTGCGCATCTTCTCAAGACGAACACGTCTGTCTCCCATGGTACAACAACTGAAACAATGTGTGTATTATCGGGATTAACCTGGTACCGGAAAATGATATCTTAAAAAAGAGCTTGAAGAGTTGCGGAAACTGAAAAATCTTCAAAACGTGGGGTAGATTGCATGTAGTATTCTTGGACCCAGAAACAAGACACATCTATTGTCTTGTATTTATATTATAAGATGGTGATTTCAAGAGTATTATCTTAAAACATACAATTAACACATGTAATTTGAAAAATCTTCATTTAATTGAGCAATATAAAAAGTCTTAATTTTAAATCTTATTAAACTTGAAAGTTATTCAAATAACTCATATTTCCAACACAAGGTACGAGGCTAAAAAATGATAGAAAGGAGAGACCTCGAGACACTCCTAACTCTTTGCTATTAAAAAAAGTATGAACGTCAATATCTATCACGGCCCAAACAATATACCAAACTAATTATGTTTTGATATTTTTTTTAATATTAGATACTTATTAAATGAGTTAACCCCAACATACTATGTTTAATATCAGCTAATCCTTTCTTAAATAAACATGAGTCATTTACCTCAAGAAAAAATTTGAAACATTTATTAGTTAACATTAATATATTACTTATAAAGTGTCAAATGCTGATTATTTTTAACACAAATTACTTTTATTTTATAATATTTTTTATTGACATGAAACCAGTTATGTGGTAAACCATCGGCTCTCCATAATACCCGACTATCAGAAAAAGCAGGTAAAGCATGGTGGTAAACAACCCAATCATGAGCGTCTAATCAAAATGGGAGTTAGTAGTAATGGAACATGAAATATTTAAGTTATTTGCCCTCTAAATATAGACGCCCCATTTGTGGTGCACGCATATAATGTATATATGTGTGGGCCCTTAAGGGGCAAAAGTAAAAGTGCACTAATTTTAACGGTATTTCAATTATTTTGTGAAAATAACGTTAAAATCATTGGGATGATCAATTTCAAACGATAACTTTGAGCCGGGGACTCTTTCGGAGCAGCCTCTCTATCCCAATTGGGATAGGGGTAAGGTTTGTATCTATCCTTCCCCCCAGACCCTACTAAAAAGTGGAAATATACTGGGTAAGGTTGTTGTTGTTGTTGTTGCCCTCTAAATATAGCTTCCTTATAGTTCGGTAAATTTATCATTTTTTATTCTTCAATGCAAACATGTGTGTATTTTCACTTGTGTCTAGATAAACTAAACTAAAAATAGTATAAAGGAGGTGCAATAATCATTCCAAGATGATATGCACAACTTTATAATATTTGTGTTAGGTTTAGTATTAATATATCCCATGTAGTGTTCCCATGTTACATAATTATTGTGTTTGATAATTTAAGTAAATAAATAATATTATAAATATAAAAGGGAAAAAGAGGAGGTGTGTTCATGAACCTAAATGTGGTGGCCTCACATTTTTATTTTAGAATCTATTCCATAATCATATTGACATAAGGGTGGATTAAGTCATTGTTTTCTAAACTCACAAGCTATGGACATTTAAATAATCTAAAATATAAACTTTATATTTAATTATTCATCACAATTATTAACTTGACTGTCTTCTCTTACAATCAAATCTTGTGTGGCCCCCATTTCTTATCTTCTTAATTAAATATTAATCATATATTAAAATGTCAATTTAAGTTTTAATTTTCTTGTTACTACGTCTAAATTGTTAGGGTGCTTTTAAGTTTATAAAATATTAACTTTTATATGTAACTTAATCCATTTGATTCGATTTATATAATACAATGTCACTGATTAAAATAAACGAGTTAGGCTATTTTTTTTTATTTTCTTTGGTTTTATAGGCCTAAAATGGTATATAAATAAGTGGAACTTCTATTATTCTAGCAAACATTTTTTAGTTTTAGTATATATGTATAAGAAAAATATTAATATAAGTTAAACTTGATTTTTAAATAATTAAAGTTACAGATTACATTAGTTATTTAAATAAAAATAATTAATTAATTAATTAGTGGGGCGGGGTGGGTGGATTACAGTGGAGGATCACATGGGAGGTGGGGTAAGGAGCCTTTTAATAGTCCATTAATGTTCTTATTTTAACGTTTAACGGTTTAACTGCCACGGCTTTTTTGTTCTTAACTCAATCCTATATTTAACAACAAAACTCTCGTGATTCTTTAGACAATAATAGTGAAGGGTAAACAATTAAAGAACGTGAACAATTGCACAAATACATTTTTTTAAATAGCTAAAGAGAGTTTAGCTGCATGCCTCTTCATAGCCCAAATGAATCCTCGGACCCAACAAACCACGTGCTGCGACCACAGTCCGCTACCAACTCCTCTGTATCTAAAGCCCTGTTGTTAACGAGCGCTAAATCTAGCAAATACACCTGCTCCTTAGGAGGAAACATACTATGTGGTAAACCTCCTACTGACTGTTTTGGTTAGGATTTGAACCTATTACCTCACAAAGCCAAAGCTTTATGAGAATAAGGGAGTGACAGTTAAGATACAAGCTCATTGACCAATTGGACGAATACATATCATTTACATAATGTGTGTGTATATTTAATAGGTTAAATCTCGAGCTAAATAAAAAGTTATATTAAAAAAAAACATGCGTATTGGATAATTTAAATAAACAATCATATAACATAGGTTAATAAAATATAACATAACGATTTAACGATTACAACTATTAACTTGTGAAAAGTACAAATTTTTTTCAAATAAATTTTAAAATATTTTTTCAACTGTGTCTTAATTTTTTTATGTAATCTAAAAATATTAATTATATTAAAGTATAATTTGCCCTTTAAATTTGTTATATAGTATAGTTAACTTTGAATTGCAGTTAATAATAATACATTTAAAAAATTACGAATTAAAACTTTGATTTTCTTTATATCACTCATTTTTTTATTATGTTACATATTGTATTTTTACCATTCAAGTTATCTATTAATATAAAATATTAATAAATTTTAAATATCACTCATAAAAAATATTATTATTATTTTTTTTGAATAATTTGGCTAAATAATTTGAACTTGGTAATATTTTGGATTTTAATGAAAGCTTTTAAATTAAAAATAATTATATATAGAAACTTCATAATGAATTTACGTTAAATTATTTGGTTAGTGGAATTTTTTTAATTTTATTTGTCCATAATCTTTCATTCATTATTTATATCTATAATAAATGATAATTATATAGGAGAAAAAACGAGAAAACCAAAAAATAAATAAGATAAAACAATAACAATGGTCTCAAGTTATTTTTATTTATTAATATTAAGATACGATCTTCAAAACATAATAACATTCTTTTATCGTTATAACCCATAATAACCAACAAAATCAATTCAAATCATTTTTTTTTGTTTTGAAAATCATAATTACAAATGCATAACATTTTATTATTTTATATACACGTGTAAATACGCATGCGTTTGAGATTTTATATGAGTGTGACTTCTAAATTTTGCACCGACACTTAATACATAAGAAAACGATACACTATTATAAAATCAATGTATATTTTAGATACATATAAAAGACGAATGTGTTTAAATATGTTTTAATAATTTTTGAAATGAAAACATTTATTTGGATTGATATAAACAAATTATCACTGATTATCATAATTAAAATGTGTCGAATGTGTTGGATCGGGTTATTCGCTTGCACAACACTTGAATAAAGCTTCTTTATCCAAGTTGATAAACACAAAATACTCTATTACAGGATCTCAATCACACTTGACCACACAAGCAAAAAGAAAGTGTTAGTGCATATTTGTAATAGGTTGCTTGTCAAAACTTGTAAATTATAAAATGTTAGTAAGGTTTGGCTGATGTTCGTCTGGCCCACGAACCTTAGCAGGTTCGGCGAACCTATTGGTTTGGCTGTGTAGGTTCGTCCAGCGAACCTCAAGGTTCGGCTGGCGAACCTAAGGGTTCGGCTAGAGTAGGTTCGGCTGACAGTCTGTATATATTGTAGGTTTGTCTGATTTTTTCATAACTTCAGAAAACCTCTGGAAATTATGTGTGTATTCTCTGTGTGAGATTTCTCTGTGTGAGAATTGTAATCAGTTCAGATTGATTAATGAATTGAAGATGATTATTGGAATGCTTGTTCTTCTTTGATTCTTATAGATCAAATATAGATTCCGCATATATTTGATTTTTCATAGGATTCCGTTATACGATCAAGATCATATTCAGCAGATCTACAATGGTATCAGAGCTTTTGGTGGAGTTCTATACAAGAATTGTCAAAGAATTACAAGTATTTGAAGTTAGAAGTTGAAAAGATCAAGAAATGGATCAAAATTATAGTTTTCTTTGTGTTTGATTGCTGTTTTGAGTGTAATTTCATCATCAATTGCTGTGAAATATTACAATTAAGAGATTTGTGATGTTAATTTGAGGATTTTGAAGGATTTTCTTCAAATTTTGGAAGGTTTTCCCTCCAAAATTTTGAATTTTGAAGTACAGGTTCATGAGCCGAACCTGTGAATAGCTGGAACAATAGGTTCGTTGTTATTGAGATTTTTCTGAGGTTCGTTGAAGGTTTTCTGCAAAGGTTCGTCTGTTCCAGGTTCGTTAAAGGTTTTCTGCAGAGGTTCGTCTGATCAAGGTTCGTTTGTCTCAAGGTTCGTGAGATCAAGTTTGTTTCAAGGTTCGGTGCATCAGGTTCGTGACTTGAGGTTCGTGACTTGAGGTTCGTGGCTTAAGGTTCGTTTAGATCAACGATTGGTGAAGGCTCGCCTGGTTGTTAGGTTCATGAAGTGAATTTTTCATCAAAGGTTCGCTGATAAAAATTTGAAATCATGGCCGAGATGTATACTGCTGTAGCTAGTCAGAATTCTAAAATACATAGCATTCTGATTAGTGAAACTGAGGTTGGAAGTACAAACAAAGTTCCAAAGTTGCTTGATTTGACAGATTACGGGAACTGGAAAGGAAGGTTTGAAACACACTTAAATGGAACTGACACTAATCTTTGGGATATGATATTGTCACCATATGAAAGACCTAGAGTGGTGGGAACAGATTTGTATCAAATCCTTGAGAGATTAGATGTTGATGAAAGAAAAAAATATGATTCTGAGAAGAAAGCTTACTGGATGCTGAGCCAAGCAATCCCAAATCAGATACTTCATCAATTTGATGAACACAAAACCTCATATGGTTTGTGGAACGCTTTGAAAGCAATGATTGAAGGAAATACCAATCTTAAGAAGATGAAAGCCACTGATATACACAAAGAGTTTGAAAATTTCAACGTTATTGGCAATGAAAGTCTTGAATCATTGATAACAAGATACATACATCTGTTGACTGAAGTTAGAAAGTGTGGAATCGAATATACTGAAGATGAAAAGATTGATTGCCTTGCAGATGCGTTGCCTGAAAAGTGGAATTCATTGGTGCTAATCTTGAGAGAAAATCTACCAGGAATGACGTTGGTAGAATTTATTCAAAAGCTAGAAGAGCAGGAGATGAAAGATAAGAGAAAAGCAAGGAGAGTGAATGTTACTCAAGATCCTTCTTTATATGGTGCATCAGTTGTTACACCACCTGTATCTTCAGCAAAGATTCAGACAACATTTGTTTCTAGTACTTCTGATAGTACTCCTGCATCTTCTGCATCTGCAAGTTCTAGTTCATCTTATTTTGGGAAAGAGAAGAAGACTGACTCAACAACGCCTCCTATTCAGCTGAATACAACAAATCTGGGGAAAGTAACTGTAGAGGCTGTTTGGGATCATATGTCAATTTTGTCATGTGTAGTCAGTGCGTATGATGAACAAATTGCAGGAAATATTGGAAACTCTAATCTTACATTTGAAGATTATGAGCAAATTGATGATGACGAGATGGAGTTGATTGACACTCAATGGGCATTGGCAAGTGTGATCAGAAGAATCAATAGATATGAAAAGAAAACTGGGAAGAAATTCACTTTTGATCGAAACACCAAGTTTGTCTTTAATCCAAAGACTACTTAGTGTTATAACTGTGGTGAGTTAGGCCATTTTGCTAAAGAAGCAAGAATCCGAAGAAGCAAGGAAATTTAAACCCTTTCAAACCAAAGGAAGCTTATCAGAAGAAGAAAGAAAACTCTAAAGAGTCATCGAAGGCTTTAGTGAGTCAAGCTGATGAAGGTTATGATTGGGGAAAACAGTATGATGAGTTGATGGGTGCTTTTATGGCTTCTTTGGACGAAGACACAGGCAAAGGCAAAGAGAAGGTTGATGAGGTACATGATGATCTATTAGAGATCATTGATAAATTGAAATAGATGAATGCTCAACTGACTGCTGAACTGGTAGAGTGCACAGAAGCTAACAAGAAGCTAATTTCAAGAGAAAAAACCTTTGACAAAAAGATAATTGATTTAGGAAAAGAGAATGAAGAGTTGAAAATCAAAGTTTTACAAAATAATCATGCAGTTTTTGTGCATCTCGAATCAGTGCAAAAGCTGAAGGTTGAATTATCAGCAGCAAAAGCAGAAGCTGAAATGAACAAGAGCAAGCTTGAAAATTATCAAAATTCTCAGTATGTCATCGATTACTTTGCTGCCATGCAAAGATCATCGCATGATACTACTGGAATAGGTTTTCATGCTGTACCACCTCCTTCCAGCTACGTACCAAGACCACAAATTGATTTGAATTTGGAAGTTCATCCTGTCTCTTTGGATGAACATCGGTCTGAACATGTCATTGAAATTGCTGGAGGATCATCATATGATGAAAAAGTGTCTCTTGATAGTGATGCTCCCATTATTGAAGACATCACTGAATCAGAATATTCACCTGACATTTTGAGACAAAATGGTTATCAAGTTAAAACGGTTGATAAAAAGAGTCTGATGTCTCAGAAGTCAAAAGCTGAGATGAAACCAGTTGAGAAAGTGGTGATCAAACCAAAACTTGTTTCTAAACCAGTGATGAAACCTAAAACAATCACTACTCTCAAACCTATTGTGTATGTAAAGTCATCTACTACACATAAAGGAGAGTCTAGTGGTACTTTTCAAAAGCAAAATGTGTTTTCTAAAAAGGTTGACAAAGTGGATTTTTTCTTTGATAAGTTTGGAGTTGGGACATAAAGACAAATCAAATAATTTTCATAATAAAATGACTAATTCAAAGATAAAATCAACTGGTTTGAGAAACAAATTCTCATTTGCAAAGGTTGTTTCTAAACCTTTCAGTTCATCTAAGTACTATGATGAACCAAAACCAAAGAATCATCTGAAAGATAAAAAATGTTACCGTTGTGGTAAATTTGGTTATCTGATTGCTGATTGTGATTTGGATTTCAGTTCTACTGATTGTAGCAGCTTTAGGTCTTATTCACCAAGAGAAACATGAAAGTTTTTTACTTGTTTTGGAAAAGGACATATTTCTGCTAATTGTCCGAATAACAGAATTAGAAAGAGTTCAGATGATGAGAGTTGGGTGAATAAGTCAGGTGGAAGTCCTAGGAAAATGAAACCTAGTGAGGAAGAAATGAGAGTTCTTAGGAAATTTGATCATGATTGTGTTTGGGTAAAAGAAAAAATTAATCAATAGAAACGAGTTTTTGATAACAAAAGAAATGTGAAAAAGCTTGTTAAAATTGTGATATTATCTGATGATGATTCTTTTGACAAAGCATCTTCAAAATCAATTTCAAAACCATGTTTTAAGTCAAAATTATTTTGGAAATTGAAAAACATGTCAGGTGATCAAATTTCTGGGAAAAAGGATGATAACAGTGAAGATGGGTCTTCAAGCAGTTCATCACAACAGAATGGCAGGGGTCCATTCAAGGAGACTCGACGCCGAAATGGCGGGGGTCATCCCTTTTGATACTGATTGGTTTTAATTTATTGTGCAGGTGGAATCCAGGGGCCATATCAATAGTCGCTGGATTGTTGATAGTGGATGTTCACGACACATGAATGGAGAGTTGAATGTGTTGAGAGGTTTTAAATCAATGAAAGGAAGCTATGTGAACTTTGCAGGAGACAAAGGTGGTTAAATTACTGGGTTGGGTAGTTTGACGAATGGTAAAGTTTCATTTGACAATGTTAATTACTGCAAAGAATTAACTAACAATTTGTTAAGTGCTTCGCAGATTTGTGATAAAGAATATAAAGTGATGTTTGATAAAGACAAGTGTTATGTACTTAAGAAAGGATTTCAGATTCCTGAGGGTAGATTCTAATGACTGCTGATCGGAGCAAGGATTTGTATGTACTTGACATGGCAAAGGCAGAGACGGTGAATAAAGTGGAGACATGTCTGGTGTCTAAAGAAACTGAGTAAGATACACGTTCTTGGCATAGACGGATGAATGATATTCATATTAGGAAGATGAATCGTCTTGTACACAATCATTTAGTTGAGGGTGTACCGGTTAAACACTTTAAACTTCCTGATGTGTGTGTGTCATGCAAAAAGGGTTGGAGACTTTATATAAGTTGAGAGTAAGGCGTGTACGTTCAGATAATGGGAGTGAGTTTAAGAATCATCAAATGGAAGAATTTTGTAATTCAAAGGGCATTCAACAGCAATTCAGTGCACCATATGAACCCCACATGAATGGTGTAGCTAAAAGAAAGAACAGAACGTTGATTGAGTCTACAAGAACGATGCTCACTGATTCTAAACTCCCCATTACATTTTGGAGTGAAGCTGTGGCTACAGCTTGTTTTACTCTTAACAGAGTTTTGATTGTTAAAAGACACAATAAAACATGCTATGAATTGCTTCAAAATCGAAAGCCTAATTTGGAACACTTGGAACCTTTTGGGGCTCCTTGTACCATGCTTAAGAAAGATTCAAAATTCAACTCTAAAGTTGAAGAGGGTTTCTTTCTTGGCTACAGTTTTCCCAACAAACGTGTGTTTAATAAACGTACGGGTGTTGTAGAATTATGGTATCATGTGGATGTTCAAATACATACACCTATACCAGACGTAAAAGGACCAAATTGGCTTTTTGATTATGATAAATTGTTTGAGTCTTTTAATTTGTCTCCAAATGTTTCTGATGATGAAATAACTTTACAAATGTTATATGATTTGCAGAATTCTGAAGATCAAGGTATTTCTCATCATGCTGAAGATAATAATAATAATCCACATGAGGAAGGCGTTTCAGAAGTAATTAATGATGATTGGTCAACTGATGATGATCATGATGTTTATGAAGATGCTATTTCTCATGATCAAGATATTGATCAGAATATTACAAATCTGGATCATAATGTGGAAGTCCCGCAAGTGCCTGTCACTAGAGTTCATGTAAATCATCCTGTTGATCAGATCATTGGAAATCCAGCTGCTGGAGTACAGACATGACATCAAGTTACAAATGAGGCGAGTTTGTATGTTGAGTTAGAAAGGACTCATGGAATTCAAGAGCTCTGGATGCATTCTGCATTTATTTCTCAGATTGAGCCAAAGAATGTTACTGAAGCGTTGTGTGAGCCTGCCTGGGTGGAGGCTATGCAAGAAGAGCTGAATCAGTTTTAGAAATTGGGTGTTTGGCATCTAGTTGATTTGCCAAAATGAGAGAAGAAAATTGGCACTAGATGGGTGTTAAGATGCAAACGAGATGATCGAGGCGTAATTGTTCGTAACAAAGCACGTTTAGTGATTCAAGGTTTCAAACAAGTTGAAGGAATTTATTACGATGAAGTGTTTGCACCTGTTGCACGGCTAGAAGCAATTAGACTTTTTCTTGCTTTTGCTGCTCACAAGAAATTTAAAGTTTTTCTTTGAAGGAAACAGTGTATGTTTGTCAGCCATCGGGTTTTGAAGATCCTATCCACCGGGATCAGGTTTACCTCTTGGACAAAGCACTGTATGGTCTTCATCAGGCTCCGTGTAACTGGTATGAGACCTTATCGACTCACCTTATTGAACACAAGTTCAATAGGGGTCAGATTGACAAAACATTGTTTTATCAGGAAAAGGGCAAGGATATTATTCTTGTTCAGATCTATGTAGATGATATTATCTTTGGATCTACCGATGAACAATTGTGTTTGGAGTTTAAAGAGGTGATGATTGAGAAATATGAAATGAGTGCAATGTCAGACATCAAGTTTTTCTTGGGTTTACAAATTGATCAAACTGATGATGGAATTTTCATTCATCAGAAAAAATATATTCAAGATGTGCTAAAACGGTTTAGCATGCTTGATTCAAAACCGATTTCCACGCCCATTCAGCCTAATCACGTGATTGAGCCTGATATTAAGCGGGAGATAATTGATGCTACTTTGTATCGTGGAATGATTGGAAGTTTGATGTATATGACTGCCTCAATACCAGATATTGTATTTGTTACAAGTATTTGTGCTCGATATCAATCAAAACCTAAAGTGTCACATCTGATTGCAGTCAAAAGAATTCTTCGTTATCTGAAGGGTACACCAGACACCGGTCTGTGGTATCCTAAGGATGATAACTTTTCCTTCAATGCCTACAGTGACTCCGACTATGGAGGATGTAAGACAGATGCAAAATCCAGAACTGGAGGTGCATAATTTTTGGGGGAGCGTTTAGTTTCTTGGCAGTGCAAAAAGCAAACATCTGTAGCTACTTCGACCTGTGAGGCTGAGTATGTAGCGGCTGCCAGTTGTTGTTCACAAGTTTTGTGGATTCAACAACAGATGAGTGTAACAACCGAAAATTTTGTAACCTTATAATAAACGTGCGAAATTTCGGCAACCGTTTATGTCCAAAATTTATATAAACGTTCGTAAAGTAATTATGATCCAAATGATATAAACATTAAAAATATTCGATATTGTACGAACACGTTATAGAGCCTATTAATAACGTGT
Source organism: Mikania micrantha (assembly GCA_009363875.1). Lineage (NCBI taxonomy): Eukaryota > Viridiplantae > Streptophyta > Magnoliopsida > Asterales > Asteraceae > Mikania > Mikania micrantha. The sequence goes on along the minus strand of CM018691.1, from coordinate 81,089,147 downwards.
AAAAATTATTGTGACCATTTGGGTTCGAAATTTTTATGAACGTTCCCGAAGTAATTACGATCACATTAATATAAGCGGGACCGTTATACGATAAAGTATGAACGACATATAAGCTCGTGAATATTAAATATATGTGAGCAAAGTAGAAGGGGGTTTTAAAAATAGAACCTCAAATTTCAAGGGCCCTAAGTGTAAAATTGCAAATAAATTCATAAAAATCCTATGTTGAAAGTCGGCAACTATTTTGTATACATATATATATATATATATATATATATATATATATATATATATATATATATTAATTTAATCCAAAAATGTGATAAGCTTCAAAATAAAGAACTGATTAAGCCGAATCGAATGAACAACAAGTTTCATCAACTTCTGTGTTTTATGAGCAAACGATCAGACTGATTGATATTAACTACACACATCGTTAAGGTATGTGTTCATGATCCTCATCTCGTGTTAGTTTAGTCTTGATTGATTAAAGAGATCAACACCATGTTTAGATAGAGTTTTGGTCTTGTATGATGAACATGAATTTGATCCGGTTGGAACCCAATTTCATCTAGATAATGATCAAGTTTTCTTGAGTTTTATGAGGATATAATATGTATGCGCTTCTGATTGCCTTAAACTCATGTTATTATACAGTAAGTTTAGCAACGCCCTAAGACAAATTAATTAAATAAGAGAATACGCTTATCTAAGCCGAGCAAATAAGTAATTTTTAAGCATAACAAGATTGTAGAGATAAAAATGGTCAAAATGAGTGGAAGCGAAATTTTGAAATAAAGCTCCGAATGAAAGTTATGACATGCCGAAGTTTCGAGCGGTAATCGTAAATATGAGCATCTTCATGATAAGTATTATAAATTTATCTCAAGTTATTATTAATTGAGATAAATAACATTAAGTTTATAAAACTCTTCGGGTCGTTATAGCAAGCTAAATACTTGTATTTGAGATAACTATAACGTAGTCGTTGTGCTACCGATTTAGAAACCCTGAAAAGCGGGTTTATATTATATGATAAGGTTATAATTATGATAAGATAATCCATATTAATATTATATCATTATGAACGTGAGAAAGTAAGGAAAGGAAGAAAGCTAGCAGATTGTGCCTTATTAAGCTCAGGTGAGTTCTTTGTAGCCCTATTTTAAATGTTTTATCATTTTGGGCTGTTATGCATGTTATAAAGTTATTTTATGAAAATGATTGTTTTACCTGACTACGGTCAGATAAAAGAATATGTTAAAGTAAAGAATGTTTTAAGTCTCGATCGCGGTTGAGAATGAAATGATTTTTAAAAGACTCGATCGAGGTCGAGTAGGAAATGTGGTTTTGAAGTCCCGGCTGCGGTTGGGCAGAAATTGAGCACTGCGGTGCGGTAAAGTGTTTATGTTTATGATGGTTTAAATGATTTAAACCATGTTATGTATGAATGATGTATGTAAAGAAGTCTTGTACCGGTATGAGCTGCCAACTTCGGTTGGTAGGCATAGAGTCTTGTGGAAACACAAGCCTATCGACTGTGTGTCGCCAGTTCAGTTAAAGAAGTCTTATGCATGCATGAGCTGCCAACTTCGGTTGGTAGGCATAGTGTCTTGTATTAATACAAGCCTGTCGACTTCGGTCGTCAGTTCATGGTTATTGAGCCTTGAGCTGCACAAGCCTGTCTGACTTCGGGTCAGCAGTTGATGGCGAAGTTCCTTCACCGTATGAATGATGTTATGATGATATGTATGTTATGTAATTATGTTATGACGACATGTATGCTATGTATTTGAATTATGTCATGTGATGACATGAATGAATAAGGATTTTTTTAAAGAAATGAACTTAGAACTCACCAGCATAAAGCTGACTTGTTTTACATGCATATCAGGTTGAATAGTTTGAGAAAGGAGACCAGGAGGGCTCATGCCATACGTTGAAGACTACCCTGGCATAGACTGGCTATATTATATAACTGTTAGAAGTGTGGGTTATGGGTTAATGTATGTTTAGTATCTGTATATTATTTTATGTTATCACCTTAATTTCCGCTGCTATAGTAATGTAATTATGGTTTAAGGACTATGGATTTGATGTTTTGCCAACCGAGGGGACTCCCGGGACTCGAGGCCTCTCAATGAGAGACTACGGTTTGAATTTTCTTACAACTCCAATTCATGTTGATAACGAGGCTGCTATTGCTATCACAAAGAATCCTGTGTATCATTCACGTTCTAAACACATTGAGGTTTCATTTCATACGCGATTGCTATGAGAAGAAACTTATTGATGTGGTGAAGATACATACAGATGAGCAACGAGCAGACCTTCTCACCAAGGCGTTTGATAAAAACCGTTTTGAGTATTTGCTCAAATTAAATGGCATAAGGATCATGGGTGAGGTAATTTCAAATCAGCTTCCTTCATAATCAATTTTTATTGAATTAACATAAGATATTTTAATTGTTTTGTTGTTTTGTGTTTTAGTTTTTAGGGGGAGAAAATTTTGAAAATCTCAAAAACATTTGAAAAATCAAAAACACAAAAACATTTAAAAAAAATTAAAATATGAGAAATTGATTCGACCAAGTGAGAAATGATAGCACATTGTTTGCAATTGGAAGCACATCTGTATCATACAAGAACTTAAACATAAAGAGTAGTTACAATTACTTAGTATGATATGTTGGTAGGTTTATAACTTAGTTAAAATAACATTAGACAAAATTTTGATATATGCTTTATGAAAAACATATGCTTAGAATACAGTACTTAGTTTTGTCCTGGATGAGTGGTGATTAATTTTACAAAATGTTTCTTGAACAAAAGTCAAGATACTAGTTTTGATCATGTGCTTATTTTTTCAAAAGAAATTCTGAATTTGTTTTTTCTTTTATTTTAGTTTAAAGCTGAAACATTCTCTGCGTATACTTACGTATCGACCTGATTGTTATAGCTTTAAACAATTCATATTTGTTTTCTTGGTTCTGATTAAGATTTGGACAATCTCTGCGTATATGAAAATATCGATCTGATTGTTAAAAGCTTAATCTTAAATTATTGTTTAGTTCATTTTCTGGATCATTTGAGTATACGAAAGTATCAACCTTGATTCTAAGATTTTGAACAAATTCAAATTGTTTTAAATTTTTTTAAAAGAAATTCTATTTTGTTTTTACATGATCAAGCTAATTAAAATTGAAGTAATTAATTTCAAGAACATTTGTGTTTAATTAGTTATTCACAAAACGGGGATATGTTCAAGTAAATGGATATTATAAGGTATTTGATGATTTTGTTTTTAATTGATATCTTAACTAAGTACTTAAACTTAAAGAGGTTTTATACTGACAATCATTTTTGAAATGTAATTTGCTGTTAATTATATTTATTAATTCAATCAGGTGTGTTGAAAATTGTAATACAATATGATCTCATGTCTGGATCTTTCTCAAACAAAAATATGTGTTTGTTTTGCTAGTTTATAGTTCATAGTTAGAGTTCTTAAAATTGTAGTTTGTTTGTTTGTTTTAAAAAAAATACAAAAAGATTTTGTTTTATCTGATGTTAAATCAATAATTTTTGATTATTTGTTTTGACTTTGAAACATTAAAACATTGATTTGTTTGAAATTTTAAATAAATTTGAATTTCAAAAGGTTTGTTTGAAGGTTCACCTGAAAGGTTTGTGAAGAGGTTCGTTGGACAGGTTTGTCCAATAGGTTCGTTCAATAGGTTTTGGACATGTTCGTTAAATAGGTTTTGGACAGGTTCGCCTGAGAGGTTCGTTTGACAGGTTCGGTCAACATATTGGTCAAAGGTTCATGGAAAAAGGTTTGTCAACAGGTTCGTATAAAAACAAGTTCGTTTGATACGTTTGTCACTTTCATCAGAAGCTTTCACCGAACCTGCAACTGTGATTTTTCGATTTTGCGATTAAAGATCTCAGAAACATTTTGCCTGATTTCATTTGATTCGAAATTACATTTTGATCATTTATAGGTAAAAAATTTTGAATTTTGACCGGCTAAATCAGAAGATATGATTGGTTTTAGGATAGTTTAGTCGAACCTGTGTTGTTGAGTTAAATATGTTAAACTCTAATTTCTGAACAAAATGTTTTCATTAATATTGTTCATCAGCGTTTGGCGAACCTTGGGATATAAATTTTGTGATCTAATTCGTAGATTTGAAAATTTGATTTTGAAATGAATTTAGGTTCGTTGAAAGGACTTAGGTTCGCTAGAATCTTGAAGGTTTGTTTGAATTTGATAGGTTTGGGACGAACCTCTGAATATCATAACTGAACCTTTGTTGGTCAAGGTTCATTTGACCAGAAGGTTCGTGTGACATAAAAGGTTCATTCATAAAAGGTTCGTTTAGTATAGGTTCGTTAAGTTCATAGGTTTGTCTAAACAACAGGTTCGTCTAGTCTTAGGTTTGGCTCAGAGGGTTCGCTGGTTTCAACACTTAGAAATTTTTTTTGATTTTTTAATTTTTTTAAAAAATTTTGTTTTAATTTTGTTTTAATTTCTGATTGTAGAAATGGTGAATCTTACATTTGGGAATAAGCATAATCTTTGTGCGTATTTGGATCCTACTACCAAGAACGGCAAAGATTTCAGGCCTATGATAGAGTTTCTAAGGTGTTCGGGGATTTATCATGCAATATCAAATTCTTGTCAGATCTATAGATCTCATGTACAAAGCTTCTGGGAATCAGCAAGGTTAATCACTGTAGATGAAGATTATGTGATTGAGGTGAACGTGCTTGGGCAAGCCATTCGGATTACTGAGGCTGATATTCGAAGGGTTCTACAATTCGGTGGAGAACCTGCTGGGATGACACTTATTCCAGAAAGATGTATAAAGGGCTGCTTTATGAGGATTCATTACTTTGGAGTGTACAGTGTGACTTCTATCAAGAAAGGAAAACTTCCTCTACAATACAAGCTTCTGGCTCATGTGTTGCTGCATTGTTTGAGTATGAGGAAGGGAACTTTTGATGAACTCAGAGATCTGATGAGGTCAGATATGGTGGCTTTGATATTGAACAAACCGTTCAATTTCTCAGCAATGATTTTCAGATACTTGTCTGACAATATCACTAAAGCAAAGGATAGATTCTACATGTATCCCATATTTATCCAGATGCTTATTGATGAGAGGTTTCCTGAGCAGATGTTACCCAGAGATGCTTCTGATTTCCTTAAGCTCAAGCATATGACTGATTCAAGTCTTGGTCAGGTCAAGGTGTATCAGAAGAGCAGTGATGAGATTTTGACTAAAGATTTAGTATGTCATTGTGCTAGGGCCAACTATGTAGCTCCTGAAAATGATGCCTAGAGGCATGAAGAGTCAAGTTCTGAGAGTGAATTGATCAGTGACAATGATGATGACCAACAACAACCACCACCTCCTCCTCCTAGACAACAAACAAGGAAGTCACCAGCTAAATCTTCTCAATCACAGCCACAAAGTCAAGATCAATCTCAAGGGCCAAGTGTAACTCCTTCTACATTTGTTCCTCTTGAGGTTATATTTCCATATCAACAAGGAGAACAAAGGCAACAAGAAGATACTTCTTCTGTTCAAGTTGATGCTGATAATGTTGGAGGTGAAGATGAATTTGAAGAGTCTACAGATACTGAGTCTGAATTAGAGACTATTGTAAGAGGGAGTACTGTGATTAAAAGATTGAAGAAAAGATCAGTTCAACAGGAAAGTCAAGAAGATAGAGAAGAAGTTGATCCTAGTTTTATAGTGGAAGAGCCTGAAACTTCAAGGCCAAAGAAAAAGAAGAGAATGGTAAAGATGCCTAAAAAGAAGAAGTCTAGGACTCCTAGGATCATTGTATCCTCACCAGTGATTACTTCTGCAGTTTCTACTTTACCTGCTTCTATTGTTGTTTCTACACCTGTTACTGTTGTGTCAACAGTTCAAGCAGAAGTTTCTACATCACCGGTTCACATGGAGACATATTCTTTTGTTCAAACTCCTGAGTTTGTGAATGTTGCTACCTTTGTTCCTTCTTTCATGGATGCTACAACAGTCACTGCATCATTTCAAGCAACAACAACTTTTCAAGATGCTTCTACTTCCAGAGGAGAGTCGTTATTTGAAGGTTTAGATGATTTGGACCTAAACTTCTCTATAGGTTATGATGACTCTGAGATCAGAAGAAGAATTTCTATTTTGTCAAAAGAGTTTGATCAGTATAAAATGGAAAAGGAGAAAGTAGTAGCTGATCAACCTTCTTATTCAAACTCAAGTGATGTTGATGTGATGAAAAGCCAAATTTCTCAACTGTTGAAATGGATAGAAGAAGATGTTATTGAGAAGAAGATGTTAAATGACAGAATTCTTTCTTTGGAGGCTTTGACTACTCAATAGAGAATTGACATTGATATGTTAAAGAAAGAAAATCAAGAATTAAAGAAAAAGTTTGATGATGTTGAAGTCAAGGATTCTCAAGCTGAAGATACTGGTGCTGAGCAAGTATATGTGAATATTGATGATGATGAAGAGGAAGAGGAGAAGATTGACTATGAGGATTCTGATGTTGATGAACATCCAAGCTTGAACGCTTATGTTGATGATGAAGATGATGATGGTGATGTGACAGGAGCAGGTGGATCAGGCGGTTTGAATTCTACAACTGGTACTATAGTGGTTTACAATCCTTCCAAGATTTCTCTTGATGCTACTCCAGTTTCAGTTGTTTCTTCTGATAAGGCTAGAGATTGTAAAGATGTTGATGTTGAAGATTTATCTGATATTGAATATCCAAAGGAGATTATTGATTATTCTTTGCCTACTTTACTTGATTTGTTTAAACAACATTCTGATATAGATTTGCAGAGAATGATTGTTGAAAGATCTAGAGATAAAGACTTGGAGGAAGGAGAGATTGCTGGTGGTTATTCAAGAAATGATTTCTATGATATGTTTGAAGTGGATTCAGATCAAGTGTTTGATTGTGAACAAGATGATCACATAGAGTTATTTGATTTTGAGCAAGATGATCCAATGGATGAAAATTTGTACAATTTGCAAACTCTGAAGAAGATTTTTGATCTTGAAGTTCAAGGAGGTGTACCAAAAACATCATTGGCTCAGATGAAAGAAAAGACTTACATGGAATTATGGAAGGAGAATCAAGATGAAAGCAAGTATATAGTTGATCACTTGTACATTTTTAAGCAAATGATTGAAGTCATAGAAGATAAAGTTCAAGAAGACCAAGCTAAAAAATTTACAAGATTCAAGATTGGATCTAAGTCAAAGATGCAAAGAAGAATTGTTAGCTATGGTTACTTTCACAACATTCCGGGAAGCATAAATGATAAAGGATGTTATGTAGTAAAAAGGATTGATGGATGCCAATATTTTGGAAAAGCAGTAGATCAGTTGTCTTTACCATCATTTGAGTGTATGCAGTTATCCCGGTTAAAGATGATAAAGCCCATTCAGACTAAACATAATGATACATTTGAGAAGCTATTGAAGAAAGAGGCTAAGTATGGGTGGAGTTTGCTGAGTCCACAAGTGAAAGATAAGTTGCATGGATATTCAAATCCTAAAGTTTTTAAAAGACCAAGATTGAGGAGGATAGAACAGAATTGGAATCCTTATTTCAAGTTCTGGTTCTATGATGAAAATACATCTGAAGCTGTTATTTTGTTGAAACAAGAAGAAAAATGGAGAGTGATTAGGATGTTGGATCCTGTTTGGATAGTAAACTACTCAAAAGAAGATATTGATTTGCTCAATGTAGCTGAGATTTTTGCTGATGAAGGATATCATGATGTTGGAATTAGTTACAAAGACATGGCAGTTCAATTTCAAACAATTGCTCGGATGTGTTATACTTTAGGTATACATTCTAGATGTAACTGGGAAGATGTTGATTATTTGTATGTAGAGTTGATGAAGATACAAAAGGAGATGGACGAGAGATGCCAAGCTGGAAGCTGAAAGATTATCTAAGATTCCAAGATCTGTTATTATTCGTGCTTCTGATAATGTGTGTGGAGAGACAAGCGGAGATAAAGCTGAAGATTGAAGATTTTGAAAGCAACTATTAAGGGGGAGTTTGTTAGTGCATATTTGTAGTAGGTTGCTTGTCAAAACTTGTAAATTATAAAATGCTAGAAAGGTTTGACTGAGGTTCGTCTGGCCCACGAACCTTAGCAGGTTCGGTGAACCTATCATCACTGATAGGTTTGGCGAAGCTATAACCTTGGGAGGTTCGATGAACCTATTGGTTTGGCTATGTAGGTTCGTCCAACGAACCTCAAGGTTCGGCTGGAGAACCTAAGGGTTCGACTAGAATAGATTCGGCTGACAGTTTGTATATATTTTAGGTTCGTCTGATTTTTGTCATAACTTCAGAAAACCTCTAGAAATTATGTGTGTATTCTCTGTGTGAGATTTCTTTGTGTGAGAATTGTAATCACTTCAGATTGATTAATGAATTGAAGATGATTATTGGAATGCTTGTTCTTCTTTGATTCTTATAGATCAAATATAGATTCCGCATATATTTGATTGTTCATAGGATTCCGTTATATGATCAAGATCATATTCAGCAGATCTACAGAAAGATGTTTACACAAGTAAATATTTCAAGCTCAATGTATATTTCTCTCACTATTCTTTGATAAAATGTCATGGAATAAAAATAACACATAATAAATCATTTGGACTTGTTTAAAATCAATAAGGAATGGTATTCAAAATTGAACACCTTTAACATATTAGAATTATATAGTTTGTAAAGTGTTTGATGTGACATGCTTTGGCCTATAAGTGAGAATACTCTTATTAAGAGTCCTCAGAAAAGCTAGACATGTCCCACAATACTTCGGAGATTTATACGAATAACTTTCCTAGACAGGACTCCCAACTAGCGGTATTCCACTCTTCCAGTTAGTATGAAATCAAATTAAAACATATAAATAAATATGTATTGGATTAACTTAGGAGATTTGATTAGGCATTTGGCCTAACGATTTGAATCCTAACATCCTAAGAGTTATCGTGTGTTCGTGAATATGATATAAGAATTAACTTAGATAATTCTAATGTATTCTTCAACTAAGGAATAACATATATTATAACCCTTAAGATAGTCTAATATATTCCTCTATTATATACCTAAACTATGGAAAACATATGATATTTATAATCTAAGTCATTCCTCTATGTTATACCTAACTATGAGTGACATATATTATTTATAACTAGCATTCCTCTACGGTAACAAGATATAACACATAATATATATGTAACACATAATGTAAAGTTTAACATGTAGCACATAATATCATAAGTATATATAATTTGAAATAACTCATATTTCAGTTAAATTAGTTATAGTCAAGGTCACCATTTGTAGAGTTAATTACGCAAATGGTCCTTGTGGAATGATTGTTTTGCATTAATGGTGCTTAACTTAAAAACTTACATCGGTGGCCGAACTGTTTGCAAAAATCTAACACAGGTGGTCACTGGAGCAAATACAAGTTATCTTTTTCTAGTTAAATGGATGTAAAAAGACCAAAATAACCTTTTCCCACACCCTTTTTCTTATTCAACCACAACCATACCTATCATCACCACCCACCACCTTCCATGTCACACCCCGACCGACGGTGGAATACGTCGGGGCGCGATATCGACTATTCATTAGCTCATAGTGCTATTAATATGTTTGAATAATTAAAGCACTGATTATTAGTCAACACAAATAAAACATGCAGTAATTCATACATTCATTGAATTACAATCCATAACATTACATTGCAATAGATATAACCATTCAAAATTACATTTGTATACTAAAACATTGTTTATGAATTTAACTAGCTCTACTAAATCATATCTTATGTCTTCATATGGTCTTCACCTTAACATATTACGTATGTAAAAATGTGTGTTGGGTCAACTATATGTAACAGTTGGTTAGTATAACAAATAGTTTAAAGAAATGTTGAAAAATAAATGATGCCTAACAATCAGACTATCTGAAATTGTAATCTAAACACGTATAAGTCACATTTGCATATAAGATGAATACAATAGCAATAAAGTTATCTCAAATAAGTGTTATACATAGAACTTAGTCAAGACTAATCAACTCTTAATCTAAGACATCCAAAACACCAGTTTGCAATAGATAAAAGTCTCTGAAACAAGTTTCACTACTAACATAATAGCTAGTACATCAACTATGTTTGAAATAGATTACTCAAACAAGTTTAAATACTAGTATAACATCTAACATATCAACCTTGTTTGCAATAGATAAACACATGAATGGTTTGATTGTATGAAATATGGTTTGAGTAAACATATGTGAAATCCCAAAAATAAGAAAACTAAAAGAGGGAGTATGAATACTCACTTAATTTCTTAACTGATTCCAAGTGTTCTTGATTTTTGGTTTGAGTTAAAGGATCACACTTCACCTAAATTTAAAGAAATAATTTAGTAACTTAAGATTCTTACAGTTCAAGTTTAATGTTCTAAGTGCATGGCATTCTATGAAATTTTTGATGCATATGACTAAGTTTAAATGATAAGTTTTGGAATATTTGATTATTTAAATATATGAATATTCCTATAGGTTTGTTAAATATTTAGATTAATAAATATTTTTCCATCTATTTATGTGAGTTGCATTTTCCATGGTTTTTAGAATAAAGATATGTAATTTTGTATTTGAGAATAATAATTATAAAACATTTTTTTTATAAATATGTAAATGATAATCTAGAATATTTATAAAATGATTAGAAAGTATACTATGTATTATTAATTAAAATTTAAATACTTTTTGATTTTCACATAAACGTTTTAGGATTTTTGTCTAAATGGTTTGTTTATACTAGAATATATTGCTTATTGTACCAAAATAATTGTAAATAAACATTCTGAAATTTTTATAATAATAATAATAATAGTAATAATAAGTAATTTAATTTATTAAAACCTTTATTTTAGTTTTTTGAGGTTTGATGTGGAATATACTAATAGAGATTCCTTTTAGTTTTTAAATCAAAAAGAGATTTTATTTTTCTGAAAAAAAATAAATTCTTAAAACAATTTATATAGTTTACTTTATTATTTATAATTTAGTTTTTACAAACTAAAATATTTTTAAATAAAAAATAAGTAAAATATTTTTATAGACTTTATTTAAAGTTCACAGAATGTTTAAATTGATAATTTATGATTTTTAGGAATTGTTTATAAATTTTTATATAAAAATATGCGCTGAAAAGGGTTTAAAAACAAAAAGGGGGCAAAACCGGTCTCAAACCCAAGATGTTGGCTAACCAAGCGTGCCTGGAGCCATTTACTCTATGGCTCCCAATAGATTTATTCCCATTCAAAATTAATAAAAATACATCAAGTTTTGTTTCCCCCAAATTGATTTCAAGAACCGAGAGAACCCTAGATCGACTTTTATTCCAATTCGTCTCATATTGTAATCGTGAGTGTAATTAACCATAGGGTTGTTATTCTAAATCGACTTCCGAGTGTAATGAGCATAATACTTACTTGATATGAGTTAGAATTCAATGTGATTGAGTCCTAGGGTATTCGCAACTAAGACACTCGATTGATCTCACCATCCAACATGCTTTAGAGTGTGCTTTTTAGTTGTTTCGCTTTAGAGGAGTCTCGCCTATGTATTGATATAATTAATTTTTTAGATTATATTCGTTTTTTCAGTTGGTTTCAATCAATTTTGATTAAATTAGGTTGAGTTGTTGATATGCGTAATTCGTGAACTATTTTTGGAATTGCATGTACAATTTGATTCAGTTTTGTTATGAGCATTGAATGATTGAAAGTTCTTGAGTTTTAAAACTCATTTGTGCAATCTTTGGGAAGAAACCAGACCTCATGAGGTATATATAATGCGCCTGTTTGAAAAAGAAGAATGAAAGATTTTACAATCCTAATCCCTACTCTTTATAATTGTTTTCAATTCCTTTTTGTAATTCCTTCTCCTCACCAAAATCTTTGTGAATTTAGATAGTTTAGTTCCTCAACGATATTTGTTATCATTTTATTTCAAATGTTTTACAAAATCTTATGGAACTTTTTTATTAGGATACTATAAATACTATATGTTAGTATTATTTTATAAAACTTTATAGGCTTTATCATATGTTGTTATAGTTATTATATATATATATATATATATATATAATTGCTGGATTGAGTGCTCTACTAATTTTAGCTTTAGTATTAAATTGTTTGACTCTTAGCAAAGCACAAGAAAGAACTCCTTCTCAAGTTGTGAATTCCAGTGTTTTTTTTGTTAGCTAAGTTAGCAACTTATAGAGAAAACATAATGTAATAACATGAGATACTTTGGGAGAAGCAATACGTGTAATTAAGAGAATACTGGGATATAAATACCCAAGCATTACATTGACAGAAAATAATAAGACAAACAACTAAAAATTTACAAACACTGAAATAAGACAAAAAGTACACAATAGGAGAACAAAAGTCAACAACAATGTAGTGAATAAATTCTAAGACTAAAGTCTTCAGTGGTTCTTAAGTCTTTAGTCTTTAGTCTTCTGAGGTTGTGATCCGTTGTTTGGTTCAGTGACTTCTCTGTGTTTGCTTTTCAGCGGTTATTATTGAGATCATCAGTGTTTGTGCTCCAAGGTTATTATGGCAGTGGTTGTGATATGTGGTTGAGCCAGGTGGTGTGTAAACACTTTGTCCGATGATGTGTTCAACAGTTGAGTGCAACTGCATTCGAGGTTAGGATTTAGGGGTTAAACCATTCAGTATTTAACCATAAAGACGGGGAATGTGGTTATGGCTCATCGGTCCTTATTTTCCAACAATCTCCCACTAGACTGATGAAGCCAAAACCACTTATTTCTTTGAGAATTTAATTGTTATCTTGCCTCTCAGGTCAAGTAGAAATTCCTGCATCTTGTGATTTCCTTCAGCATTTTCTATTTCTAGCAGCTTCACCCTTCTTAAATCAGCTTTAGAAAGTTCCAGGATGGAGTACCAATGTGTAAAGAAGGTGCTATAATCATTGTACATCTCTATTGTTATTGAATTGGTTTCTTCATCAAAGAACCATCTCCTAATCGCATGTTGGGAACGGGAGACAAGCAAAAACTGTTGAGGAGGGTTTGGCTTTTGTCTTTTCTGAGGGCTGGACTTTTTGAGAGGAGGAAGAAGAGGTGCTGCTGATTGAGGCATAGGCACAATTTCCCATCTTTTGGCCTTGGATCTTTTCTTTATTATGGTTCTGGCTACAACATATTTACCATGTTTATACCTATCCAGAATATCAGGCTTGATCTCCTCTTCAATTACAAACTTAGCATTAAAGTTGCCACCCAATGGTTTTAGTATTGGGTCAACTTCAAGAGCTCCCATTGATCCACTCATCAGATGATCAATCATGGAGTTTGTGGTGGCTTCCTTGGACTCCTTTAAGGTTGAGGATTTGTAAGGACCAAGGGCATATGATGATTGAGTAGATTCCTACAGAGTTTACGGTGATTCTTATTTACCTTATTTAACTTGGACAAGTCATCATACAAGGTATTATCCCTCCACCTTAGAATGGCATTCCTTGAATCCCAACCATTTTGGATCTCTCTGGTCAGGATCTCTCTTCTTCTTTACTTCTTCCTTTATTCTAGTAGATAGGACTCCAAACTCCAACCTGAGACTAGCATTCTCCTAGTTCATGAAGGTTTCACCTTGTACTTGCCTTCTACAATCAAGAACTTAATTATTTCCTCCCTCTCTGCTTGGTATTCCTTTTTCTATTTTGGATCAAACTGATTAATTTGATCTTGGTAGGCTTGGATAAATTCGTCTCCCAACAGCCAGTGGCTACAAGATCATTTAAGATCTTCTTCTCCCTCTCTTCCACTACACTTTTTATTTTTCTGAGTTTCTTCAGTGGTAGTAAAGTGCCTCTTTGGGGAGAAGGATTGCTTTGCAGGTGAAGGCTAAGGTTCCTCAGATGCAGTGGCAACTGTTTTATAGGCGAGGGTATTTTGGTGGGATGAGGAGAAGAAGGAACATCATCATCATCGTCGATCACAAATTTCCTTTTTCTTGGCCTTAGTGATGAGATGATCTTATTATCATCGCTTTCAGAATCAAATCTTTATTTGGAGTTGGTGGTTTTTGGGGTTTGGCAGAGAACGACTTGTATTTCTTAGCAATGATTTTTTTGGAAAAGAAATATTTATATCAGGTTGGGGTTTGAGAGGAATTTTTGAAAGGTTTAGAATAGTTTGGGAAGCAGATTTGGGAGAATGGGTAGGAGAGGATTCTTTGGTTGGATTTGGGGGGTTTTGATGTATTCATAGGAGTGGGTATTTTGTTTGTGTAGAGGAAATGGGGTTAGTGGATATTTGTACTGGGTTGGTGGATGTTTGTACATGGTTGGTGGATGTTTGCACAGGTGAAGAAATAGGGTTATGGGAAGATGGTTTGGGGGAGTTGTTCTAGATGAAGCTGGTTTAAGCTAAGCTTACAAGGGAGTCTGTTTCAATGGCCTTTATAGGTATGATAGCAGCTGGTTCAATGGCATTGGAATTTGACTTTTTGGTTGTGCCAGAACTGCTAGTGTTCATATGGGAAGAGGCCTCGTTATCTTTTTCTTCAAGGCTAGCCTTGTCACTTTCAGTCTAAAACTGTTGATCTAGAGCAGCCTTGAGGAGAGCCTCTTGGTTTTTCTGCTTTATAGCCTTCATCTTCTGCCGCTCATACTCATCCTTAGCCAGTTTGGCTATCTAAGCAGCATATAGGGGCTTCTCAGTCTCCTTTTTTTGGCTTCATCATCCGATAAAAGGGATTTCAGGTAGATGGAGTGGTTGTCCACCGTTAAACAGGGTGTTTAGGCGGGTGGTGTCAAGGTGGGGAATATTTGAGGTGGGTAAGGTGTGTTGGGGTACCTTCATAGGAAGGTGCCTGCATTGGGTTGGATTTGGCTTGTAGGTCTATGTCATTCAACACTTATGTAACCAACTCAGTGAGTTTGGCTACATTGGTGTGTAGATTTTGTACATTGGTCGCCAATTCCTCAATTTTATGATTTGATTCGTCAATCATTTTAAGGATATCATCTCAATCCCTGCGGTATTGTCAGTTTCAACATGACATGATTCCACCTCGGCATTTTCATGTACCCTTGTTTCATGTATCTCAGCATTTGATTCGTCAATCCTTTTAAGGATATCATCTAAATCTCTGATAGTATTGTCAGTGACAACATGACCTGAGTCCACCTTAGCATTTTCATATACCCTTGTTTCTTGGTACTGGGGATTTTAGCCTCAGTATTGTGAACTTCAATGGCCATTGCCATAGTTGGAGTCTTTGTTCCTATCCAACCTTGTGATAGCCACTTGGACTATTAGAGGCAGTGAACGATCCAACTATATAGTCTGAGTGTGTAGGTGGACTAGGCATCCTTACCTCATCCTTATCTCCATGGGATGGAGATTGAACAGTTTGGGTCATGGTTTGATGAGGATGCTGCTCTGTTTGTGCCTAAGAGCTGTGTCAATCTCATTGAGAAACAGGGTAATTGTATTAAGTGTAGGCTGGATTTGAGAAGCAGAATTGTCCATGGGATATTGGACTCCTGTCTGAGTATCAAGAGATACTTCATCAACTTGTGTGGTTTCCCTTTAGGATAAAACATCATCATGTTGAAAATATTGATGAGGAGTTGACTAGGGTTGAGATTCTGGATTCACCTGAGAGAATATTTCAGTGGATCCTTTTGTCCAGTAGGGATAGTGACATGTTCAAGGATCTCATCCTTCTAAACAGTCTTTTTAGGCTTTTTAGAGGAGGCTTTGGAAGGTTTTCTTTTGGTTTGTTCCTTTGTAGGTGTGAAAGAAGAGGTGGATATGGGTTTAATTTGGATGGTTGTGTCCTTAGTGTCATCCAGTATCTTTGCATCAGTATTTAACCTAACAAAGGTTCGCTTGTCAATTGCCTTGATTTGGAAGAGAAGGACAATGTGAAAAACAATGTTTATTTGATTAAACAGACAAGCCATTACAAACCTACCGTAAATCAGAAACTTAGGGGCCTTTTGGTGATGAACCAAATGATCAAGAATGATCTTTGAAAGGAACACCTTGTTGTTGGTGAAAAGTGCATAGAGAATATATTGCATGTCATATGACATTTCTCCCCAACTTGTGGTTTTCTAAGAAAGACATTGAAGAATCGTATAATAGAGGAACTTGTACTTAGGATTAAAGAAGGTTTTGTGCAGAGTTTAATTCTTTAGAACTCCCTGGTATTCACAATGAACAAATTCAACATGTTGGAGACCCAAAGAGAAGGTTGAAGGGGAGTCAGAATCAAGAAGGTTAAGGGCAAAAGAAATTAGAGTAGGGGTTATAATAACATGTTGCTCAACGATCACTGAAGTGATGCTTACAATAGTGTAATCCTCAGTTACCATAGCAGAATTTGCCCAAAATTGGTGAGGGCAGAGACCGAGATCTGAGGGTTGATGGTAAGAGTAGTGTGAATGAAAGATTTAAAAAGAAGACCGGTTATCTCATCATATTAAGGATAATAGGAGGACTTGGTGAGGTAGGCGATTAGGTTATGGACAGGTGTGAGTTTTAGGGAGTCAAGCGCCATGGATGATTTTTAAAGATGAAACTGAAATCAGAGCGGTTTATGAGTTTTTTAAAATAGGTGAGAAATGCGGAGGACTTAACCGTATTTTGGGTAAGAGCGGAGTTGCAGGAAACAAATGATATTTATAATAAAGAGCGAAGGTCCGATTAGGTCAAAATCGAAAAGGGACAACATGTAAAAAGGATGAAATTGACAAAAAAGGACAAAATAAGACAAACCGACAAAACACACAAAAACTGACATAGGTTTGATAGGAATGAAGCCTGGTCCAATGTTGTTACTCTAAATCATCTTAAACTGAAATCTCATACGAAAATATTAGGGTAAATACATCGAGCTAGCCGACATTTCTCACAAGCCACAATATTTTAGCAAAACTTGACATTCTTGATCGAAGCTTAGGGTAATCATAAAGATCAAGGATGATTGATGGAGTTTTAGAGAAATTAGGGGAAGAACAGAGAATCAACATAGGTCAAGGGGCAAAATAGTAAAAGAACAGATAGTTTGCATCCACGGATAAAATTGTAATCACCGATGGTTACATCCATGGATAAGGATATAATAACGGATGATTATATCCACGTACATGAATATAAAATCGGATGATTATATCCATGGGTAAGAATATAATCACGGATGATCATAAGCACAGATCATAAAAATTTTGTATAACCACAGACTGTTGTAACCACGGAAGGGTTATAACCATGGTTTGTTATAATTTTGAAAGATAACCACGGAGTAAAATGTAACAACGGTTAAGACATAATCGCGGATAGATAGAAACCGTGGAACATAACAACGGATTGGTATGTCCATACTGGTTTAATAGCGATTAGATATATCCATGAAGGAATAAACAAAGGTTACTCTTTTAGTGGTTATTCCTTTTGTCCGTTGTTAGATCAATCAATGGACTGGCCTTTAATGTTTAATAAAAAGAAATAGAGTGAAAGATGAAGAAAACGAAAAATTTTAAATAAAATTTAAAATCAAGCATTTTATTTTGATTCAGACATTGCAGATTAATTAAGTCATATTTCATCATGCCCAATTTAGTACCAAATTTAGAAAAAGTGGATGAATCCAATGGTTTAGTAAAAATATCTACAATTTGATCAATTGTTGAGACACGTTCTAGAACAATTAGTTACTTTCATACATTCTGTTATAAAATGGTGTCTTATTTCTAAAAGAGGAATTTTTATATCAGTTATTCCAAAATCTAGTAATTAGTATTGAAGCCAAAGAATTTGTGTAGTGTAATGGACTGCAGCAATGTAATCAGTTTCATCAATTGACTTTGAATAGAAGTTTGCTTCTTTCTTTGCCAAGGCACCAAATAGTTTGAAAAGAACTAGCATCCTCCAAAAGTTGATTTTTTTGTAAGGGAACATTCTGCATAATCACTATTAAAAAAAGAAACAAGCTTAAAGGTTGATTAGCAGGATACCATATACCAAGGACAAGGTTACCTTTTAGGTATCTGGATATCTTCTTCACAAAGGATAAATGAGATTGATTTAGGGAAGATTGGTATCTGGCACAAACACATGTGGCAAACATAACGTCTGGTCTAGATGCAGTTAGATACGTTAGTGCTCCAATCATACACCTGATGAATGAAAATACCATTTGGTGTTTGTTGAATTTGAAGGCCTAGAAATGTTTATAATTCACTTAATGCATTCATATAAATTTTGAATACACGAGGTTAGAAAATTAATCATATAGAGAAGGATTGATTGAACCAAATATAATGTTGTCAACATAAATTTGGACAAGCAGAAGATCTTTCCCAATCCTTATAGTGAACAAAGTTTTATCTATGGTTCCCTAGGTAAATTCATTTGATAGAAGAAATTGAGACAAAGTGTCATACCAGGCTCTTGGAGCTTGTTTCAAACCTTAAAGTACCTTGTCTATTCTACACACCCAATGAGGATAATGAACATCTTCAATGGCTGGTGGTTGACATACATAGACTTCCTTTTTTATTGTTCCATACAAAAAGGCACTTTTGATGTCCATTTGAAACACTTCTATTTAATGAGAAGTAGCAAAAGCAAGGAAAAGTCTGATCGCTTCTAATCTAGCTACAGGGGCAATGGTTTCATCATAGTCTATGCCTTCCTCTTAGCAGTATCCTTGAACTACCAATCTGGCTTTATTTTTACTACAATACCTCTGTCATCAGTTTTATTTCTAAATACCCATCTAGTTCGTATACGGTATTTGCTTTTTAGAAAGGGAAAAAGAGTCCAAACAATTTGTCTCTTGAATTGGAATAGTTCTTCTTGCATAGCTTCCAAGTTATTATCTTTTAGAGCCTTTTAATATTTAGATGACTCTATTTGGGATAGGAAGACTGTATGAAGATAAATTTTTGCAATTTGGCTTCTGGGTTGGAAACTTTGTTTAAATCACCTAAGATTTGTTCAAGAGGAAGTTTTTTGTCATTAAAATGATCTCTAGACAGTTATTTGTAGAAGGAACATAAAATGTAGAAGGATTCTCAATTGGGGAAGGAGATTCATCAAATGTGGGAGCAGATTCCTATGTAGGAATTATTATTGGTGTGTTGCCAACAACTGGAGATAAAGATGTTAAAATATGCTCAAAAATAAATGGAATATTTCTTAGATGAGAGATGATGGGAAATAAAGAAGGAGATCTGAGAAATCTTCCATTTATTTTTGAGCATATTTTAAAATATTTATCTCCAGTTGTTGACAACACACCAATAATTCTTCCTACATAGGAATCTGCTCCCACATTTGATGAATCTTCTTCCCCAATTGAGAATGTAAATAAAGAAGGAGATCTGAGAAATCTTCAATATATGTGAGATTTTCAGAAGTTTAACAAGATTAAGAAGATTGGGTGAAGATGAAACAGAAGAAAGATAGATGAGATTTTAAGATCAAAAATATCTTCAGGAGTAGCAGAGAAAGAAGGATATGAAAATTCATTGAATTTTACATCTATGGTTTCTTCAACAATCTTTGTTCTAATATTGAAAGCTCTATAGGCTTTTAAGGTTTGAGAATATCCCACAAAGCATTTAAGTCCACCTTTGCAGCAAATTTTGACTAGGAATCGTTTCTGTTTAGTATAAAACAAGGACTTCCAAAAACTCAGAAAAATGATACGAGAGGTTTTATTTTATGAAGGACTTAATAAGCAGTCTTGCTATGTCGTTTCATAATGTGACCTCTGTTCAAGACAGAGCAAGCTGTGTTCACTGCTTCGGCCCAGAAGGATAAGGGTAATCTTGAGTCAGCTAGCATTGTTATAGCAGCTTCAGTAAGTGTCCTATTCTTTCTATCAACTACTCCATTTTGAGCAGGAGTCCTGCGAACACTAAATTGTCTCATAATACCTTTAAGGGTATAGATGTCATCAAGAACTTGTTCTTGAATTCAGTCCCATTATCACTTCTTATTGCTTTGACTGGAAGATCAAATTGTCTTTCAATCTGAGTGATCAGGGCTTTTATTTTATAAGCAATCTCATCTTCGATGAACAAAAAAAAGATCCAATAGTATCTTCAGTAATCATCGGCTTACAACTAAGAAGTGCTTCTTTCTATCTATGCTAGCCACCTTCACTGGACCAAATGTAACATCAGTGCTGGAACCGCCACCGGAACAGTGATCTTAAACAGTATCATGAACAGTAAATAGGTACGAATCATATGCATTTCAGTACATTTCAGATTCATATCATTTATCATTGCCATTTTGTGTATTCATAGAACAAATTCAGAAACAATTAACAGAAACACAGTTCATAACAATGGTTCTTGAGTCAGATAATAATCCGGCAATACAGAACCATCATGTGATTATTTGTTTAGGATTTATTGTGTATAAACGTATGTGAGGCATTACGGAACAAAACACACGAATATTGTTATGTGAATGCTAAACCGACAGGTTATTCGTATAGGTGACGATCTGTACGAATAAACCTGAAAGTTTAACGTTCTGAATGATATTCTATAATTAGAAAACAAGATTGAAAAGTATAGTTATCGTCGTGTTCGTACGAGTGACGATTCGAACGAATACGCGCGACGACCGTACGTTTCGATTTAAACAGTAAGTTAATATTTTAAATTTAAAATAAATAAGAAGATATTAGTTAATTTATTAGGAATCACAACCTAAAATGATTAAAAGATTTCTAATTTTATAATCGTGTCGTTTAGTTGCGAAAGCTACGCAAACCGGTACTTTACGCGAAACCGAACGAGACCGAACATCCGGATATATTTTAACACATTTAATGAAACATTTATGTCACTACCCACCACCAAGACCCCCATTCTTGCTCACATTTTCGTTCTCACATTCTCTCTCTCTAAAAAGTTTTCTCTCAACTTCTCTCTAGAAGATCTCACTCGTTTCAAGTCGGATTCGATCAAATTTAGTGTCATTACGATCCTTTCATCCTGTAGATCACGGAAGTACAAGCATTTTGAGGTTCTATCCACAAGATCTAAGGTAAATAATCATTTTAAATTCGTTTTTATAGTATGTTACGATCCTTAGGGTTTTTATTGATGTTGTAGCCATTTTACACACTAGTAAACACCTAGATGACGCAAGTAATCAACGAGGATTAGGGTAGGCTTTGTGTTGTAACAGATTGTAACTAAAGAAGGGAGGAAGTTACAGGTTCGTGGGGCTAAGAAGCTGGTTGATGCTATAGGTTCGCTGGCCGAACCCTACACGAACCACATGATGCAGCCGAACCCTGTATGGAGCTTCTGCAACGAACCCTGCAGGGACTGCAACGAACCTTTAACTTGTCTGTGCCGAACCCTGCAAGTTATGAGCCACGAACCCTGCATCATCAGACCACCGAACCCTGAAGAAATTGCGACGAACCTTAGGCCTCCCGAACCTTTAGTCGGTACACGAACCAAGGGGCCTAGTTTCACCGAACCCTTATGCATACAACACCATAGAAAATGAACGAACCTTGAGGGTTCGTGGGTAGAAAACTGAGAGCCGAACCCTAAGGGTTCGTTGGTGATGGTTGTAGCCGAACCCAAGGTCAGCCCCTCCAAAGGTTCGCTGCCTTGGGATGAAGTCTAACCCTAGACAACTCTAAAACGGAAATTCTAAGGTGCAAGGGGGTTAGATACGTATGTAGATGTTAGGCAAGGTTTATGAGTGCATGGGAACACACGTAATTTATGCATGGAGTAAATGACTTAGAAATTTCATGGGTTCATGGGTTACGGATTTCTATAACACTACAATTCTTAACATGCAATAAGAGTTTCACATGAGTTGTTGATGATCATAAGATGGATTCATAACCAAATAACATTTTCATGGAGTCACGAGAATCGAAGGTTCAAGTCTAGAAGCCAAATAGTAATCAAAGAAGTTCAATTGGGCCTAAGCGGACCCAATGGGGCTTATTTAAGCCCATCATGTATTAAATGATGACGTAACTCAAGTAATGATATTTTGATAAAATAAAAAGCATTATGAATTTATTTAAAAGTTGGTTTAATAATTTCTAAAGTGTTGTCTAATTTGACATGTGAATTATAAATGGCATAGTTTTCCTTTAGTTAAATTTTGTTATAAAGGATTAACTGTAATGATTTGGTTTAAATATTTATTGGATTGATTGAATTGGGACTTTGTTTTAAATAGACAATATAATTGTCTGGATTTGCTCTAAAAACAAAGGAAACTCTGCCGAAATTTCTAAAAATGTAAAGGTAAGTTATTACAACTAAGTAACTAAACTATGGGATTGGGGATCAAAAAGGGTAACTAGGGTAGATTAGATCTTAATTACACTTAGTACTAAGACACTTAGTTGCACACACACAAAGACCAAGTCTTAGGCACGACGACTACTATGCGTACTTATTATATTCGAATTCTATTAAAATAACTCAGGAACTGAAGAAACTTAGCTTACATACAGAAGCGCGCATTTTGTGTTAGATCAAATTACATAGCAGCACAGGTGAGTTCATTGCCCCTTTTCTAACATTTTGTTTTAAAACGCGGGGCTGAGAAGCATGCGTAACTGTTTATTTAAATTGTTTACTTATATGCTTTCAAAGTTATATGTTTTACATATATATAAATGTTATCCTAGACCATGTCTAGGAAGATTTTATGTAAGTTTTACTAAGCTTATTTACTTATAAACAAAGTGAATAATTGGGTTGAACTAAACAATTCAAAGGAATCAAACCAAACATTTTGACAAATCAAGTGGGTGAATTCAAGGAATCAAACCAAACATTTTGACAAATCAAGTGGGTGAATTCAAGGAAATCAAACCAAACATTTTGACAAACAAGAGTGGGACTTCAAGAAATCAAACAAAACAATCTTTGCAAAGACAACATTCAATGTTCTACAAACCAAGTGTTTGTTGAATAACGAATCAAGTGTACAATCGATCAATGAATCTAGTATTCTATGATCAACGCATCAAGTACATCTTGTGACAGAATCAGACGACTCAATAAATCATTTTCAAGGGAAAACCTGGGAAATATCAGAGATAGCATATGCCAAAAACATGACGAAACATAAAATCTTGCATTTCAAGAAGTCCTAGCTAGACCGTTTGACTTGTAGTTCGTATGTTTGAGGATATTTACAGTTTCCCTAACTACTAAGTACCTAGATTGACAGACTAGTCTACTCGAGTATGACCACAGGCCCCAATCATTAGGACTTAGATTTTTATATAATGTTTATTTATTTATTAAATTAAGCATTTATAACTGTTTATACAATTACTATGGTTGATCATATTGTGTGATGAACTTATGAAATCAACATGGATTTCAAATGATTGTAATTACAGGGACGACAAACAGAGGAGTCGTGGGTAGACGGTAGGGTAAAAATGCCTAATTATCATTAACAACAATGTCCTATGCGGATTAGTATGTGGTGGGATGGCGTCTGGGCGGGGTTGTAGCCTCGACCCAGGGGTATGCCCTATACATAAGCATACCGGTCTGGATGATACATGTGGAGTTAATGAGGTTAGGGTCTTTACCAAAGGAGGTTTTCAAATCATTTTCAATTACTTAAACTATATGAACTCACCAACCATGTGTTGACTTTTGTTTTTGCATGACTTCTTAGGTGATGAACAGGTTAATTAAGAAGTCATTTCTTTTGGACTAGGACTTCATATAGAAGACTAGCATTTTGGACCTGCATACTTTTGAAGACATCATTATACAAATTATTTTGTATATCTTGTGTAAATACAAGATAGTCATTTATTGATGTTTACAATAGATTTACATTGTTAAATTATAAACAATACTACTGTAATTTAACTTTGTAATTCTTTTATATTTAGCATTTCTCATTGACATCATGTGCAATGTAAACAATCTGATCACTTCGATTATCGATCACGATATCGCGCCCCGGGAACCTTCCGCCCGACGGGGATTCCGATCCTACCCCGTCTGCTCGGGGTGTGACAGATTGGTATCAGAGCCATGGTTATAGAGAAATATAGGTCACTTATTTAAATGGTTTGGCCTAGACTATAACCTAGGGACCCTGCATATAGAGAAAACAGGACTTAGGAATTAATTGCATACTGTCTTCTGTATTCGATCATTGCACTAACCGATAACTTTATTGGTTATGATCAGAATGCCGCCGCGAAGACAACCACCCTTGCTACCTCTACCACCACAAGACTTGGCTCCACACTCCTCGACACCGTCACCAAACGATTCACCACCACCACCTCCTCCACCTCCTCCTCCCCCTCCTCCATTGATTAGCCAAGCATCTGGTTCGGGCACAGCACCGACCATGGATCCTGCTACTATCGCTCTGGTGACGTTACTGAGTAGCCAGATGACAAATCAGATGAAAGAAGCGATACCGGAGATGTTCCTTCGTCTTCGTAATGAAATCCTCAACACTGGCAACACATCAGGAGAAGCCAGTGGAAATACTGGAGATTCATCTCATTACTCCTACAAGTCCTTTGTAGAATGTAAACCACCCAGTTTTAGTGGGTCAGAAGGCGCCGTTGGATTAATCCAATGGATTGAGAAGATTGAGGCAACCTTGGATCTTTGCAGTTGCCCTGAACATCACAAGGTCCGTTACTCAGCTGGAACATTCAACAAAAGGGCTCTGACTTGGTGGAATGGTCAGATCAACGCCCAAGGAAGAGAGGAAGCTATGGCAATGCCGTGGGAGGACTTTAAGGCACTGTTGCGAACAGAATTCTGCCCCAAAAATGAGCTGCAAAAGTTGGAGGTTGAACTATCCAACCATGTGATGAAGGGGGCTGATCACATGGGGTACACTACTCGTTTCCACGAGTTAGTTGCTTTGGTACCTGATATGGTACCAACTCTGGAGAAAAGGATAGACCGTTATGTAGGTGGACTTCCCGCCTGCATTCAGGGCATGGTTGTTTCAGCCAACCCTACTACTGTTGAATCTGCAGTGAGACTGTCTGGGAAACTCACTGACCTCATGGTAGCCTCTGGAGTTCTAAAGAAGGAGGCTGAACCCAGTAAGAACAAAGCTGAGTCTTCAAAGAAACCCTCCCATCATCAGAAGAAGAAACAGAAGACCATCAAGAACTACACGGTGGCCACACCTCTGCAACAAGTGGCAGCAACACCACAGAACCTCACCCGCAAACCTTACACTGGCACGTTTCCTTTGTGTGCCAAATGTCAGTATCATCACACTGCTGACACTCCCTGCAAGCAATGCACGGGATGCGGAAGAAAGGGCCATTGGGTCCAGTACTGCCGGATGACACCTAACCAAGCAGTCAACAATGCTGCTTTGGCTCTCCCTCCACCAGCTAATCAGAACCATGGTGGATGCTATAACTGTGGCGAACAAGGCCACTTTGCGAAGAACTGCCCAAAGAAGGCACAACCAGCAGTTCAAGCACCCCGTGGACGAGCCTTTGCCATCGGAGCACCAGCTGCACGCCAGGACCCAAATGTGGTCACTGGTACGTTTTTCTTACATGACTTTTATGCATCTGTTCTATTTGATACTGGTGCGGATCAGAGTTTTATCTCTACCGACTTTGCATGTCAACTAGATTCCATAGAGGAACAGTTAGACTCCCCTTACATTATAGAAGTAGCTAACGGGAAACAGATCACGGTTAGTACAGTTTATAGGAACTGCCCATTGACACTGAATGATCATACATTTACCATCGATTTGATATCGATGGAGCTGGGTAGTTTCGATATCATTGTTGGAATGGATTGGCTTTCCTCAAATCGAGTGGAAGTTATATGTTCTGAAAAGCTGCTTCGAATTCCATTACCGACTGATCGTGTATTGGAAGTAAAAGGGGATCAAACGAAACGAAGTGTCAAAATCATCTCTTACATAAAAGTGCGTAAGTGTCTACAGAAGCGTTGCGTGGCGTTCTTGGCTCATGTGGTGGAAAAGGAGAAGGATAAGAAGAAGATTCAAGATGTACCGGTAGTGAAAGAATATCCAGAAGTGTTTCCTGAAGACCTACCTGGTTTGCCACCTGCGCGACCAGTAGAGTTTCGTATTGACTTAATTCCTGGAGCAACTCCCGTTGCTAAATCTCCTTACAGGTTAGCACCTTCAGAGATGCAGGAATTGTCTAATCAATTACAGGAGCTACTTGACAAGGGTTTCATCAGACCGAGCTACTCACCTTGGGGAGCTCCGGTCTTGTTCGTGAAAAAGAAAGACGGATCGTTCAGAATGTGCATAGATTACAGAGAGCTGAACAAACTAACTATCAAGAATCGGTATCCATTGCCGAGGATTGATGATTTGTTTGACCAACTGCAAGGAGCTCAATATTTCTCAAAGATTGACTTGCGGTCTGGATATCATCAACTGAGAGTTCAAGATGAAGACATACCGAAAACGTCCTTCCGAACCAGATATGGGCATTATGAATTTATGGTGATGCCCTTCGGATTGACAAATGCACCTGCGGTTTTCATGGACCTCATGAACCGAGTGTGCAAGCCGTACTTGGATCAATTTGTCATTGTCTTTATTGATGACATACTGATTTATTCCAAGACCAAAACAGAACATGAGCAACACCTTAGAAAGATCTTGGAGCTGTTGAAGAAAGAGTAACTCTATGCTAAATTCTCTAAGTGTGAATTCTGGCTAAGAGAAGTTCAATTTTTGGGTCATGTAGTCAACAGCGAGGGAATTCATGTAGATCCTGCCAAGATCGAGGCGATAAAGAATTGGGACACTCCGAAGACACCGACGGAGATACGGTCTTTTATGGGATTGGCAGGTTATTATAGAAGGTTCATCTCGAATTTTTCTAAGATAGCTCTACCACTCACTAAGTTAACCCAAAAAAGTGAACCGTTTGTCTGGGAGCAGAAACAGGAAGATGCTTTTCAGACATTGAAACAGAAACTATGTGATGCTCCAATCCTATCTCTCCCAGAGGGCTGTGATGACTTTGTGGTATACTGTGATGCTTCCCATCAGGGACTCGGTTGCGTGTTAATGCAACGGGACAAAGTTATAGCCTATGCATCAAGACAGTTAGAGGTTCATGAGAAGAACTACACTACTCATGATCTTGAACTCGGAGCTGTAATCTTCGCACTGAAGATTTGGAGACATTATTTATATGGCACCAAGTGTACCATATTCACTGATCACAAGAGTCTGCAACACATCTTTGATCAGAAGGAGCTCAACATGCGACAACGTCGTTGGGTTGAACTTCTGAATGATTATGATTGTGTAATTAAGTATCATCCGGGAAAGGCGAACGTTGTAGCTGATGCCTTGAGCCGGAAAGAACGGGTCAAACCCCTACGTGTTAGAGCAATGGGGATAACCGTGCAGACCAGTTTAAGTGACAAGATTATCCAAGCACAACAAGAAGCACTTGACCAAGGCAATTTGAAGAGGGAACTTGATTGCGGAGCAGAGAAACAGTTTGACACGAAGCCTGATGGAATGATCTACTACCGAGAACGTATATGGATCCCGGCGGTGGATGAATTGAGAAGACTTATCTTTAATGAAGCACACAAGACTAAGTACTCTGTCCATCCGGGCGCTGATAAAATGTACCAAGACTTGCGTGGATTTTATTGGTGGCCTGGAATGAAGAAAGACATAGCCGAGTATGTCGGTCAGTGTCTGACGTGTGCGAAGGTAAAGGCGGAACATCAGAGACCGTCTGGTCTACTGGAACAGCCTGAGATTCCGCTCTGGAAGTGGGAACAAATAGCTATGGATTTCATTACCAAGCTACCCCGCACCTCCAGTGGTCATGATACAATTTGGGTGATCATTGATCGTTTAACAAAATCTGCTCATTTCTTGCCCATGCGTGAGAACTTCACCATGGATAAACTGGCAAGATTATACATCAACGAGATAGTGGTACGCCACGGTGTGCCATTGTCTATTATCTCTGATAGAGACAGCAGATTCACATCAAGGTTCTGGCAATCACTGCAGAAATCTCTAGGGACACATTTACATCTGAGTACAGCTTACCATCCACAAACGGATGGCCAAAGCGAACGTACTATACAGACCCTAGAGGATATGTTAAGAACCTGTGTATTGAACTTCGATGGGAACTGGGACTCCCATTTGCCACTGATTGAGTTCTCCTACAATAACAGTTACCACAGCAGTATCGGATGTGCACCATTCGAGGCTCTTTATGGCCAGAAATGTCGATCACCGATCTGTTGGACTGAAATTGGAGACGACCGAATAACTGGACCAGAACTTATCCAAGAAACCACTGACAAGATAGCTCAGATTCAAAGAAGACTACAAGCAACAAGGAGCAGACAAAAGAGCTACGCCGACAAACGGCGCAAGCCGTTGGAATTCCAAGTGGGAGATCGTGTAATGTTGAAGGTATCCCCATGGAAAGGTGTTGTACGCTTTGGAAAGAAAGGCAAATTAGCACCAAGATACGTGGGACCGTTCGAGATCATCGAACGTATAGGTCCTGTAGCTTATCGACTGAGATTACCAGATGAACTCAGTGGTGTGCATGACGTGTTTCACGTCTCAAACCTAAAGAAATGCCTTGCTGACGAGTCTCTCATCATTCCAATCGAAGAGATTCAAGTCGATGAACAGTTACATTTCATTGAAGAACCTTTAGAGATTATGGATCGCAAGGTTAAACAACTGAGGCGAAGTCGTATTCCTATTGTAAAGGTTTGATGGAATTCAAGACGCGGGCCCGAGTTTACTTGGGAACGTGAAGATCACATGAAGTTAAAGTATCCCCAATTGTTTGAAGAGGAATCTGTAACTGATAACAACTCTTAAATTTCGGGACGAAATTTCTCTAACAAGGGGAGACTGTAACATCAGTGCTGGAACCGCCACCGGAACAGTGATCTTAAACAGTATCATGAACAGTAAACAGGTACGAATCATATACATTTCAGTACATTTCAGATTCATATCATTTATCATTGCCATTTTGTGTATTCATAGAACAAATTCAGAAACAATTAACAGAAACACAGTTCATAACAATGGTTCTTGAGTCAGATAATAATCCGGCAATACAGAACCATCATGTGATTATTTGTTTAGGATTTATTGTGTATAAACGTATGTGAGGCCTTACGGAACAAAACACACGAATATTGTTATGTGAATGCTAAACCGACAGGTTATTCGTATAGGTGACGATCTGTACGAATAAACCTGAAAGTTTAACGTTCTGAATGATATTCTATAATTAGAAAACAAGATTGAAAAGTATAGTTATCGTCGTGTTCGTACGAGTGACTATTCAAACGAATACGCGCGACGACCGTACGTTTCGATTTAAACAGTAAGTTAATATTTTAAATTAAAAATAAATAAGAAGATATTAGTTAATTTATTAGGAATCACAACCTAAAATGATTAAAAGATTTCTAATTTTATAATCGTGTCATTTAGTTGCGAAAGCTACGCGAACCGGTACTTTACGCGAAACCGAACGAGACCGAACATCCGGATATATATTTTAACACATTTAATGAAACATTTATGTCACCACCCACCACCAAGACCCCCATTCTTGCTCACATTTTCGTTCTCACATTCTCTCTCTCTAAAAAGTTTTCTCTCAACTTCTCTCTAGAAGATCTCACTCGTTTCAAGTCGGATTCGATCAAATTTAGTGTCATTACGATCCTTTCATCCTGTAGATCACGGAAGTACAAGCATTTTGAGGTTCTATCCACAAGATCTAAGGTAAATAATCATTTTAAATTCGTTTTTATAGTATGTTACGATCCTTAGGGTTTTTATTGATGTTGTAGCCATTTTACACACTAGTAAACACCTAGATGACGCAAGTAATCAACGAGGATTAGGGTAGGCTTTGTGTTGTAACAGATTGTAACTAAAGAAGGGAGGAAGTTACAGGTTCGTGGGGCTAAGAAGCTGGTTGATGCTATAGGTTCGCTGGCCGAACCCTACACGAACCACATGATGCAGCCGAACCCTGTATGGAGCTTCTGCAACGAACCCTGCAGGGACTGCAACGAACCTTTAACTTGTCTGTGCCGAACCCTGCAAGTTATGAGCCACGAACCCTGCATCATCAGACCACCGAACCCTGAAGAAATTGCGACGAACCTTAGCCCTCCCGAACCTTTAGTCGGTACACGAACCAAGGGGCCTAGTTTCACCGAACCCTTATGCATACAACACCATAGAAAATGAACGAACCTTGAGGGTTCGTGGGTAGAAAACTGAGAGCCGAACCCTAAGGGTTCGTTGGTGATGGTTGTAGCCGAACCCAAGGTCAGCCCCTCCAAAGGTTCGCTGCCTTGGGATGAAGTCTAACCCTAGACAACTCTAAAACGGAAATTCTAAGGTGCAAGGGGGTTAGATACGTATGTAGATGTTAGGCAAGGTTTATGAGTGCATGGGAACACACGTAATTTATGCATGGAGTAAATGACTTAGAAATTTCATGGGTTCATGGGTTACGGATTTCTATAACACTACAATTCTTAACATGCAATAACAGTTTCACATGAGTTGTTGATGATCATAAGATGGATTCATAACCAAATAACATTTTCATGGAGTCACGAGAATCGAAGGTTCAAGTCTAGAAGCCAAATGGTAATCAAAGAAGTTCAATTGGGCCTAAGCGGACCCAATGGGGCTTATTTAAGCCCATCATGTATTAAATGATGACGTAACTCAAGTAATGATATTTTGATAAAATAAAAAGCATTATGAATTTATTTAAAAGTTGGTTTAATAATTTCTAAAGTGTTGTCTAATTTGAAATGTGAATTATAAATGGCATAGTTTTCCTTTAGTTAAATTTTGTTATAAAGGATTAACTGTAATGATTTGGTTTAAATATTTATTGGATTGATTGAATTGGGACTTTGTTATAAATAGACAATATAATTGTCTGGATTTGTTCAAAAAACAAAGGAAACTCTGCCGAAATTTCTAAAAATGTAAAGGTAAGTTATTACAACTAAGTAACTAAACTATGGGATTGGGGATCAAAAAGGGTAACTAGGGTAGATTAGATCTTAGTTACACTTAGTACTAAGACACTTAGTTGCACACACACAAAGACCAAGTCTTAGGCACGACGACTACTATGCGTACTTATTATATTCGAATTCTATTAAAATAACTCAGGAACTGAAGAAACTTAGCTTACATACAGAAGCGCGCATTTTGTGTTAGATCAAATTACATAGCAGCACAGGTGAGTTCATTGCCCCTTTTCTAACATTTTGTTTTAAAACGCGGGGCTGAGAAGCATGCGTAACTGTTTATTTAAATTGTTTACTTATATGCTTTCAAAGTTATATGTTTTACATATATATAAATGTTATCCTAGACCATGTCTAGGAAGATTTTATGTAAGTTTTACTAAGCTTATTTACTTATAAACAAAGTGAATAATTGGGTTGAACTAAACAATTCAAAGGAATCAAACCAAACATTTTGACAAATCAAGTGGGTGAATTCAAGGAATCAAACCAAACATTTTGACAAATCAAGTGGGTGAATTCAAGGAAATCAAACCAAACATTTTGACAAACAAGAGTGGGACTTCAAGAAATCAAACAAAACAATCTTTGCAAAGACAACATTCAATGTTCTACAAACCAAGTGTTTGTTGAATAACGAATCAAGTGTACAATCGATCAATGAATCTAGTATTCTATGATCAACGCATCAAGTACATCTTGTGACAGAATCAGACGACTCAATAAATCATTTTCAAGGGAAAACCTGGGAAATATCAGAGATAGCATACGCCAAAAACATGACGAAACATAAAATCCTGCATTTCAAGAAGTCCTAGCTAGACCGTTTGACTTGTAGGTCGTATGTTTGAGGATATTTACAGTTTCCCTAACTACTAAGTACCTAGATTGACAGACTAGTCTACTCGAGTATGACCACAGGCCCCAATCATTAGGACTTAGATTTTTATATAATGTTTATTTATTTATTAAATTAAGCATTTATAACTGTTTATACAGTTACTATGGTTGATCATATTGTGTGATGAACTTATGAAATCAACATGGATTTCAAATGATTGTAATTACAGGGACGACAAACAGAGGAGTCATGGGTAGACGGTAGGGTAAAAATGCCTAATTATCATTAACAACAATGTCCTATGCGGATTAGTATGTGGTGGGATGGCGTCTGGGCGGGGTTGTAGCCTCGACCCAGGGGTATGCCCTATACATAAGCATACCGGTCTGGATGATACATGTGGAGTTAATGAGGTTAGGGTCTTTACCAAAGGAGGTTTTCAAATCATTTTCAATTACTTAAACTATATGAACTCACCAACCATGTGTTGACTTTTGTTTTTGCATGACTTCTCAGGTGATGAACAGGTTAATTAAGAAGTCATTTCTTTTGGACTAGGACTTCATATAGAAGACTAGCATTTTGGACCTGCTTACTTTTGAAGACATCATTATACAAATTATTTTGTATATCTTGTGTAAATACAAGATAGTCATTTATTGATGTTTACAATAGATTTACATTGTTAAATTATAAACAATACTACTGTAATTTAACTTTGTAATTCTTTTATATTTAGCATTTCTCATTGACATCATGTGCAATGTAAACAATCTGATCACTTCGATTATCACTCACGATATCGCGCCCCGGGAACCTTCCGCCCGACGGGGATTCCGATCCTACCCCGTCGGCTCGGGGTGTGACACCAAACAAATCCATGTGCAGCATGTGAAGAAAAGATTTTGTTTTTGATTCCTTAATATACTTATGTGATGAATTATGTTGCCTCCCTTTTATGCAAGAATCATGTTGACCTTCAAAGTGAATTTCTTTGGAAGGAAATCCTCTTACATGTGAAAGAGTAGAAAAGTTATGAAAGGTTTGATGATTTTGATGGCTAAATCTCCTATGCCATAAGGTAATTTTAGAAGATGAAACCTTTGAAATAAAGCAAGTGGGGGTTAAAGACTTAGAGTCAGTTGTCATGTCGACAACATAGACATTTCCACAACTCTTTGCTAGTCAAGAGAGTGTGTTGTTCAACTAAGACCTTTATTTTAGATACACTCAAGAGATTAAACTCGAGCTTGTCAACTGAAGAAACACCATTAAAGTGCATTTTTCCACTTGAGACAAAGCCAGGCCCAACTATCCAACCCTTTGCATTATTTCCAAAGAACACAGATCCTTCATTCTTTGAAGTGATATTTTTGAGAATAGATTTGCATCCATTTATATCCCTAGATCCTCCGCTGTCCATGTACCATAAACTATTCAAGCATGGAGAAACTCTCTTCATATAAGGACTAAATGCAATAAGTTAGATATGTGTCTATAATTTCTATTTAGAGTAGAGAAGAGAATTAAGAGTTAGTTTATTTTTGCACATTCATGAGTTGTGGCATCATCATAATCAACAGTTGTCAATTTTGACTTAACACACCAATCTGTGAGTTCACAGATGAAGTGTTAACAGCAACAAATGGATAATATGGAGGGGTAACTATAGGAGAGTGAATGGAAGAAGGTCCAATAGTTGAGGCCTACAAATTGGTGCAGGAGGTGGCGGTGTATGAAAGGAAGGATGTCTCATAGGACTGAAGACCTTTTATACGTGAGTTTTCATCTGCTAAGCACATTTTAAGGTTTGACACATGAAATGTCGGATGTGCATTTGAAAGTTCTTCAGGCAGCTCAAGTCGATAAGCCTTTTTACCTATCCTTTCCAAGATTTTGAATGGGCCTACATATCAAGGAGCTAACTTGCCCTTCTTTCCAAATCGGACAACTCCTTTCCAAGGAGATACCTTGAGTGGAACAAGGTCGTTAACTTAAAATTCCAACGGCATTCACTAATTGTCGGCATAACTCTTTTGTCGGCTTTTAGCGGTAGTAATATTTTCATGAATACGAATAATTTGGTTTGAAGTTTCTTGAACCACTTCAGGACCTGTAACTTGAGCTTCCCCAAGCTCATTCTAGCAAACCGGACAGTGACATTTTTCCGACCGTAAAGTGCCTCGAAAAGAGCCATCTCGATAAGAGGTAGGTAAGAATCCCAATTCCCACCGAAATCAATCACAAAACACCATAGCATGTCTACCAAGGTTTGTGGGTGATAACTGGTGCTAAGATTTAAAGGAGTCCTGAGAGCATATTGTAACGATTGACATAAATATGATATAAAACGACCACCCCGATCAGAGATGATATTCAGAGGAATGCCATGTCTACACACAATATTTTTGATGTAAATCCGTGCTAGTACTTCCACACGATAGGTTTGGCGGATAGGAATGAAATGAGCAGATTTTGTAAGTCGGTCAACGATTACGCAAATAGTGCACGGGAGTTTGGTTATAAAAAACATTACAATACCTTCCCATTTCCATACGAGAGTTTCCTGTTGTTCAAGTAATCCTGATGATCATTGATGTTCAACTTTGACTTTGGAACACGTAACACACTTGGTTATGAATAGAACATCTTTTTTCATTCCTGGCCACCAATATTGAACCCGAAGGTCTTTGCACATTTTGTCGGCACTAGGGTGAATGGAATATCGAGACTTATGAGCTTCTTGCATGATGAGTCCTCGTAACTCATTTTGACTTGGGACCTAAAGACAATTGTGCAAGTGTATCAAACCATTTAGCTTGGTCTCAAATTGAAGTTCGGCACTTCATTGTGCAATTTGCCTGAGGTGATTGTTATTTGTTGCACTTTGAGGATACCAGTCTGAAGATACGATATGATTTTTAAGCTATGGAGTACGATAGATTCATTATACGCTTTTCGACTGAGAGCATCCGCTACGACATTAGCCTTTCTTGGGTGATAACGAATTTAACATTCGTAATCATGAACACCACACACTTAGTAATGTATAGGTAATGTCTCTATATTGTTAAAGAAAACACAACCACACTGAGCTCGAGGTCGTGAGTAGTATAGTTCCTTTGATGAATCTACAATTTTCAAGATGCAAATGCAATGACCTTTCCCCGTTGCATTAAGACAAAACTAAGGCCCTAATTCGAATTATCCCAATAAACTACGAAGTTCCCATTTCCATCGAGGAGAGTAAGGATCTGTGAATTAAATAGCTTGTGCTTTAGAGTTTGGAATGCTTGCTCTTGATCAAATTCCTACTTGTATGGTTTCCCTTTGTGAGCTAAGGCAGTAAGTGGTAAGGCTATTTTGGAGATATTTGAAATAAACTGACAATAGTAACCAGCTAGACTAAGAAATTATCTAAATTTAGTTGGGGTTATTGGTGCCTTCCGATTCTTCATGGTCTCAATCTTTGCAGGATCCATGAGAATCCCTTGTTCGTTTACGATGTGTCCCAAAAATTGAACCACTTTAAGCCAGAATTAACATTTTGAGAATTTCTCAAAAAGTTGTTCTTTCTTTAGGAGCTCCAGAATGGTTCGAAGGTGATTTTCATGCTTGGTTTTGGACTCGGAGTGTGTCAAGATTTCTTCGTTGAAGACAATGACAAACTTATCAAGGTACGGTCTACAAACTCGGTTCATTAAGCACATAAACATTGCAGGTGCATTCGTTAATCCAAAAGGCATCACCATGAACTCGTAGTTTCCATACCTTGAACAAAAAGCGGTTTTTGGTATGTCGTATTCGTTAACATGTAATTTATCTTAACCAAAATGTAAATCAATCTTTGAGAATCATTTTGCACCTTGGAGTTGATCAAAGAGGCCATGTATTCTAGGTAGGCAGTGTTTGTTCTTAATCATGAGTTTGTTGAGTTCACGATAGTCGATACACATATGAACAGAATGGTGTATATTCTTCAAAAATAGAACGGGTGCACCCTAAGGAGAGAAACTTGGCCGGATGAATCCCTTATTAGTTAATACTTGCACTTGACCTGCAAGTTCTTGGAGTTTAGATGCTGCAAGACGGTAATAGGGTTTCACAAGGGGTTAGCACCTGGAATAAGATTGATACGAAAATCGACTTGTCAAGTCGGAGGTAAATGGATGACGTTTTTGGAAACTTCTTTGGGAAAGTCGCAATTGTAAGAGTAAGGCTGTTGTTCTTTTATTCACCATACACCTTGAGTTCTTGAAGTTGTTTTTGCATGACTTCTCAGGTGATGAACAGGTTAATTAAGAAGTCATTTCTTTTGGACTAGGACTTCATATAGAAGACTAGCATTTTGGACCTGCATACTTTTGAAGACATCATTATACAAATTATTTTGTATATCTTGTGTAAATACAAGACAGTCATTTATTGATGTTTACAATAGATTTACATTGTTAAATTATAAACAATACTACTGTAATTTAACTTTGTAATTCTTTTATATTTAGCATTTCTCATTGACATCATGTGCAATGTAAACAATCTGATCACTTCGATTATCACTCACGATATCGCGCCCCGGGAACCTTCCGCCCGACGGGGATTCCGATCCTACCCCGTCGGCTCGGGGTGTGACACCAAACAAATCCATGTGCAGCATGTGAAGAAAAGCTTTTGTTTTTGATTCCTTAATATACTTATGTGATGAATTATGTTGCCTCCCTTTTATGCAAGAATCATGTTGACCTTCAAAGTGAATTTCTTTGGAAGGAAATCCTCTTACATGTGAAAGAGTAGAAAAGTTATGAAAGGTTTGATGATTTTGATGGCTAAATCTCCTATGCCATAAGGTAATTTTAGAAGATGAAGCCTTTGAAATAAAGCAAGTGGGGGTTAAAGACTTAGAGTCGGTTGTCATGTCGACAACATAGACATTTCCACATCTCTTTGCTAGTCAAGAGAGTGTGTTGTTCAACTAAGACCTTTATTTTAGATACACTCAAGAGATTAAACTCGAGCTTGTCAACTGAAGAAACATCATTAAAGTGCATTTTTCCACTTGAGACAAAGCCAGGCCCAACTATCCAACCCTTTGCATTATTTCCAAAGAACACAGATCCTTCATTCTTTGAAGTGATATTTTTGAGAATAGATTTGCATCCATTTATATCCCTAGATCCTCCGCTGTCCATGTACCATAAACTATTCAAGCATGGAGAAACTCTCTTCATATAAGGACTAAATGCAATAAGTTAGATATGTGTCTATAATTTCTATTTAGAGTAGAGAAGAGAATTAAGAGTTAGTTTATTTTTGCACATTCATGAGTTGTGGCATCAACATAATCAACAGTTGTCAATTTTGACTTAACACACCAATCTGTGAGTTCACAGATGAAGTGTTAACAGCAACAAATGGATAATATGGAGGGGTAACTATAGGAGAGTGAATGGAAGAAGGTCCAATAGTTGAGGCCTACAAATTGGTGCAGGAGGTGGCGGTGTATGAAAGGAAGGATGTCTCATAGGACTGAAGACCTTTTATACGTGAGTTTTCATCTGCTAAGCACATTTTAAGGTTTGACACATGAAATGTCGGATGTGCATTTGAAAGTTCTTCAGGCAGCTCAAGTCGATAAGCCTTTTTACCTATCCTTTCCAAGATTTTGAATGGGCCTACATATCAAGGAGCTAACTTGCCCTTCTTTCCAAATCGGACAACTCCTTTCCAAGGAGATACCTTGAGTGGAACAAGGTCGTTAACTTAAAATTCCAACGGCATTCACTAATTGTCGGCATAACTCTTTTGTCGGCTTTTAGCGGTAGTAATATTTTCATGAATACGAATAATTTGGTTTGAAGTTTCTTGAACCACTTCAGGACCTGTAACTTGAGCTTCCCCAAGCTCATTCTAGCAAACCGGACAGTGACATTTTTCCGACCGTAAAGTGCCTCGAAAAGAGCCATCTCGATAAGAGGTAGGTAAGAATCCCAATTCCCACCGAAATCAATCACAAAACACCATAGCATGTCTACCAAGGTTTGTGGGTGATAACTGGTGCTAAGATTTAAAGGAGTCCTGAGAGCATATTGTAACGATTGACATAAATATGATATAAAACGACCACCCCGATCAGAGATGATATTCAGAGGAATGCCATGTCTACACACAATATTTTTGATGTAAATCCGTGCTAGTACTTCCACACGATAGGTTTGGCGGATAGGAATGAAATGAGCAGATTTTGTAAGTCGGTCAACGATTACGCAAATAGTGCACGGGAGTTTGGTTATAAAAAACATTACAATACCTTCCCATTTCCATACGAGAATTTCCTGTTGTTCAAGTAATCCTGATGATCATTGATGTTCAACTTTGACTTTGGAACACGTAACACACTTGGTTATGAATAGAACATCTTTTTTCATTCCTGGCCACCAATATTGAACCCGAAGGTCTTTGCACATTTTGTCGGCACTAGGGTGAATGGAATATCGAGACTTATGAGCTTCTTGCATGATGAGTCCTCGTAACTCATTTTGACTTGGGACCTAAAGACAATTGTGCAAGTGTATCAAACCATTTAGCTTGGTCTCAAATTGAAGTTCGGCACTTCATTGTGCAATTTGCCTGAGGTGATTGTTATTTGTTGCACTTTGAGGATACCAGTCTGAAGATACGATATGATTTTTAAGCTATGGAGTACGATAGATTCATTATACGCTTTTCGACTGAGAGCATCCGCTACGACATTAGCCTTTCTTGGGTGATAACGAATTTAACATTCGTAATCATGAACACCACACACTTAGTAATGTATAGGTAATGTCTCTATATTGTTAAAGAAAACACAACCACACTGAGCTCGAGGTCGTGAGTAGTATAGTTCCTTTGATGAATCTACAATTTTCAAGATGCAAATGCAATGACCTTTCCCCGTTGCATTAAGACAAAACTAAGGCCCTAATTCGAATTATCCCAATAAACTACGAAGTTCCCATTTCCATCGAGGAGAGTAAGGATCTGTGAATTAAATAGCTTGTGCTTTAGAGTTTGGAATGCTTGCTCTTGATCAAATTCCTACTTGTATGGTTTCCCTTTGTGAGCTAAGGCAGTAAGTGGTAAGGCTATTTTGGAGATATTTGAAATAAACTGACAATAGTAACCAGCTAGACTAAGAAATTATCTAAATTTAGTTGGGGTTATTGGTGCCTTCCGATTCTTCATGGTCTCAATCTTTGCAGGATCCATGAGAATCCCTTGTTCGTTTACGATGTGTCCCAAAAATTGAACCACTTTAAGCCAGAATTAACATTTTGAGAATTTCTCAAAAAGTTGTTCTTTCTTTAGGAGCTCCAGAATGGTTCGAAGGTGATTTTCATGCTTGGTTTTGGACTCGGAGTGTGTCAAGATTTCTTCGTTGAAGACAATGACAAACTTATCAAGGTACGGTCTACAAACTCGGTTCATTAAGCACATAAACATTGCAGGTGCATTCGTTAATCCAAAAGGCATCACCATGAACTCGTAGTTTCCATACCTTGAACAAAAAGCGGTTTTTGGTATGTCGTATTCGTGAACATGTAATTTATCTTAACCAAAATGTAAATCAATCTTTGAGAATCATTTTGCACCTTGGAGTTGATCAAAGAGGCCATGTATTCTAGGTAGGCAGTGTTTGTTCTTAATCATGAGTTTGTTGAGTTCACGATAGTCGATACACATATGAACAGAATGGTGTATATTCTTCAAAAATAGAACGGGTGCACCCTAAGGAGAGAAACTTGGCCGGATGAATCCCTTATTAGTTAATACTTGCACTTGACCTGCAAGTTCTTGGAGTTTAGATGCTGCAAGACGGTAATAGGGTTTCACAAGGGGTTAGCACCTGGAATAAGATTGATACGAAAATCGACTTGTCAAGTCGGAGGTAAATGGATGACGTTTTTGGAAACTTCTTTGGGAAAGTCGCAATTGTAAGAGTAAGGCTGTTGTTCTTTTATTCACCATACACCTTGAGTTCTTGAAGTTGTTTTTGCATGACTTCTCAGGTGATGAACATGTTAATTAAGAAGTCATTTCTTTTGGACTAGGACTTCATATAGAAGACTAGCATTTTGGACCTGCATACTTTTGAAGACATCATTATACAAATTATTTTGTATATCTTGTGTAAATACAAGACAGTCATTTATTGATGTTTACAATAGATTTACATTGTTAAATTATAAACAATACTACTGTAATTTAACTTTGTAATTCTTTTATATTTAGCATTTCTCATTGACATCATGTGCAATGTAAACAATCTGATCACTTCGATTATCACTCACGATATCGCGCCCCGGGAACCTTCCGCCCGACGGGGATTCCGATCCTACCCCGTCGGCTCGGGGTGTGACACCAAACAAATCCATGTGCAGCATGTGAAGAAAAGCTTTTGTTTTTGATTCCTTAATATACTTATGTGATGAATTATGTTGCCTCCCTTTTATGCAAGAATCATGTTGACCTTCAAAGTGAATTTCTTTGGAAGGAAATCCTCTTACATGTGAAAGAGTAGAAAAGTTATGAAAGGTTTGATGATTTTGATGGCTAAATCTCCTATGCCATAAGGTAATTTTAGAAGATGAAGCCTTTGAAATAAAGCAAGTGGGGGTTAAAGACTTAGAGTCGGTTGTCATGTCGACAACATAGACATTTCCACATCTCTTTGCTAGTCAAGAGAGTGTGTTGTTCAACTAAGACCTTTATTTTAGATACACTCAAGAGATTAAACTCGAGCTTGTCAACTGAAGAAACATCATTAAAGTGCATTTTTCCACTTGAGACAAAGCCAGGCCCAACTATCCAACCCTTTGCATTATTTCCAAAGAACACAGATCCTTCATTCTTTGAAGTGATATTTTTGAGAATAGATTTGCATCCATTTATATCCCTAGATCCTCCGCTGTCCATGTACCATAAACTATTCAAGCATGGAGAAACTCTCTTCATATAAGGACTAAATGCAATAAGTTAGATATGTGTCTATAATTTCTATTTAGAGTAGAGAAGAGAATTAAGAGTTAGTTTATTTTTGCACATTCATGAGTTGTGGCATCATCATAATCAACAGTTGTCAATTTTGACTTAACACACCAATCTGTGAGTTCACAGATGAAGTGTTAACAGCAACAAATGGATAATATGGAGGGGTAACTATAGGAGAGTGAATGGAAGAAGGTCCAATAGTTGAGGCCTACAAATTGGTGCAGGAGGTGGCGGTGTATGAAAGGAAGGATGTCTCATAGGACTGAAGACCTTTTATACGTGAGTTTTCATCTGCTAAGCACATTTTAAGGTTTGACACATGAAATGTCGGATGTGCATTTGAAAGTTCTTCAGGCAGCTCAAGTCGATAAGCCTTTTTACCTATCCTTTCCAAGATTTTGAATGGGCCTACATATCAAGGAGCTAACTTGCCCTTCTTTCCAAATCGGACAACTCCTTTCCAAGGAGATACCTTGAGTGGAACAAGGTCGTTAACTTAAAATTCCAACGGCATTCACTAATTGTCGGCATAACTCTTTTGTCGGCTTTTAGCGGTAGTAATATTTTCATGAATACGAATAATTTGGTTTGAAGTTTCTTGAACCACTTCAGGACCTGTAACTTGAGCTTCCCCAAGCTCATTCTAGCAAACCGGACAGTGACATTTTTCCGACCGTAAAGTGCCTCGAAAAGAGCCATCTCGATAAGAGGTAGGTAAGAATCCCAATTCCCACCGAAATCAATCACAAAACACCATAGCATGTCTACCAAGGTTTGTGGGTGATAACTGGTGCTAAGATTTAAAGGAGTCCTGAGAGCATATTGTAACGATTGACATAAATATGATATAAAACGACCACCCCGATCAGAGATGATATTCAGAGGAATGCCATGTCTACACACAATATTTTTGATGTAAATCCGTGCTAGTACTTCCACACGATAGGTTTGGCGGATAGGAATGAAATGAGCAGATTTTGTAAGTCGGTCAACGATTACGCAAATAGTGCACGGGAGTTTGGTTATAAAAAACATTACAATACCTTCCCATTTCCATACGAGAATTTCCTGTTGTTCAAGTAATCCTGATGATCATTGATGTTCAACTTTGACTTTGGAACACGTAACACACTTGGTTATGAATAGAACATCTTTTTTCATTCCTGGCCACCAATATTGAACCCGAAGGTCTTTGCACATTTTGTCGGCACTAGGGTGAATGGAATATCGAGACTTATGAGCTTCTTGCATGATGAGTCCTCGTAACTCATTTTGACTTGGGACCTAAAGACAATTGTGCAAGTGTATCAAACCATTTAGCTTGGTCTCAAATTGAAGTTCGGCACTTCATTGTGCAATTTGCCTGAGGTGATTGTTATTTG
Organism: Mikania micrantha; assembly: GCA_009363875.1. NCBI lineage: Eukaryota > Viridiplantae > Streptophyta > Magnoliopsida > Asterales > Asteraceae > Mikania > Mikania micrantha. The sequence continues at coordinate 81,046,658 of CM018691.1, read as the reverse complement.
TTGCACTTTGAGGATACCAGTCTGAAGATACGATATGATTTTTAAGCTATGGAGTACGATAGATTCATTATACGCTTTTCGACTGAGAGCATCCGCTACGACATTAGCCTTTCTTGGGTGATAACGAATTTAACATTCGTAATCATGAACACCACACACTTAGTAATGTATAGGTAATGTCTCTATATTGTTAAAGAAAACACAACCACACTGAGCTCGAGGTCGTGAGTAGTATAGTTCCTTTGATGAATCTACAATTTTCAAGATGCAAATGCAATGACCTTTCCCCGTTGCATTAAGACAAAACTAAGGCCCTAATTCGAATTATCCCAATAAACTACGAAGTTCCCATTTCCATCGAGGAGAGTAAGGATCTGTGAATTAAATAGCTTGTGCTTTAGAGTTTGGAATGCTTGCTCTTGATCAAATTCCTACTTGTATGGTTTCCCTTTGTGAGCTAAGGCAGTAAGTGGTAAGGCTATTTTGGAGATATTTGAAATAAACTGACAATAGTAACCAGCTAGACTAAGAAATTATCTAAATTTAGTTGGGGTTATTGGTGCCTTCCGATTCTTCATGGTCTCAATCTTTGCAGGATCCATGAGAATCCCTTGTTCGTTTACGATGTGTCCCAAAAATTGAACCACTTTAAGCCAGAATTAACATTTTGAGAATTTCTCAAAAAGTTGTTCTTTCTTTAGGAGCTCCAGAATGGTTCGAAGGTGATTTTCATGCTTGGTTTTGGACTCGGAGTGTGTCAAGATTTCTTCGTTGAAGACAATGACAAACTTATCAAGGTACGGTCTACAAACTCGGTTCATTAAGCACATAAACATTGCAGGTGCATTCGTTAATCCAAAAGGCATCACCATGAACTCGTAGTTTCCATACCTTGAACAAAAAGCGGTTTTTGGTATGTCGTATTCGTGAACATGTAATTTATCTTAACCAAAATGTAAATCAATCTTTGAGAATCATTTTGCACCTTGGAGTTGATCAAAGAGGCCATGTATTCTAGGTAGGCAGTGTTTGTTCTTAATCATGAGTTTGTTGAGTTCACGATAGTCGATACACATATGAACAGAATGGTGTATATTCTTCAAAAATAGAACGGGTGCACCCTAAGGAGAGAAACTTGGCCGGATGAATCCCTTATTAGTTAATACTTGCACTTGACCTGCAAGTTCTTGGAGTTTAGATGCTGCAAGACGGTAATAGGGTTTCACAAGGGGTTAGCACCTGGAATAAGATTGATACGAAAATCGACTTGTCAAGTCGGAGGTAAATGGATGACGTTTTTGGAAACTTCTTTGGGAAAGTCGCAATTGTAAGAGTAAGGCTGTTGTTCTTTTATTCACCATACACCTTGAGTTCTTGAAGTTGTTTTTGCATGACTTCTCAGGTGATGAACATGTTAATTAAGAAGTCATTTCTTTTGGACTAGGACTTCATATAGAAGACTAGCATTTTGGACCTGCATACTTTTGAAGACATCATTATACAAATTATTTTGTATATCTTGTGTAAATACAAGACAGTCATTTATTGATGTTTACAATAGATTTACATTGTTAAATTATAAACAATACTACTGTAATTTAACTTTGTAATTCTTTTATATTTAGCATTTCTCATTGACATCATGTGCAATGTAAACAATCTGATCACTTCGATTATCACTCACGATATCGCGCCCCGGGAACCTTCCGCCCGACGGGGATTCCGATCCTACCCCGTCGGCTCGGGGTGTGACACCAAACAAATCCATGTGCAGCATGTGAAGAAAAGCTTTTGTTTTTGATTCCTTAATATACTTATGTGATGAATTATGTTGCCTCCCTTTTATGCAAGAATCATGTTGACCTTCAAAGTGAATTTCTTTGGAAGGAAATCCTCTTACATGTGAAAGAGTAGAAAAGTTATGAAAGGTTTGATGATTTTGATGGCTAAATCTCCTATGCCATAAGGTAATTTTAGAAGATGAAGCCTTTGAAATAAAGCAAGTGGGGGTTAAAGACTTAGAGTCGGTTGTCATGTCGACAACATAGACATTTCCACATCTCTTTGCTAGTCAAGAGAGTGTGTTGTTCAACTAAGACCTTTATTTTAGATACACTCAAGAGATTAAACTCGAGCTTGTCAACTGAAGAAACATCATTAAAGTGCATTTTTCCACTTGAGACAAAGCCAGGCCCAACTATCCAACCCTTTGCATTATTTCCAAAGAACACAGATCCTTCATTCTTTGAAGTGATATTTTTGAGAATAGATTTGCATCCATTTATATCCCTAGATCCTCCGCTGTCCATGTACCATAAACTATTCAAGCATGGAGAAACTCTCTTCATATAAGGATTAAATGCAATAAGTTAGATATGTGTCTGTAATTTCTATTTAGAGTAGAGAAGAGAATTAAGAGTTAGTTTATTTTTGCACATTCATGAGTTGTGGCATCATCATAATCAACAGTTGTCAATTTTGACTTAACACACCAATCTGTGAGTTCACAGATGAAGTGTTAACAGCAACAAATGGATAATATGGAGGGGTAACTATAGGAGAGTGAATGGAAGAAGGTCCAATAGTTGAGGCCTACAAATTGGTGCAGGAGGTGGCGGTGTATGAAAGGAAGGATGTCTCATAGGACTGAATACCTTTTATACGTGAGTTTTCATCTGCTAAGCACATTTTAAGGTTTGACACATGAAATGTCGGATGTGCATTTGAAAGTTCTTCAGGCAGCTCAAGTCGATAAGCCTTTTTACCTATCCTTTCCAAGATTTTGAATGGGCCTACATATCAAGGAGCTAACTTGCCCTTCTTTCCAAATCGGACAACTCCTTTCCAAGGAGATACCTTGAGTGGAACAAGGTCGTTAACTTAAAATTCCAACGGCATTCACTAATTGTCGGCATAACTCTTTTGTCGGCTTTTAGCGGTAGTAATATTTTCATGAATACGAATAATTTGGTTTGTAGTTTCTTGAACCACTTCAGGACCTGTAACTTGAGCTTCCCCAAGCTCATTCTAGCAAACCGGACATCGACATTTTTCCGACCGTAAAGTGCCTCGAAAAGAGCCATCTCGATAAGAGGTAGGTAAGAATCCCAATTCCCACCGAAATCAATCACAAAACACCATAGCATGTCTACCAAGGTTTGTGGGTGATAACCGGTGCTAAGATTTAAAGGAGTCCTGAGAGCATATTGTAACGATTGACATAAATAAGATATAAAACGACCACCCCGATCAGAGATGATATTCAGAGGAATGCCATGTCTACACACAATATTTTTGATGTAAATCCGTGCTAGTACTTCCACACGATAGGTTTGGCGGATAGGAATGAAATGAGCAGATTTTGTAAGTCGGTCAACGATTACGCAAATAGTGCACGGGAGTTTGGTTTTAAAAAACATTACAATACCTTCCCATTTCCATACGAGAATTTCCTGTTGTTCAAGTAATCCTGATGATCATTGATGTTCAACTTTGACTTCGGAACACGTAACACACTTGGTTATGAATAGAACAACATCTTTTTTCATTCCTGGCCACCAATATTGAACCCGAAGGTCTTTGCACATTTTGTCGACACTAGGGTGAATGGAATATTGAGACTTATGAGCTTCTTGCATGATGAGTCCTCGTAACTCATTTTGACTTGGGACCTAAAGACAATTGTGCAAGTGTATCAAACCATTTAGCTTGGTCTCAAATTGAAGTTCGGCACTTCATTGTGCAATTTGCCTGAGGTGATTGTTATTTGTTGCACTTTGAGGATACCAGTCTGAAGATACGATATGATTTTTAAGCTATGGAGTACGATAGATTCATTATACGCTTTTCGACTGAGAGCATCCGCTACGACATTAGCCTTTCTTGGGTGATAACGAATTTAACATTCGTAATCATGAACACCACACACTTAGTAATGTATAGGTAATGTCTCTATATTGTTAAAGAAAACACAACCACTCTGAGCTCGAGGTCGTGAGTAGTATAGTTCCTTTGATGAATCTACAATTTTCAAGATGCAAATGCAATGACCTTTCCCCGTTGCATTAAGACAAAACTAAGGCCCTAATTCGAATTATCCCAATAAACTACGAAGTTCCCATTTCCATCGAGGAGAGTAAGGATCTGTGAATTAAATAGCTTGTGCTTTAGAGTTTGGAATGCTTGCTCTTGATCAAATTCCTACTTGTATGGTTTCCCTTTGTGAGCTAAGGCAGTAAGTGGTAAGGCTATTTTGGAGATATTTGAAATAAACTGACAATAGTAACCAGCTAGACTAAGAAATTATCTAAATTTAGTTGGGGTTATTGGTGCCTTCCGATTCTTCATGGTCTCAATCTTTGCAGGATCCATGAGAATCCCTTGTTCGTTTACGATGTGTCCCAAAAATTGAACCACTTTAAGCCAGAATTAACATTTTGAGAATTTCTCAAAAAGTTGTTCTTTCTTTAGGAGCTCCAGAATGGTTCGAAGGTGATTTTCATGCTTGGTTTTGGACTCGGAGTGTGTCAAGATTTCTTCGTTGAAGACAATGACAAACTTATCAAGGTACGGTCTACAAACTCGGTTCATTAAGCACATAAACATTGCAGGTGCATTCGTTAATCCAAAAGGCATCACCATGAACTCGTAGTTTCCATACCTTGAACAAAAAGCGGTTTTTGGTATGTCGTATTCGTTAACATGTAATTTATCTTAACCAAAATGTAAATCAATCTTTGAGAATCATTTTGCACCTTGGAGTTGATCAAAGAGGCCATGTATTCTAGGTAGGCAGTGTTTGTTCTTAATCATGAGTTTGTTGAGTTCACGATAGTCGATACACATATGAACAGAATGGTGTATATTCTTCAAAAATAGAACGGGTGCACCCTAAGGAGAGAAACTTGGCCGGATGAATCCCTTATTAGTTAATACTTGCACTTGACCTGCAAGTTCTTGGAGTTTAGATGCTGCAAGACGGTAATAGGGTTTCACAAGGGGTTAGCACCTGGAATAAGATTGATACGAAAATCGACTTGTCAAGTCGGAGGTAAATGGATGACGTTTTTGGAAACTTCTTTGGGAAAGTCGCAATCGTAAGAGTAAGGCTGTTGTTCTTTTATTCACCATACACCTTGAGTTCTTGAAGTTGTTTTTGCATGACTTCTCAGGTGATGAACAGGTTAATTAAGAAGTCATTTCTTTTGGACTAGGACTTCATATAGAAGACTAGCATTTTGGACCTGCATACTTTTGAAGACATCATTATACAAATTATTTTGTATATCTTGTGTAAATACAAGATAGTCATTTATTGATGTTTACAATAGATTTACATTGTTAAATTATAAACAATACTACTGTAATTTAACTTTGTAATTCAGGCTACACTTGCAATTGGATAATACCGCATCAAGTCTAATAAGTTTTACATTAGCCATTATAAACGGATTTCCTAATCAATTTCTAGGAAAAGAAGTAAAGGTTCAAATTCCAAAGAACGAATAGAAGTATAGTGTACATTAACAAGGAACGTACCGTTGACCACATCATTGTTGGCTTGTGCTTGATGAGCATTAATGTAACCACTCTGTTTTAGATAGATTAATTGCTGTAGAGATTGTACAGATGATTAACAGATTATATGATAGAGGTTATAGAACCTTACATTTTGGGGAATGTCAATTTTGATATACATCATTGAGAACTCATATTTGAAACGTATAAACCACTGGTAAATATAACTAGAATGCCTTAAATGGTTTACACAACTCTCAACACGTACAACATATTACATTTGGGAAATTACAATAGTGTAGGATTCTATTACAAAATATAGGCAAAGACATAGATCATGGTTTATCCAAGAGGTGGTGGGTTGGTGGCTGAATCGGTTGTGATCGACTTCTGCAAATGCCCTATACATAAACTTTCTTCGGTGATCATTTGTATGTTGGTGATATTATTTGGATGGAGAATTTGTTAATTAAATTGAACAAAGTGTAATGACCAAACAATTGAAAAAATAAACGTTGGTGAGGACAAAAATGACAAGTAAACACCCGAATATTATTTTGAAAATGTTAAACTAATAGTGTATTCGCGTGGGTGCTGAATCACACGAATTCGACTGTTAGGCTTAATATCCTGAAACGATATTCCGATAATTTATAATCAAGATGGAATGCTGTAGGACCAATCAGGAGCTCGGAAACAATCCGGTTCCAATGGATATCTACTCGACAGCCTCTAGAATAGTGCGGAATCCTATTCCAGGGTTTTCCAATCGAAACCAACAGCAACCGTGGTGATCTGAAGGTGAAGGTTGGACGTTTGATCGAGAATCGAACACCACGAGATGTAAATCGAACTTGGATGTGCAATGGCGGCTCTAATCTCCTAGGGTTTTGACTCTGGGTTCTCAGGGAAGAAGGAGGGCTCTCAAAAGTTAGGTTTAATGAAGTTTGAACATGTATATATAAGCTGTCATCATTCGGCTGAATGAGTGGCCGAAGCAACTCATTCGGCGAATGACTTGGCCGAATGGACAGGTCAATCGAATGATTCATTCGTTTGCCTAGTCATTCACTAGGCGTTCATTCGGCCGAATGGCTTCATTATTAGAGCCATTCGTCCGAATGGTTCTGTTAAACACACAAACTCAAAGTCAAACATAATCAAACACATGTAAACAACAATAGACATTAATAACAATATAGAAAGACCACTTCCATTAATATCCTAAACTTTATACACATAGATTAGTACAAAATAGAACTAGGGACATTTAATGCATCTACAAACTCCCATTTGGACATAGTTCACTCCTTGGAAGTGTCTTTCTTGAAATGTTTGTCTGAAATGGCTTTCCAATCAGCTCCAGCATGTATCCTGAACACCATAGAAATACGAATGACTCTCATGAACTACATGGCTTGTTCTATGTCAGCAACATCAAAGAACATCTGATAAAGGTACAAAATCTTGACATCACTGTGAGATAGATTGGTCAACCACATCGGATCAAATATGTGTTCAGTCTCCCACTTCTTCTCTTTGCACATCACAATCACAGCCTCTCCAGTACGCCCTTCATAGTACCACCATCGGAAGCCTCCCATAAAGTCTTGACGTATCTTCCTCAACGGAATCTTCTTCATGACTTTAGGAGGAAGCCACTTCAGGATAACTTTATGCTTTCGCGTATCTCCATCAATCTCTGGCAAGTAATATCTTTCAGGTTACTGAGGCCTGAAGTTCACCCACCTCTTTCTGTACTCATACTAGATCTATCTGGAGAACCAACATGACATCCCTGAGCCATCGCTGTATAACGTCTTCAAGCGTGCAAGTTGATTGACCTCGAATCCTGGCAGCGTCTTGAAATCATGTGGATGCTTGAAATAATCAATTCCCCTTGCTCTCTATACCGCATAGCATCCCAAATCATGAAAGTATGCCTAGCTGAGAATCTAACATCTAGCTTTGTAGCCTTTGGTCCTATATAGTTTGGTGTGTGTAGCTGGCATCTTCACATTGCTTTCCTTCTTTAGGATCTCCTAGTACGCTTTCCATTCTTCTTTTCTCTGTTGGATGTCATCAGCGGCAGACTTACTACTAGTAACTTGTTCTTCTAAGTATCTACTCAGCATTTCTTCAGTGGCTTGATCAAACAGATCAGTGAAAGTTGGTAGTTCGTCTTCAGCCTGTGTATACTTAGCATTTTCCTCTTCAGTTATGTCTTCCAGAATGACTTCATCAACATCATCAAAAATTTCTGGAGACGGCTCATCAAAAACTGGAGCTAAGGTGTCATCGATCACAACCTCGTCAAGATTCAACCTGAACAGCTCTGCAATCTGCTCCTTTGATAAACAATGGATAATCTCCCCCTCTTCTTTATCATAGCTCACTGAGTGCTGTATAATGCCCTGAGCGTCCAAAATAATAGTAAGTGTCTTGTCCAATCGACGTCTCAAGGGCACAGCTTCAACTTCCTCAGTAGCTGTAGGTTCTTCAGTCTGAGCAAGAGGAGGAGAAGGAGCTTTAGCACCCTTATCGTGCTTTGTATTTATGCGTATCTCAGGAGGAGGGGCTTGGTCATCATCATTATCATCATCATTAGAACCGGAAGAACCCGTAGACCCACTCCCTGATCCATCTTGATCATCATCGTCAGAGTCGTCATCTTTGTCTGACTCCTCATAATCAACCTTCTCCTCATCAGGTTCCTTCTCTTCTTCTTCATCATCTTCTTCTTCTTTCTCTGCATCTGAATCATCGGAGTTGGCTGTGGTGCCTTCGATCCTTGGAGTGCCCTCTTTAAGACTTTCAAGCTGTTCAGCAAGTCGGGCGTTCTCCTCTTCCAAAGACAGGATCCGATTACTGAAATCAGTGGCAGTCAGTGCCAATTGATTGCGCTCATCAATGTACTTGAGAAATTGTTCTTCTTGCTGAGCTGATCTCACTCTCAGATCTGCCTGTTGATCTGCTGCCTGAAGTAGCAATGTATCTTGATCAGTTATCCTCTGAGTGAGTTGAGCAATCACCAAATCCTGCTCTCTGTTCTTCTTTTCCTGATCCAGATTCCTTTCCATCAACCTCAGGACCATACTGTTCAGTGTACTCAACTGCTCGACGCCTGAAACAGTAGGTATAATAATATCAGATCGTGTTGTGGAAGGACCAGTAGAGGCAGCTGTGTATATAGGAGCATGAATAACAGAGGTGGTCAGAGGGGAGATAGTAGAACGTGTCTGAACAGCCCTTGACCTGGCCAGTGAAGAAACTGTAACTGCTACCACTGATGTAACAGTCGTTGTAGCAGCAGTCGACAGTTCTGACCTCTTCTGAAAGACAAAACGAGTCCTTTTCCTCCTGCCAGAAGGAGATGATGTGGCAGCAACAGAAACAGCTGCGGTGGATGGAGTGGAAGTACATGGAGGAGATGAAATATCAAACTCAGGAATAAAGTTAGGATCATGAATCACTTCAAGCTCAGCTTCACTACGTTTCCTCCTCTTCTTCATCAGCCTACCTCCCACCCATACATTCTCAAACTCATCATCAGGAGTGTCCTCTGAATCTAAGCTCTCAGGGCCCTCTTCACCTCCAGCCTCACCATCATCATTTCCTGATTCTTCTGAGACATCTCTATCTCCTGCAGATGTAGTACTAGTCATCTCAAGTGCAGTAGATGCTACAGCGGTAGTAGAGGTCATAAAATCCAGATCCATCAATGAATCTATATCAACATCATCTTCAGCAGCAACAGATGTACTAACTTCAGCACCTGTGCTAACACCAACTGCACTGACCCCCGTCACTCCAACCTCAATAGTACTAACACTAGCAGTGGTAACAATGACATCAAGAGTCGAACTAACACCAACACTAACACAACTAACACCAGCCCCTGCATCACCTTCACCACCATCTCCATCATCACCCTCATCACCAGGAGCAACTATATCCTCCATGTCTGAATCCGAGTCATTGTGCCTCCATCTCCTACCAGCTGGAGCTATATAATCAGGCCTCAGAAGATGGCCAAACAAAGTAGGCACTGTAGGCTTCCTCTCCTTTCCTCTGTATGACATCACTCTGTTGAGAGTCATGTCATTCATATGCTCGAAGCGAATAATGTCAGCATTGATCTTCGGCAAATCTGGTAACTGAGCATCAATCAACTGCTGGAGGAACCGAGGATACATGAGAAACTTCTTATCTCCCTTGAGTGCCACATTCTCCTTCATGTGCGAAAAGAGCATCTCTGAGAAATTGAAGGGCCTGTTCAGGACTAAGGCAACGAATGCACACCGACTGTCTCCCTCATATCATCAAAACCGCCTCTCCTAGATCCCAGGCAGTGAATGAGCACGTGTGCTAGATACTTGAATTGAGGCGACATGTACGCCTTGTTGAGAATCCCAGCTCCAAGATCACCTTCATACTTGCACCGCATGAAACATCCATGAACTAAGTAGCGGTCAAGCATAATCGGCTGATATGGTGTATCCTAAAAGACACATACCCTCCTGATATGCTCAGCAGATATAATCACATCATGCCCTAGCACTTTGCCCCTGATGACTAGTGGCTCAGCCTCACAGTTGTAACATCTGTGCCGAAATCGTTACCGGAACAGTAATCTGTACAGTAACTTGTACAGTAACTCAGATACAATCGAGGAGAAATACTTAGAAGCTATTAACATTCGATGCTAAACATAAACTATTACACGATGTTTCTGAAATTCTGATTTAAACCTTATGGTTTAAACAGTCAGAAACACATCAGTCAATCATGAACAGATGCAAACGTGCTTGATTTTGTATTATTAGGTTTAAATGTATGTGAGGATAAACAGAACAAAACCATAACAGTTGTTGTTACAGAATGCTAAACTGACGAACTATTCGTATAGGTGACGATCTGTACGAATAGATCTGATAGTTTAACGATCTGAAACGATGACTGAAAAGTAGAAAACCAAATCAGAAAGTGAAACTTACGATCGTGTTCGTATAGTTAGCGCTCTGTACGAAAACGCGCGTAAGTGACAATTTCTGACGAAACGAAACGAAGACGATTCGAACGATAATAAATATCAGGAAATATAATATTTCCTGTTTTACAATTTTGAAACTCATCAGAAATAAATTAAAACGGAATTATTTTATGTAAAACGCATAAAGCCTAAAGTACGCGAAAGAAATAACGAAACGCATAAAAATAACAAATTACGATAAATAATTCAACGAAATAATATTTAGACTATTTATTATAAATAACCAACTTTCAAACAATTAAAACAAAGTCTTTTATTTTAATTACTAAACACGCGCGCGTTACGATCCGGAACCGCGACGAAAACGAGAACCGAACAACCGAAACGAACCCGAACACTCCCGAGGTATATAAACCTCAAATGAGGCTTTCAACCTCATTCTTGGCAAACCCTTTCTCTCTCTAACACCAATTTCCGCAACTTTCTCTCTCTAGAATAATCATCCTTCTAATCGCGATAACTCACTCGTTTCTCAACGGATTTGGGCGTTCTTGGTGTCCACGCGAAGCTCTCGACTTCCTCTACGTAGAAGTACAGTAGATCTAGAGTTTTATCCGGCCAAAAATCAAGGTATTAAAGCTTGAACGTTTGAAAAAGTAGGATTTATGGCTTGTTGTTCGAAACCACCACCTAGCCGGTTATTTGCACAACCCATTCGAGTCTCGCACCTCTAGCACCCTTTTCAGCGTGAGACTAACTTGGATATTGGTCAGGAGTTGATGGATTCGATGAAGAAGACGATAGGAGTTGCAGGTCCGGCCGCAAGGGGGGTGAGACGAACCTATTCACCCTCACGAACCATCATCATGTTCACGAACCTAAAGGATCACGAACCCTCTCCTGCGAACCTTGTATGTAGGCCGACGAACCTAGCCACCTACGAACCCTAGCCGAACCATGTTGTTCTGTGGCGAACCTATAGTATGAGCTGCGAACTTGTCCACGTGCATGGGGCCGAACCTCAGTTGCCAACCGAACCTATTAGCAGCTAGCCGAACCCCCATGACCACGAACCTGATCTCACACCTTGATATACGACCGAACCATGCTATGTCACGAACCCTCATAAGGTTCATTGGGTGGGAGCCAAACATAAGGATGCTAGAATAGGTTCGCTGCCCTAGCTGACTACCCTCATGTCTTTCGGCCAAGACAATTCGAAGCCCAACCCTTGATTAGCCTAGTCCGACCTATAATTGATTCAATTGAGGTTAACCGACCCATGTGGTTTTCGAGGCCCACACAACTCCACTTTGCCAATTACAATCTTACGGCCCATGTCATATTTTTTTTGGCTATGTGTGGTAATCGGCCCACCCCTTAACGAAACTAATCCACCTAACTTTTGGCCCATGTAACTATCCTAGCCCATTGATTCGGCCCACATAACTCATAAGGCCCAATAAATTTCGGCCCATACCTGTGTCTATGGCCCATAACCTTAGACGAAGCCCATACATTTAATACATGGTCCATTCACAGTCGGCCCACTTGATTAAAGGTACATTCTAGTATATTCATAACACTTAAAACGTTAAGTTTTACAACAATAATGTTATGATTACTTATTATCTAAGAAAACACCTATTTAAGGTCTTATAATGCTAAAACACATAACAGGCCGAATGATGACCGAGATCCACAAGTGTTAGCCAACTTAGGACTAACACCTACACGCACACGATTTATCTAGAACGGGTACTTACAAACTACCAATGATATGAAATCAATACAGGAACGTGAATACTATTACGAACACAACAACGAGGGCACGCAGTCTAGTTTAAGCTAAGTCAACAACTTCCAAAACCATGTGAGTTCATTTGTCCCTTTTCAAACCTTTTGTTTAACTCGGGACTAAGAAGCATGTTAAACAATTATTGAAATGTTTATTTAATGCTTTTACACATAATTACAATGCTTACACTAATGCTTGAATTTGAAATGCTTGGGTGGGAAACCAAAGACTAAGGCTATAGTGTAAATAGCAAATGCTATTTACTTTATACTTATTTACATTATACAAACACTTGTGATCAACTGGAAACTAGTATACTTTGAGAAGCTATAAACTTATTACTTATACTACAAACGAGAAGTTTAAACTATGTACTTGAGGCTTACAATATAGATTTGAAGCCTAAACCTTATGCTAAACGCTTATGATATAAAATTAATACCTAAACTTTGAGCTAAATACTTATGTTATAAGCTATGTGCTTAAACTATACAATTGAGGTTTAACTTATAAACTCTATGTTTAACTATATACAAAATCTTAAGACTTTGAAAATACTTAAACTAAACACTAATGCTTTATACAACTATTTCAGAAAGTTAATGTTCTACACCTTTAGTAAAGTATTAAATTACTTTACACTTACAATGATTTGCTTAAACATAACTTGAAACATATATGCTTAGAAATACTTATATACGTGGGATGCTTGAAACACTTGGATGCTTATTACACTTGAAATACTTGAAAACACGTGAATACTTGTTATACTTTGAGATACTTGAAAACACGTGAATGCTTGATACATTTGGAATACTTGAAATACTTGAATGCATGATATACTTGAAATACATGAAACTTGGAATACTTGCTATGCTTGGAACATGTGAACATTTGGATGCTTGGAAACATTGGAATACTTAAACAAAAGACTGATTGACCGCCGCGTGTTGACCTGTGTGTCAACCCCTACTGGTCATCAGTGAAACTATGTGAATGCTTTAGACTTGTATGCATAAACTATTGGACATTGTAAGACAGACTGTTGGCCGCCGCGTGTTGACCTGTTTGTCAACCCCTACTAGTCATCAGTGTTCTTCTTTGTCAGAGTCATGTAAGACAGACTGATTGGCCGCCGCGTGTTGACCTGTGTGTCAACCCCTACTAGTCAGTCAGTGTTCTTCTTGATTCATCCATGATTATGACAAGTGACTAGAATGATTGGGTTCTTCTAGTTGACTTTGTGTTAACTTGAAGGTCCCTCTATCAAAACATGTCACGAGTCATGTTTAGGATCATTATGGATGGACGCTGAACTCCTTAGGGTTTCCAGCTGTCCATAATGGTGCCTATTAAACTTAATACTTATACGTTGAGGAATCAAGTTAGTGGAGTGAAACGCTTAATTATCATTAACAACAATATGTTAAGCAGCCCGGTATGTGGTGGGACGGTGGCTGGGGCTTGTCCCCTACATATGCCCTATATATAAGCATACTTGGTTGGATAGCATAGGTGGTTGTTAGTGAGGTTAAGGTCATCATTTCGGGGGAAACAAAGTAAACATTGGCAGGGAAAACAAATGCTAAGAATCATATGTCGTGGAATCAAATGCTAGGGAATCAAGGTAGTGGAGTGAAACGCTTAATTATCATTAACAACAATATGTTAAGCAGCCCAGTATGTGGTGGGACGGTGGCTGGGGCTTGTCCCCTACATATGCCCTATATATAAGCATACTTGGTTGGGTAGCATAGGTGGTTGTTAGTGAGGTTAAGGTTGTCATTCAGGGAATCAAGGTAAACAATTATAGGGTAATCTAAGTCAAAGAATCAAACATTATGAAATCAAACATTATGGAATCGACCAGGTAGGATGAGACGCTTAATTATCATCAGGAACAACATATCATGTGGTTTGGTATGTGGTGGGACGGTGGCTGGGGCTTCTCCCCTACATATGCCCTATATATAAGCATACTGAAACAGATGGTATAGGTGGTTAATGGTGAGGTTAAGGTTGTCATTCAAAGGATTTTCAAACTATTTTTACATAAAAAAAACTACTTGAACTCACCAACCATTGTGTTGACTTTGTTTTTCTTACATGCTTTCTCAGGTGACGTACAGGATTAAGCTAAGATTCAGGATTTGCATACTAGGATGCCCAGACATAGATCCTAGTTGACTTTTGAAGAAGCACATCTTTTGGTGATTAATACGAATCTCTTTTGATATCTTGGACAGATACAAGATAGATGTATTCGATTCTTTTGGATAGGTTTACTTAGTTAAATTACTAAACATTACATATGCAATTTAACTTTGTAATTCTAGTTAATGCTTTATTGTGCTTACTTATTCTTAACATTGATGCTATGTAAACAATCTGATCATCACGATTATCACTCACGATATCGCGCTCCGAGAACCTTCCGCCCGACGGGGACTTCGATCCTACCCCGCCGGCTCGGGGTGTGACAGATTGGTATCAGAGCTCAAGGTTATAGAGAATAATAGGTCATTTACTTAAACGGTTTGACCTAGACTATAACTTAGGGACCCTCATGTAGAGAACATAAGACTTAAGTTTGCATTGTGTCTTCTGCATTCGATCACTGCACTAAGCAATATCTTTGGTTATGATCAGAATGCCGCCTAGAAGATAACCGACCCCGGTACCTACACCACAGACTTCTGCACCTCACTCATCGACACCATCACCACCAGATTCACCACCGCCGCCTCCTCCTCCTCCACTGGACCCTCCTCCTCCTCCACTGGACCCTCCTCCGAACCCGACTGCAGCTATAGTTCTGGATCCTGCTACTGTTGCCTTGGCAACATTACTGAGTAGCCAGTTGACTAACCAGATGAAGGATATTATTCCGGAGATGATCAACAGGATTCGAGACCACGGTAACAACTCCGGGCGTACTACGGGGGAAACTAGTGGAAACACCAGCGTCAAATCAGACTGTTCGTATAAGTCATTCGTAGGATGCAAACCGCCAAGCTTCAGCGGCGTTGAAGGAGCTGTTGGACTCATTCAATGGTTAGAAAAGATGGAGGCTACATTGGACCTAAGCAGTTGTCCGGAGAGACATAAGGTCCGCTATGCTGCTGGATCTTTCAGTAAGCGTGCCCTAACATGGTGGAACTCCCAGATAAATGCTTGAGGTAGGGATGAAGCACTAGCCATGCCTTGGGCAGAATTCAAAACTCTTCTGAGGAATGAATTCTGTCCTAAGCACGAACTACAGAACTTGGAAGTTGAACTCTCAAATTATGTGATGAAAGGAGCTGATCACATGGCATTCACTACCAGATATCATGAATTGGTAGCTTTGGTACCTGAGATGGTGCCAACACTAGAAAAGCTAATTGACCGATATGTAGGAGGATTACCATCCTGCATTCAGGGCATTATACTTGCTGCAAACCCTGCAACTTTAGAGTCTGCCATTTCTTTGTCAGCTAAACTTACGGACGTGATGGTGAAGTCTGGAGAGTTGAAAGATGACTCGGGCAAGACTAAAGAGAAACAACCAAAGAAGAAACAAAAAGGCATTCAACAATATGAGATGCCCACACCACTCAATCAAGTTGCTGCAGTACCTGCTAAATCTGCACGCAAACCTTACACTGGTGTACATCCTCAATGTACGCAATGTCAGTTTCTCATGCTGCCACTATGCCGTGTAGGCAGTGTACTAACTGTGGCCGAAAAGGCCATTTGGTTCAACACTGCCGAACTCCACCGACACCGGCTTTAAACAAAGCTGCCATGGCAATGCCACCACTGCAAAACCCTGGCAACTACAACAACAATCAGGGATGCTTTAACTGTGGAGAACTAGATCATTTCTCCAGGAACTGCCCGAAGAGGGCACAACCGGGAGGTCAAGCACCGAAGGGAAGAGCTTTCATGATAGGAGCTCCTGCTGCACACCAAGACCCGGAAACGGGTACTGGTATGTGACATCCTTTAACTCATAAGACTTCATTTTATTTCGATACTAATAAGAATAAGAAATTTATCTCATTCCTATTAAGTATAACCACATATGTATTCTATAAGAACTTAGGAACTCTTTTATTGCGTAGGAACAATGAAAGAATCCTTAGATAATGCATAGAACATACACAGGAAACCACCACTAACACTAATGTTGTGTAACGATTGATGCTCATTGCATCAGTTAGTTTTGAACAATAAAGTGTTAGAATCATACAGAGACTTAGCAAGCCGTAACAGTAAGACAACTATGAACAATAAGATTAGCAAAACTTTGAGGTCATACGTAAGAATCCCAAACACGACCCAGATTCCATTTGGGAGCGTAGGGACATCACATCAAACAAAGATTTCCCACTTGTTATAAAGAAAGTTGTACCAATAATAACTTTTAAATTTCGGGACGAAATTTCTTTAACAAGGGGAGACTGTAACATCTGTGCCGAAATCGTTACCGGAACAGTAAACTGTACAGTAACTTGTACAGTAACTCAGATACAATCGAGGAGAAATACTTAGAAGCTATTAACATTCGATGCTAAACATAAACTATTACACGATGTTTCTGAAATTCTGATTTAAACCTTATGGTTTAAACAGTCAGAAACACATCAGTCAATCATGAACAGATGCAAACGTGCTTGATTTTGTATTATTAGGTTTAAATGTATGTGAGGATAAACAGAACAAAACCATAACAGTTGTTGTTACAGAATGCTAAACTGACGAACTATTCGTATAGGTGACGATCTGTACGAATAGATCTGATAGTTTAACGATCTGAAACGATGACTGAAAAGTAGAAAACCAAATCAGAAAGTGAAACTTACGATCGTGTTCGTATAGTTAGCGCTCTGTACGAAAACGCGCGTAAGTGACAATTTCTGACGAAACGAAACGAAGACGATTCGAACGATAATAAATATCAGGAAATATAATATTTCCTGTTTTACAATTTTGAAACTCATCAGAAATAAATTAAAACGGAATTATTTTATGTAAAACGCATAAAGCCTAAAGTACGCGAAAGAAATAACGAAACGCATAAAAATAACAAATTACGATAAATAATTCAACGAAATAATATTTAGACTATTTATTATAAATAACCAACTTTCAAACAATTAAAACAAAGTCTTTTATTTTAATTACTAAACACGCGCGCGTTACGATCCGGAACCGCGACGAAAACGAGAACCGAACAACCGAAACGAACCCGAACACTCCCGAGGTATATAAACCTCAAATGAGGCTTTCAACCTCATTCTTGGCAAACCCTTTCTCTCTCTAACACCAATTTCCGCAACTTTCTCTCTCTAGAATAATCATCCTTCTAATCGCGATAACTCACTCGTTTCTCAACGGATTTGGGCGTTCTTGGTGTCCACGCGAAGCTCTCGACTTCCTCTACGTAGAAGTACAGCAGATCTAGAGTTTTATCCGGCCAAAAATCAAGGTATTAAAGCTTGAACGTTTGAAAAAGTAGGGTTTATGGCTTGTTGTTCGAAACCACCACCTAGCCGGTTATTTGCACAACCCATTCGAGTCCCGCACCTCTAGCACCCTTTTCAGCGTGAGACTAACTTGGATATTGGTCAGGAGTTGATGGATTCGATGAAGAAGACGATAGGAGTTGCAGGTCCGGCCGCAAGGGGGGTGAGACGAACCCATTCACCCTCACGAACCATCATCATGTTCACGAACCTAAAGGATCACGAACCCTCTCCTGCGAACCTTGTATGTAGGCCGACGAACCTAGCCACCTACGAACCCTAGCCGAACCATGTTGTTCTGTGGCGAACCTATAGTATGAGCTGCGAACTTGTCCACGTGCATGGGGCCGAACCTCAGTTGCCAACCGAACCTATTAGCAGCTAGCCGAACCCCCATGACCACGAACCTGATCTCACACCTTGATATACGACCGAACCATGCTATGTCACGAACCCTCATAAGGTTCATTGGGTGGGAGCCAAACATAAGGATGCTAGAATAGGTTCGCTGCCCTAGCTGACTACCCTCATGTCTTTCGGCCAAGACAATTCGAAGCCCAACCCTTGATTAGCCTAGTCCGACCTCTAATTGATTCAATTGAGGTTAACCGACCCATGTGGTTGTCGAGGCCCACACAACTCCACTTTGCCAATTACAATCTTACGGCCCATGTCATATTTTTTTTGGCTGTGTGTGGTAATCGGCCCACCCCTTAACGAAACTAATCCACCTAACTTTTGGCCCATGTAACTATCCTAGCCCATTGATTCGGCCCACATAACTCATAAGGCCCAATAAATTTCGGCCCATACCTGTGTCTATGGCCCATAACCTTAGACGAAGCCCATACATTTAATACATGGTCCATTCACATTCGGCCCACTTGATTAAAGGTACATTCTAGTATATTCATAACACTTAAAACGTTAAGTTTTACAACAATAATGTTATGATTACTTATTATCTAAGAAAACACCTATTTAAGGTCTTATAATGCTAAAACACATAACAGGCCGAATGATGACCGAGATCCACAAGTGTTAGCCAACTTAGGACTAACACCTACACGCACACGATTTATCTAGAACGGGTACTTACAAACTACCAATGATATGAAATCAATACAGGAACGTGAATACTATTACGAACACAACAACGAGGGCACGCAGTCTAGTTTAAGCTAAGTCAACAACTTCCAAAACCATGTGAGTTCATTTGTCCCTTTTCAAACCTTTTGTTTTAACTCGGGACTAAGAAGCATGTTAAACAATTATTGAAATGTTTATTTAATGCTTTTACACATAATTACAATGCTTACACTAATGCTTGAATTTGAAATGCTTGGGTGGGAAACCAAAGACTAAGGCTATAGTGTAAATAGCAAATGCTATTTACTTTATACTTATTTACATTATACAAACACTTGTGATCAACTGGAAACTAGTATACTTTGAGAAGCTATAAACTTATTACTTATACTACAAACGAGAAGTTTAAACTATGTACTTGAGGCTTACAATATAGATTTGAAGCCTAAACCTTATGCTAAACGCTTATGATATAAAATTAATACCTAAACTTTGAGCTAAATACTTATGTTATAAGCTATGTGCTTAAACTATACAATTGAGGTTTAACTTATAAACTCTATGTTTAACTATATACAAAATCTTAAGACTTTGAAAATACTTAAACTAAACACTAATGCTTTATACAACTATTTCAGAAAGTTAATGTTCTACACCTTTAGTAAAGTATTAAATTACTTTACACTTACAATGATTTGCTTAAACATAACTTGAAACATATATGCTTAGAAATACTTATATACGTGGGATGCTTGAAACACTTGGATGCTTATTACACTTGAAATACTTGAAAACACGTGAATACTTGTTATACTTTGAGATACTTGAAAACACGTGAATGCTTGATACATTTGGAATACTTGAAATACTTGAATGCATGATATACTTGAAATACATGAAAACTTGGAATACTTGCTATGCTTGGAACATGTGAACATTTGGATGCTTGGAAACATTGGAATACTTAAACAAAAGACTGATTGACCGCCGCGTGTTGACCTGTGTGTCAACCCCTACTGGTCATCAGTGAAACTATGTGAATGCTTTAGACTTGTATGCATAAACTATTGGACATTGTAAGACAGACTGTTGGCCGCCGCGTGTTGACATGTTTGTCAACCCCTACTAGTCATCAGTGTTCTTCTTTGTCAGAGTCATGTAAGACAGACTGATTGGCCGCCGCGTGTTGACCTGTGTGTCAACCCCTACTAGTCAGTCAGTGTTCTTCTTGATTCATCCATGATTATGACAAGTGACTAGAATGATTGGGTTCTTCTAGTTGGCTTTGTGTTAACTTGAAGGTCCCTCTATCAAAACATGTCACGAGTCATGTTTAGGATCATTATGGATGGACGCTGAACTCCTTAGGGTTTCCAGCTGTCCATAATGGTGCCTATTAAACTTAATACTTATACGTTGAGGAATCAAGTTAGTGGAGTGAAACGCTTAATTATCATTAACAACAATATGTTAAGCAGCCCGGTATGTGGTGGGACGGTGGCTGGGGCTTGTCCCCTACATATGCCCTATATATAAGCATACTTGGTTGGATAGCATAGGTGGTTGTTAGTGAGGTTAAGGTCATCATTTCGGGGGAAACAAAGTAAACATTGGCAGGGAAAACAAATGCTAAGAATCATATGTCGTGGAATCAAATGCTAGGGAATCAAGGTAGTGGAGTGAAACGCTTAATTATCATTAACAACAATATGTTAAGCAGCCCAGTATGTGGTGGGACGGTGGCTGGGGCTTGTCCCCTACATATGCCCTATATATAAGCATACTTGGTTGGGTAGCATAGGTGGTTGTTAGTGAGGTTAAGGTTGTCATTCAGGGAATCAAGGTAAACAATTATAGGGTAATCTAAGTCAAAGAATCAAACATTATGAAATCAAACATTATGGAATCGAACAGGTAGGATGAGACGCTTAATTATCATCAGGAACAACATATCATGTGGTTTGGTATGTGGTGGGACGGTGGCTGGGGCTTCTCCCCTACATATGCCCTATATATAAGCATACTGAAACAGATGGTATAGGTGGTTAATGGTGAGGTTAAGGTTGTCATTCAAAGGATTTTCAAACTATTTTTACATAAAAAAAAACTATTTGAACTCACCAACCATTGTGTTGACTTTGTTTTTCTTACATGCTTTCTCAGGTGACGTACAGGATTAAGCTAAAATTCAGGATTTGCATACTAGGATGCCCAGACATAGATCCTAGTTGACTTTTGAAAAAGCACATGTTTTGGAGATTAATACGAATCTCTTTTGATATCTTGTACATATACAAGATAGATGTATTCGATTCTTTTGGATAGGTTTACTTAGTTAAATTACTAAACATTACATATGTAATTTAACTTTGTAATTCTAGTTAATGCTTTATTGTGCTTACTTATTCTTAACATTGATGCTATGTAAACAATCTGATCATCACGATTATCACTCACGATATCGCCCTCCGAGAACCTTCCGCCCGACGGGGACTTCGATCCTACCCCGCCGGCTCGGGGTGTGACAACAGTCAATGTCAGCAGATGTCCAGAAATCTTGCTGATGAGACTGATAGGGCACATGCATAGTAGAAATAGCAGCAAAAATCCTGGAACGCCTCAAAAATGTAATTATCTCTGTGAAGTGTCGAGCATTCGGTGTAGTAAGATCCAGGTGTGCACAGATGTTGTTCTTTGTCACTGATTTGTATCCAGCCATACTGAAAAACAGAGAAATACACATATTAATACAAAACAGTTAAACAGTAGATTCAAATCAGAACAAATAACACTTAGACAATTTGGCCGAATGTCTTATGGTCGAATGAGCAAATCTGACCTAATGAGTCATAGCTATCATCGTTTCTGATATGCACACTCGCTGTGTGAATTCAGAAAGTGTTCAACACCCTGTGTTGCATCCATTTACTTTCATAATCATAAGCGAATGTTATCATTGTGTTGAGTTTATTGATTTTAATTTAGGTTTGGAAAAACTATGTTTTTTCTATGTGATCTATTTCAGGTTGTAGTGAATTTACCCATTCTTATGTATAATTTTTATTGTTGTTAGGTTGAAGCAATGTTAAATAAAATGTTAGATTTAAAAATGGTTTTGGCTTCCAAACCCCAAAAAAACCAATCATGTAACAAGGTGGCAACCCTAATGTTAACGTGCATGCACGTGTACATGGGTTGAGATTGAAAGGTTACAAAGTTCATTGCCTTTATAACTGTCGATATTAACAATCTTAATTATGGGTCCATCGATACTAGTAAGTTCGATAGTTACCTCAGTCGAGATTAGTGTCCTTCGATACTATCACCCTCGTTCTAATACTTTGGCATTTTACTTGGAAGCCATTGACACTATGTGTGTTGATGGTCCTTTTTGCCAAATTTAGTTCTTCCGAACTTAATAGTATGATGATCACTTCGTCTTGAGGGTGTCTGATACGACCAAAATCGATATTCCAACACTTAGCCTCATTTTGAGTCCTTCGACACTATTAGTATTGTCCAGGACTTGGTCTATTACACTGGGAGGGCGCTGAACTTAGTAATGTCGACAAGAACTTGGTCATTTCTAAGCCCCCCGTCGATATTATCAGTATCAATGGTAAGTTGGCAGTTCTTGTCCCTTCGATACTGATAGTAACGACCCAAGAACATCATCTTCAATATCTCGTCTATTCCATAACATTGCAGGTGCTTAGGATGTTAGTATCTAACTCTTTTAAGGCCTAGAAGGTTTGAAAAACAAGTGTAATGATGATGAAACATGATGGTTCTCGTTTGCCTTAAAAACCCGAAAAGAACTCCAAAGCTCTACCTTGTTCCCATAAAATGGAGCTCGATCAGCTTGTACTTCCGTCTTCTACACGTGCAGAGAAATGGTTTGACACCAAAATCTCTCAAAATAGTGAAGAAATGAGAGATCTAGCTTTTTGTTTGAGTTTTAGAGAGTGTGGGTAGAGAGAGAGTACGGGATTGGTGTTTTAGAAAGAGAGAGAGAGAGAGAGAGGGGTCTGTCCAAAAGGAGAAGGAAAAGGGGATTCAACCTTTTTATATCCCGGGTTTAACACGTATGTTTAGTTTCGTTCGTTTAGGTGGTAAAATGTCGGCTTGTTCGATAACATATTAAAACATAACTTCATTTTGTAAAAATGGTTTTATTTAAAAAAAATTATGTGGTAATTCCTAATAAATTTTTTTAATTTCTTTTTATTATTTTATAGTTCGTAAAGATGTTTATTTTAGTCGTTACATCGGGACCCGTAATTTACGTTTGTATTCGTACACATCATCACCTATACGAATACAACGCTCATCTTGCATTTGTAGATGCATTAAATGTCCCTAGTTATATTTTGTACTAATCTATGTGTATAAAGTTTATGATATTAATGGAAGTGGTCTTTCTATATTGTTATTAATGTCTATTGTTGTTTATATGTGTTTGATTATGTTTGACTTTGCGTTTGAATTCCTATAATGAATATGACAAGGATTTCAAATCAAGATTCTAAATTAATAGATCTTGACCTTTGAATTCCTATAATGAATATGACAAGGATTTCAAATCAACATTCGTATCATTATGGATCGTCACCCATAACTATACTCAGTCTCGCTTACGCATTACGATTTTGTTTGATTAATTGTCATAATATTCATCTTAACACCACGCACTAACACTATCCTGTTACACCGAACGCAGTATATATATAGGGCTCACTCTCGCTGCCCACCACTGTTTCGATATAACACAATACTGTTCTTGCCTAGTGTAATCGACTGTAAATATTAATACATACTTGTTCCTAAATAAATAAGATCCTGTAACACACAAGCACACATTATGAACATAAGAATCACATTGATTAACTGAACATTGACAACCACTATTCTAACATTGTTTACGACTACCATGACTAAATGTACAAATGTTACAGTCTCCCCTAGTTAAGGGAATTTCGTCCCGAAATTAACTAGCCGAAGATACTGTAAAAAGATGAGGGTACTTAAGCTTCATCTGGTCTTCACGTTCCCAGGTGAACTCAGCACCGCGTTTGCCCTCCCATCGTACTTTCACGATCGGGATACGGCTGCGTTTAAGTTTCTTGACCCCATGATCCATGATTTCAACCGGACGTTCTATGAATTGCATGTTGTTCTGAATCTGAATGTCTTCCAGTGGAATCTGAACATCATGATCCGCTAAGCACTTCCTAAGATTTGACACATGAAAAGCATCATGGACATTGCTTAGCTCCACCGGAAGTTTGAGTTTGTAGGCTACGGGACCAATCCGTTCCAGGATCTCAAAAGGTCCAACGTACCTTGGTGCAAGTTTCCCTTTCTTCCCGAATCGGACGACGCCTTTCCGGGGAGAAACTTTGAGTAAGACTCGGTCACCGACTTGAAACTCAAGCGGTTTCCGACGTCGATCAGCATAACTCTTCTGCCGATCTCGTGCGGCCTTAAGCCGTGACTGAATGATTGTGATTTTGTCTGATGTTTCCTGAATGAGTTCTGGTCCTACGACCTGTGAGTCACCAATCTCGGTCCAACAGACCGGTGATCGGCACTTTCTACCATATAAAGCTTCGAATGGTGCACATTGAATGCTCGTATGATAGCTATTGTTGTACGAAAACTCGATAAGTGGAAGATGAGTGTCCCAACTTCCACCGAAGTCAATGACACAAGAACGAAGCATGTCCTCGAGTGTTTGGATAGTCCTTTCGCTTTGACCGTCGGTTTGGGGGTGATACGCCGTGCTAAGATTAACACGCGTTCCCAAAGCCTTTTGCAATAATTGCCAAAAGCGAGAAGTGAATCGACTATCACGATCAGATATGATTGATGTTGGTGTACCATGACGTGCAATGATTTCGTTGATGTACAAAGTGGATAGCTTCTCCATCTTGTAATCCTCTCGGATTGGGAGAAAATGAGCAGATTTGGTGAGTCGATCAACGATCACCCAAATCGAATCGAATCCTCGCGGAGTTCTCGGCAACTTGGTTATGAAATCCATGGAAATTTGTTCCCATTTCCATTGAGGAATTTCAGGTTGCTGCAGAAGTCCCGAAGGCTTTTGATGTTCTGCTTTGACTTTTGAACACGTAAGACATTTTCCCACATACAGTGCTATGTCTTTCTTCATTCCCGGCCACCAGTAAGATGTCCTCAAGTCTTGGTACATCTTATCTGCTCCAGGATGAACTGAGTATCGCGACTTATGAGCCTCATCACAGATGAGCGTGCGCAATTCTTCAGACTTTGGAATCCAAATGCGGCCATTGAGATATAACACCCCATCAGCTCGAGGTTCTAGTTTCTTCTCAATGCCACAATCCAAGTCTGTCTTGAGTTGATTGTCTGTTACTACTTGTTGTTGTGCAATACGAATCAAGTCTTTCAGGTTTGGTTGTGTGTTGATCTCCATGGCTCTTACACGAATCGGTTTGACTGGTTCCTTACGACTAAGAGCATCCGCCACCACATTGGCTTTACCCGGATGGTATCGAATCTCACAGTCGTAATCAGTTAGAAGCTCAACCCAACGCCGTTGTCTCATGTTGAGTTCTTTCTGATTAAGGATGTGTTGTAGGCTTTTGTGGTCTGTATAGATGACATATTTAGTACCATAAAGGTAGTGCCTCCAAATCTTCAATGCAAAGGCCACAGCCTAAGTGGGAGTCATTTCAGATGCTTTACCTCCTAAGTGGGAGTCATTTTTGATGGTTCTTAAACAAAGTGAGATGATGGCAAACATGGATATCAATGACTTCATCCAGAAATTGAAAGAGCATGAAATTGATAACAAGTGGAAAGCTAAGAGAGTTGCTCAAGTCCATGATCCTTCATTGTACTATTCTACTCCTACTGTAGAGAGAGCCTCATCCCATGCTCCACTGAAGACTGCTTTCATTTCTCAGACTACTGAAGCTCCATCTTCCAATCAGATTCATTTCAGTCAGTCATCCTCCTCATCCAGCTCTCAGAAAGAACATCATCAACTTGTCACCAGTTTGAAGACAGACAATTTTGATAAAGTGACGGTAGAGATTGCCAAGGAGCACATGGGTCTTTTGTCTACTCTTGTCAGCTCTTATGATGGATTAGTAGCTGAACAGATTGGCAATCCTTATCTGACTAATGATGATTATTCTCAGATAGACCTAGATGACATGGAGAGGATTGACATCATGTGGGCTCTGGCCAGTGCTGTTAGGAGAGCCAAGGAGTTTGTAAGAAGAACGGGAAAGGACATCAATCTGAAAAAAGAGTCTAAGTTTGGTTTTGACATGGCATCTGTCACTTGCTATACTTGTGGGGAGAAGGGTCACTTCGCTAGACAATGCAAGCAACCAAGGAAAGCTGGGAACAAGAATCCTTTTCAGCATCAAAAGTCTTCTACAGCAAATCCAGAAAGAAGACTTGTTCCTATTGATTCTCCTGCTCAGGCTGGTTCTTCAAATACAAGCAAGGCATTGATGGTTCAACAAGATGAAGGTGAAAATTGAGATTTCAGATTCAATTCTGAACAGTTGGGACAGGATAAAGCATGTGTTGCTGAGATTCAGAAGACATATGATTCAAGTGAAGAGAGCGCTTCTGGAGAAGCACAGATCAGGATAGAAGAAACATCTGGTTCAGAGTCAAAAAGCTTGTCAGACTCAGACACTCAATCTGATTATGATGCTGATCTTTAAGAACCTGTTACAGAGTTTGCTTTGATGGTAAACTCATCTGCTACTCCCGCTGCAACTTCACAGTCAGATCAGGTATCTGATGATTGTTCATCTTCTCATTTTAAATGCTTTAAATGTGTTGATCTTGACAGCAAGGTCCTTGTTTATTAGAAGCATAATGCTGACTTGATCAGTGATCTCAACCAATGTATTGAGGCAAACAAAGTTTTAAAATCTAATGAAAAAGATTTTCAAGCTAAAATTGAACTTTTAAACAGACAAATTCATGAGGCTGAGATTGCTGTTCTGAACTAGCAAGATGCTATCACTTCTTATCTCAATACCATCAATGAGATAAAGAAGAAGTTAGCCATAGTCAAGTGTGACTATGAGACCTTAGGTCAAAAGCTCAAGAGCTGTGAAAGCTCCTCATACATCATTGAGCACATGATCAGTAAGGGTACTGATCAGAAGGGTAAGGGAAAGGTGAGCTATCAACAATGTCCTCCACCTATCTTAAACAGCTTTGTCAATTCACCAGATGACAAAGATGTTAAATATTTTCAAGTTAAAACTCCATTAGTAATTGATCCAATTGGGATGATCACTGATGAGGGTTCCTCCTTGTCAGAGGAATCTTCGTGGAGGGAATTGTTGAAGATTGGGTCTCAGATTCTGAGGATGAGTATGACAATTCATCTGAGTGTATTGTTGCTCAGAATCATACACCTGTAGTCATGAAAGGTGATCCATTCTCATCTTCTAAAATCTATCAAGCATTAAGCTTTGTGAAGGCTTCAAAAGAGAATGAAGCATGTATGTCACATAAGATTGACAATCTTGTGCCTAATGGGAAAAAGAGTTTGGGTTTTAATCAGAACAAGCCTAAAACAAATGTCTTTAAACCACAAAAGCAATCTTTTTCTGAATTAAAACATTTTCATAAGAAGGGTAACAAATTTTGCTTTGAACGTGGTGCACCTGGACACATTGTTAGATTTTGTCCTTAGTTGATGAGACAGAAAGTTGCATCACCAAGACAGCAAAATCAGCATGTTGTCAAACTAGTTAAATCTGAAAAACCTAAACAACCCAAACAGGGTAAACCTTTGGACAAGGGTAAAGATAAAGTGGTGAAATTGGATGTTCCCAAAGTGATTAATATAAATCAATCAAAGTCATCATCCATTTACCTGAAAAACTCTTTCAGTAAAAAAACAGTCTGGAAAGTCAAGTCTTCTAAGACTTCAGTTTTACCAACTCCAGACAAGGCTACTCCTGATGGTAAATGGATCGATGTTTGGATCCGAGACTCATTGGGTCAACCCAAGACTGTAAAGGCTTGGTTTCCCAAAATGAACTAATTGGTTGTGTTTGTGCAGGCTGCCCCAACAGCTGCTCTTAACAACTCTTGGATTGTTGATAGTGGGGCTTCTAGGCATATGACTGGTGATATTTCGCTGCTCACCGATGTTAATTCTGTTCGAGGTGGTTGCGTAGCGTTTGCCGGTGATAAAGGCGAGTTCATAACAGGAGAGGGTATTCTGTCAAATGGCCAAGTTTCTTTGGACAAAGTCAGATATGTCAAGCAGTTGGAGAATAATCTTCTTTCAGTGTCATAGATCTGTGAAAGCAATACAAAGTTCTTTTTGATGACTCCAAATGCTACATTCTCAAGCAAGGCGTGACTATTCCTGAATATTGGATTTTAATGTCAACTCCCCGTAAGCAGGACTTGTATGTACTCAACATGGCCACAGCTTCAACTACATCCTCCACAGCTTCATGTTTTATGTCAAAAGCAACTGAGAAAGATTCTATTCTTTGGCATAAAAGTATGGGCCATTTGAGTCTATGCAAGATGAATCATTTGGTACACAATGACTTGGCTGAGGGGGTAAGTCTGAAGAATTTTAAGCTGTCTGATATATGTGTTTCATGCAAGAAAGGAAAGCAGACCAAGCAGTCTCACAAGCTGAAGAAGTTTCATTCAATCACTGTTCCTCTTGAGCTTCTCCACATGGATTTATTTGGTCCAGTGAACCGCAAGAGTATAGCTGGGGATCAATATTATTTAGTCATCACTGATGAGTATTCCAGATAATCTTGGGTTTTCTTTCTAAAGGAGAAATATGAAATGTTTGAGTGCATTCAAGTGTTGGTGACCAAACTTGAATCACTCTATAAGCTCAAGATTCGTATGCTCAGAACCGACAATGGGACGGAGTTCAAGAACCGCAACATGGAGAATTTTTGTAATGTACGGAGCATTGTTCAACAATTTAGTGCTCCATATGTCCCTCAAATGAACGGTGTTGCTGAGAGGAAGAACAGAACTTTGATTGAGGCTGCTAGGACAATGCTTGTTGATTCATCACTTCCAGTTCAGTTATGGAATGAAGCTGTAGCAAATGCTTGCTACACACTGAACCGGGTTTTGGTAGTAAAGAGACATGGGAAGACTTTCTTTGAACTTCTTCACAACAGAAAACCAAATCTTAAGTATCTTGAACCTTTTGGTGCACCGTGAACTATGCTTAAGAAACATGAGCAGGGCAAGTTCAATGAGAAGGTGGAAGAAGGGTACTTTCTTGGGTACAGCACTACTAATAAAAGAGTCTACAACAGATCTACTCAAAATGTGAAGGAGTGGTACCATGTTAATGTTCAAAGACATTCTATGCCCCTACCTGGGAAAGGTCCAGATTGGATGTTTGACTATTCAGGCCTTTTCGACTCATTCAATATGCCTCCCATGTACACAGATGAGGATGTTGTTGTTCAAATGATGTATGATGCACAAAATGCACCTGATGAACCAGCGCAACCTTTATCCACTTCAATTCCCACAGTACAGATAAATGATGACAGCTCAGACACAGATGAAAACCAAATCCCGCCAGCTGCCCCCGAACTAAATGTTGACAATCTTGTGCCAGGATTTGAGGACTTGAATCTGAACAATCATGATCCACAGGTTGAAGTTCCAGCTCATCCTGTTGGAAGAATCAACCGTATTCATCCTCACGAGAACATTATTGGAAGTCCTCTTGATGGGGTAAAGACAAGAAATCAGCTATCTTCTGGAGGTCTTGCTGATATTCTTGACTTTGTTGATGTAAACTACTGTGCCCATTCTTGCTTCGTCCCTCAAGTTGAACCACGCACAGTCACCGAAGCATTAAGAGAGGAATCATGGGTTGATGCCATGCAAGAAGAACTCTTGCAGTTCAAGAAGATAGGAGTTTGGCAATTGGTTGACAAACCGAAAGGTGCAAAATTTATTGGCACCAGATGGGTTCTTCATTGCAAGAAGGATGATCATGGGATCATTGTGCGAAAAAGGCACGTCTGGTGGTTCAAGGATTCAGACAGATTGAAGGATTGGATTATAATGAAGTGTTTGCACCGGTTGCTCGTCTTGAAGCAATTCGTATTTTCTTGGCATATGCATCTTTCAAAAAGTTCAAAGTCTATCAAATGGATGTCAAGAGTGCATTCCTTCATGGTGTGATCAGTGAAACAGTGTATGTCAGTCAACCTCCCGGGTTTAAGGATCCATTGCATCGTGACCAAGTCTACAAGCTAGATAAGGCTTTATATGGATTGCATCAAGCACCGCGGGCATGGTATGAGACACTATCCACTCACCTTCTGAACAATGGGTTCAGAAGAGGTGTCATTGACTGCACACTGTTTATTCGAGAGAAGGATGGTGATCTACTCTTGGTGCAAGTTTATGTGGACGATATCATTTTCGGTTCTAATAATGATAGTCTGTGCAAGGAATTTGAGAAGGTCATGAAAGACAAGTTTGAAATGAGCTCAATGGGAGAGATGAAATTTTTTCTCGGGTTGCAGGTGGATCAATCTGAGGCAGGGATTTTCATTCATTAGACCAAATACGTTGGTGACATTTTGAGCTGGCTCAGTATGTCGGATGCAAAACCTGCTGGTACCCAGCTGGCTATTAATCACGGGATTACACCAGACGGAAAGGGGGAGTTAATAGATGCCACTCTGTACCGAGGAATGATTGGATCTCTTATGTATCTTACTGCTTCTCGGCCAGATATCATGTTCGCCACGTGCTTGTGTGCTCGTTATCAGTCAAAACCAAGAGTATCACATCTGATTGCTGTGAAGAGGATTATGCGTTATCTGAAGGGTACACTGGATCTTGGCTTATGGTACCCTAATGATGATAATTTTGAGCTTACTGCATACAGTGATTCAGATTATGGCGGATGCAAAAGAGACTTCAAGTCAACGTCTGCGGGATGTCAGTTCTTTAGAACCCGATTAGTTACCTGGCAGTGCAAGAAGCAGACGTCGGTGTCTACTTCAACCTGTGAAGCTGAATACATTGCTGCTGCCAGTTGCTATTCTCAAATAATCTGGATACAACAGCAACTCAGGGACTATGGGTTACATTTTTCTAACACTGCTATCTATGTTGATAATACTGCCGCCATAGCTGTTACTAAGAATCCAGTTCAGCACTCGAAAACCAAACACATCGATATCAAATATCACTTCATACGTGATTGTTTCGAAAAGAAACTCATCGATGTTGTTAAAATACACACCGATTACCAGAAAGCCGATCTTTTTACAAAAGCTTTTAATAAACCCAGATTTTTATATCTGCTATCAGCTAATGGTGTTTTTCAAAAGGATGAAGTCCTTGCTTCATCTGAATCTAACAAATGATCATCGATTTTATTAGTTAGTTTCATTTTGTTTTATTTTTTCATTGTTAAGTTTTTCTGTTATTTCATTTCTTTAATCAAAAACTCAAAAAGATTTTCTGTTTTAGGTTTTTAGGGGGAGAAAAAATATGTTATTTGAAAAACCAAAAACATTTTGGGGGAGAAAAAATATGTTATTTGAAAAACCAAAAACATTTAAAAAATTTTTGAAAAATACAAAAACAATTAAAAATCATAAAAATGAGAAAGCCGTCTTTGAGAAAGTAATGTGTTAGCCTATTATGTCTTAAAAGCTGAGTTGAATGTGTAAGCTGAAAACACATGATAATTGTGAATAGATGTACTGATAGGCTGACTTTACATAATGTATAGACAATTTGTGGTAACTTAGAAAGTCTGATTCGTGGGATCTGTTTTAGAAAACCAGGTAAGTGAGAAACAGTTTTTGACTCAAATCAGGCATACACCTGTCATCATAGGATCTAATAAGGTTTCCAATGGTTCATGAATTCAAATCTGTTCACGTGCCATATTGCTTTGTAAAGACCTAGCTGAAGCCGTCCATTCAGATGAGAATGATTGAATCATAAGAAAATAAAATAAAATCAAGCTAGTATTAAGCTTGTAAAAATACAAAAATAAAATAAGTTCGATTCCATACACATGCCATATTGCTTTGTAAAGACCTAGCTGAAGCTGTCCATTTGGATAGAACAAGTCAATCATGTCAACATAGGTCTGTATACGTGCCATACTGACCTAGCTGAAGCCGTCCATGAGAATGTGTTGATCATGAGAGACAATAGAAAAATACAAAAAGAAAATAAGTTGGAACCTTATAGAATTTATGATGTTAGGTTCTAAGCTGTGCAGAGATGAGTTACAAACTGCTTTTGATCTTTTCTGGTTAAAATAAAATGGGTAACTCAGTCAGAAAACATGAGTAATCATCAAATGAGTTTAGAAGTTTTGTATTGAAAAGCTTAAAATGGACAAATATATCAGTAATCATATCATAAAACAAAGGTGTTTGAAGTGGAACATTCAGTGATGCTGATTTGATGTGATTAGGTGTATGTGTTATTTTCTCAATAGACTTCTCACAAAAATATGTGTTTCTTTGTTATTGTTTGCTAGTTGTGCATTTGTATTTTGTTTCAGAAAACACAAAAAGAGTTTCTATTTTCACAATTTGTTTTAGATGATCATTTGTAAGTTCAGATGTCTGTCAAATCTGAATCCTTAACCAACCAGACTTATCTTCATAATGGCACCCATTTAACAGATCATAACGTTAAATTTTGAAATCAAGTTGTGCTTGTGAGTGCAAGGTCTTATTCGTACGAATGAACAGGCCGAATGACTCATTGAGAATGGATCTCATTCGACGAATGAACATTGAGAATGGATCTCATTCGGCGAATGTGTTTGGGGAGAAACAGCTCATTCGCTAGAGTCATTCGGCGAATGACTGGTACTATTTAAATAGTTAATTCGGCCGAACTACCCTCATTCTCCACTTTTCATTCTCTCGCCACTGTGTGTTCTTTATTTGCCCGAAACACCATCTCTCTGCGGTTCATCGATTTCTCATCATTTTTCTTGATCCAGATACTGATATTTCTTCTTCTGATCATCTCAGGTACCCATGGATCCAATATCATCGATTTTTGTTCGAGGAATCGCTGTAAACAGTTCATGATTTAGGGTTTTAGGGTTTCTAAAAATCGCCCTTGATTAGATGATCAAAATGAACTCAAAACCACATTAGACCAGTTTTAATGTTGTTAGTCGGTCGTTTCTGAGTGCGGGAATGTAATTTTTGTGGACCTGAAACAAAGCAGGGAAGGATAGCTTTACAGACTTTTGGGATAGCATCATATAGGATCTTGGACTTTCCTAAATTAACTGGATCTACTGAAAACTAGGATTTAGTAAACTTCGCTACATCTTTTGTGTAATTGTGGTATATGATTCATGATGAACATGATTTTTGTGTAATTAATTTGAATTCCTTATATGATAAGTGGTAAGTGATGATTCAATTTAGTTGCCACGAGCTTATGAACAATATGCACAATCCTCGTGGCATCTCGATGATTCGGCCGTCGGTCGGGGTGTTACAATTTTTGTTGAAGACTCTTGTCTTAACACCTTGGTTTTTCTGGTTGGTTGAATTGACTGGTAAGTTCTTTCGGTTGACTCGCAGAGAGAAAGTGTTAGCAAGTTGGTTCAGGTCACCACATACGTAGCAAAATCTGACCATTGGCGGTGCATTTGGAGAAGTGATATATGGAACATTGGCATGGTTTGTACGAACTTTAGGCATCCGGCATGTGTTTAAGAAGTGTCCATAGCGTTTGCAATTTTTGCAAGCCCGACATGGATAAGTGGGCATGTGGTGGAAGTTACAAGTCGAGCGCAAATGAGCTGTACCAGTGTAGACTTTTTTGTTGGTCTGAGTGGCAGGTGAAACTTGTTGTAGTGGGCTAGCTTGAGTGGCTACAAATTTTATTTGGATGGCCTTGCTTTTGTTGTTGGGCTTCTTGAAAGGAATGGAAGGTCTATCTTGAACCTCTTTGGATGGCTCAATTGAACTCGTTTTCTCTTCCTTTTTAGACCTTTTTTAGTGAGAGCTCCTGATTTAACATGATTGTCGGTAAGTTCGCCGACATCCGTAGGGCCTCAGCCAAGGTAGTGGGTTTACTGCTCCAAACTGAATCCTGAATTTGCATAGGTAGGCTGCCAATGTATTTTTCAATCCCTCTAGTCAAAATGTCACCATTTCGGGAACTAAAGTACTGAGTTCATGAATTTGTTATTGTATGCCATATTTTCACCGCTGTCTTGCTTGAGTTTCCAGAAGTCATGCTCAAGCTTCTTCATTTTGTTTCGGGGAAAAAACTCCTGAGTCATGGCTTCTTTCAGTTGTTCCCAAGTTAAGGCAATCGTAGCTGCTTCACCAAGAGTTCGTTTCTCGGCATTCTACCAAGTAAGGGCCCTCTTTTGAAGGGTCCACGTGGCATACCGAACTTTCAGTTTGTTGGGACATTCACAGTTCAAGAATACACTATCCATGCTCATGAACCATTGAAGCATTCATGTGGCTCTCTTAGAACCTATGAACATTGGCGGGTTACATGATTTAAAGTCCTTGTAAGAACACCGAGGAAGATTAATTGGGTTTAGTTGTTGGGTGGAGGTTCATCTGTTGTTGCAACTGTTGAATTCGTACCACCATATTTGGTAGCATTGCTTCTCCCTGACGGGAATTTGAGTAGCCATCCTCATGCTTGAAGATCCACTGCGTCTACGATTCATTTTCGTTGAGCTAAAATTATAATTTTAGTTAGATTTATGATAAGAAGAATTTGAATATCATAAGGTTTATTATGTATGTGGCATCATAGTTTTTGAACCTTAGTGATAAATAACTTATCACCGGGTCATGCTAGGAGGTCATAGAATTGGAATAATACAATTGTTTGGATTTGTTCAAATCATAGGAATATTAGTTCCCTTGAACTTGTTTGGAGTTGTTTGAAAACAAGGAGTGGCATCTAATTGGATCATTTGACATATTAGAACTTGTAGTTTGTGAGACGTTTGGTATAACATGCTTTGGCCTATAAGTGAAGATACTCTCATCGAGAGTCCCCAGGAAAGCTAAACGGGTCCCATAGTTGCTCAGGTATTTATGCGTGTTAGGACATTTTGTAATAGATTGCTTTCAAAAGTTTGTAAGTTAAAGTAGGTTTTTGCTAGGTTTCTCTGGCCCAAGATCCTAGGCATGTTTGTAAAGGTTTGGCGAACCTATTGTCATCTAATGTAGAGGTTCGTCCAGCGAACCTAAAGGTTCGTCTTGCGAACCTAATGGTTAGACTAGGTTCATTCGATCTTGTATATATAGCAGGTTTGTCTGTCTTTTGTGTGTGTGTGACAGATCAGAGAGGGAGAGAACCTGTTTGAGATTTGTGAACTGTGTGTTCTTCTTTCATTGTAATAAGATTTTGTTGATCAATGAAATGATGTTTATCTTAAAAAAATGATATATCAGAGAGGGAGAGAACCTGTTTGAGATTTGTGAACTGTGTGTTCTTCTTTCATTGTAATCAGATTTTGTTGATCAATGAAATGATGTTTATCTTAATGATTGTGTTTCTCTGATTCATATAGATTTAATCTAGATTCCGCACAGATTGAATTGTTAATAGAATTCCATTGATCGATCAAGAGCAATCTACAGTGCTATCAGAGCATTGGAGGAGTTCTATACAAGTTATTGAAGATTATCAATCATTTTGAAGATCAATAGATCAAGAGATTGCTGAAATGTTAATTTACTATATCTGATTGATTGCTGATATTGTCATAATCATCTACTGCTATTTGGTTGATCAAAATTAGGAAATTTGTGGCTGAAATCTGTAGATTTTGAAGGTTTTTCCTCAAAATTTTGAAGGTTTTCCCTCCAAAATTTTCAAGTTTCACTGATAGGTTCGTGAGGCGAACCTTGTTGTATCTCAGCTGAAGGTTGTAGCAGAGGTTCGCTGTAAAAGGAGATTTCAGTTGAGGTTCGTGTAGTAAATTTTGGAGAGGTTCGTCTCAAAGGTTCGTCTATTGATGAGGTTCGTTGATTAAGGTTCGGTTGACTGAGGTTCGCTCGTCAAAGGTGCGTTGAAGAGGTTCGTTGATCAAGGTTTGTCTCAGGTTCGTTGTATAAGGTTCGTGAGGTTAAGGTTTGGAGAAGGTTCGTCTGTCACTTAGGTTCGTGAACTGATAATTCAAGAGAGGTTCGCTGATAGAAAACTTAGAATCATGGCGGATATGTTTGCTACTGTTGCTAATCAAAATTCTAAGATACAAAGTATTTTGATTAGTGAAACTGAGTCGGGGAGCACAAATAAAGTACCAAAATTACTTGATTTGACTGATTATGAAAACTGGAAAGGTCGGTTTGAGACACATCTCAATGGTACTGACACAAATCTTTGGGAAAGAATCTTATCACCATATGAACGGCCAAAGGTGGTTGGAACAGATCTGGATCAAACTCTTGATAGATTAGATGTTGAACAAAGAAAGAAATATTATTCTGAAAAAAAAGCATATTGGATGTTGAGTGAAGCTATTCCTAATCAAATTCTTCATCAATTTGATGAACATAAAACATCATATGGTTTATGGAATGCTTTAAAATCAAGAATTGACGGAAACACCAAACTCAAGAAAATGAAAGCCACTGATTTACGAAAAGATTTTGAAAATTTCAATTATATTGGAAATGAGAGTCTTGAAGCTTTGATAACAAGATATAGACATTTGTTGACTGAAGTTCGTAAGTGTGGAATTGAGTATTCTGAAGAAGAGAAAATAGACTGTTTTGCAAATGCTTTGCCAGAAAGATGGAATTCGTAGGTGTTGATTTTGAGAGAAAATCTTCCTGGAATGACACTGGTTGAGTTTATTCAAAAGTTAGAAGAACAGGAAATGAAATACAAAAGAAAATCAAGAAGAGTTAAATGTAACACAGGATCCTTCACTTTATGGTGCATCTGTGGTTACACCTCCTGTTTCTTCTGCAAAGATTCAAACAACTTTTGTTTCAAGTACTACTGATAGTACTTCTGTATCATCCGCATCTACTAGCTCAAGTTCATCTTATGCTGTGAATGAGAAAAAGTGTGATTCTTCAGCAACTCCAATTCAATTGAATACAACTAATTTGGGAAAAGTAACTGTGGAGGTTGTTAGAGATCATATGTCGATATTTTCATGTGTTGTTAGTGCCTATGATGAACAGATAGCTGGAAGAATAGGAAATTCAAATCTTACTTTTGAAGATTGTGAGCAGATAGATGATGATGAGATGGAAATGATTGATACTCAGTGGCTTTGGCTATTGCAATAAGAAGAATTAACAGATATGAGAAGAAAACATGAAAGAAATTTACTTTTGATAGGAACACAAAGTTTGGATTCAATCCAAAGACAACACAATGTTACAATTGTGGTGAATTAGGTCATTTTGCTCGAGAGTGTAAAAATACAAAGAAGCAAGGAAGCTTGAATCCTTTCAAGCCAAAAGAAGCTTATCAAAAGAAAAAGGAAAAGCCTGAAGAATCAACAAAAGCTTTAGTCAGTCAAGCAGAAGAAGGATATGACTGGGGAAAACAATATGATGATTTAATGGGCACATTTATGGCTTCTATGGATGAAGAAACAATCAAGGGCAAAGAAAAGGCTGAAGAGGTAAATAAAGATCTTTTAAAGATCATTGAAAAGGTGAAAGAAATGAATGCTCAATTGACTGCTGAACTGATTGAGTGCACTGAAGCTAACAAAAAGTTGGTTTCAAGAAAGAAAGCTTTTGATAAAAAGATCATTGATTTGGGAAAAGAAAATGAAGAATTAAAAATTAAAGTTTTGCAAAACAATCATGCAGTTTCTGTGCATCTCGAATCAGTACAAAAGTTGAAAGTTGAATTGTCGGCAGCCAAAGCAGAAGCAGAAATGAATAAAAGCAAGCTAGAGAATTATCAAAATTCTCAGTATGTTATCGATTATTTTGCTGCTATGCAAAAATCATCGAATGATACTACTAGCTTGGGATTTCATTCTGTACCACCTCCTTCAAGCTATGTTCCTAGACCATAAATTGATCCAAATTTGGAAGTTCATCCAGTTTCTTTGAATGAACATAAGTCTGAACAAGTTGTTGAAAGTGCTGGAGTTTCATCTTTTGCTGAAAAGGTGTCACTTGACAGTGATGCTCCAATCATTGAAGATATCACTGACTCAGAATATTCATCTGATATTATGAGACAAAATGGTTAAAAAGTAAAAAATGTTGAGAAGAAGAGTTTGAAATCTTAGAAGTCAAAATCTGAGATTAAACAAGTTGAGAAGGTGGTGATTAAAACCACTCAAGTTTCCAAACCAGTGAATAAAGCCAAACCAACCACTACTCTTAAACCGATTGTGTATGTTAGATCATCTAATACACATCAAAAGAAAAATGTGATTTCTAAGAAAGTTGAAAAGTTGGATTTTTTCTTTGACAACTTTGGAGTTGGTCATAAGGCTAAATCAAAGAATTTTCAAAAACAAATGACTAATTCAAAGACAAATTCAACTGGTTTGAGAAACAAAATCTCATCTTCAAAGGTTGTTTCAAAACCTTTCAGTTCATCAAGTTTTTATGATGAACCCACACCAAAAATTCATATGAAAGATAGAAAATGTTACCAATGTGGTAATATGGGTCATTTGGTTGCAAATTGTAATGTGGATTTAAGTTCAAGTGATTGTAGCAGTTTAAGTCTTTTTCACCAAGAGAAACACGAAAGTGTTTTACTTGTTGTGGTGTTTTACTTGTTGTGGTAAAGGACATATTTCTGCAAATTGTCCAAATAACAAAATCAGAAAGAGTTCTGATAAGGAGTGTCGGGTGAATGGTTCAGGTGGAAGCCCTAGGAGAAATAGACCTAGTGAAGATGAGATGAGAGTTCTTATAAAATTCAATCCTGATTGTTTTTAGGTGAAAGAAGAAAACAATCAAAAGAAAAGAGTTTTTGAAAATAAAAGAAATGTTAAAAAGATTGTGAAAATTATGACTTCATCTGATGATGATTCATTTGAAAATTTTTCAACAAAATCATTTTCAAACAAACATCTTAAATCTAAATCATTTTGGAAACTCAAAGATAGATCTGGTGATGAAGTTTCTAAGAAAGAGGATGACACAAGTGATGATGGGTATTTGATCAGGTCATCACAAAAGAATGGAAGGGGTCCATTCTGGGAGACTCGACGCCGAAATGGCAGGGGTCATCCCTTTTAAATAATGACAGGTTTCTTTTAATTTATTGTCCAGGTTGCATCCATGGGCCATATTAACAATCGTTGGATTGTTGATAGTGGATGTTCCCTCCATATGACTGGAGAGTTGAACTTCTTAAGAGATTTCAAGTTAGTGAAAGGCAGTTATGTGAACTTTGCTGGAGATAAAGGAGGTCAAATTACAGGGGGTTCGCTGGGTTCATACTTCGAAATTTTTTTGAACTTTTGAATTTTTTTTAGTTTTTTATTTTATTTTTTTATTATTTTTAATTGGTGTCTGTTTTGTTTGTAGGAATGGCAAATCTAACCTTCGGTGATAAACACAATCTATGTGCTTATCTTGATCCAACAACGAAGAATGGCAAGGAGTTTAGACCGATGATCGAGTTTTTGAGAAGATCGAGGATATACTATGCTATCTCCAATTCATGTTACACCTATAGATCACATATTCAGAGCTTCTGGGAGTCAGATAGATTGATTACTGTGGATGATGCTTATGTGCTAGGACAAGCCATTAGGATAACTGAAGCTGATATTAGAAGAGTGTTGCAGTTCGGCGGAGAACCTGAAGGAATGACCTTGATTCCTGAAAGGTGCATTAAAGGATGTTTCATGAGGATCAAATACTTTGGGGTGTATAGTGAGTATTCGATCAAGAAAGGCAAGTTGCCTTTACAGTACAAGTTTTTAGCTCATGTACTTCTTCATTGTCTTAGTATGAGGAAAGGCACTTTTGATGATTTGAGAGATTTGATGAGGTCTGCTATGGTGGGTTTGATTCTGAACAAGCCATTCAACTTTTCTACAATGATCTTCAGATATTTGTCTGACAACATTACCAAGGCTAAAGATAGATTCTTTATGTATCCCAGATTCATTCAGATGATGATTGATGAGAGATTTCCATAACAGAATTTACCAAGGGTTGCATCTGATATACTCAAGTTAAAGCACATGACTGATTCCAGTCCTGGACAAGTGAAGATTTATCAGAAGAGTAATGATGTGATTCTGACAAAAGATTTGACTCGTCATTGTGCTAGAGCGAATTATGTTGCCCCACTGGATGATGCATGGAGGCATGATGATACTAACTCAGAAAGTGAGCAAATGCATGATGATGATCAACAACCACCACCTCCTCCTCAGAATCCAAAAGTTAGACAGTCTCAAGCTCAATCTTCTCAATCTCATCAACAAACACAAGAACCAGTACAAGAAACTCCAAATGTAACTCATACTACATTTGTGTCACACCCCGAGCCGGCGGAGTTGGATTGGATTCCCCCGTCGGGCGGAAGGTTCTCAGGGCGCGATATCATGAGTGATAATCATGATGATTAGATTGCTTACATAGCATCAATGTTAAGAATAACTAAAGCACAATCAAGCATTCAACTAGGATTACAAAGTTAAATTACAATATCAATGTTTAGTAATTTAACTAAGTAAACCTATCAAATAAGCAAATGTTTCTATCTTGTATCTGTACAAGATATCAAAAGTGATTCGTATTATCAACAAAAGATGTGCTTCCAAAATCCACTAGATCCTCTATCTAGGCCGCCTAGCATGCAATCCAAAGCCTTAGCTTAACCCTGTTCATCATCTGAGAAAGCATGTAAGAAAACAAAGTCAACACAATGGTTTGTCAGTTCATAAAGTTTATAAGTTTAAAATAGCTTTAACAAACTTCTTTAGGTAAAACCTTAATCTTCTTAACTCCACATGTGATATCCAAATCGGTATGCTTATACGTAGGGCATACCCCTGAGTCGAGCCTACAATCCGCCCAGACGCCGTCCCACCACATACTAATCTGCATATGACACTATTGTTAATAATAATTAAGCAATTTATCTACCATTCAACCCATTCCTCGTCATAGCTCTAGTTTATTGTTTCAAAGTTTACAAGTCTATAGCATTCGTAAGTATTAGCTTCAAAGTAAGTTTAACAAGCATCATAGTTTCACACGCACCATAGTTTAGCTTTCACTAATCTCATGCGTGAGTACAAGCCCTGCTATAGCAGAAGTTTAGCAATTACGTAGCTCACGGCTAGATACAAGACCTGCTCTAGCAGAAGTTTAGCCATTACGTATCTCATGAATTAGTTAAGCTTAGTCTAGCAATTACGTGTCTCCTATACAAGATACAAGCCCTGCTATAGCAGAAGTTTAGCAATTACGTATCTTATACATAGACACAAGCCATGCATACACAAACAATTCAGCAATTACATATCTCATATAAGCAGACAAAAGCCCTGCTATAGCAGAAGTTTAGCAATTACATGTCTCTTATATAGATAACAGCTTAGCCTCGTCATACTTTAGCTTTCACATATCTCAATACATGGGTACAAGCCCTGCTATAGCAGAAGTTTAGCAATTACGTAGCCCATGATTAGATACAAGCTTAGTATTCCGCGCGCAATCATAGTTTCAAGCATATAGTTTCAAGCATTCACATATAGTTTCATCATGAATTTCATAGCATAAGCATCAAGTCTCAAGTTTAAGTATTTAGTTTCTAGCATAAGCATCAAGCCTCAAGTTTAAGCATTCAGTTTCTCGCATAAGCATCAAGCCTCAAGTTTAAACATTTAGTTTCTCGCATAAGCATCAAGCATATAGATTCAAGTTTCTAGCTTGTAGTATAAGTATCAAGTTTATAGCTTCTCAAAGTATATTAGATTCAAAGCATAAGCCACATTGTAAGCATCATGTTTAAGTTTAAAAGCATTAAATAACATTTCAATAATTTCTTAAAATGTTTAACATGCTTCTTAGTCCCGAAGTAAAACAAATAAGTTTGAAAAGGGACAAATGAACTCACCTTGTGTCCGTAGTGGTTGACTAAGCAAAAAAAGATTACACGCGCTCTTTGTTTGTACTTGTTATGATGTTTACGATCCTGTATTGATTTCGTAGTATTTGTAGTGTGTCAGCATATGTTTGTAAGAATTTGTTGTGCGTGTAAGCGTTAGTGTTAGCCCTAAAATCGGCTAACACTCATAGGCCTCGATCCTCATTCGACCCTAAGTTACTTGTTTTAAATGTTATTCTTGTTCATTTGATTTGATCATCGTCCTAAATTGTGAATATCTTGGGCAACAGGGCCTTATTAGTTTCCAAAGCATTATCACCCTTGTAGAAATTTAAATTTGTAAATTCCCGTAAGTGATTCTTAGATATTGTCTTAAAGTGTTTTCTTTTTATTAGTTCTCTGGATCGAAAGAGTCCCAATGGTCCAATTGTATGTGGGCCGAATTAGATAAGGTGGCCCAAGTAGTCTTTTGGGCCGAGAAACAGATCTTATGGGCCGCATAGATATATAGGATTGGTATTAACTCATCGGCTGAAACTTGTGTCCCTCACTATAGCGAACCTATTAAGGTTAATGGCTAGGTTCGTTTAACTGGAATCACAGGTTCGGCCATGGTTTAGTAAAAGGTCCGCAGCTTGAGATAGGTTCAGCTGGCTTGCATGGATTCGCCATGGAATCACAGGTTCGTAGTCCTTCCCTTGGGTTTGTTGATAGCACATAGGTTCACCATGCATATCCGGTGCGGCGGGTCTTAGAATGGTTCGACAATCATAATCAGAAGGTTCGGCCGGATCCTAAGGTTCGCCTATCACCAAGGGTTTGGCAAAGGTTGAC
The DNA here is from genome assembly GCA_009363875.1 of Mikania micrantha. NCBI lineage: Eukaryota > Viridiplantae > Streptophyta > Magnoliopsida > Asterales > Asteraceae > Mikania > Mikania micrantha. Next base: position 81,003,826 of record CM018691.1, on the reverse strand, counting down.
GGTTCGGTGGCCGGTGCTGGTTCGTTCCAATTCCAATCGGCCAAAGTTTAAAATCACCAGGTTCGTTTCTAAGGAAGGTTCGTTGCATGGAGGTTCGGGGCTGGTAGGGTTCGCGGCTAGTCGAGCAGGTTCGGGGATGGAGAGTTCGGCCAGGGTTCGGTCAGCAAGATAATAGGTTCGCACCACCAAAGGTTCGGCCATGATTGGAAGGTTCGACCGAGGCATGCTTAACACCATAAGGTTCGGCTAGGCCATGCTGCTCACAGGTTCGGTCCTGTTACATGCGAACCTAGTTCGAATCCAGCCTCCTTATAAACTCGACCCGTTGTAGGACTGCTCCCAATATGTTATTCTGTAAAGGTGACGATTCCACGAGGTGTAGGGTTCGAGGGGTGGGATCTAGAACCGGTCAAGAGGTAATGACAACATAACAAGATGAAAACCCTATTTTTCAGCCACTTTGTGGCTTATTACCTCAAAGATGGTCGGTTAACTCCTCAAAATAGCTGTACTTCTGGGTAGAGAGAGTCGGGATCTTCGTTTAGGCTCCAAGAACACGCGACTTCATCAACATTTGAAGGAATTATGGTGATTCAAAGGGTGGTTCTTGTAGAGAGAAAGAGATGAACGGGATTGAGAGTTAGAGAGAGAGAGGGTTTGTGATAAATGAGGGAAATCATCTCACTTAAGCCTTTTATACTTCGTGGGTGTTCGGGTTAGTTTCGGTTGCTCGGTTCGCGTTTTCGTCGCGTTTCCGGATTAATACGTGCGTTTCTTGTAACTTAAATTAAAAGAGTTTATTTTAACTATTTGAAGGTGATTATTATTATTAGAAATTATTCTAGATATCGTATTCTTTAAATTGTTTATCGAAATATATCATTTTACGCGTTTCGAAAATTCTTTCGTAAACTTACGTATTTTAAATTTGAAATAGTTTCTTTTTAATTTATTTTTGATGAGTTTCAAAATTGTAAAACAGGAAACATCATATTTCCTTAAATTTATGATCGTTCGTATTGTTTTCGTGTTCGTTTTCATTTCGTCAGAATGCGTCACCATCGCGCGTATTCGTTCGAATCGTCATTCGTTCGAATCGTCATTCGTACGAACACGACGATGGTTTTGGCTTTCCAACTTTTGTTTTCTACTTTACAGTCATTGTTTTAGAACGTTAAACTCTCAGAATCATTCGTACAGATCATCACCTATGCGAATAATTCGTCGGTTTAGCATTCCATAACAACAACCGTTATAGTTTCGTTCTGTTTAACCTCACATACGTTTATGCACAATAGCATCAAATCAAATATCTGTGTTTCCATACTGTGTTGTTTGACATGTTTCTGACTGTTAAACCCTAAGGTTTTAATCAGATTTCAGACAATCGCATAATAGTTTCGTGTTAAGCATAATGTATCAATAGCATAAACATAGTTTCACGTAATGTGTACCTGCGTTACTGTACGAGTTACTGTTGCGATCACTGTTCCGGCACGCGTTCGGCACTGATGTTACAATTTGTTCCTCTTCAAGTCATTTATCCAGATCAACAAGATGCTCAAGGACAAGCAGATGCTACTGCTTCATCTCCACATGTTGAGGCTGAAGATGTTGATGCTGAAGTTGATGAAGAATCTACAGAATTTGAAATGGAAACTGTTCAAGTTGACAATAGAATGGTAAGGAGATTAAAGAGAAGGCCAGCACAACAACAACAGAACTTAGAAGAAAGAGAAGAGAGAAATGATCCTAATTTTCAAGTTGATGAACCAGAGACATCAAGGCCAAAGAAGAAGAAGAAAATGGCTAAAATGCCTAAAAGGAAGAAGTCAAGGACTCCAAGGATTATTGTATCTTCTCCTGTGATTACATCCTTAATACCGGTTTCTATTTCTGTTTCTTCTGTACTAGTTTCTGTTGCTGTATCTGTTCAAGAGGATGTTGTTTCTACTTCTCATGTTCCTATGTATACAGAAACTTCTATGCCTACTTTTTATTATGTAAATGTTGCATCATTCATGCCATCATTTGTGAATGCTACAACAGTTACAACATCATTTCAAGAAGCTTCTACTTCCAGAGTTGATTCTATGTTTGAGGGTTTGGATGATCTGGACTTAAACATCTGTTTGGATTATGATGATTCTGAATTGAGAAGGAGGATTTCTCTTCTTTCACAGGAATTTGATATATATAAGAAGTAGAAGGAGATAGCTGATACTGAAAAACAATCTTCTTCAAGTCAAACTGACATGGAATTGATGAGAAGCCATATTGCTCAATTACAAAAGTGGAGAGAAGAGGATGTACAAGACAAGAAGTTGATGAATGAAAGGATTGTGTCTTTAGAAAGGTTAACCAAAGAACAGAATGATCAGATTGTTGATTTAAAGAAAGAAAATCAAAGGTTGCAGCAAAGGATAAATGAGATTCAAGTCAAAGGTGTTCATGCTGAGACTCAAGCTGAAGATACTGAAAGAGGTCATATTTCTGAAGGTGCTAATGTTGATCCGGTTTATGTAAACATTGATGATGAAGAGGAGGAAGAAAAGGTGGATTATGAATATTCTGAGTTTGATGATGAACATCCAGGATTTAATGCTTTTAATGATGATGATAAAGATGATGATGGTGATGTGACTGGTGTTGGAGGTTCAAATGGATTGAATTCCATAACTGGAGCAATTGTGATTTACAAACCATCTGTAATTTCTTTTGATGCAAATCCAGTTTCATCTGTTTCTCCTGACAAAGTCAAAGATAGTGAAGATATGGAGATTAAAGACTTGACTGATATAGAGTATCCAAAGCAAGTTGTTGATTGTTCATTACCATCATTTGTGGAGTTATTCAAACAAGCTGTTGATGGAGATCTACAAATAATGTTTGGTGAATTGAGTAAATCTAGAGATTTAGAAGAAGGAGAGATTGGAGAAGGTTACACTAAAGAAGATCTTGATGTGCTATTTGGAGTAAAAGTAAATGAGTTACAAAATGCAAACACTTCAGGAAAGATGATAGTTGGAGAATCAGATCATTCATTTGAAGTTGAGCATGAGGATTATGTTGATGAAAATTTGTACAATCTGCAAACTTTGAAGAAAACTTTTGATATTGAAGTTCAGAGAAGAGTTCCAAGCACAGCAAGTGATCCAATGAAGATCAAGACTCATATGGATGTTTGGAGAGAAAATCAAGATGAACAAAAGTATATCATTGATCATTTGATGATTTTTAAACAGATGATTGAATTATTTGATGAATATGTTCAAGAAGATCAATCAAGACAATTTTCAAGATTCAAGATTGGATCTAAATCCAAGATGCGGGGAAGAATTGTGAGTTATGGATATTTTCATAACATTCCAGGAGTGTTGAAGAATAGAGGATGCTATGTAGTGAAAAGAACATATGGATGTCAATACTTTGGAAAAGCATATGATCTATCTTTACCTTCTTTTGAGTGCATGCAGTTGTCAAGACTAAGAATGATAAAGCCTATTCAGACTGAACACAATGAAAGATTTGAAAAGTTGTTGAAGAAGGAAGCCAAGACAGGATGGATGTAACATCTGTGCCGGAATCGTTACCGGAACAGTAATTTGCACAGCAAAGTGCACAGTAACTCAAGTACAAACTACGTGAACTAGGTAGATACTATTGACACATGATGCTTAACACTAAACTATTTTACGATTGTCTGAAATCTGATTTAAACCTTATGGTTTGACAGTCCGAAACACATCAGACAACACTGAACAAATACACACAGGCTTGATTTGATGCTATCATGTATAAACGGGCGTTCTTGGTGTCCACTCGAAGCTCTCAACGTCCTCTACCTAGAAGTACAACTGATCTGGAGTTTTATCCTACCGTTATCGAGGTATGAAGCCACAAAGTTCGTGAAAAATGGGTTTTTCCTCATTCTTGCCGACCTAGGGTCATAACCGATGTATAACCTTTACACGTCCACAAACTACACCTTAGATTGCTGAGATTCACACCATAGCAACCACTATATCATAAATCAGAGCTTGATAATGATGAGGAGATGCAGGGTTCGTGGAATACAAAGGTGGGCGAACATGTGGGCTGGGACGAAGGCTGGCCGAACCCAGGTAGGGGGTGGCGAACCTTCCCCTTGGTGAACCATGCATCAGGAACGAACCTTTGGGTCGTCGATCACCTTTAGCCGAACCTCCAAGCTCACGAACCTCCCGATAAGCGAACCATGCATGCATTACACCAACCCACATACTTGTCCGAACCGGTGTAAAGCAAACCACCACTTCCGAACCCTGACGGGGCTGTGATATAGGCGAACCCTAGGAAGGAAGCTAACAGGTTCGCTGGGCTGTAGAGTGACGAACCTTCACATTGGCGAACCCATGATAGGCGAACCTAGGAGTCCCGCACCCAGCCTGGACGAACCCTCCCCCTACGAACCTTCATGACACCGAACCAAGGGGAGACGAATCTTCATTCAGTGAAGCTTGGAGCTGGCCGAACCTGGGAAACAATCGCATGAAGGTTCGCTGGAAACGGGGAGTAACATCCTTTGGCCATGTGGTAGTCTCAGCCCAACACCTTGTCACGATCACTTTGTCTTGGCCCACACCCCCCTTTGTTCGGCCTAAACAAAAAACCTTTAGCCCAAATAACGGGCCCAAGACACAATTAGTTAGGCCCAACATCATTGGATTGGCCTATATGGTTAGTCCGGCCCACACACAACTTAAATCGGCCCAATAAATTATTAATCGACCCAAGAAATTGTGAAATTGCCAAATCCTTGCGCGGCCCAACCACCATTTGACTTAGCCCAAACCTTTGACATTCGGCTCACATAACCCAAAAAGGCCCAACATACTCTTCAGCCCAATTAGAATGCAGTCCACATGATTAATGAAACACATAACATAATAGGACAATAAACATTGACTACATGCGTGGATATTTTGGATAAATTCTAGCTACTACAAAGGTAGCAAAGTTATTTATCAATTATGGTTGAAACTCTAACTTCCACAACCACGGTGCTACAAACTAAATAAAAGGATAGTGATCACAACAATCAAACTTAACATACAATACGGAAACAAGTCATAATAAATAAGTAAAAACTAGTAAATCAGGGCCGAAGAAAGACCGAGACTCACGGTGTTAGCCCACTTTAGGGCTAACACTAACACTTATACGCACACAAATCACTACAGCATATGCTTATAAGCTACAAACATTATGAAATCAATACAAGATTTTAAAGACAACAAAGAATACTACAACGAGCGCGTGCATTCTAGTTAAGATAAGTCAACTACTTCAAACACAAGGTGAGTTCATTTGTCCCTTTTCAAACATATTTTGTTTTTACCTCGGGGCTGAGAAGCATGTTATACATTTTAAGAAAATTATTGAAATGTTTATTAAATGTTTTTACACATACACTTGATGCTTATACTAATACTTAAGCTTGAAACTTTTATTTTGGAAGTTATAAACTCGATGCTTAAACTATGTGCTTAATGCTTATACTACAAAACTCGATGCCTATGCTTTAAACTAAATGCTTAAACTTTATGCTCTATGCTTATACTATAAACTCTATGCTTAAATGCTTATATTATAAACTCTATGCTTAAACTACATGCTCGATGAAAAGGCTTTGAAACACTTACGCTAAATGCTAACACTTGATACATTCGTTATGAAAGCTAATACTATATATATACATAATCTAAATACTAATACTTTATACCCTTATTTTTAAAGGTAATATTTTACACTCTTAATATAAATGCTAATTCTGTTTACACTTATACTTAATTTCTTAAAACTCTCGAAACTTTTGATTGCATAAGAAAGACAAATACTAAAAATAGGAATGCTTTTGAAAACTAAACGTGTGTAAGCTTGAAAATTTAAACTCAGAAAGGCTCACTTGCTCAAAAAGCTATAAAGACTTAAATACTTGAAACACTTTAATGCTCGATGTGCTTGAAATGCTTGAAACAATTGAATGCTCGATATGCTTGGAATACTTGAAACACTTGAATGCTTGATTAACTTGAAATGCTCAGACAACAGGCTGATTGACCATCGCGTCTTGACATTGATCAAGCCCTACTAGTCATCAGTTAAACTATGGGAATGCTCTAAACTTATATGCTTAAGCTATCGGACATCGTAAGACAGACTGTTGGCCGCCGCGTGTTGACCTGTGTGTCAACCCCTACTAGTCATCAGTGTTCTTCGTTGTAGGACATTGTAAGACCGACTGTTGGCCATCGCGTCTTGACATTGGTCAAGCCATACTAGTCATCAGTGCTCTTCGTTGTCAGGATCATGTAAGGCAGACTAATTGGCCGACGCGTCTTGACAGTGGTCAAGCCATACTAGTCATTCAGTGCCCTTCTTGATTCCTCTATGGGTATGACGAGTGACTAGAATGATTTTGGTTTCTTCTAGCTGACTTTGTGTCATCTTGAGGATTCCTCTATCAAAACATGTCCCGAGTTATATTTAGTACCGTTATGGATGGATGCTGAATTCCTTAGGGTGCTCAGCTGTCCATAATGGTGACTCTCAAAACTTGATGCTCGAATTCTATTTTGTGCGTGTTGAAACTTATGATCAGAACACTTAAAGCGATGATGAGATTGATGGTAGGTAAGACGCTTAATTATCATTAACAGCAATGTCCTATGTAGCTTAGTATGTGGTAGGACGGCGTCTAGGCGGGTTGTAGGCTCGACTCAGGGGTATGCCCTATATATAAGCATACCGAGCTGGGATGATACAGGTGATGTTAATGAGATTAAGGTTGTTACCGAAGGGATTTGGGAATGCTATTAGGTGGATAACTTAAACTTGTAGACATGATGCTTGAAACTATGACGGAATTGAATGGTAGGTAAAATGCTTAATTATCATTAACAGCAATGTCCTATGTAGCTTAGTATGTGGTGGGACGGCGTCTGGGCGGGTTGTAGGCTCGACTCAGGGGTATGCCCGATATATAAGCATACCGATTTGGATGATACAGGTGGTGTTAATGAGGTTAAGGTTTTACCGAAGAGGTTGCAAAACTATTTTTCAAATACTAAAACTATATGAACTCACCAACCATTGGGTTGATTTTGTTACTTACATGCTTTCTCAGGTGACGTACATGATTAAGCTAAGGCTAAGGAATGCATACTAGGATACCCAGTTAGAGGACTTAGTATATTTTGAAAAGCACATATTTTGAGGAACGTTGTGAAGCTATTTTGATATCCTGTCCCGATACAAGATAGAAAACACCTGATGCTTTTGATAGGTTTACTTAGTTAAATTATTAAACATTGACATTTGTAATTTAACTTTGTAATCCTAGTTTTATGCTTTATTGTGCTTTAGTTATTCTTAACATTGATGCTATGTAAACAATCTGATCATCATGATTATCACACACGATATCGCGCCCCGAAAACCTTCCGCCCGACGGGAAAGCCGATTCGTTCCCGCCGGCTCGGGTCGTGACAATGGAATTGGTTGGTTCCACAATTTTCAGTGTTGAAGCATAATTCAGATGTGTATCCAAAGCCAAAGGTTTACTCTAGACCAAGATTAAGAACGATAGAACAAAATTGGAATTCTTATTTCAAGTTCTGGTTCTATGATGAAAGATCTTCTGAAGCAGTTATCTTATTGAAAGAAAATAAGAAGTGGAGGGTTATAAGATTACTTGATCCTGTTTGGTTGGTTAACTGTTCAAAACAAGACATTGATCTTCTCAATGAAGCTGAAATTTATGCAAGTGAAAGATTTCATGATGTTGGTGTGATTTACAAAGATATGGCTTTACAATTTCAAACGATAACAAGGATGTGCTATACTATGGGAATTCATTCTGGATGCAAATGGGACGATGTGAATTATCTGTATGTTGAGTTAATGGAATTGCAGAAAGAGATTGATGATAGAGATGCAAAGATTGAAGCTGAACGTTTGTCAAAGATTCCAAAGTCAGTGGTTATTCGTGCTACAGACAATGTTTGTGAAGATCAATCATCAAGTGAGACTCGGATTGCCAATTGAAGACAAAGAATTTGAAGATTTTGAAGCAACTATAAAGGGGAGTTTGTTAGGACATTTTGTAATAGATTGCTTTCAAAAGTTTGTAAGTTAAAGTAGGTTTTTGCTAGTCGTCTGGCCCACGAACCTAGGCATGTTTTGTAAAGGTTCGGCGAACCTATTGTCATGTAGTGTAGACGTTCGTCCAGCGAACCTAAAGGTTCGTCTGGCGAACCTAATGGTTCGGCTAGGTTCGTTTGATCTTGTATATATAGCAGGTTTGTCTGTCTTTTGTGTGTGTGTGACATATCAGAGAGGGAGAGAACATGTTTGAGATTTGTGAACTGTGTGTTCTTCTTTCATTGTAATCAGATTTTGTTGATCAATGAAATGATGTTTATCTTAATGATTGTGTTTCTTTGATTCAGATAGATTTAATCTAGATTCCGCATAGATTGAAGTGTTAATAGAATTCCGTTGATCGATCCAGAGCAATCTACAATGCGAATGGCTTTACTAGACAGGAGTCTCAACTAACGGTACTTCACACTTCCAGTTACTACATGTTCGTCTTTCAAACTTAGTTCTAACGGGAATAAGATCACAAAGATATACATACATTTTATAGGTGTTTAGAAGAGATAGAAGTGTCATGAATCCTTAAAGTCTATGTAGAGTCCACAAGCTAGCAAGAATGTAGAGTGTTCAAAATAGAATTTTAATATGAGGGTCGTATAGAGAGTTCACTTTAAGTTTTTGTAGTTAAAGTTCATAACGTAATTTCATTTTGGTTTCAATGGTGAATGTTCATAGTGAGATTTCACTAAGTTAAAGGTTCAATAATAAGGTTCATATGAAAGTTCTTTAAGTGTTCAATATTAGAGGTTCATAGTGGAGGTCATTAAAAGTTCAATAGTATAGTTCATAATGATGATTCATTAAAGCTTCAGTAGTATAGTTCATGATGAGGTTCATTAAGAAAAGGTTCACTTTGTGAAGCTTCATAATTGAAGTTCATTAAGCAAGAGTTTAAAATGGAGTTCACTAAGGCAAGAGTTCATGATGAAAGTTCACTAAGTAATGTTCATAATGGAAGTTCACTAAGCAAAGGTTCATATAAATGGGTATCTTAGTTATAGTCTATGTCACCATTTGTAATAACCTAATTCCCTAAAACCATGGCTCTTATACCAATCTGTCACACCCCGACCGGTGGTGAAATATGTCAAGGCATGATTTGTGAAAGATTGTCGGGAAGCTCATGATACTAATTTAAAGTTCCATACCTTAAAGTGCCAATTTTTAAAGTCAAAACACAAACATTACAATACAACATGAAAGTCAAATACAAATTTAAGAATTAAAACTAAAGTTTTTGACAAAGCTATCTAGGTCCATTCTTCCTAGATTTGTCACATAGTTCTTCACTTAATTTGTCACACATGTAAAGTAAATGTCAACAATTGAATAATTTGTAAGTAGTCATATTTTTTTGATAGCATAGGTATAAAGGTGTGAAAACTTAAATGACATTTGGTATGAATACTATGTAGTGATTGAAACAAGCATGTGTAAATGGTGTACCGTCCTTTTTTAACACAGACAATGTCAATAGAATAGAGCGCAACTCTCTTAGGAACTAAGTACTAGAATACGTGCAAAGAAGCATATAAGTAAATAAGTATACAAATGCAAAATCAAAACATAATAATAATAATAATTCAACTACAAATCATTTCATAGTTCGCATAAGTTTGAAGAATAGTATAAAGTTTAAGCATTTGAATAAGGACATTTATGACGGCCCCAAAATTATATAAAACTAAAAGTGGAATATGAAAACTCACTTGTGTTGCTAAGCAATTCCAAAAACACGACTTAAGCTAGTTGTGAAATAGCAACCTTTGTAAACCTGTTTTTGGAATATACTATGTATAAGAATGGGCCTACAATTTCTTGGATTCTAAGCATCCTAGGATACTAAAGCATATAACAAGTCTAGTTTTCTAAGGATTTGTTTTGGTTCTTTTGGCTTATTTTGCATAAACTTTTTTGGTCATAAAAAAGTGAATATCTTTAGTTTAATAAAATAATTTACAAGTTTAAATAATAATTTAAGAACTAAATATTTTTGCTAACTTAAAGTTTTAAGTTTAATATTAATACTTTACTTAAAATATATTAAATAAAATATAATAAAACATTATAAAGAATTATTTTGAAGATGCTTATATATATATATATACATATATATGTATATATACACCAAGTATGAAGTAAAACTTGCAATTAAATGTCATTTAGTTTAAGATTAATAAAATGATTTAAAAATAAGAATGACGTTTTGTTTTTATAAAACTCTTTAGAAAGTTTATAAAGGGTTTTATGGATTTTTACACCTTAATATATTGTTTTTATAAATTAAAAATAAAGATTTATATACCTGTATAATTATTCTTATTAAAATAGTATTGTGAATATTTTAGAATATTTCAAAAACTGTTTTAAAATAAATTTTAGGATTTTATGAATATTTATTAAAATTTTATAAGATAAAAATGAGTTTTTAAAACACTGATAATAACTTAATTAGACAATAATAAAAGAATTTATCTTGAAATTTTAAAAAAAAAAATTCAGAACCTTTGTATAGTTATAAAGTATTTATAAAGATTTTTATAAAATTTTCTGGATTTTTATAGGTATTAAAAAGTACGAAGAAAATGGAGTTAAAGCCCAAAAACCGATGCTGAACACTTTCGGCTAGATTCGAACCCTCGTCTCCCTTCCCCAGCCCGATTGACTTGACCGCTGCGATGGGCGAGAGCCATGTTAAAAAACCCAGAAACAAAGTACATTTAACTCTTCCTTCTTATTCTTCCTTCTAGAGGTGTTGATCGGGTCAACCCGATCCGGTTTTGGGTTAATCAGGTCGGGTTATTTGGGTTTCCCTAAAAAAATTTTAACACGCAACCCGACCCAAACAACGTTCGGGTTAATCGGGTTTGGGTTATTCGGGTCACGAGTTATTCGGGTCGGGCTTGTCTGGTTAATCGGGTTACTATTTATTTGTTATTGTCTTGGCCTAATTTTGAATTGCCACAAATAATTCATTTTTCGAACATATAATTCAATGGAAAATGTGTTCAACTATGCATAATTTGATTAATAGTCATAGTTATTTGTAGTTAACGTAATTAAATATTTCGGAAAAAAGTGAATATGTAATATATTTTATAATTAATATATAGAAAAAAAATGATAATCATCCTTATTCGGGTTGTTCGGGCTAACCCGAAATCTGACTAATGTTTAAAAATATACCTGAAACCGACCCTATTAACAATTCGGGTTAATCAGGTTGACCCGAACAACCCCTCTAACATTTTTGACCCGAATAGCCCGCCCCTATAAAGCTTATTCGGGTTCGGGTGCGGGTCGGGTTAATCGGGTTCGGGTATTTTCGACACCCCTACTTCCTTCCCAATCGAAAACGCTAGTCCTTGCCCTTCTAGAATTCGATCCAATTCTCAATCATGAGCCCTTAAAACCTTAGGGCTTTTGTTCTACGTATGATAACGAGTCAAATGAGTATATTGATTACCTGTTGAAGTTCGACAATAATGGGTTCGAGTTCTCGTTTAGTCGCGGCTAAGATAGAGTTTGAATCAGAAGTTTGGAGGGCTCTCATATTGTTTCGATGTTCCAGAAAGACTCAGAGTGATGTTGAGATAGTGTGGGTGTGTTTAACTTGAATTTGATTAATGAGAACGACATATTTGAGTTTAAAGTTGGATTATAGTTCGATTGGATTAATTAACTGTGATTATATGCGAGGTGGGGGGCATGGCAGAAATTTTGGAAAAATGACGAAACAGGTCCCTCCTTTACTGCTCGTTGCCACCTTTTGTCCAGGACTCCTTCCACTGACATACCTAGTTTTGGTTTTGACAAAAATATTCCTTGTAGTTATATAACCTATTATATTTATGTTTAAAACTTTTAATAAAGTTTATAAAACATATTATTTAACAAGGTTTATAAACTTATTATTAAATAAAGTTTATAAAACTTTATTATTATTATTATTATTATTATTATTATTATTATTATTATTATTATTATTATTATTATTTATTGTTAATATATATCTTGATTTAAACATTAATATTTACAAAATTTTATTAGACTTTTATCTAATTAAGGTTTAATTTTAAATAATTTTTTTACCTATAATTATAGGATTTTATTATATGTTTAAATGTGTTTATGTGTGTGTGTATATATATATATACACATATATATATTGTGTGTGTGTGTTCTACACACACCCTGTATTAAACTTTTGTTAATTTGTAGTTTAACTTTTTGTAAATTCGAAACAAATGGGGGTGTCAACCCAAATAGTATTATTTAATACATATCTATTGGCTCAAACTCATGAGTATTGACCCCGCCAGACCCACTGTTGATTGAGTTGACCCAGTTAGGTCATTCGTGTTATTTGTTTGCTACTTCAGCATTGTTATGAATGCTAGAACTTGGTCAGAACATATTTGAGAACATATTGGTCTACTTATTAGTTCATCCACTAGTAAATGTTCATATATCTTGTTCATATGCGTTTTACTTAAGTTTTGATAACTGTTTTCTAGGTGTGTATAAAAATTATGTTTGCTCACCAACTACTTTTATAGTTAACACTTGATTTTTACATGATTCATGTAATGAGAAGTAGGAAATGATAGTTTTACTCTTCTTTGGACATCATCACAAATGAAGCTTGGACCTAGCTTAATTAACTAGAAGCTCTTGAAGGCTAAAATTTAGTTAATTTAGCTATATCTTTTTGTGTATTTAATGTAACTGGTCTATGCTTGAAACATGATTTTGTGCAAGTAATTTAATTGATCATATGATATACGATGATTTAACTTTAGTTACTCATGAGTTTATGAACAATCTGCACTTCGTGGTATACCAATGTTTCCATCATCGGTCGAGGTGTTACAATTCTCTTTTTATTAAATAATAATATTATTCTAACAAAATTTGTTTAACATGTCTATAAAGTCCTGGATTTTAGAATTGAGAGAGATCAAGAATTCTCACTATTTCTTATATTCCTGGACCCAACATTGAAAAATTCTAATTTATTATTACTAAATAATATTTATAGTTTTTTTTATTAAACTCTTGTGATACTTGAGTTTTATAAGCTAATCTTAATACTAATTAATAAAAATAATTAGAGAAATGTGTTATCATTTTAGGTCATTTTTTAACGGTAAACTATGGTTCAATGACATGTTCATTAATAGCCTAAATGGATCCCTCCAATTCAACAACTCACTCCCTGTAATCAAAGTCCGCTACTAATGACTCGGTATCCAATGCCTATGTGTTTCTGAATGATAAACTGAGCAGATCTATCTGCATTTCAGAAAGAAACCCGGCATGTGGTAAGTTAAGCTACACGCTCTTTGTCTAAACTTATCAGAATCATGAAGTGTAACTTCTTTGTCTTGTTTTAAATCATTTATTATTTTTTTTTTGTTTTTGCACATCTCTTTTATTTAATTATTAAATCTTATTAATTGTTATCAATATAAATTATAGTTATTATAAATACAGATAATTAATGTAATATTATCCAAATTAGTCGAATACGAAATTAATTATGAAGCTTAATTTTTTTAATATGTTATCTTTTTATTCTAATAAACAAAAATAAGTTTTGCCACATGTCATATTCTCATGTTTTCTTGCCACTTGTCATTTTTCTATAATCTTATTCAATTCTCTATCTTAATTATTAATTAAATACATTATCTCATATTGAATACTTATAATGTTAACGAGTAATAATATTATTTGTCTTTTTACATGCAAGAAAAATTGTTTTTAATAGATTAAAATCAAACATTTTTATTAAAAAGCACACTTCAAAAAAAAGTTTATAAAATATGAAACTTTCTAAAAATCAAATTTTCTAAAAAGTTAGAAAAGTTAGTATTTTTAGAAAATAAAAGTTTAATAAAAATCAATTTTTAAAAAATAAAATAAAATACATTATAAATCATAGTTTTCAATACTGGTATTTTTACAAACAAATGATGTTTCTTAAAATAAATTGCTTAAAATAATTATGTTCAATCAAAAGTTATAAAAATGATAGGAAAAATTAAACTTTAGTTATTTATGTTAAATGATATTATCAAATTAAGTTAGTTAACTTTAATAATTATATTAATTGTACATTATTTTCTTGATTTGTAACAATTAGTTTTTAATAGAAAAATAAATGAATTTGCAACATCAATTAGTTCAATAATATGTATTCTTTAAAACAAGTAGGTCATGTATTATTTCTTTAGTTATTAAAAATTTTAATTATTATTTTATTGCATAAATTAACCATTAATACTAATCTACTTAATTTATAAGAAATTGTTTGGTTTTTAAAATTTTTATTATTAATTATTTAATGTTTTATATTTAATCCGTGTAATACATGAGGTAATAATTTAGTAAACACAAAATACTTGTTAATGCTCGTAAACGTCAAACATATTGAATGCGTTAAAAATAACTAAGAAATCGAATTATATTGCTAGAAAGACATGTGTACAAAACATACGCATGCCTGGATGAACCCGAATTGAGTTGAACGGACGTGAACAAAAACGGCGTTATAACTTTTCATCCAAATTTATAAACGACCAAACAAAGACCATATAAAAACACACAAATTTATCAAATCAAAATCACACACACATTAACATACACTCAAAAACATTGTTTGAGAGAGAGAGAGAGAGATCTGGACTGACAATCCTATCTTCCATCCTGTTGCTTTGCATCCTCATCATCACTTCATCGCCATCACAGATTCATCATACATACACAAGTAACACAATTCACCTCCACATCACCTTCAGGAGGAGCAGGTGATGTATTCTGTTTATATAGTTACCGGAAAAGGAGATCGGTAGATGAATTCGGTGGTTAATTCCGACTGGTAGCTACTGTTTCAAAATTCTCCGCACAAATCATCTTCAAAGTTGTTCTAGCAACTGAATTTCGCCAAAGAATATAGTTTCTGATCGATTGAAGGTACATATTCGTCGATCGTGTCACTTTTACTTTTCGATCGGGATTCCTGACATCGATGGTTGTTCTTTCTGTTTATGTTATGCACTTTTGCATTTTGATCTCTGTGTGAGTGTCTGTAATTATGTATGAGTCCTGGTTATGATTTCGCTGCTACGTTTTGAATTTTGAAGAATTGATTTAGTTTCTCTTGTGTTAAAATTGTTGGCGGATAGTTTAGATTAGGAATTTTTTGTCAATTTTGCAAGCTATATTCGTTGAATTATAGATAATTGTTGAGAGAACATGACTGAACTTAAATTTCATCTGCAAATTAACAGTCAAAGAGAATTTTGAAGAATTAATCACATCTGTTGTTTAACATTACGATTAAAGTTGTTTAGATTTGATAATTTTGAATCTCATCTGCAAATTAAGTATCTAATATAATAATTTTTGCTTATAAATTGAAAACTGATTTGTGAAGGTGGTGAATCTGCATAATCTAAGCTAATTAGTAATCGGAATTACGTGGTGAAAGCTCCGAAGAGGAAGCGCAACCGCAATCACGTCATCCACATGGGCTGTGGTAGATCTGGGATCCGTGACGTTTCACTTTTGTTAATTTTGCAAAAGCAAATGCAAAATTAAATAACAAAAATTCCACCAACACTTGGCCCCAATTAATTTAACACACCCGACCCGACCCGACCAGAGAAACAAAATCTGATGGAGCTTCCACAGCCTCGTCCGTATGGAACCCAAGGTACCATCATTTTCTCTTCTCTCTCCTAACACGTGCAGGTGCGTTGTGTGTGCGCGTGCGTGATGTTAAGCAAGAAGATGGGTGTGTGTGTGTGTGTGACGTTGATGTTGATGTTGTTGAATTACAGGTAGGAAACCAACGCATGACTTTCTTTCACTTTATTCACCTGCCCAGCAAGATCCATCTGTTACCCCTCCAGGTATACAAACTACATATTCTTCCCTTTCTATTTTTGTAACTACTAATTGATTAATTATCCAGTTGGTAATTAAAAATCTTGACGATTTGTTACACATGAGTAAGTACTAAGTAGGGTTTTATAAAAATACAATACATCTAAATGGATGGGTTACTGGGTTGGGTTGAGTTGAGTAACATGTTAGAATAAGTGTGAGTTATGATAAGTGTAGATTAGGATGAGTGCAGGACACGATGATGTTTAAGCAAAATTAGTTTGAGTTTAAATAAGACATTTTTTAAAGCATCAATTTTGTTCAAGTTAAAATTAATTGTAATTAAACAAATAGTTTAATGGAATAATTTTTATTAATTTTCTCATCAAATATATTATTTATCATTGTTACCCGCTTGAATCTGTTATATTTTTATAATTTTTAAGTTACCTATCTTGTTATAGGTCAGGATTGTTAGCCTAGTTGTTCTCTAGGGGTTTTATTTTTTAAGATCAATCAAAAACATCTACGAAGACTTTTTTAAGTAACTCCTACTCTAGAAAACAAGTATAAGTGTCACTTAAATTTTTAACACAAGTCTACTTTTGCAAATTTAAGGGGGCTATTGCAAACTATTAAGGGGGTCGATCATGATTTTAGCAAATATATACTACTGAAAAAAAAATTCAAGGGGGGCAGCTGCCCCCCACCCCAACACATGGGTACGCCCCTGTTACCTATCTTGTTATAGGTTAGGACTTAGCCATAATCGTAGAATTATCTTATTATTGTTATCAATATCATTATTATTTTTTTAATTATAATATGGAAAATTTTTAATTTCGTAATTTATAACAGTAATAAACAGCTTTTTTTTAATAATTTTTAGTCGACATAAAAAAAACCTTTAAAAACTATAAAGAAAAAAATAATAATAAATGAAAACAAGCAAGGCTAGTGTTATAAGGTATATAGATATATTTTAACTCTTTCAAGCTTTTGATATAAGGCTATATGAATGCAGTTTTTTTTTCTTATTTAAGAAATCTATAAAACAATAATTTTGGTACTGTGATAATAGTATCAATACCTTCTATTCTCATTCTATTAGGCCATGTGTAGTGAACTAATGATCACATACCCATCACTTCACGCATACGCCACATAAACAATCAAAACTATCACCCACTCATCACTCCACGTCATCACCATAGGTGTTATTATCACCCCTCCTTTTTTTTATTTCTTCCTCCTTCACCCATGAAGGTGGTCACGGATTTGTCACCGCAAGGTGGTCACACCCCTCTGTAGTTGGTGATGTGAGAGATGAGGGTGGTCAAGCCCTTCTCATACCTCACTACACATGCTCTTATATAAGATAATCGTGATATCTTATATTTGGGAGATATACAAACTAATTACTATATCACAAGGGATTGACAATTTACTATAAATTACATATATTATTAATTACACACCTGCAGTCGAAGCGAGAGGTGATCGTAGAGATGCACAAAAAAACCGATTAACTGAACCAGTACCGGTTCGTAACTGGTTAGAAACTGGTTTTTAAACCGGTTATTGCAATCGGTTATAGATTTTGGAAAAACAAGCGGTCTAGAACCTATTTGAGGTTTCAAGTGACCAAACCAGTTAACCGGACCAACTCACCAAAAAATCGGTTATTTGAAGGTTAATCGGTTCGGTTAACCGGTTTCGGTTATTATATGGTTTCAGTTTTTGAGCTTGAAAAACCGGTTATTATCCAAACCGGTTATTGGACCAGTTAACCGATTTGAGCACCTCTGGGTGATCGTATGCTGAGGTTGGACCTGAAATCATCAAATAAAACCCGTGGACATCCTTTGGTGAAGATGGTGGCGATTTCGTAACACGAAGGAACATGACGAATCTGAACTTGACCTCCTTAAACTTGCTAGCAGAAAAATGGATTTCTTGTTCAATATGTTTTGTGCGTTGATGTTGCACTAGGTAACCATATAAGAAAATGGCGATGGTTTTGTCGCAATATAAGAGTGTAGCTTCAGTCAATAGGCAATGAAGTTACAAAGCAAGTTGTGTAACGAAGATATTTCAGTGACCATGTTAGCCACTCCATGGTGTTCAGTCTAGCATTGGGGTGATGGTAGAGTGGCATTTTATTGGCCATGAGACAAGGTTATCACCAAAGTAAACGCAATAACCACTTGTAGAACGACGAGTGTGCATCCCTCTGAATTGCATCCATGTAAGCAATTAGAGTCAGGTTAGAATTGGATCCAAGAGGGAGACCAAAGTTAGCCATTCCTTTGATTTAGCGGATAATTCTTTTTAGACCAGGCCAATGATTTGTTTTTGAACCATGCACGTGCACGCATATTTGTTGATTTGCGGTTTCATGCAGGGTTAATTGTAAGAAAGCATTGGCTACATCTAACTGATATACCGATCATGATTGTGAAAGGGCAGCTAATAAAACTTTGTGAATTGTAGCCGGTTTAACTACGGGATTGAATGTGTCCCCATAATTGATACCCGTTTGTTGAAGACAATCATGTACAATTGTTGAGGAACTAATTTACCCATGTTTCACTTTTAATAAGAACATGAAACTCGTTTTTCTTGGCGTCGTACACTAATATAAAAATCTGCTTGGTCGACCAATTAATCGATGATTAATTAATAGTTGGCTAGGCACCGATTACTTTTTGGCTAGTCGGTCAAAAAATCGGTAATCGGTCAAAGTTGGTTAAAATTAGGTCTAGTCGACGAAAATCGGCCGGAATTCAATGAGATTCCGGTGACTTTTTTTTACTGCTTTTGAAATTACTGCAACTTTGCTTACGACTCTTGGAATTCTGGCGAGTTTTAGGGCCACTTTTGGAATTCCGGCAAGATTTCATGCGGCTATTGATATTTCGGCAAAAACTTCGTCGATTTTTTAAAATTCGGGCTATTTTTTTGGTAATATATATATATATATATATATATATATATATATATATATATATGGTTTGAATCCTTTGAAAACCCGATCTTAAAAAGAAAAACCCTTAAACCTTATATCAACCGTTAGATCAAACTTATTTTAAATTTTAATTAATTAAACAGAAAAAACATGTGATCCACAATTAAAGTTAAATATTTTAATAGGGTTTTTGAGAAGAAAATACATCTTTTACCCTTTAATTATGTTAGATTCTCTCTTCTTTCTGTTTTTTCTCTCTCTATCAGACTATCACTCCTCTCTCCTTTCTCTTCGTCCTTTCTCTCTCCTCTCTCTCTCTCCTTTTTTATATACACATGTGTATCAAACAAAAATTTCACTACACAAACACAATATTACATATTTTCAACCATAAACACATGTGTATTTTACATATGAAACAAAAAATTACACATGTTTAAATTTATAAAAAACATCAAATTAACCAAAACACAAAAAACTACACATGTGTATGTGTAATTTTATAAATCTTAAATATATAAAATATACACATGTGCATATTTCGAGTAAAGTGTACTTTGTGTATTAAAACTTGTACATTTTTATTTATACGCCTGTATATTTTTTTATATCTTCTTGTAAAAATATGTTTTTTTTTATATTTTGTATAAAAAATATACATTTTTGTTGTTGTTTTGAAATTTTATAAAAATATTTATTTAAGTGGATGGAGAGAAAAGAGATATATGAGAGAGAAATTTGATATTAATAAATTATTATATATATATATATATATGTGTGTGTGTGTGTGTGATTTTAAATGAAAGAGAAAGAGATAAATTATTATATATATGGGTGAGTGGTTAAAGACTCTTATACCCTTTTCATATTAATAAATTAGAAAGAAAAAATTTTGATCTAACGGTTGAGATAGGGTTTAAGAATTTTGTCTTTAAGATCGGGTTTTTCATTTGATTCAAATCCTATATATATATATATACATATATAGATATATACGTATATACCTATACGTATATAGGTATACGTATACGTATATACGTATACATATATACGTATATAGATATATATATATATTTAGTTGAACATTTTTATAAAATTTAACATGTTCATGAAAATTATGTAGAAAATTTGGATGTATATATATAATTTTGAAAAATTGTATATAAATTTTCCAATCGAATTAATCCCTAATCCCTACTCCACCACCCTACTAGTAACTAGCGATTTTTACAACAATGGTGTCGTACCATTCAGCTGTGTATATGGCACCACTTGGATTTTGGGTATGGGAATAAGTGTGGAAGCATGGACATTAAGTTTTCAGTTGGGTTTCATAATGCTATCCATGGCTCTTGTACGCATGGTGCGAGTAGTATAGGTTTTGGAGATGGGTACAATACGTAGTTATGAGTGAGTGCAAATGGATGAATTTAACGATGGAGAGTTGGAGATTGGGGAGGGAGGTGTGATGGAGTTTGGATGTGTGGTTGACATATTGACGATGATGAGGTGCGGCTTGTGGGCTTGGAATGGGTTTGTTGGGCCTGTGTATGATAGGACTGAGGAGGGTTGGGACTGGGCAGGTGAGAGATTATTGTGAGAGTAGGTCAGTAGGCTGCTGGGGTGTTTAGGGTTTAGACTGAGTGTTGTGGGTTTTCCTGGTTCCGGTTTTAATTTTTCTAAACAACCGGACCCATTTGTACTCATCGGTTCGGGTATGACCGGGTCCGGTTCGGGTTGCCGGTTCCTGTTCCGGTTCCGTTTTTTTGCCCACCTCTAGGTCAACACAAGTGTCCAAAGCGGATGTGGGAAAGTGTAAGTGCGGATTTCAGAGACCGGGGAGGGAATAATGGTGTTGGAATAAAGGAAGGTGGTTTCATGAAAAGCTATATGACGGGATATAATAATCTGTTTTGTTTTTAGATTAAAACATTTGTAGCCTCGGTGGTTGGATGGGTACCCGAGAAAATGAGGGTGTTTGTTGGTATAATAGTTTGGTTGGGATGTGGTGATTAATAGGTAAAATATTTAGGAGGTACGTTACAATAAGAAGTATGGCGCCAAAAAATATTTGCTAGAGATGCATGGGCTAAAATTATGCAAATTAGGCTGTTATTGGTACCTACTTTTCGCTTGGCTGTTTCGTTTTGAGAGTAGGTGTGGGGAAAGGGAGGCAAAAAAGCATGCCATGTTGATGAAAGAAATGCTAAAAGGTAGAATTGATATATTCTTTGCCATTGCCACATTTTTTTTTAATGTGATTTTGAAAGTTGAAAAAATGTTATACACTTGTGGCTTTTTAGAGATTGGGTAAGTTAATAGAAAATCAGTTATGTCATCTAAAAATAATATGTGATATCGGTAACCTTCAAAGTATAATATGAGAAAGGTTCCTAAGTCACTATGAATTATGTGAATGGTTGAAAAACACGAGTATTAGAAACATCAAAAGGTAAACTAATACTTTTACCAAATACACAAGATTCGCAACACATGTTTGTTTAACTTGCCAAATCAATAGAACTAGATTGTTTTAAGAAATACAAAGAAGCTTATCTTAGGTGCCCGAGAAGTTGATGCCAAATTTTAGAGGAAATAGCCACAAAGGTGGAGGTGCGGTTTTGCTCCCAGAGCCAAGCAATAAAGGACATAAATCTTTGTTGATCTTCCATCCATGGGCGGATCTACGTGGTTTCATGGGAACCCACCGCGTTTTATGGAGTTAGTACGTTTTCTTGTCTTCGAAAAACTTAAAAGGTAAGGTGAATCTATTAATATTTTTAAGGGTGAACTTTAATGTAATTTTCCCCAGCAATTTCCCACTTGAATGTGATATAACCTTTGTTATAGAATTCTCGATAATCTATGCTTAAATTTTATAAGATTGTGTTAAAATCACTTTTCGAAATCAATATTTCTTCCATTACGAGTATCTAGAAATTTGATTTGTGATAATCCAAAGAATTTATGTGATCAGATTTGAATTGTCTGTATGTTATTCTGTCGATTTCCTCTCTCTTGTCTTAGGTCGAGTTATTTCGATCATATAAACTTAGCAAATTTCATTTAGGTTTTGGGGCGTTGCTCAAAGCCCACACGGGGCTTCGATAATAACCCCACAAGGGGCACTGCCCCCTTGATCCCTAGGACTCTACCCCTTGGACCCTGCTAGGGGAGTGACCCTTTGACTCTTGCTTGGTTTGAAGCTCAAAATTATTAAACGAGTATGCACTTCTAACCTCCAAACTTTTTACTAACGCTATATTTTTAATTATTGACTTAATATATCGCGCTGTTATTATGTCATAAACATTGCAAAACCTGAACCGTCAACCCATTCTACTCGGAATTTTTTATATTCGGTTTTATCTAATTTAAACATCTGAAAATAGTGAACTCATTGAAAAAAATTTCAAGTTCTGCCACTGCTTCCACCGAAGGATAGTGATGCAGGTCTTGTGATCCTGAATACCAAAGAGTCAAATTTAATAGAGAGAGTTGTCGGTTGTGAACCGATGAACTGAGATTAGATTTTGATTAGTTTCGGGGTGTATAAAAGTATTAAACGTCTTTTAAGATAAGGAGTTATATGGTGGAGCAATTTCCAACGATTAAATTTTGCAGCATGCTTAAAAACTTGTACCTTGGGAAAATACGTGAGTTTTTCAAGTTTAGAGGTAGATATATGTAATTCTCATTGTTAAAAAAGATTGAAGATTACCTTGATTGTTAGTCATATGCCCGGTAGCTCCTTGCTCATGTATAAAGTCTTGTCTGGTTGATTGAGAAACATAGAGTAATATGGTAGTGTTGAAAACGAGAAATTATCTACGATATTTATGGTACTTGCAGTATGAAATATGGAAATACGGTAATAATTTTTTGCATGTTTCATGCTTTTTGTCCAAGTATTTTTTCTATATATTCTCACAAATTCATTTCCATTTTTTAAGTCTTTATATTTATGATTAAAAGTTAAAACAAGATGAGATGGATTTACACGGTTGCGTCCTCAAGTACCGTGTGAGCATCTTTTTAAATCGTTATATATGTGTGTGCATATCAAAAATTTTAAAATAAATTTTATTTGTGTGAGAAATCTACTAATTATTCGTAAAATGATCATGCAACATTTGCGATATTTTCACGCACAAATTGAATTATCCTGCACTGCAGCTGAATAATTCGTGATAATTCCATCTCTTCGTGAAATTATCACATTATTTCATAAGTGTTAATCGTTTTTGCGCAATAGTTTCACACGCTATTTTCACTTAAATTTCCATTTAAAAAGTAACCAACTCCTATATATACACACATTTATACATAGACATACTTTGTGGTTATGTATAAAAGACAAAATTGTTTCTATCATATAAAGCGTAAAAGTATAAGCGTAAAAGTTTGGTGGAATTATCAAAAATTAAAAAAATAAATTTAACTTTCTTAATTGTATCTTCTAAAAATTTTTTTGACTTGCTTGATTTTTTTTTCTTTTTATTTTCTTTTTACAAAAAGAAGAATATCACACATAATTTTAAAAAAATAAATAAATTTTCTTAATATTACACATGTTAGATAAATAAATTTTAAAATTATTTATTTTAAGTAACATAATATATAGTTTTCAAATATGTTTTTTAAAAAAATAAAGGATTTATTATGGCATAAACAAAGAAATTTTTACACCGATGCAAATTCGATTTGCCTTGTGAATTAGCAAAAGTGTGAATAAGTAAATTATTTGATTTGAGATGGTTTTTTTATAAGTATTACTAGGTTAGCAGCCCGTGTATTACACGAGTTGAATAATAAAAATATAATAAACGATCGTTAATGAAAATTTTGATAATATAATATTTTTAATATAAAATATGGCTAAAATTTAATATAATTTAATAAATTAAGTAATTAAATAATTATATTATTTCTTTAAACAATAAATTTTTTCAAAGATTGTTTCTTAATTTTATTTTTAAAATACTAATTTTAAAAATTGTATATTTTATAATAAGTTGGATATTTAAAATGTGTTTTTTTAATATTAATATAGTTTTAGTATATTATAAAATATGTTAGTTTAAAAATGTTAAACAAAGTATTTTATATTTAATATTATTATATTTCATATAAAGTGTATTCAGTAGGAGAGGGAGGCGGAAAATCAATGAAAATGTGCTCTAAAATCATGCCATATGTCCAAAAAAAATCTTGATTTATTAGAATAGATAGATATGACACTGTTTTTTAAATGTATCAATGTGTGACAAGTAAAAGAAAATCATTTAGTTTATGACTCTTAAAGCTAGCTTTGTTGTACTTTATGTTCTAAAAGTTGTAAAAAACCATTATGTTCTTCCTATATGCATTATATAATAGTATAAATATATATATAAGAGAAGCGGGAACTATAACTTTTTGGTAGTATAAAAAATTAACATGAGTCCTAAAACCTTTACTTATTATAAAATATAGATATAGATTATAGAGGAAAAATTAAATAAGAGATTTTTGCCTAAAAAGAGTAAAAACTAACAAAAATTTGACATTTGGCATGACAATTTAGGTATAACCTCATATTTTTATACTAGATTTTTATTTTTTTACTACATTTTTATTTTTTTACTAGATTATTTTTTTTGTTCTTCATTTTCCTTTTACTAGATTTTTATGTTTTTTGTAGTACATATTTATTTTTTTATACTGGCTTTTCATTTTTTACTTGATTTTTGTTTTTTTGTACTGGATTTTTATTTTTTTTTTTTATTGAATTTTTTTTTGTATTGATTTTGTTTTTTTGTACTACATTTTTATTTTTTTGTAATAGATTTTTAATTTTTTATATTATATTTTTATTTTTCTACTAGATATTATGTTTTTTATGTACTGAATTATGTTTTTTGCACTAGAATTTGTTTTTAATATATACAGTGTAACCACGTGTCAAAACCATTATGTTCTTAAACCATTTGTTTTTAAAAAACCATTATGTTCTTCCTATATGCATTATATAATAGTATAGATATATATATAAGAGAAGCGGGAACTATAACTTTTTGGTAGTATAAAAAATTAACATGTGTCCTAAAACCTTTACTTATTATAAAATATAGATATAGATTATAGAGGAAAAATAAAAACCATTTGTTTTTAAAAAACCATTATGTTCTTCCTATATGCATTATATAATAGTATAGATATATATATAAGAGAAGCGGGAACTATAACTTTTTGGTAGTATAAAAAATTAACATGTGTCCTAAAACCTTTACTTATTATAAAATATAGATATAGATTATAGAGGAAAAATTAAATAAGAGATTTTTGCCTAAAAAGAGTAAAAACTAACAAAAATTTGACATTTGGCATGACAATTTAGGTATAACCTCATATTTTTGTACTAGATTTTTATTTTTTTTACTACATTTTTATTTTTTTTACTAGATTATTTTTTTTGTTCTTCATTTTCCTTTTACTAGATTTTTATGTTTTTTGTAGTACATATTTATTTTTTTATACTGGCTTTTCATTTTTTACTTGATTTTTGTTTTTTTGTACTGGATTTTTATTTTTTTTTTGTATTGAATTTTTTTTTGTATTGATTTTGTTTTTTTGTACTACATTTTTATTTTTTTGTAATAGATTTTTAATTTTTTATGTTATATTTTTATTTTTTCTACTAGATATTATGTTTTTTATGTATAGAATTATGTTTTTTGCACTAGAATTTGTTTTTAATATATACAGTGTAACCACGTGTCAAATTTTTATTTCCTCTTATTCTTTTTTTTAAAAAAATCACTTTTTAGTAGATCCAACCCAATAGATTTTAACCACGCAATGCAAAATTCTTTGATGATAAGTCCACCACTACTTTATTCAATTTATACGGCAACTTTTTTACCTCACTCTCTCTCTCTCTACACGTAATCCATAATCTGATTTTAATCAAAAATACTTTTTTCTTCATTGGCTCTGTTATAATACGAAAACCTTAAATCAGATTTACAAATTTAAACTTATAACCAACTACTTAAAAAAATAAAACTATTTTAAAATCAAAACTATTCAAACTAATAACCAAATTAAAAAAAAAAACATAAAAAACGAAAAGAAACACCAAAGAATCTTTTATAAATGTTATCCACAAATAACCCAAATACTAATTATTAATTAAACGTAATAACTAATTATTCACAACCGATTTTAAAAACATATAGCTGCAACTTGTGTTATTTAAATATTTGAATAGTCTTCTTGGTAACTGATATGAATTCTCCAGAGCAATGATAAACAAAAATCAAAATTGCCCACAAAAAAATTGATCAAAACAATGCACGGCACCACCGTTGTCCGCCACAATAGTGGCTGCTCGCCACTGCCATTACAAACTGGACAGTCACTATCATTCACTGAGTTTAGTTTTAGTTATTTTTACTTCGAGTTAAGTTGCACCAGACCACCAGTTTACCATTCTAGCGTTCTAGGGAAAAAAATTATCTGAAAAAAAAAATGTTTCTATCCATTGAAGTTTACCAAGTTATCATATGAAGAGGAGGATGAACTACCTCGAGCGTATATCAATAATTATGAAGATTCGTTCATAGGTAACAATCAAACATGTATGGAATTTTAGAAATGTGTTCAAAGCCAGTTTTTTGAAGCAATAGGTCGTGATGACTAGTTGACGAACGACATGATTTCATGAAAATAGTGCGACTTACAACGGAAAGCTGCGAAGTTTAACGACTTGTGGATCCAATACCACAACATTAGAAAAAAAGTAGTTAGTAATGAAATGGTGATGACCTATGCTAGAGAGAATGAACTATTATCTCATAACGTGACATGACAAGTTATGAGAAAATCAAGGAAATGATATGCGTTCCCAAAGTTACATACTTCGAAACATAGCAAGACGACGTCCTCACGCAAGCACGCAACCACTCAATTCGATTCCACCGGTCTATTTCCGGTGGATTTAAACGAGTCAGACGTTGAACTTGAGATCAACAAGCTATCCAAGCCGCAATATCTGCCTCATTGAAACAATAAAGAAAAAATGTCACAATCCTGATCTTTAGCGGATTACGAAGAAACGATGTAGACCATATCGGACTCAATAAAAAGATTTTATTGACTTAAAAGAGGGGAAACAATACAAAAATGACATGAACTAGTTGTAAACCTCTAACCGATCAACTGATAGGTCACATACGTGAAATGACCGAGAAAACGAAAGAACGTATTTTAAAAAAATATATGTAATAATTATATATTGTTTAATTTTTGTGTGTTAGCTTTATTTTTTGTTTAATTTTTTAACAGATAGTCCTAGCTCTTACTTGCTTGTACCGTTAAAAACTAATTATTTTCTAGCTGTTATAAAAAAAAAAAAAAAAAAAAACATGCCTAATTTTGGTATATCCTAAAATCACTCGTACAGAAAGGGGAAGAGTTCGTTAAACTAACTTGTATTGTAGAGTTTCTTAAGTTGAATAAAACATCCGTGTGATTTTTGCGAAATTATGACTTGTTAAATGTTGAATTTGTCAAGATTTCATAAAGGGAAATTCATCATTTTTTTGTAAAAACTAAAAACAATTGCACCGTTTTATTTGGATAAGTTAGAAAGGCATTACTTAAAAAATTCATAAGTTGGTGAATATTTTAAAAGTTTAAGGATTTTTTTAATATAAAAATCAGTGTAATGATTTTCTTTTTGAACTTTTTACAACTCGAGGGGCTTTAATATACAAGTTAGGTTTAGTCACATTTCGTGAAAAATAGGAAGGTGTGTTGGCTTTTTTCTTTTTACGAGTGTAATTTACACTTTTTATCCTCCACTAGAGACAACTAAAATCAATAAAAAATATATATATGTTAGAATTTAAACCAATATAATTGGCAATAGGTGGCTGCTTCCTTGAAACGCACGACTTTTTGCACCCATTAGAAGGGGTAGGGAAGGAAGGTAATAAGGTGGAAGAAACATTGATTGGGAAGCCTCTCCCACCTGCTGCAGTAGAACATATTCTTCCAGGTGGGATCGGGACTTATACTATCAGCCACATTTCTTGTATAAATCAGACCCAAATGACACCAAATTCTGAAGGGGTCCTCATCACATCTAGCGGCAGTGATAAAAACGACGAAAATTCAAACTGCAGTTCTTACACAGGGAGTGGCTTTTCATTGTGGGAAGAATCTGCTGTCGTAATCAACGGCAAGACAGGGAAGGAAAATATTGTTGGAAATCGGCATGTAACAAGAGGTACATTTGCATCCTTTAGCATCATTATAATCAATCATCTTTTCTGCATACACTATCACTGATGGGTAATAGGCGCATAGAATATGGGTTGAGAGGAAAGTCACACATGTAACCATAATTATACATGAGCGAGACCAAATCCATTATGGTTGATCTCTTTTTGGGTAAAGCTAAATATGAGGGGTCTCGATCATGTTACAATCAATGTTTTAAAAACTGGTTCTAACCAGCCGGTTCGACCGGCTCAACCACCTGCCGGTTACTAATCTGGTACGAAACCTTCCGGTATTATGAAGTTACTTCGATCGATCGTGCCGGCGGTTTAATCCGGTTTTACCGGTATTTTCGGTTTCAAAAAAATACAAAATTTCGGCTTTTAAGCGATCGTGAACTTGATGCGTTTAACACGCCAATATCATAATCCTATTATGCACTTTTATTTAAAAAAAATTATTAGAATTTGAGTACTTTTAGATTGTTTTAGATGAATTTGAGTACTTTTTGAATTGTTTTTGGATGAATTTGTATACTTTTTGAAAACTTATTTGAGTATAAGTTGTATTTCTATAGAATTCTATGTTAATTAGTGTGTCCGGTTGAACCATCCAGTACAACCCGGTTCAACCGGTTGAACAATTTTTGAGCTAAATTCGGTGCACCTAAAATACCAGTTTTTAAAACATTGGTTACAATGCTATTTTTCGGTTAATGATACTCTAATCACACTAAAAACAA
Source organism: Mikania micrantha (assembly GCA_009363875.1). NCBI lineage: Eukaryota > Viridiplantae > Streptophyta > Magnoliopsida > Asterales > Asteraceae > Mikania > Mikania micrantha. Next base: position 80,974,754 of record CM018691.1, on the reverse strand, counting down.
TATCATCTTAGCAGAAGCGGGCATGAAGATGGGAGGAATGCCGTGGATGACATCCACGCAATCTTCATACGCCCATAACCATCCGAGCACTACCATTAGTTCTCTGTCAACTTCAAGGTCCGTTTGTTTTCTTTTCATTATGTGTTAAAAAACATTCAATATCATTTGTGTGACAGTTTTCTGGTAACTTTGCAGACCATCATCAGCCCAGAATAATCCAAGTTTTATTGATATGTTAAAGTTATCTAAAAGTACTCAAGAAGAAGAGGAAGACGGTGACGAACATGAGTTTGTTATCAAGAAAGAGCCATCCTCACAATACAAAGGTATCCCTTTTAACCCTTCATCGTATGTGCTCAGTAACATAAAATAGTAACCATTTTCTAAGAATATACTACAAATCTATAGGTGTATTGTCTGTTAAAGTAGACACATCACACCATGATCAAAAGCCCGACACCCCGCGCTCAAAGCATTCTGCTACAGAGCAGCGTAGAAGAAGCAAAATCAATGATAGGTACGTTTACACTAAACATTCTAGTTTTTATCTCTTACTTACGAATAGATGAATTCAGGTTATAGATAAGGTGGAATTATAATGAAATAAAAAAAGACTAATAGAATTGGATTGAATAGGTCAATCGTGTTAAAAGTCACCTAAAATAAATTGTTTTGTCATGTCCACATGAACTGCCCGTTAGCAACTGCTTGATAGTCAATTTTCAACCATGATCATTGTGTTATGATATTTGTAGGAACCATTTAGAATTTAAAGACAACGTTTTTCATGGTGAAACATTCGAACTATAATACATGCATCTCATCTCTCACTGCCTCCTTAAACATGCGGGCCTTGGCTGGGCAAGCATAACGTGTAGCTCTGGTGTCAATCCACCGCACCTTAGGGTTTTTAGATACCTATTTGACCTCCTTCATCATGACAATAAGGCCCAAGATGATGGCTATATGAGGCATGCCATCATTGATCAATATGCCCTTCTCACGTTTAGATGCCTTGCATTGGTCAAAAGGTGACCATATTAAACACACTTGTAAATTTTTATTTATGGAACTAACATTCTTTTTCCTACCACCTTTATTTAGCCCAATGTCCAAAAACCATGCTTTGTATTTGCCTTTAGTCGTGAACACTTTAATGCTTTTGTTCTTGAAAGATTTACGACATTTCACAATATTGGTCTTTGTAGATGCTTTCTTGACTTATTTTTTGTGCCTATATACTGACTTCCTTTATCCAAAGATGGACCACAAGGTCCTTAGTTGAATCTTTTTGTTCTTATGTATAAGCTAGATTTTAAAATCCACCCAAATAGAAGGAAGCTTTTCTATCATGTTTGCTAGTTGAAATGTCCCACTAAGAGTCATCCAATAACTCACATAATTAGTCATTACTACATCTCATTTATAGTATAGTTAAATTCCATATTCAATTGTATTTATGTAGACCTTTCATGTATCTTTTCAATTGTTATATTAGTTTTGCCTCACATTATTGTGAGGTAGTGGTTTTTCACATCATTCATGGTATCTAGAGCCTAAGAGTCCCTCCCTCCCTATCCCTCTCATCTCCTTCGGCCAAAACTACCACCTATCATCCTTACGCAGCCAACCCTCACCATGGCTTCCTCATCTAATGACAATACTTTTCCTCTCAACACCCTCATGCACATGATCACTATCAAACTTAACTCAAACAATTACCTCTTGTGGAAAAATCAAATGATGCCTATTCTAACATATCAACAACTTATCTCTCATGTTGATGGGTCTTCTAAACCTCCCTCCTCTAAAATTCTTATTGATGAAAAACCTTCCGATAACCCTGCATATGCCGCATGGCTTGCTGTTGATCAACGCACAACCATAATTCTTCACGCATCTCTATCTGAGGAGGCAGTCACACTCATTGTCGGCCTCCCCTCTGCCCGTCAAATTTGGCTTGCGTTAGAATCGGCTTACGGAAATTCATCCATTGAACGTGTTCACAATCTTCGTGATCAACTACGTCTACAACAAAAAGGCACCAAATCTGTTGCGGAATTTGGTCGTCAATTCAAAAACTTATCTGATCAACTCATTGCTATTGGCCATCCAACGGATCCTGAAGACATTCTCCATTGGTTCCTTTGCGGGCTTGGACCTGCGTTTGAGAATTTTTCCACTTCAATTCGATCCACTCGCCCCGCACCAACCTTTGCGGATCTAGTGTCTCGTGCCGAGAGTCATGAGCTTTTCATGCGTGCCATACATGCCACTCAAACTGCCCCCGTTGCTTTCTCGGCTGATCGGCAACCTTCTCAAAATGCCACTCGTGGACGGGGTGGTCGTTCTTCTCGTGGCACTGGTAATTACCGTGGTGGTCGTGGACGTGGGAGGCGACCCCCACATTGCCAATTATGTCGTACCGATGGCCATTACGCAAACGCATGTCCTAACCTTGCCTCCTTTGCCACTCGTGCTGTTCCTAATAATAATAATGACCTTTCCCGTGCGTTTCTTGCTCAATGCAATGTTTCGCCCACCACCCCAGATTGGTATGTGGATTCCGGCGCTACCGATCACATGACATCCTCCACTCAAAATGTGTCTCAACCCGGATCGGTCATAGGCACCGAGTCGGTAACTTTTGGAAATGGTAACACTCTTCCTATTACTCATATTGGTCAATGTTATTTGTTGAATAACATTCATTTAAAAGACACCTTGGTTGTTCCCAATATAACAAAAAATCTCTTGTCAATTAGCAAACTTACTAAGGATAACAATGTTGATGTCTTATTATCTTATCCTTGTTTTTCCATTCAGGATCGTCAAACAAAGCAAGTTCTAGCTCGTGGTCGATGTGAAAACGGCCTCTATGTTCTACAACCGGGTCATCATGCGTTTGTTGCCTACACTTGTCCTAAAGCGTCCTTTGAACTTTGGCATTCTCGTTTGGGACATGCCCATTTTGATGTTATATTAAATTTACAAAAACTTGGTCATTTATCTTTGAATGCATTGTTACCTAAACCTATTAAATGTCAATCTTGTGAACTTGCAAAGAGTCATCGAATGCCATTTACTAGCAACATTAAACGTGCCTTACATCCTCTTGATTTGATTCATTGTGACCTTTGGGGTCCCTCACCCGTTTCATCCGTTGATGGATATCGCTATTATGCAATATTTATTGATGACCATTCCAGGTTTTGTTGGCTTTATCCATTACGATTAAAGTCTGAATTCACAAATGTCTTATCGGCCTTTATTAATCTTGTTCAAACTCAATATTCTAGAAAAATAAAAGTATTTCAAAGTGATGGTGGCACCGAGTTTGTTAACACACGTGTTCGTAATATTTTTGAAAATAATGGTACTTTTCATCGATTGTCGTGTCCATACACTCCACAACAAAACGGGAGGGCGGAACGCAAGCATCGACATATTGTTGAAACAGGTTTAACAATGTTGTTCAATGCTCACTTACCTCCATGTTTTTGGATTGATGCGTTCTCATCGGCGGTATATATTATTAACCGCCTACCGACTAATGTCCTTGATGGTAAATCTCCTTTTGAAATTCTTTATTCTCAACCACCAAACTACTCACTCTTCCGCCCGTTTGGTTGTCGTGTTTACCCATATCTACGTGATTATTCTCCCCATAAACTTGCTCCTCGTAGTATTCCATGCGTTTTCATGGGCTATAGCCCCAAGTACAAAGGTTATAAATGTTTAGACCCGACAACCTCTCGCGTTTACATCTCTAGACATGCTCGCTTTGATGAGCTTTACTTTCCATCGTTGGGCACCATCTCCACAACCCCACTTGAAAATCTTGATATAACTACCTTTACTGACACCTTTTTAACCAAAACTCACAATGTCTCGCCTCAATTACCAAATTCCACAGTTCCATCACAACCCAAAAACATCCCCTCATCAATTAAAGCCATCAATAATTATCCTTGCAATTTGTGTACGGATACACCTCAACAAAAACCCATCAACATCGATACTCAAAATCCTACCCAACTTAGTGACACCGAAACTGAATCATCCTCCACAACCGAACCCATCATTGATGCCACCCAAACTACTACTTCACAGAGCCCGATTCCACCTCCTAGCCCAATTCCAACGCCCCCACCCCTTCCTACTCACCTGATGATTACCCGATCTAAAGCGGGTGTATTCAAGCCTCGACACCGAGCCGACCTATCACATACCCTCACTCATCCCCTTCACATGGCTCTCTCTAGTACCACGGAACCCGAGACTGTGAAAACCGCATTAAAAGATCCTAAGTGGGTGCATGCAATGCATCAAGAGTTAAATGCTTTGTCTCAAAACAAAACATGGTCTTTGGTACCGCGTCCTTCTGATCGACACATTGTTGGCTCTAAATGGTTATTTCGCATAAAGTATCACTCCGATGGGTCAATAGAACGATACAAGGCTCGTCTTGTTGCTCGTGGTTTTAGTCAAGCTCCCGGTATCGATTATTCATACACGTTTAGTCCGGTTGTCAAAGCCTCCACTATACGCATCATCTTATCTTTGGCGGTCTTAAATTCATGGAATTTACATCAACTTGATGTAAATAATGCATTTTTACATGGATATCTTAGTGAATGTGTGTACATGGAGCAACCACCTGGGTTTCATAATCCACAATTTCCGAATCATGTGTGCAAATTGAACAAAGCGTTGTATGGTCTCAAACAAGCCCCTCGTGCGTGGTTTCAACGTCTTAGTCACTTCTTGACTACTAATGGATTCTCATGCAGTCGGGCCGATCCATCATTGTTTATCTTTCAACGTGATTCATGTACTATGTACTTATTGGTTTATGTTGATGATCTGATTCTTACAGGTAACAATACGACGGTCATTCAAGCCTTTATTCATAGGCTTAACAATGAATTTGCTATTAAAGACTTGGGGAAATTAAACTATTTCTTGGGTTTAGAGGTTACTCATACATCCAATGGGTTATTTCTCAATCAAAGCAAGTATGCTCGTGAGATATTAGAAAGGGCTAAAATGTTGGATGCAAAACCGGTTGCTACCCCCCTCTCCACTTTGGTTTCGTTTACATCTCAAGGAACGCCTCACTCGGACCCAACGCAATATCGGTCTTTAGTAGGAGCGCTCCAATACCTTACTATTACGCGACCGGATATCTCTTATGCGGTAAATCAAGTAAGCCAGTTTTTACAAAAACCGACCACGGATCACTTTCAAGAAGTTAAAAGAATTCTTCGGTATCTTAAAGGCACACTTGAGTTTGGGTTATCGTTCACTAAACCATCACAAACTTCGATTGTTGGGTATTCAGATGCAGATTGGGCTCGTTGCCTTGAGTCTCGTAGATCTACATACGGATACTCCATATTTTTAGGTGGCAATCTTATATCCTGGAGTGCGAAAAAGCAACCCACGGTGTCTCGCTCCAGTTGCGAATCTGAATACAGGGCAATGGCACAAACTGCAGCTGAAATCATGTGGGTTTCTCATCTTCTTAAAGAGCTTAATGCGCTTCCTCCATCGAGTCCTATGCTTTTATGTGATAATCAAAGTGCACTTTTTCTTACTCAAAACCCGATTTCTCATAAACGGGTTAAACACTTGGAATTAGATTATCATTTTATTCGTGAACTCGTTTCATCCGGAAAGTTGGTCACTCGTTTTGTTCCATCCAAGCTCCAAGTGGCGGACATCTTTACCAAGAGTCTTCCACGACCTCAATTTGAAGCATTTCGGAATATGCTTCGTATAGGACCACCACCATCTCGCTTGAGGGGGGATAATAACTCACATAATTACTCATTACTACATCTCATTTATAGTATAGTTAAATTCCATATTCAATTGTATTTATGTAGACCTTTCATGTATCTTTTCAATTGTTATATTAGTTTTGCCTCACATTATTGTGAGGTAGTGGTTTTTCACATCATTCACATCCCCTTAGACAAGATTTCCTTATGTATAACTTGCAACCCATGAATTTAACTAATCACAATTTTAGAGTCAGCCATTTTCTAGCACACATTAAATTTCTTGTGTCTGTATCCTCTATTTCATACTTGCGCTCCAATGACTCCCATAATTCTTTGGAAGTCATTACCTTAGTTTTGAATCTCACAAGATTCACAGTGGTCAAGTAAAATGTCATTCTTGTTGCCACGTTTTGAAGTTCAAATCGAAAATTTTTCAGGGTATCTCGGCATTGTTAGCAACTATTTGTGTAAACTTTAGTACCAACATTTGGTCACATGGTTGACGAAGATGAAATATTTTATTCTTTCTGTTTCTAAAATAAGATTGAAAAAAAAACAATTTATAGTTCAGAATTATTGGTTCACAAAATCAAACTATAGGAATAATCCTTAGACTATCCACAGTGGTCACCCCACTGAAAACCCTTCCCCACTGAAATTTCCTGCCACGTCATCACCCCACTGAAATCCTTTAACACCCACAATGGTCACCCCACTGAAAACACTTCCCCACTATTCCACGTCATCAACAATTAAAATTAAATAAAAAACATTACTCTAATTTTAAAATAATTCAATATTTTACAAAAAAACACACATTACATTAAAAAAACAATAACATATTAAAAATACACTAGTCGGCTTAGATGCTACGAACGACAATATCGGTGCGAACCCTTTCGATATGTTCGACGAAATCGGCTTTTAACGACTCATGAATGCTTTTGTTTCGCAACGCCAAAATTTGGTTATCTCTACGCGGTCATCAATGTCAAAAGGAGATGGCGGTTCGTCTTCATCGGGAACAAACGGGCTAATCGACTTGCCCTCACATTTAAGTATCATATTGTGTATTATGATACATGCATACATAACGGATCTAATTTTTTTAGGATGCCATGCTCTAGCCGGATTTTTTAGAATATGAAATCTTTTTTTAAGAACACCAAAAACCCGCTCAATATCCTTCCTTGCACCCTCTTGTGCTACTTGAAACCTTTTCCGTTTAAAGGTTGTTGGACATGTTATTGTTTGCATAAAAACCGGCCATTCTGGGTAAATCCCGTCAGCAAGATAGTAACCGTGAGCGTATTCGTTATCGTTACAAAAAAACGATGATTGTGGAAACACACCGTTTTCCATATCATTGAGTAACGGCGACGAGTTTAGAACGTTTATGTCGTTATTCGCACCGGGCATGCCAAAATATGCATGCCAAATCCATAAATCATGTGAAGCAACTGCTTCAAGAATAATCGAGAGGCATCCGTGATCGCCTCTCATAAATTGTCCTCTCCATGCAACCGGACAATTTTCCCAATCCCAGTGCATACAATCAATACTACCAAGCATACCAGGAAACCCATGATAATTTTCATGGTGTTCATACAAATTCATAACATCATTATAATTTGGTTTGCGCAAATATTTAGGACCATAGAGTCGACGGATATTCTTACAGAAATTATAAAGGCACTCTCTGGAAGTGCTGTCTGACATCTGTAAATAGTCGTCCATTAAGTCTGCAGTACTCCCGTATGCCAATTGTCGAATAGCCGACGTACACTTTTGTAACGGTGTAAATCCTCGCTTGCCGCGAGCATCACATCTCAATTGAAAATAAGTATCCGCAACCTCCAGATCGTTCACGATACGTTCAAATAGAGGTCGTTGCATCCTGAAACGCCTCTTGAACAACGTCTCATTATACAACGGTTCGGGCCCAAAATAATGACGCATCAACAGATCATGCCCCGCTTCCCTGTCTCGATTAATTTGAATTCTTCTAATTATAGGCCGAGGAATCTGAGAAGCGTTTTCTTGTGCCATGGTAGACAAAGTCGAGATAAAAAGATCAATACCCTCGCTATCAGAAGATGAGAACACCGTAGAGGATGATGACATTTTTATAAAAAAAATGTATAAAAATTAAGAGAGTTTTGAATGAAAATGAGTGTGTAAAATGGTTAAAATGAGTGGTTTATATAAAGATTGATTTTATTATTATTTATTTATTTTTTTTTAATTTCTAGCCGTTAAAAAGGATGGGCCCACAAATTTTGAAATCAACCAATCAGGTTCAAGTATCACGCACGGGAAGTGGGGGCCGTGGGAGGCTCGTGGGCGGGGGCCGCTACGCAGGGGGGCGGTGTTCCCGCGTGAGGCCGTGGCGGGGAGCAGAGCCGCTGGCCCCGCGGCTTGACCGCTGCGTGTAGCCTTATGAGTCAAATCTTCCACAAAAGTATGATGGAATTTGAAGGTATTTTGAGTTAGAAAAAGACCAAAGAAAAAACTTTACCAAAAGCTTGATGATATATAAAAATGGTTTTAAAACACGAGTTTTATACTCATGTTTTTTTTTTTTTTTTTTTTTTTTTAGTTTTAATGAATTTTCCTTAAAATAGATAATTATGAACGATAGTTTTTAATTTTTTTTAAGCTAGTAGGAGCATCTTTAAAAAAGTAAATAAAACGTTTTACCTAATGAATTATTTGAATTACTAAACACAATTAGAAAATAAGTAACACATTAAACAAATTACAAGATGCCGAATAAACATATTGGAAATCAGTTTTTGGCTAATGATTTTTGTTTAATAGAGGTCTCTTAAAACATATTTTAGGCTTCCCATCTGCTTGTTTCCTAAGGTACATGAGCCTAACGAGATTGTGTTCCTATGATTAACCAAGCACTCGAAAAAAACATGCCTGAAACAAGAGCATGCAGGCTTGAAAAACAAGAAATTACTTAGAGCTAGTGTGTGATTTTTAAAGCATATATATCATAGCATTCAAATCTTGAAGTGTTTAACTCTTTTTCTCATGTCCAAAACTCATTCTCAAGTCTTCAAGTTTATAAGGTTTCCCATTTCAAACAAGGCACTTTGTACAATAACATAAGGAAACAAATATTCTGACTTCAAAGTTAGAGGGAAATGAGCAGTGGCGAAGCTTGACCGGAAACATAGGGGGGGCGAAACTTTGCCACATATAAATTTTTTTCCCTAACGGCCTAACGCTAACAGTTAAATGTTCGGGTTGGCGATTTGGGTCGGGTCGGGTCAAACCGTCAAACATTAAAGAGTAGATTTTTTAGAACAAACAAAGATTTAAATAATTATCATGATGAGCGAAAAAGTTAAGTACCTTAAAGAAGATTACAACTCAGCGCGACGACCTTTAAGATTTTTAAATTCATCGATTATGGATTCCGAGTCAAAGTTTTCGGCAATTTCCTTCTACGCACATTTGGTTTATCATTGAACAAATAGCAAAGAAAACAATATGATGCATTTGTTGTTGGTGAATACTCTAACCAACTGGGTCTGGGCGACTGGGCGAGGGGAACTCTCGGCGTCACGTAGGAGGAAGAACAAGATCTGGGTTTTTTTTTCCCTTTGTCCGACAAATTCAAAATGGGGTATTTTGTTTCATTGTTTGGGTTTAAAGAATTAAAGTGGGAATGGGTTGGGCTAGATTTTAAGTTGGGCACTTGGGCTTAATCCTATTAAATGTTGTATACTGTTAATTAATAAATTAAGTTAATAGTTATTAGTTAATTAATTGATTTGATTTTATATGTTTAATTGTTTATAAATTATTTAAAAAAAAATTTATAATTTTTTAGGGGGGGCGAACATTGGGTATATATTTTTTTTCTAGGGGGGGCGAAATAAATTTTTTTTAAAAATTTTACACTACGAATCGGAAAATGTACACCACTAAGCGAAAAAACAGGGGGGGCGACCGCCCCTGGAAATGAGGAGTCTAATCCTAAATTTGGGATAAGAAGAGTCTTATTAACGACCAAAAATATAAGAAAAACATAGTTAACACATCTTAGAAATTTCCAACAATGTTTCAATACTTGGGCAGATTTTCAACATTAAGAGGACTTATTCCTCATGGTGATCAAAAGAGAGATAAAGCATCATTTTTATTAGAGGTATACAATGAGAAACTCTTATTTCTTTTGTCCTTTCACTTAAACTTATAAATGTGTCACATTTGAGCTATAATTTTTCTAGGTTATTGAATACATTCAATTTCTGCAAGAAAAGGTTCACAAGTATGAGGTTTCATGGAATAACGAACCACCTACAACAATACCATGGGTAGTTTCATTTATTATTAGTCAATTTTTATCACAAAATGGTTTTACTGACTGTACTATCAACTTTGATGCAACAGAAGAATAATCAACGACCAACTGATCAATCACAAGTTCGAAACGGAGCGTTGGCCAACAAGGGTGATGTTCCCAAGAAGGGACACCCCTTATTAGATCCTCATGAACAAACCGATCAACACCAAAATAGAGGATCTTCTTACCCTTCACTTTTGCAGCCTAAAATATACTCTACAGATTGTGAAAACATGACATCACTTCTTTCGGGTACGACAAACACAACATCCCAGTTATGGCAAAGCAGATCATGCACAACCACAGTTGCATGTAAAAAGCTGAAAGATCATGATCAACTGGAAATTGAAAGTGGAACAATTAACATCTCTACCATCTACTCTCAAGGGTATGGATTTAATTTATTTGAATAAACCAAGTCTTAAGTTAGGAGCTAGTTTTAAATATACTAATAGCGTATGTTAAGCTATGATTTGATCGAATAACTACTAACACGTTGTTGGTTTGTAAACAGGTTATTGAGTACACTAACACAAACGCTACATGACTCCGGTGTGGACTTGTCACAAGCCAACATATCAGTACAAATTGACTTAGGAAAAAGAGCAAAACCTATTACACATGATTCCTCAACCCCCATTCTTAAAGTAAGTATATATATTTTTTATGGAGTTTACCTATAAACGGGTCATTTCAGATATATTTTATGTAAGGGGTGAAATAAAGAGAAACGGGTCAAACAGTCTTTTTTTGTTCAAATATTTGATATATGTCAAACAAATTATTTGCTAAAAAGTGCTTCGGTTACCCACAATTTTGTCACATCTAACTTTTGTAATGTTTCATTTTTTGTTGCGCAAAGAAAAATGAAGCTCCTGATGTAATGATGGCACGTTCAAGACTTCCAAGCACATATGACGAAAAAAAAGATAAAGCATTGAAGAGGTTAAAGACGAGTAGAAACTAAACCGAGGCATTTATCCAGCCAAAATTAATGAAAATTTGGTATCGTCAATCAATTTTTCCCAATAGGATTACCATTGACCTTCTCAAGGATAATTCATGCTTTTCATTTGTTTTCAAGATACAATGTACATTTAATATATTTTTTTTTTTTTGGGAAAAGGGTAAGGGTAGGGGTAGGATAGGGGCATTGCACAAAATGTTCTAACAAAAATGTATTATTATAATTATAATCATAATTATTATTATTATTATTCTTATTATTATTACTATTATTATCCTCTTCAATTCTAGCCTTATATTTGAAGTAGGTAACAAATCTCAAGGAGGAGGGCCAACTCCTAACCATCTAAGAAATTTTAGTATAAATAATGGAAGAAGAAAACGAAGAAGGAAATCTGATCTCACCCAATTAATCATCGATCAACACTCACATTCATAGTTTTATCATTAAGGTTGTAATTTAGATCTATAAAATTTGAATTGATGGAGTGTACATTAGTGGAAATGTTGTAATCCGTTGTATTTGTTTTTTCACATTTAAAATTGGCCCCATCAATTTCTTTGATCAAGCAAAATTAAACAATATGTTGAATCATTCATAACATGTAGCAACAACCATAATATTGTTATAGATGCTCCTCTCATCATCGAGGACATAACTGCTTTGGAAGAATTACCATTGATAGGCCAATGCACTAATGAAAAACACTGTGTTACCTAACATCAACTGATGTTATAACATGTCATCCACTACTAGAAAAAAATAGCATTTTTGACACAAATTTGTGTCGGAAATGGGTCACCATGCATGATTTCCGACATATTTCCTACAAAAATACTTCATTGGAAAATCCATAATCGAAAATGCATTTCCGACACAATTCCGACGCCAAATGTGACAAATATACGACAAAAAAATCTTTGGAAGTTCCGACCAATTTCTGGCAAAAAGTAATATTATTAAATCTATCTATACTCTATAATAAAATAGTAACAATTTTACCACTTGTCACCTTCTTACACCACTATTGCCACATGTCACCTTCTTACTGAAATGGTGGTCAAATTCCGGTTGCATGCAATCATTTTAAAATGAATGATGATTTCTTGAGAGAAAATCTTTGGCTTGCGGGTGGTTCCCTTATGTCAGCTTTATGGACATCATGTATTGGAGGGTTGGGGCTGGGATGTGTAGAGGAGCTCTCGAGCGTTTGGCCTCTCTGTCTGATGGGGACTTGTGTAGCCTGGGCGGCCTGATGGGGACTGGTGTGGCCTAGGCGGCCTGGTTTGACAATGTTGTTATTGGGTGCGGCCTTACTATTGACAGAATTGGCTCCTGCTGCATGGGTCGTGGCATGCTGGGTGGCCTTGGCTGGGGTTACTCAAAGCCTGGCAGTGGGCCGACTAAGTGGCTTCTGCTGCATTGGCACATGCCTATGTGTCATTTAGGGGCCATGTTGATTTCTAAGTTGTATTTGATTATGTGCTACCCAAAAAACCACCAAACACATAAAACTACTCAAATCCATGACTATATTTAACTTCAAGTACATCATTCAGCCCCTAATCATTATTTGGCAGCTGCAATTGTGAACAAAAATGGGCAAAAAAGCACAACTTGGGTCATTTGCTACTTATCAACATTTTATAAACGGGTCAAAATGTGTAAACAACCTTAAATGAGGAAAAAAAACATCTTTAAAACACAATTACCAAAAAAAATGCATGCTTATAAATATAATGAAGATACCTTTTTCTAGTGAGAGTTGTTGAGTATCATATTGTGTGACCCCCGAAGATGAGGAGGCTATCCTAGACACCACGCAATTAATATCCGAAGATCCTATCACAAAAAAACGTCTCGTCCTTTTGAGATTTTGTTCAACAACACGACTCCACACTTCGGGATCATCAACACTAAATTCCAATCATCTCCTACAAACACGATGCTTATAATTCATCAAAACAACCCAATTGATTGTGTACTAAAGATTCAATCAACAATTATAAAAAAATATGAATATAACTTACATAAGCTTCTTTGGACCGATCATTACTAAAAAAAATCCCATTCACACTATTAAGTTAAGCTCCCCCACCAACAATTTGTTTTTGACGCTTTGTCAAGATGGGTAAGAAGAAATATTTCCCTAAAATTTGGTTCCCTACCTAAAGTCTTTTTCTACATAAATATCAAAATATAGTTAATGTAACAAGTTTTTGGACAAAAAAATTATCAACGTCTACAAAATGTGATTAGCGTACCATCTCACACGGTACTCAGTGTATCCAATTGAGCCACCTGTATGTCGAGCAACTTTGTCATTACCTTTGTCACGGTTACTTTTCGCAATCCTAGATTTCTTTCGCCAAACTTCAAAGTCCCGAAGCTGTAAAAATAAAAACTAGACTTACAGTAAATAAAAGAAAATGCATAATAAAACTCAATAATCTATCATCCAACTTACATCACACATCTAAACCCACACTCCAGCTAGGACCCACTCAGGCGGATATTGACAAGTGATTTTGAATTGTTTTAATCATTTATTGCGATATCTCAACCTTCATTCCTGGCTATTCTTGAAGATATTAATTTCAAGTTGTACATCATATCAGTGTAACGATCCTTCAACGCATTGATAAATGCCTCAAAAGTTCTTTGCCCGCACTCCAAATTTGTACTCCAACGGGTCTCCAAAAAATAAAAAGTAAATTAAATATGTAAAGTTCAAAGAAGTATAAGATATATAAATAATTTTGTCACACCTCCACCTCTCGTCACCTGATGATGATGTCACTATTTACACTTTGAAGGTTGAGGAAATATAGTGGTGATGTCTTAGAAATGGAGTGCAACTTTACTTGAACCAATATCACAGCACACATGATTAACTTAAAGAAATATATTACAAGGATAATAAAACTATTACAGATCACCATTCATTGTTCACAACTAAAAATCATACTGAGTTACTTATTTACAAGTGCCAAAAAGTGCAATCTCACCCATTCATCACTTTCTACCTGTAAAAGAATTTAAGTTTGAAAGGTCAATATAAAACTGGTGAGTTCATACACAAGGCTCGATACAATATGATATGTTAAGTATAGTCAATGGCATGCATTGACACAATTGAAATAATCATGTGACCCATATCTGGTTCCTTTCCTACTGAAAGATAAGATATTACCTGAAGGTAATCATAGATGCATCATTTTAATGTATTACAACGTTGAAATTGATATTAGAAATGGTAACAAACATTCACACCAGGGGAGATGCAATCCTCCCAGCAAATGGGGTTGTCATCCCGATAGTACTACCATTGTTCGCTTGTTCGGCCCCACATGGGTTCACTAGATACCGTTCAATGGATGAGGACTTTTTGATATGTCACTTCGATACCCACGGTTATCCCATGATATGCCAAACCCGCACACACTTATATAAGCATATCATGCTTTTAAGAAAGATTTCATAATAATACCCCCGATGTCTGCAAATCATTAAAAAGAAAAGGTGTTGTATGAAACTCACCTAAAGTGTTGAAATCAGTAATTAGTGTGCACACTTGTGTTATTGTTCTTGTTTTTCATTTCTGCGTTAAGTTAAAGTTTTATAAGTTATTTATGGTTGATTTGCTTATTAGAAGTTTTCCTTAACGTTTAATGTCAAGGACATTTCAACTCGAGTCATCAAACTGATCTTAAATCCTTAATCAGCCTCCTTAAATGAATATCACACAAAGTGTGATAAAGTGGGAACCTATAATGATTTAGGTTCCTATTAAGGAGTTTATGACTCGTTTGATTAATCAGAACATTCTCGGATTAACCAAATAGGTATTTTTGTCGATTATATCACCGGAACAGTTTACGATTGATTTCTGGTCTAGGAATAATTAATCTTTGTTATGGATCACTTAGGCGTCATGAAATATCAAAATATCATACTGCAATCGGTTTCATAACCGTAATCAATATGCTAATTTGACTGTTAGCATGAACATCAGATTGTTATTCCAATGATTATCTTAACTCTTTTCATTAGCTTGAAACACTAAGATTTAATCTACCATTTCAAGGATTGATCAAGTCATACATAACCATTGTTAAGATCAAATAGGTTAAAACAACTAGGATCCTGAGAATAGTTTAAATAAGGAAGCATAATGGATCAAAACAAGAATTTCAGCGTTAACATTCAGATTTCTTTTTTTAAATCTATTCCTAGCCATCATCTAAGCAATAATCAACAACAATAACCATTGCATTACATTCAAATACTATATTTAATCCATACATTATCAAACTCGTTGGAGACATCAAATCATTACCCATTTGAGCGGATTTCTGGTTACAAATGATAATCCGATGTTGTAGAATTGTTTCCCAGCCCGATTATGATGTTCTTACTACTTAATAGCAAGGTTTTGCAGCTTCAAACTTGATCAGATTGTCTATTTAGTGTGTAGGTTTGAGAGAAGAAAGAAAATATGATTTCTGCATGAATTCTGATGGTTCTAGCAACTTTTAATCGCCGACCCTTCTTCTCGTACCTCCAAGAGGGCCTAAGAGGGCTTGGCGTACCGCAAAGAAATCCGGAGAATTCAGATATTTTGTTCTCATCGCGTACCGCAAAGAATACCCAAAATGATCTTGGCATACCGCGAAGAATTCCGAAACTCTAATGTTTATCTAATTTTCTTGTTTTTACGATTCCGGAGAATACAAACTCCGTTTTTCGCACAGTTTTCGTCCACATTTACAATTTCTCGAATATATTCTAATCGTTGAAAGAACGATCGTATTATTTTCATGGATTTAAAAAAAGAATGAAACAAACTTTTAAACATAACTGTCGCAGTCTCCTCCTATTAGAGAAATTTCGTTCTGAAATTTGTTGGAGACTTATCTGTAGACAATTGTTTATGAAAATAGATGAGGATGTTTTTATACGATCCTCACGTTCCCATGTATATTCAAGGCACACGCTGAGAACTTCACCTAACTTTGACAATTGGAATTTGATTTCATTTTTTCATTTTGACCTCTCAATCCATTACTTCAAATGGTTCTTCAGTAAACTAGGGTTTATCATCAATTTGAATTTCTTCAAGAGGTGCAATCAACGATTCGTCCGTTAAACACTTTTTCAGATTCGACACGTGGAATACATCGTGTATGTTGCTAAGCTTAGGAGGTAATTCAAGTTTATAGGATGCCGTTCCAATTCGTTCTAGAATTTTGAATGGTCCTACAAATCTTGGTGAGAGTTTACCTCTCTTTCCGAATCTGAATATACATTTCCAAGGAGAGACTTTTAACATAACTCTGTCACCTATTTGAAATTCCAGGGGTCTCTAATGATTCTCAGCATAACTCTTTTGACGATCATGTGCTGCTTTGATTCGTTCTTAAATAAGTGTGATCTTGTCTGCTGTTTCTTGTATGAATTCTGAGCCAATGATTTGACTTTCACCTACCTTCGACCAACAAATAGGAGATCGACATAAATTGTTTCAAATGGAGCGCATTGAATGCTAGTGTGGTAGCTGTTATTGTAAGAGAATTCAACAAGTGGAAGATGAATATCCCAGCTACTTCCAAAATCAATCACACAGCTTCTAATCATGTCTTCAAGAGTTTGATTTGTACGTTTTGTTTGTCCATTCGTTTGTGGATGATAAGTTGTGCTCATATTGATTTGTGTGCCCAAAGCGTTTTGAATATTTTGCAAAATCGTCACATAAACCGACTATCTCTGTCTGAGATAATTGAGATCAGTAATCCATTTCGGGATACAATCTCATTGACATAGAGTTTGGCTAGTCGATCCATTGAAAAATCTTCCCGGATTGGTAAGAAATGCGCAGATTTCGTAACACGGTCAACTATAACCCATATAGAGGCATGCTTGTGCGACGTTCTGGGTAGTTTGGTAATTAAATCTATAGAGATCTGATCTCATTTCCACATGGGAATCTCTAGTTGTTGCAATAATCCAGAAGTTTGTTGATATTCTGCCTTAACTTTAAGACGTTAAACATTTATCCAGATATTCTGCTACATGTTTCTTCATACCAGGCCACTAATAAAATTTCCTAAGGTCTTTATACATTTTGTCGGCACGTGGATGAATACAACACTTCATCAGTTTTGGTTTCTAATTGTTTGTCTAATCCTCGTAGCTCTTCATCTGGGTAATTTCTTGCTTGTAAAGCTTGCTGCTGAGCTTCTCTAATTTGAGAAATCAGACTTGTTTGAATAGTCATCCCTAACACTCACACACGTAAAGGTTTGACTCATTCCTTGCGACTTAAAATGCATGAGCTACAACATTCCCTTTACCTGGGTGGTAACGCATTTCACAATCATAGTCATCTAGAAGTTCTACCCATCGCCTTTGTTGCATGTTTAACATTTTTTGATCTAGAATGTGTTGAAGACTTTTGTGGTTAGTGTATACAATACATTTTGTTATGTATAAGTAGTGTCTCCAGATCTTAAGTGCAAACACTATTGCACCATGTCCTAGATCATGAGTGGTATAATTTTTCTCGTGTACTTTTAAATGTCGATAAGCATAAGCAATTACCTTATCTTTCTGCATTAGCACGTACCCGAGAACCTAACGAGAAAAATCAGAATATACGGTGAAGTTTTCTCTACCTTTCGGTAGTGCAAGTATAGGAGAGTTGTAGAGGTTGTGCTTTAATATTTGGAACGCCTTCTCCTGTTGGGAACCCCATATAAACTTTTGATTCTTCTGAATTAAAGTGGTTAATGGCAAGGCTATTTTTGAAAAATTCTTAATGAATCGACAGTACCAGTCCTAAGAATTGACGAATTTCGTTGGTGTCCTTGGTGTTTCCAATTGTTTTACTGCTCTAATCTTGCTGGGATCCACTTGTATGCCATTTTCATTTACGATATGTCCAAGGAACTGGACTTCCGGTAACCAGAATTCACACTTGGAAAATTTGGCATATAACTTTTCACGTGCTAAGAGTTCCAAAATTAGTTCAAGTTTTGTGCTTATTCCTATTGGTTTCGGGAGTAAATGAATATCATCAGTAAATACTATCAAGAACTTAACCAGATAAGGTCTGCACACTCGATTCATCAGATCCAAGAAGACTGCATGTGCATTTGTTAACCCAAATGGCATTACTAAAAACTAGTTATGTCCGTATCAGTTTCTGAAAGCCGTTTTAGGAATGTCATCATCATGAATTCTTAATGATGATATCCAGACCTTAAATCGATCTTAGAAAAATACGTAGCACCTTGCAACTGATCGAATAAATTATTGATATGTGGCAGTGGATAACGGTTCTTGTTTGTTAATTTATTGAGTTCTCTGTAATCAATGCACATCCTGAATGAACCATATTTCTTTTTCACAAAAAGAATTGGTGCTTTACAAGGTGAGAAACTAGGTCTAATGAAACCTTTGTCTATAAGTTCTTGCAATTGACCTGAAAGCTCTTGCATCTCTGAGGGTGGTAAGTGATACGGAGCTTTAGCAACAGGTGCTGCACCTCGAATCAAGTCAATGCGAAACTCACCTTGTCTTAGTAGGGGTAATATCGATATACCATCAGGAAAAACTTTAGGAAAATCTTTGACTACAAGAATATCTTTGATACATTTTTGTGGGGGGCATGTTTTGAGTTACATGTGCTAGGAAGGCCTCATAACCTTTCCTTAAACATTTTTGAGCTTGCATGCATGATATGATACCAAGTTTCCTACGAACTCGTTCACCTTGAACTACAAGTGTATCACCATTAGGTAACAGGATACAAATCACCTTGTTTTGACACGACTTCCGCTTGATTGTCTAAAAGTCAATCCATGCCGACAACGACATTAAAGCTTCCTAGTTTAATTGGAAGAAGATTGATATTGAAAAGATGATCATTAAGATTCAAGGAACATCGTTAGCTTTGATCAACTTGCCATTGGCAAGTTCAATGGCGTAGGGGTGTTCTAGACTTACGGTAGGCAATGAAATTAATGATTCAAATTCATGAGAGGTAAAACTTTTATCTTCCCCTGTATCAAACAGAATTGACATGTATAGATTATTGAGAAGAAACGTACCAGTGATGATATTTACATCATGTCTGGCCTCAGTTGCACCAATCTAGAAATCTCTCTCTAGCTTCGTTTCATGGATTGGTGTTCTTGTTGTCGAGACAATTTCTCATAAAATGATCAGGGCTTCCACACTTGAAGCATGACCTGTTCGGTTGAGGGGGTTGTCGTGGCGCTTGATTTGATTGACGGACATGAAAATTACAGTACCTTGGATAGTGTCCAACTTGGTTACAGTTTGTACAAACAGGACATGGTCCGTTGTGATGAAAGGGACACTTGTTGCATTCGGGTGCCAGCGCAGTATAAGCTTTCTTTTCAGGAAGAGCTGCACCATAGCTCTTGACTGTTGGCTTATTCTGGCTAGTTTCAGCCGGAATCTTGGTTTTGCCTTTTCGAGACCATTTTCTTTTAATACCTCTCATGTTACTGGGGTCATTAAGATCACTACAGCTCATAGCCGATTCTGTTTTATTTGATAATGTACCACTCCTTACTGCCTCGTCAGTAAGCTTGATGGTCAACAAGATGGTACATTTGAGTGTGGTTGGTTCTGCTGCGGCCACCATCCCCCGAATCTGAGGAACCAAGTCCTTAATGTATTTCTCTATCAACGATGCTTCCATAGGAAACATATTGTGAAGAAAGCAAGTAAGTTCATGAAATCGATCAGTGTACTTTAAACTATCAGCATCGATCGTAGAATGATTCCAGACTTTCTACTATAATTTATGGATTTTAGTGATTGGGCAGTACTTTGAGATAATCAGAGTTTTAAAATTGTTCCAGCCCATAATATCAACGGTAACTGAACCCAATGTTTTCTCCTAGGTATTCCACCAGGTTAAAGCTGAGTCTTTCAAAGAACATGTCGCACCCCGCCGGTAGGGGCAAGACGATAGATTGGTAAAAAACTTAATTAAGTAGGACGAAGATAACTTCATCATTAACTAGTACAAAATAGTCTTAGTAATTGTATTAAAACCAAAAGAGGGCATGAACAACCCAATATCATAATGTCTGTAATCATAAGATAACAGATGAAGTTTAAATATAGTTCCAAGGCAGCAGAAATACTAATGCAAGTCTCTAAGATAGACTCCAAAGTGTTAGGCACCAAAAGCTTCCCATCTATCTCTCCTTCTTAGTTTAACGTCCTGAAATACATGCTTAATAGAGTTTGGGTTAGCATAAAGCTGGTGAGCTTGAGCAGTTAAAAACATTTAATAAGTAAACTATTTGTAGTCTTTGTAATAAAGAAAGATAAAAATGTTTTGTTTGTTTGTGTACAATATTCAAGTCGCACTACCAATCCTGCACCACCCATATGATCTCGCAACAAGAACATATGTTGGTGTTCCGTCCCTGTGTAGTTCATTTCCCATTCATGAACTAATAAAAATAGTTAGTAATTATGCCACAATGATTTGCCAATCTCAGTGGGGAGACCACTGTGTGTGAGGGTTTCTCAGATAGCGCTACCCATAATACTAATGGCCCCAACTAGGGTTAATGGTGTGCTTCAAAGAGGGACTACAATATGGGAAGTTACAAGTCTCAAATATTAGTACACATAAAAAGTTTTAGAAGCATGTATTCCATCCCAAAACAAAGTAAAGAAGGGAGAGTTTGCACGAAAACTCACCGAGGTTATGGTTTGCAAACCATGTTGTGAGTTGAGTGTTCCAAGTTGTTGCCTTTCCTGGATAGGTGTATAAATATGTTTAAATGTGTTGCTAAAATTAGACTTAGTTGCTAGCATCATTGTGCTATATGCATAGTGTCATACTTTATTCAGCCCCAGTTTAGATGTTTTGTAAGTTATAACGTTTATGTAATATCTTGGTATGTATGTAATTAGATTCTTATATTGGATTAATCACAATACTTGTATAACTAAGAATAGTTATCCATTAAGCTTTAAATCTTTTTTACGTGTATAGTGTTATTAGGCCTACTGAGCCTGTTAAACTGTTTAAGATTCAATGATACGTTTATAAACACTATTTTGTCTAAATAAATATTTACTTATTTAAATGTTCAAAATAGACCATTAAGTATAAGATTTTTCTAATTGGAAATACCTCGGTTTACTTAGTGGGCTCATTGGGCCGGTAAAGTGCATAATGTGTTTTTATTCATATTGATAAATAGTTTAAGCCCATAAAGTTTATAAAAATGTTTATAATATAGATACACAATATTTTAAATCTAATATTTTGATCAAAAATATCCTTAGCTTACATTTATATAAAAACTCGTTTTTACGCTTTTCGCGTGCTGGTTACGTACGTAGTTTTGCGTTTAAAGAATCTTTTGTATTTCCTAGCATTTCAAATATTTTTATAACATTATTTTATATATTTTTATTTGTATATATTCTGTAATAATTCAAAAATAAGTTATAGTCCAAGACTATGTCATTTAACAATTTAAAGACATTGGTTTCGTAGCTAGTTTTGCATAAAGTACATCGTTAGTCATTTTAATCCCCATAACTAATCAAAATATGATATAATACATTATTTAACATAAATAAACTTATAAAATTTCCAGAATTTAAAAATGCACAAAAATAAACCGTTTTAGTAGTTTTTAGCACGTCGGTTCGGTAATACAACTGTTTTAAGCTTAAACCATGTTAGGGATGTCTTATAAAACATCTTTAAATTATTTTTAACATAATTTAAGATTTTTTTAATTTCTGGAACGTTTGGGGTCATGCATGTATGGTTTATGTCGGTTTTGAGATTTTAATGTGTTATGTTGGTTTTTAACGTACATGACGTTGCATGCATTATGTTATTTTTTTTGTTTCAGATCCTTTTACTCATTTTGAGTTATATCACATGTGTTTTATTTATCATAAATGTTTATGTGCTAGTATAAGTGTTAGATGCAAACTATGCATGTAAAACATACTAAACTAGTTAGGATGATACCCTTTTTCGGTGTTTCTTTGTCTTGATCGTTGCTCAATCAAACTTATGTGTGGGGCTGCTGTCTCCAGAAGGTTAGAGGCTATAGAGATGGTTAAAAATAATATATGTGGTTTAGAAACCATTAAAGGTGCATAGATGATGGTGGTTGTGGTGAAAACCATGTTTTTGTGCATGCAACCTTGTTGCATGTAAGGATTTCGACTAGAGGTTCAAGACCCACGATTTTTATGGATAATTATATGCTCAAAACCAGTTTTAAGTTGTGTCTAATCAGAAGTAGAAGAAAAAATACATAGATGTTTCGTTTTGGACTCAAAAAATCATCTTTTGTACATGCAACCTTCTTGCATGTAAGAGTTTCGACCATCAGTTCAAAAACCCATGAATTTGAGATGTTAAATGAAGTTTATTTTCTGTTTAAAATCAGTTCTTGATAATGTATTAGAAAGAGCAGAAGATAAAGTGTAAAAACGCGAATAAAAGTGAGTTTAAGACATAAACCGATTATGTACACACCTTGGATTTGTGTTGTTTGAACCTAAGCTTTTTAAACTTGATATTTGCTGCCTAAAATCATCAAGAATTGATGGAGATGGGGCTGAATGTTTCTGGAACAAAGAAAGGATCAATGGAGAGTGTTGAAGGGCGGTTGGAGTGGTATTTCTTGGAATGATTTCAAGGAAATAAAGAGAGAGAGATGGGAGGGGGTGGTGGACGTATGGAGAGAGAGGGGGAGATGTGGGGTGTAGGATAGTAGTTGGAGTGTGTAGGTTTGCAAATATGGGTTTCCAAGGAAATGCAAGATTTTATAGGATTTTTGGTTGACTTTCAAAATCTTTCAAAGATTGAATCTTGCCATATGATGACATGTGTTGAACACTTGCCTTATTGTGGCTAATTTAGATACAAATTGGTATAAACCGGGTATTATGGTGGTTAAATCTCGTACCGGGTAATTTTACCTATACAAAATTTTAATCTAAAATTAGTAAAATATTAAAACTTACTAAATAATTAAATTTTTAGTTAATAATATTATCTTTAAATAATATTCGGTTCATTGTGTCGGCTTTATATGGGTAAAACACAGATTTAATCTGTTGTCTAGAGTTTTACCGGTTAACTCCAAAATATACAGTTTTTCTTGTTAACTCAACGTTTGTTTGTGGGTATATGTTTATTTATTAACATTTTTGTACATTTTAATTTATTATTCTTTTGTATGTTTTATTTGGGTTTTTAAATATTCCTCGAATCTTGATTAATAAAGTTTAAATTTTTTGTGAAGGAGTTTTGATATATATGAATTATTTATATTTTATTCGACAAATATTGATATCAACTTATGAAGGTTTTTTTTTGGGCCGAGTAAAGTAGATCTAACTTAATGTCTAATGTAGGATCGAAAGTTGTTTGTGTCTGGGTCAAAACCCAATGTGCGTAGTAACGCGTTTTGTTATTCGATCTACATAATATTTAGTGAACTCCTAACTTGGCGCGTAACTTAATGAAATATTCTAGACGATTAAATAAAATAAGAAATGTTGAAATTGGACCTGAATTTTCGAGGTTGTTACAAAACAAGCAGTATAAGACACCTTATGCTCTTCCCAACACTGGCTGATTTTGAGTTTTGTTTCCATTTCCTCGATCTAATTTAAAAGTCCCGCTGCTCCTTCCTTGCCAGTGAAAGTAGGAGGGTTGTAGGAAGCAAAGTACTTGTAAGCACACCCATGTTATGGTGGATCAAGAAAAATTGTGGTTGTACCGCTGGTGTGATGTGTTCCTACGTGTCCACTAGTAGCATTGTGTTCAGCATGGTCCCCACCAAAACCAGAATTGATATTTTGTTGAAGTTGGGTTTATATACAAGTACCATAGCAGATAGTTGTTCCTTTACTATCCGTGCTACTACTGCCTCATTCAGTTTTGAACCACGTGCAGTTGCAGGTGGAACGAGAATTGCTTCTGGGTTAACAGGTGGAAACAGATTTGTTTATGGGTTAGCTATGTTCTTAGCAGGTCGACATCTTTTTGGAGCCATTTTCTGTTCACATGCAGACAAACTCAGGTCAGTATAAGAACATTTAAATATAACTCTTTAAGTCACATAAATCTAACTGTATCCAGTTATACTGAAATGTTATGTTGATATGTGATTAAACAAGAATGTTGTATAACTACATTGATATTATCCGGATATGCTTGTAACACAAAGTATTCACATTGATGTTTGTAGTTATACTCAATTTTGTTCCCTCAAAAACATGTTCTAGTATCACATAACACATGGCATTGTGACACCGATACATATATATTATCTTAATATGTAACACCTCACATAACTGTGTTAGTATCACATAAATATACCACAATGTGACACCGATATAGATGTGTTATTATTCAAGTTTAATATGTTATCATACATGTTTTGAATATGGTATCATACAGGATTTTGATATAATACCACATAGGCTTTTGATATGTTACCACACAGGATTTTGATATGATACTTTTTTGATATGTTACCACACAAGATTTTGATATGATACCACACAGGCTTTTGATATGTTACCACACATGATTTTGATACGTTCTATTGTGACACCAATTTTTGTTTATGAAATATGAAATTTTGAAATAAAACACACATTCTAAAAGAAACTTTTTCATTACTACAATATCATGCTATACATCAGAATGGTTAGATACAAGAAAATTTCCTGATGTTAACCCTATTAGCCAACCTATTCGCATGGGATCTATTCTGTACACCAAAATCATCCCATAATATCGCAATCCAACCTATTCGATGTTAGAAACACTGAACATCCCAAAACTGAAAGTTCACCCTCACTATTTACGGCAAGAAATACGGTAAACAGGCTATAATGATGGCCAAAAACGCCATCATCATTGCTACAACTGAAATTCGTAGCTCTAAACTCATCCTCCTGACCCTCTCAGGCCCATCTCTCACCCTCTTCCTATATATCTGTACATACTGCCTAAAGATGACAATCACCTTCCATTGCATCCTCACTTCCATCACCAGCCTTCACGTCCTTGTACCTACCTCTAAGGCGACTACCTGCTCCACAAGAATCTAATGGGTTGTACAAGTCTCCATCAGTGTATCATGGGTCTCCTGAAGAGATCCACGTGACTGTGTCAGCTCCTATCTGGTGCCTTGCAGGTCCAGAGTGACCTGTTGTAGCTAGGCTCTAAGCTTAGGCTGCCGGGATGACTCTCCCATCTTGTGGGAAGAGTGAGGTAAATCTTGATGTGCTAGCTAATGTTGAGGTGGAAGTCCTGTGGTCTTGCGGGCCTGTCCCCACATACGTCTAATCCCACTGAACTCAATGACCCCCTAAGGTGTCGGGCTCCTTGCCCGTCTAATAACTTGACTTCTCATCTGACTCCTGAGGATATCTAGGTGGTGTATGAGGTACTAATGGTTCCATTCATTGTTCAGAGCTTAAAAAATTCTAAACATACTGAGTTACTTATTTACATGCGCCTGAAAGTGCAATCTTACCCAGTCGTCACTTTCTACATGTAAAAGAATTTAAGTTTGAAAGCTCAGTATAAAATTGGTGAGTTCATACACAAGACTCAATACAATATGATATGTTAAGTATAGTCAATGGCATCCATTGACACAATTGGAATAATCATGTGACCCATATGTAGTTCCTTTCCAACTAAAAGATAAGATATTACCCGACGGTAATCATAGATGCGTCATTTTAACGTATTACAACGTTGAAATTGATATTGGAAACGGTAACAAACATTCACACTAGGAGTGATGCAATCCTCCTAGAAAATGGGGTTGTCAGGCTGATAGTACTACCATTGTTCACTCGTTCAGCCCCACATGGGTTTACTAGATATAGAGTAATGAATGAGAACTTTTTGATATGTCACTTCGATACCCACAGTAATCCCATGATATCCCAAACTGGCACACAGTTATATAAGCAGATCATACGTTTAAGAAAGATTTTATAATAATACCCTGATGTCTGTAAATCATTAAAAAGAAAAGGGGTTGTACAAAACTCACCTAAAGTGTTGAAATCAGTAATTAGTGTGCACACTTGTGTTATTGTTCTTGTTTTTCATTTCTGCGTTAAGTTAAAGTTTTATAAGTTATTTATGGTTGATTTGCTTATTAGAAGTTTTCCTTAACGTTTAATGTCAAGGACATTGCAACTCGAGTCATCAAACTGATCTTAAATCCTTAATCAGCCTCCTTAACTGAATATCACACAAAGTGTGATAAAGTGGGAACCTATAATGATTTAGGTTCCTATTAAGGAGTTTATGACTCATTTGATTAATCAGAACATTCTTAGATTAACCGTATAGTTATTGTTGTCTATTATATCAACTAAACAGTTTCCGATTGATTTCTGGTCTAGGAATAGTTAATATTTATTATGGATCACTTAGGTATCATGCAATATAGAAATATCATAGTGAAATAAGTTTGATAACCATAATCAAGATACTAATCTGACTATTAACATGAACATTAGATTGTTATTCGAATGATTATCTTAACTCTTTTCATTAGCTTGAAACACTTAGATTTGATCTAGCATTTCAAGAAATGATCAAGTCGTCCATAACCATTGTTAAGATCAAATAGGTTAAAACCAGTAGGATCTTGAGAATAGTTCATGATAATTGGGCAACATAACGGATCAAAACGAGAATTTCACTGTTAATATTCAGATTTCTTTATTTCAATCTATTCCTAGCCATCATCTAGGCAATAATTTACATCATAACCATTGCATTATGTTCAAATACTAGATTTAATCCATACTTTATTAAACTAGTAGGAGAGATCGAATCATTACCTGTTCGAGCAGAATTCTGGTTACAAATGATGATCCGATGTTGTAGGATTGTTTCCCCCCCGATTATGATGTTTTTACAGCTTAACAGCAAGGTTTTGCAGCTTCAAACTCAATCAGATCGTCTTTTTTGGTGTGTAGGTTCTAGAGAAGAAAGAAAATATGTTTTCTGCATGAATTCTGATGGGTCTAGCAAATTTTAATCGCCGACCTTTCTTCGCGTACCGCAAAGAGGGCCTAAGAGGGCTTGGCGTACAACAAAGAAATCAAGAGAATTCAGATATTTTGTGCTCATCACGTACCGCCGAGAATATCAAAAATGATCTTGGCGTACCGCGATGAATTTCAGAACTCTAATGTTTATCTAATTTTCTTGTTCTGACGATTTTGGAGAATGCGAACTATGATTTGCGCATAGTTTTCACCCACGTTTACGATTTCTTGAATATTTTCTAATCGATAAAAGAACGACCGTATTATTATCATGGATTTAAAACAAGAATGAAACAAAGTTTTAAAACTAATTGTCACAAATTTATTGATGCATTACCTTAATACAATTATACATATCTCTTCGTACGTCTTTCGGGACCATAATAAATGAGACCCAAGGTTTAGTATGATGCTCGTGCATTATATTACAAATAGTGTGGTGAATGTCGTAAGATGCGAGCCTATAGTATTAAAATAATCAGACAAGTGCATATTTATAAGATAGATTAAAATGCTAAAATTTTTAACTTACTTGTCTCCCAAGCACAAAATAGATGGCCTTTGAGTGGTACCACAAGATTTGCCTTCATAGATTGAGTTGTGTTGAGATGTATCACATGATATGCCATTCAAGTTCCTAGAGGTACCACGAGATATGCCTTCACATTTCGATTCTGCATGAGATGTAGCACGAAGTGTGTCATTACTGTTCTGAATGATACCACAAGATACACCTCCGTAGTTCTAGTCACGTTGAGATGTATCATGAGGTGTCATTATTGTTATCAGTTCCTGCGTCCGACTTGCTATGATAACTGATGTGTTAGTTTAACACATCAGTTTTTGTACATAATCGAGTCCGTTTTCGTAAGTATTGTTAATATTTTGAGTCGTTTTTCGTTCCTTTTTGCATTTTGTTATTTTTGTGCACGATTGTGTCCCGGGGGAGCGGAAATGAAGGCAAACGGGCATCAGAATCTAGTGTGGTTGATCGAGCAAAGAAAACGAAGAAAAAAACCCTAGGCGGTACGCCCCGGGCCGATGTTTGATCCCAGGCGATGAGCCTGGGAACATTCTCTGGTCAGAATCCTTCCGTACGAATCGCATAGTCAAAGTGACCGTCCGCAGGCTATGCGCCTGCCAAGTTCAGCCGCCCGACTATTCTGTCCCGCGCGTATCGCCTCGCCCCACGCAGCCCGCTAGGCGATGCGCCCCAGACCATTATCAGGCCAAAAAACCTAGTTTCATGCCCTCTATAAATGGGACGCTTCCAGATCGTTTTTTTCTTCTGCGATTTTGGAACCCTAATCATGCCCTGAAGCAGCTGGAGCTTAACCATGGATGTTAGGGCTTGATTAGAGCTTGTTGGAGTGAAGAAGAAGGAAGCATTTTGAGTATTGTTCTTATCTTTTTGTTTTCTTAGTTTAATCAGTAGTTTAACATGTATTTAGACTATATTCAGATCTGTTTTGCTATTGTTATGATGTTTATTGACTAGATCTTAGGTTATATCTAGGTTTGAGATGATAAAGTTGTGAACTTTGATGATTTTGGACTTGATTTATGCTATGGGATGATATATGCATTGTAATCAGCTGTAAATTTATGATCTTTGATGGTTTTTGCATGTGTTGAATGACAATATTTTATGAATGTTAGATCCATGTGTGTCTAGGAATGGCTTTCCACCATTAGATGCGTGTTAGGCCTACTACTTTGTGTTTTATGTTAGTTTATGGAGTAGTGATCATATTCCATAGGATTTGATATCATTAAGTGTTGTGATTTGCATGTGTGACCTAACCTAGAAATCCGGGAGATGATAGGTTAGATGGTTGGTCTATTCCACTTGGGTTATTTGAGTTAAACGACACGGGAGGGCGTTGTCTTAGATTTCCTTAGTGTCTGTGTCAATCCATGTCAAATTAGTCAACTTTATGACTATCTAATGTCTTAGGATACACGCGGGTGGAGAAATCTGGGAGGTGATCCACCCGTTTGAGTGCAATTACATATCGGGAAAACCGGAAGGTGACCCGGTAGACAAGTGCATACATACATTCTTAGGATTTCCATTGGTGTTACCTGGTATCTGATCTGGGTCCCATTAGGTCATTCTAAGTTTGTTACTTAAGATCCTAGTCTTCATCCCTCACAAGTCAGTCCAAGTCATCACTTGACACACTTTTGATTCCCAGACTAGGTATACCATTTTTCCATGTTGCAGTCAGATTTCAGTATACAGTCCCGTTATTAGTTGCAGTTTTAGTGTTTAGTTGTTAGTTTA
The DNA here is from genome assembly GCA_009363875.1 of Mikania micrantha. Classification (NCBI taxonomy): domain Eukaryota; kingdom Viridiplantae; phylum Streptophyta; class Magnoliopsida; order Asterales; family Asteraceae; genus Mikania; species Mikania micrantha. Next base: position 80,945,220 of record CM018691.1, on the reverse strand, counting down.
GTTAGCTAGTCAGTTACATCCTAAATTAGGTTTTCAGAGTTGCACCAAAACCCCCCTCTTTTACTTTATTTTGTTCACAGTCTAGGTTAAGTTTGTCAAACTAGTGTCCTTAGGTTCGATATCCAGACTTCCAGAAGCTATACTGTCACTGATAGGTACACTTTCCTTCGTAGCGGTCTAGTTTAGGATTTCCGATTTTAACTAGGTGTTTAGGTCAAGTCTAGGTCTAGTATTAGTTAAAGTGTCTTTAGTTTAGGTTAGACAACTTTTAAATTTTTTCTATTTTTAGGGCACGACAGCTGCACATCAAGTTTTTGGCGCCGTTGTCGGGGACACTAGGCAATAGCAAAGATTACTTAGATTGTGGCAATTTCTGGCTTATTTTCCTATTTTCTCCCCCCTTAGCTTAATTTTTATTTTTAGGGTTAGTTTTATTTCTTCTTAGTGCCTTTGCTTGTTATTTGCTACTTGTGCCTTAGATTAAGTTTCTCTGTGCATATTTAAGTCTTATTTGCTTGTTTGATTAGGGTGTCGGTAAGTGTATGCCCGACACCCGTTCACAGGGAGCACCAGAGTTTGAGCTTACTTCACCGGAGCAGATTTTGTGTGCCTGTCAGCAGGTAAGTTTTCTTGACCCTACTTTTGATATGGAGCCACCATCACCTTCGCCACTGATATGGAGCCACCACCACCTCCGCCTCCGAGGCGGACTGTTTATGAGCTTGCTAGTCATGGAGTTGTTGGAGCCCGATCTGCGATCACACGTCTGGGAGTCAACAACAACTGGCAGATTGATTCACATGTCATGTCTACTATCACAAACACGACTCAGTTCCATGGCCTTGACAATGAGGACGCCCCTAGCCATCTTTCTCTATTCGTGCGTATCTGCGATACCTTTCGTATCAATGGCGTTTCTGAGGAGGCTGTCTATCTTCGTTTATTTCCTTTCACTCTCGCGGGCCGAGTCGTGACCTGGTTGAATTTACTTCCCAAGGATTCCATTACCACTTGGGCTGATCTGCAGACCAAGTTTATGAAGAAGTACTATCCTCCTTCTAAATCTGCTCGACTGAGTGATTAGATACATTCATTTTGGACGGATGATGATAAGCCATATTATTTGGCGTGGGAGCATTTTAACTCCCTTCTGAGCAGATGCCCCCTACATGGCCTGTCCGATTGGGCCTTAGTTGAGAAGTTCTATAATGGACTTACCTTGGAGACGAAGAGAAGGTTCAACACTACTGCTGGGGGACACATCATAGATAAGAAGGAGCCCGAGGAGTGTGAGGCTATGTTTGAGGATTTTGCCTTAGCTGAGTATGAGGATCCGTCCTTTGTGAGGAGAGCTGCACCGGCTGTTAAGCCCACTGTTGCACCGCCGATCCCGACTAGAGGGATGCATCATGTCATGCCCGACACAAGCGCTGCTGCAGCCTTAGAAGCACTGGCTAAGGATATTAAGGAGTTGAAGATGGCAGCTGCTCTATGTGAGATATGTCGGGGTGGACATAGTACTGCTGAGTGTCCGATCACTGATCAGTCACAGGTTGAGGCCATCAATTTTGGATGGAACAGATCTTTCAATCCCAACCCTAATTGGAACTAGAATTCGAATTAGTGGAACAAGAACCAGGGACAACATCAGAATCAGCATCAGCATTCGAATTGGCGAGGGAACAACAGCAGCTCCTATGAGAGACCGCCGACGCACCAGATTCCGATCACCGAGAGAGATGCACCAAAGAGCTCAGGCAGCAAGGATAGAGACACGAAGCTGGAGGATATGATGGCTAAGCAGATGAAGATGCTACAATAGATCATGGATAAAGTCAAGCTGCGAGACCAGAAGATCGAGGAGCACGACACTCTACTGAGGAACCAGCAGGCAGGATTCTTGGATCTACAGCGGTCGGTTGGTGAGCTGGCGAAGAGGCTCGATGAGAGACCGGGTGGATCTTTTAGGGCAAACACTGATCCTAACCCGAGGGGCCATGTGAAGGCAGTTACCACACGCAGTGGTCGAGGAGGAGAGGTAGAGCTGCCACAACCGGTCATTCCGGTTGATGATGAGCCGGTGGATGAGGAGATTGATTTGGAGACTCCTGCAAGGGTGCCATTGAGGCTAGACCCAGCAAGTACCGCACCGAGCAGTGAGTCTTCTGTTGAGAGGTTGAAGAGGGAGAAGTTGGAAGAGAAGAAAAAGGTAAGAGAGTAGCCGAGGAGCCTGAGGTTGACTTGACTAAGCTTCCATACCCTGCACGTGCGTTGCAGTTGAAGCGTGATCAGGAGTATGGACATTTTTTGGAGATATTCAAGCAGCTGAAGATAAATATCCCATTTGTAGAGGCTCTCCATCATATGCCTAAATATGCTAAGTTCTTGAAAGACCTACTGTCTAACAAGAAGAAACTGGAGACACTCTCTATCGTTACTTTGGGAGATAGGTGTTCTGCATTGGTTCAGAACAAACTGCCAGAGAAGCTTGAGGATCCAGGGATATTCACCATGCATTGGCTGATCTAGGGATTAGCATCAATTTGATGCTTTACTCGATTTATAAGAAGCTAGATCTTGGAGAGCCGGCACCTACACGCATGGGCCTGGCATTGGCTGATTGGTCAGTCAAGTATCCTAGAGGAATTGAGAATGTCCTAATGAAGGTGGGCAAGTTTGTTTTCCCTTTGGATTTTGTCATACTTGACATGCAGGAGGATGATAGAGTTCCCCTCATTATGGGACGACCCTTCCTTCGCACGGCGAAGGCGATGATTGATGTTTATGAGGGGAAGATCTCATTCTGTAATAATTAAATTATTTCAGAAAATTGTTTAAAATTATTTTTATGAACTAACCCTTATTTTAAAGCTTTAAACTAAATTAAAAACTCTAGTTAATCTTTCATTACTCTTTTAAAAATAATACTAAAATAATCTTTATAAAATACATATATAATTAACCTTTTATTGTTTTTAAACAAAATGATTTATAAAAAACTAAGAATTTGTTTTTAAACCAATTTTTGTTCAAACAAATTTTACAACTTTAAATGTTTCTTTTAGAAAACTAAGAATTTATTTATAAACAAAGTAAAACTTTATTATTCTAAAAAGAAAACTTTATAAAACAAATGCATAGAATTAAATCAAATACAAAAGGATGGAAATTAGGTTATTCAAATCAATTAGGATATTTATTTATTTGATTATTCAAAATCAAATATATATATATAGTTATTAAAAAAATCAATTTGAATATTTATTTATTTGATTATTCAAAAATCAAATAAATAAATGATTATTATAAATCAATTATGATATTTATTCATTTGATTATGCAAAATCAAATAAATAAATGATTATTCAAAATCAATTATGATATTTATTTATTTGATTATTCAAAGTCAAATAAATAAATAATCATCCAAAATTAATTAGGATACTTATTTATTTAATTGATAAATAAATACATAATCCTAAATGAAAACCATTTAAACTTAGACATATCAATTAAGACTTCCATAGTATGCCATAGAAACTAGGATGCCGAAAAATTGAACTCTAAGTACATAGACTAAGAAATTCTATTGCCTTTAGGTTAAGGTGTACAAGCACGACTTTGTAAATCCTAGGAAACGATTCAAGTGACAAGCTAGGACATCATGTGAGTAATTCTATACTCCCTTTTTACATTTGTGTACTTTTGGGATGTTACATATGCCGGTATTCAAAAGCCAAGTATTCTAGAGTCAAATTCTATAGATGCAATGCTTTTAGTCTATTTTGTTTGTATTCGTGCTATGTGATTCTATTTGCTTTGTGATGCTATGTTATTCTATATTATTCGATACCGAGTAGCCTAAGGTGTGTTAGATACCGCCTTCGCTTTGACTTAGGTCAAATGTGTCAAAAGGGAGAAAAGTACAACTATGGGCAGACTTGTGAAATTACTTAGGCTTGTGCTTTGTAATTGAACAAGTTTGGAGACGATATAAACTATGGCAGACTTGTGAATATACTAAGCTTTTTAGCTAAGTATTGATACGAGTTTGGAGACGAGATATTCTATAAACTAATTGCAAAACTAGTAGGACTTGCATGCTAGAGTTTAAACTTATATTCTAATTGAATTGCATCAGTTTCTTACGTATACTATAAACTGTATGGGTTACTCACCAACTATTCATATAGTTGACAAAATCTTTATTTTGCATATGTAACAGGTTAGATGGATGATTTCAAGGAAGACATAAGATAGGTTTATGTTAGTAGACCTAGATTTGAATTTTAAAATAATGTTAGACTATTTCAATTATGTATTTTGGTTTTGAACTATGTAATTGAATGATTGGTTATTTTGAATGAATATATGATAGAATTATTTAAATACAATTGTTTAATTATCGAAACTTACACATAGCACCATGAGCTTTTGAGCATTTATAATCGCGCCCCGACGTGTTCCGCCATCGGTCAGGGTGTGACAGATTGGTATCAGAGGCATGGTTATAGGGATCTAGGTTATTAGAAAATGGTGGCCTAGACTATAACTAAGCTAACCCAAACATGAGTATCTCATGTTAATATTGCTTGTTTATTACTTGCTTATGTGCTATGTGCTATGATTATTCGTTATGTATACAATGTGGGTTACATATATATATACAATGTGTGATATATACATGTTACCATAGAGGAAGGCCATAGTTGTTAATATGTCTTTCCTTACACTTAGTTAGGAATGCCTTAGTTTAAGATAACTTCTTATCACGAGGATTACTTAGTTTAAGCAATTGTCTTATAATTTGCTTTTAAAAGTCTATTCCCAAACGCACATACACACAAACTATCTTTAGATGGTAGGAATTCAAACTCATTAGGCTTAATGCCTAATGTTATTCCTTAGACGAAATAGGAAGTTCAATGTTGATTTTAAGATCCCGTTAGAATTAAGTTTGTGAGGTGTATATGTACTAACTGGAAGAGTGTAGTACCGTTAGTTAGAAATCCTGTCTAGGAAAGCTATTCGTATAAATCCCCGAAGTACTGTGGGACCTGTCTAGCTTTCCTGGGGACTTCTGATGAGAGTACAATCACTTATAGGCTAAAGCATATCATACCAAACACCTTACAAACTAAAATGATTCTAATATGTCACCCGGTATTCAATTCTGAATATCATCCCTTATGTTTTCAACCGAGTTCAAAATGATTTACTTATTTGTGATTCTATTATCCATTCAATTTTGATTTGAATCCTTATTAGAATTAAGTTTGTTAAAATGAACATGTAGTAACTGGAAGGGTGAATACTGGTAGTTGAGACTCCTGTCTAGGAAAGCCATTCTTAAACCCTGACGAGGGACCAATCTAGCTTTCCTGGGGATTCTTAATGAGAGTATTTTTACCTATAGGCGAAAGCATGTTACATTTTGCAAGCAACATTAATTCTAATAATCCAAAAGGTGTCCAGCTTGAGTACTACTCCTTAACATTTTTAATCAAATCAAAATAATTTCAATACTTTGATCATACAATTCCAAATTTTATGATATCATGCTTGAGGTTAGTGATGGTGATTCATCACTATGTCTCACAAGATATGATGTCAATTCTCTTTGATTTATGATACCTATGTTATGGTTCAAGAATTTGTAACATTATACCTAAGATTTGTGATGGTGATTCATCACTACATCTAAAGGTCATGGTGTTACATTTCTTGGATTGATAATGTATATGTTATGATTTTTAAAAACCCCACAATATCATAATTAAGATTAGTAATGGTGATTCATTACTATGTCTTATAGAATATGATATCATCTCTCCTTGTTTTATGTTACCTATGTTATGATTTAATTAACATTAAACCTAAGATCAGTGATGGTGATACATCACTAAATCTAAAAGGTTATGGTGTTATCTTTCTTTAATTTATGATGTATATTTTTATTCAAGAAAATCAGTAATATTGTACTTAAGAATTATTGATGGTGATTCATCAATAAATATAAAAAAAATTATAATATTACATATTCCATATCCAAACCCATGATAGAAAATTCGATAATATGGTACCTATGATTAGTGATTTGTCACTACATCTACAAAGTTATTATATCACATACCTTATTTTAACCATGAAGTCTATGTTATAATTTATAAACCCACTAGGATATTAGGCCTAATAATTCTAACATGTCATTTGGTATTCAATTCTGAAAAATCCTTCTCTATGTTTCAGACAAGTTACAATGATTTTTGATTTTATTATTTTAACCAATAAACATTTATTTCTTATTATATTATGTTTAGATTTCAATAGAATGACATAATGTGAACTTACGAATTGAAGTATGGGTGATTCCATATAAAATTTTAAAACAAGTCCACATGAATCATATTATTGATTTCTTTTTGACAAATCATTCTATATTCTTATCTTTAGACAAAGATTCAAAAGTTCCATGATATTATAGCTAAGATTATTTATAATTAGTTATCACAAGAATCAAAGCATATATAATATCAAAATCTATGTATTCTACATCATTCGTTTATCCAAAAATCGATCATCTATCAATTCATACGTTACAACCGAGAGATTCCATTGCAAAAATTTCAATGATGAAAACCTCTATACTCATGCAATTTTTAAAAGCAAGTCAAAGTCACCCACACCTACTCAAGTTTGTCTAAAGTTTTTGTCACCCTTGGTAGGCGTTTGGTATGCTATGAAAGTATTAGTAGTGTGGTGGGTTGGCTGCGGTATACCCTATATATAAGCACTAATGGTACATTGGTAGGAGGATCAAAAGCTTGATCAAGGGCTAGAGTAGTCAATTCAATCTACAGTTTCGAGAAACCATGCTAGTCAAACCAATTGTTACTCAACTTCTAATCTTGGTGTGTATTCTTACACCAGGTCAAATTAAGGATATCGATAACCATAGGAATCATGCTAATGATTCTTAAATGAGTTATCCTATATTCGTATGTTTAAACAATTATTCAAAGATTCAGTGATATCATAACTAAGGTTAATGATAAATAGTTATCATAACTATATAATATCACATACTAGTGTATCCAGTATCATTCTTATATTCAAAAGCGATCATTTAGCAATCTATACAACTATGAGATTCTATTACAGGATTGCAATTATTGGTATCTTTAAACTCATACGACTCTTAAAGATAGTTAGGTATATGTAGTTAGGTTTAGGAACATCTTGGTAGGTAATTGGAATGCTATCAAGGTATTAGTCATGTGGTGGGTTGCCTGCGGTATACCCTATATATAAGTATCAATAATACATTGATAGTAGCACCGAAAGCTTGACCAAGTATTGGATTAGTCAATTTAATCTACAATTCGAGTGAACTATTCTTCAGCCAAAGAATAATCAACAAATAAATTATTACACATATAACAATATTTGGGGAGTATTTTTATACTAAGTTAATCAAATACTTTTGCAATTAATCTCATCGTTAGTTGAATCAATTATCGTGAAACTCAAAACCCTCGTAGCAAGTAAACTTGTCGTAATACAAATCCGAAAATTTGAAGTACGTTAGTAAAACATATTCGGTTTCAAGTTCATTTTCATTTCAGTTCTAAAACCAATTGCGACTTTAACTATCCAAAGCTATCAATTAGTGGTCTAGATTATTCTATAACAATAATAATAACAATTCTAATAACATTAAATCAATAACATAAAGTAATTAATATCCTAAACATCAATAACCAAAGGTTAGAAAGAAGAAAAATATGTCGAAAGAAATAATTAACACTCGAGCAAACGATTTATATGAAATAAATTTCAGGACGAAATTCCCTAAAGTAGGGGAGACTGTAATCCCTAGGGTTTTCTAAGTCTTTAATGAATTCTAATCATGTTCGAATTATAATAGAATAAAGCTATGAGTGTTCATTTACACCATGGTATTCGTATGTGCATTCGATAAACAAGTTGATTAAAATTATTAAACAAATATTATATAGGTTACAAAACGTTTATAATTCAATTAGATTTATGACAAATAATAATATCTATATATGACATTAAACAAAATGTTACAAAATAAATTCTTTTTTATATAAATCTATGTGTAATACATTTTTTATAATATAAATAAGAATTTTTTATACAAAATAATAATAATAATACATTTATAAATATAAATAAAATAAATAATTAAGTAATTTTTTTATGTAGATAATACAAAGATCAAATAAAAACTTTTATAAATTTTTAGAATTACAAACTTATTTATTTAAACTTTTAAAAATAATTATATAAACTTTTAAATTTACACTTTAAGTGCTAAAAATAATTTTATAAACTTTCATACAAATTAAGGGACTGAAATTACAAGTCATAGAAACTTATATGTGAGTGTAATAAGATTTAAAAAGGAACATGAAATATGAGGGACCAAAACTGTAACAACCTCAAACCTTTCACCCCTTTTTCCTTCTTCTTCACCCAGCCAAACACCAACCCGACCCGCTGACCCGGTTCGCGTCCCAAACTCCTTTCCGGCTCAATCACGCGTATCCGAAACAAATTAGGAATAGATTCGAGTGGGAAACGAACACACGGATCGTATCAAACCATTAATTTGACAAAATCAAAACGAAATCACTTGATTTGATCCTCATAAAAACCGAACAAAAACCAAAAATAAAACTCATCTTTCGCGTGTATAAATACCCAAACCACAGATCCTATTTCGTGCACTCAAACCTGACGAATCGCTCTGAAACATTCAAACTCATCCTAAGCCCACTGAAGTTGGATTTGGAAGCCAAGATCGACTGGAACTTCTCTCTACTCGAACACCTCCGATTTCTAATAAATCCAAGTAAGTTCTAGCATCAACCTACTCATTTTTAGATGTAGATTAAAAGCCCCATTGTTCCTTGTTCGATCTGTTGCTGCATAGAACAAATTGGTCGGGATCCCAATCTAGGGTTTATACGCAAATAGGGACTGATGTTAGGATCTGTTTAATTTCATTCTGATTCAAGCTTAACCACTAAGACCTCACCCGGCCCAGCAGTTAAGACGCTGGTGCTGGGGAGGCTAGACCGGGGTTCGAACCTTACAGCCTTAAGGTTAACCGGTTTTTACTTCCTTTGAGCCTCTTTTCCATCCATTTTTTTTTATAAAAAAAATCCTAGAATTTTTAAAAATGATATTTCTATTTTTCTGTAATAATTAAATTATTTCATAAAACTGTTTAAAATTATTTTTATGAACTAACCCTTATTTTAAAGATTTAAACTAAATTAAAAACTCTAGTTAATCTTTTATTACTCTTTTAAAAATAATACTAAAATAATCTTTATAAAATACATATATAATTAACCTTTTATTGTTTTTAAACAAAATGATTTATAAAAAACTAAGAATTTGTTTTTAAACCAATTTTTATTCAAACAAATTTTACAACTTTAAATGTTTCTTTTAGAAAACTAAGAATTTATTTTTAAACGAAGTAAAACTTTATTATTCTAAAAAGAAAACTTTATAAAACAATTGCATAGAATTAAATCAAATACAAAAGGATGGAAATTAGGGTATTCAAATCAATTAGGATATTTATTTTATTTGATTATTCAAAATCAAATAAATATATAATTATTCAAAAAAAATCAATTTGAATATTTATTTATTTGATTATTCAAAAATCAAATAAATAAATGATTATTCTAAATCAATTATGATATTTATTCACTTGATTATTCAAAATCAAATAAATAAATGATTATTCAAAATCAATTATGATATTTATTTATTTGATTATTCAAAGTCAAATAAATAAATAATCATTCAAAATCAATTAGGATACTTATTTATTTAATTGATAAATAAATACATAATCCTAAATGAAAACCATTTAAACTTAGACATATCAATTAAGACTTCCATAGTATGACATAGAAACTAGGATGCCGAAAAATTGAACTCTAAGTACATAGACTAAGAAATTCTATTGCCTTTAGGTTAAGGTGTGCAAGCACGACTTTGTAAATCCTAGGCAACGATTCAAGTGACAAGCTAGGACATCATGTGAGTAATTCTATACTCCCTTTTTACATTTGTGTTCTTTTGGAATGTTACATATGCCAGTATTCAAAAACCAAGTATTCTAGAGTCAAATTCTATAGATGCAATGCTTTTAGTCTATTTAGTTTGAATTCGTGCTATGTGATTCTATTTGCTTTGTGATGCTATGTTATTCTATGTTATTCGATACCGAGTAGCCTAAGGTGTGTTAGATACCGCCTTCGCTTTGACTTAGGTCAAATGTGTCAAAAGGGCGAAAAGTACAACTATGGGCAGACTTGTGAAATTACTTAGCCTTGTGCTTTGTAATTGAACGAGTTTGGAGACGATATAAACTATGGCATACTTGTAGATATACTAAGCTTTTTAGCTAAGTATTGATACGAGTTTGGAGACGAGATATTCTATAAACTAATTGCAAAACTAGTAGGACTTGCATGCTAGATTTTAAACTTATATTCTAATTGAATTGCATCATTTTCTTACGTATACTATAAACTGTATGGGTTACTCTCCAACTATTCATATAGTTGACAAAAATCTTTATTTTGCATATGTAACAGGTTAGATGGATGATTTCAAGGAAGACATAAGATAGGTTTATGTTAGTAGACCTAGATTTGAATTTTAAAATAATGTTACTATTTCAATTATGTATTTTGGTTTTGAACTATGTAATTGAATGATTGGTTATTTTGAATGAATTTATGATAGAATTATTTAAATACAATTGTTTAATTATCGAAACTTACACATAGCACCATGAGCTTTTGAGCATTCATAATCGCGCCCCGACGTGTTCCGTCATCGGTCGGGGTGTGACATCCAGTGGTCAGGACGATCAGGTTTACTTCCTTGATGCATTTTTCTCTACTATGGATCGTTGCCTGGAATACATCAGTGGAGTAGATCTGTTGGGAGATCAAGACTTAGGTGACGAGGATGTGAGAGAAGAGGTTGTGGGAGACGAGGGCCATGCTGCTGCTATTGAGGCTTACCTTGATTACATCCCTAGCATTTTAGCAGTGGAGCCTCCTGTTTATTCCACAGTGTTTGAGGTTGAGATTCATGAGCCGGATGACAAGCCATCTGTGGAGGCTCCCCCATCATTAGAGCTAAAGGAGCTGCCACCTCACCTTGAGTATGCATTCCTTGATGGGGACTCTGATCTTCCTGTCATTATTTCAGTAGCTCTGATAGATGTAGAGAAGAGTAGACTAATTAGTGTGCTGAGGGAGCACAAGCAGGCGATTGCATGGAAGTTGATGGACATCAAGGGTATCCACCCTTCTTTCTATACGCATCGCATTCTGCTTGAGGAGGATTTAAAGCCAGTGGTTCAGCCACAGAGACGGCTTAATCCTAACATGGGTGAGGTGGTGAAGAAGGAGGTCCTTAGGATATTGGACGCTGGGCTCATATACCCCATTTCTAATTCTTCGTGGGTGATCCCAGTTCACGTGGTCCCGAAGAAAGGCAGGATGACTGTGGTGGTGAGCGAGAAGAAGGAGATAGTTCCCACCCGGACAGTGACCGGATGGAGGGTGTGCATAGACTATCGGAAGCTGAATGATGCCATCCGGAAGGACCACTTCCCCCTCCAGTTTATTGATCAGATGCTGGAGCATTTGTCAGGACAACAGTTTTGTTGTTTCCTTGACGGTTTCTCAGGTTATTTCCAGATCCCGATTGCACCAGAGGATCAGGAGAAAATTACCTTTACATGCCCGTACGGTACCTTTGCATATCGTTGTATGCCGTTTGGGTTATGTAACGCTCCAGCCACTTTTCAGAGATGCATGGTTGCCATCTTCCAGGACATGATCGAGACTTTCATGGAGGTTTTTATGGACCATTTTTCTGTGTTTGGAAGTTCTTTCGATCAGTGTTTGACTAACCTGGAGAAGATGCTTAGGAGATGTGTGGAGACCAATCTTATGCTCAATTGGGAGAAATGCCATTTCATGGTCATCGAGGGGATTGTTCTTGGACATAAGATATCCCGTGACGGCATCCAGGTTGATAAAGCTAAGATTGAGATTATTAGCAAGCTTCCTCCTCCTATGAGTATTAAAGTTTTTTGTAGCTTTCTAGGTCATGCGGGTTTCTATAGACGCTTCATTAAGGATTTTTCTAAGATTACCCGACCTATCACTCACCTTCTTGAGAAGGATGTCGAGTTTGTTTTTGATGATGAGTTTTTGAGAGCCTTCAAGTATTTGAAGGAGAGGCTGGTGAGCACACCCATTCTGATAGCCCCCGATTGGAGCCGACCGTTCGAGCTCATGTGTGACGCGAGTGATTTCGCTGTGGGGGCTGTCTTGGGGTAAAGGGTGGATAAGCATTTTCACCCTATTTATTATGCGAGTAAAACTTAGATGCCGCCCAGGAGAACTATACGACTACTGAGAAGGAGTTGCTGGCGGTAGTCTACGCATTTGATAAGTTTAGGTCTTATCTCGTTCTCTCCAAGACTGTTGTCTATACCGATCATGCGGCTGTGCTTTACCTTTTTGCGAAAAAGGACGCGAAGCCAAGACTTATTAGGTGGATCCTCCTTTTGTCCGAGTTTGATATCGAGATCAAGGATAAGAAGAGAGCTGAGAATGTAGCCGCTCACCATTTGTCACGCCTTGAGGATCCGGAGAGGGAGTTCATTCGCGAGGGCGCGATGAGGGATCAGTTTCCCCACGAGACGCTGATGAGCATGGGGATAGGTGAGATATGCCGCACGGAGACGCTGGATGAGGGATTACCTTGGTTCTCAGGCATTGCCAACTATTTGGCCAATGGTTTCCGTCTTAAGGGTTTGACATCCCAGCAGCGCAAGAAATTATTTGCCGACACGAGGCATTACATTTGGGATGCGCCTTACCTCTTCCGTGTTGGTGCTGATAAGGTTTTTAGGAGGTGTGTGAGCAGAGAGGAAGGATTAGAGATCCTTAGGCACTGTCATGAGCGGCCGACCGGTGGTCATCACAGACCTTCTTCCATCGCGAAGAAAGTATTTGATTCCGGTTTTTATTGGCCTACCATTTTTAAGGATGCTCATGATCTCGTTAGGAAGTGTGACTCCTGTCAGAGGACAGGAAATATCTCATCTAGGAATGAGATGCCCCAACATCCTATTCAGGTTGTTGAAATCTTGTATATCTGGGGCATTGATTTCATGGGACCTTTCCCTGCTTCTCGAGGGAACAGTTACATCCTCATCGCGATTGACTGTGTTTCTAAGTGGGTGGAGGCACAGGCGCTCCCCACTAATGACGCGTGAGTGGTGGTGAGATTTCTGAAACACTTGTTCTGTAGGTTCGGGACCCCAAGAGCGTTGATCAGTGACCGAGGCACGCACTTTTACAATGCCCAAATGGAGAAAGTGCTAGCTAAGTATGGGGTCACCCACCGACTATCGACCGCATATCATCCGCAAACCAGCGGTCAGGTGGAAAACGCGAATCAGGGAGTGAAGAGGACCACGATGACGCCTAGTGGGCTTTTAGGACAACGTTTAAGAATCCGATTGGGACGAATCCCTATCGCATGGTCTATGTGAAAGCCTGTCATCTACCGGTAGAGCTTGAGCACAGAGCCTTTTGGGCTTTGAAAGCCGTGAACTTGGATTTGTCACAGGCAGCCAAGCACCGGTTCCTCCAGATGCACGAGTTGGATGAGCTACGCGACGAGGCGACCGCTCGATCGTTGAATTACAAGGAGCGCACGAAGGCGCTGCACGAAAAGATATTGAAGAATGTGAAGGAGTTCGTGAAGGGCGATCGAGTCCTGGTTTATGACTCGAGACTGAGGCTATTCCTAGGGAAGCTGAAGTCGTGGTGGAGAGGCCCGTTTGTTGTACGTGAGGTGTTCCCGCATGGTGCAATGGAGTTGGAATCGAGGGACCATACATGGAAGGCGAATGGGCACCGTTTGAAGCCCTACATTGGAGGCCCGGTTCCGTCTGACGAGGAGGTTGTCCTCCTCGAATCCCGAGCTGGTTAGGGATTCGGGCTTTGGCCCAACTTGTATATAGTGTACATAGTTTTAGTTTAGTATATCGAGTCTTGCGTGATTGGTGATGGATTGACGCTTACACGACTATCAGGTTCAAGAGTGGGTAATTGTCACATATGTTCGAATCACCATTTCGAGCAGTTGACTACCAATCCATGCTTGGAATTTGATCACTATTCGCATCCCCAAACACTTGACTCGGCTTTTCTTGATTTTTAGTTAAAAAAATTTTAATTAAATTGCCTTAAGTTAATTTTAGTTTTGATTTTTATTAGGGTTTGATTGATGTCACTCTTATTTTTAATTTTAGTAGAATTATGGTTTTTATTTGGATTTAATTAATTTTATTTTCTCTTGTTTGAATTTTGTTTTATTAAGATTAACTTTAGTTAAGTCTATGTTTAATTAGAATTTAGTTTAATTATGGTTAAATTTAATTTTTGTTTTTAGGAATTAACTAAGAATTAAAATTTAAACTAGTTTAAATTTTCGGAATTTTCTTTTCTTAAAAATTAGTTATATATAAAAAAACTGAAAAAACAGAAAATTAAACCCTAGGCTGTACGCCTGGCCACCGCAACCAGGAGCAGGCGATGCGCACGGATAGAATTCAGAATCCCAAACGCTAGCTTCCGCGCGCTACTCGCTAAGCCGGAGCTTGGTCTAAGGCGTTGCGCGCGGCTTCAGGAAATTCGAAAATAATAATAATAATAATCACAACCACCGGTTACCCCAATGCCTACCACCACAATTGACTACGCCTACCACCACCATGCACGCCCAAAAATCTTTCACAAACCACCGTACACCACCACTGACTCGTCCACCACCGCAGTTCATCATCTTCAGGCGCCTAGTCCACCGCCATTCACCGGTCTCCACAGCCACCATCATCACCACCATCTGCCACCGCTGTTCACTCACCAGTAGCCCCGCCATCTCCGCTGCTGCTCCGGTCCACCATCGTCATCTAAACAACCATCATCATCTCTGTCGCCTACCACCGCCGCACACACCACCGGTAACCCCTGTTATTTCTGTTTTTGTTTTTCTTTCGTTTTCCTAGATTAGAAGTCATTAGATTAGGATAGATTAAGTTTGGGATTAATTTTGATTCGAAAAATAGGATCGGGGCACATCAGGACGGCCGAATTTCAATTTTTCCGGTGACCCTAGCCCTAGGCTATACGCCCGGATCCCATCCCCAAACTTTTTCTTTTTCTTTTTATTTTCAATTTCAGAAAAAAATATATACATATATATATATATATAATAAAAAAATAAAAATAAAATAAAATGGATAATAAAAAAATCAGTTAGGGCATAATAAACAATAAATAAAAAATAAACAAATAAGTAAATAAATAAAATTAATTAGGGTGTCAAATTTAAATTCAAATAAAACTAAAAATACAAATAAAAAAAATAATAATAATAAATAACAATAACTTTCAATAACGAAATAATAAATAATATTCATAATAAATTCTTTTATATATGTATAATAATAATAAGAATATTGTAAATTAAAATAAATGTAAATTAATACTCTTGTAATATAAATAAGTTATTGTATAATAAACATAAATTAAATAAATAAATAAATAGATTATGTATAATAATAATAAAGAGATACAAAATAATAAATAATAGTACCCTTGTGTTTAAATAAAGTATAAGTAACGTAAATTAATAACAACAATAAATAATATAGTACATAAATTTGTAATGTATATATATTTGTATAATAATAATAACATGATATAGAAAGTGAATAAAATAATAACTAATCATGTATATAGTTAGTTTAATAAGTTCAAACAAATGTAAATGTTGTATATTATAACAATAATTTTGAAATAAAACACTTGTATATATAAAATGCACTTTTAAATAAATAAATAATAACACAAAAAACTTCTTAAGTATCTATATACATATATTTGCTCGATACACAAAAACTAAAAAAATAAAATATGTATATGTATATACATACTTATGTGTACTTGAATAAGAAATAAATTTACTTAAGTATATAAATAATATAATTTGAATAAATAAATTTGCACATAAATAAATTTTATACAAATACTTGTACTCAAATAAATAATAAAGAATAATTGTATCATAAGTAATACACAATAACATTATCATACGTATATAAAATAATGAAAATTTGTATAATAGTATAAATAATGTGTATATAGCACAATTTGCATATAAATAAGTAGTGTACATACACTTGTATTTTAACAAATAATTTCATAAACTTGTACATATACTTGTATAACAATAAATAATAATAAAAATGTATGTATCATAATAAACAATTTATAATAATATGTCTCAATAAATAATAATGTCTGTAAATTATTAAATAAAATTTATACTTAATAACTCTTTAGCATATAAATAATGAATAATACATTGTACATATGTATATCATAAATAAATAACTTAATAAACACAAATTGTACATAAATAACATAATGAAACAAATTTGTATATAAATAAACGTTTTTCAAATAAAATTAATAATAAGTTAGGAATTAGGATTGTAGTTAGTTTGTAATTTATCGTATATATTTGTTGTACATTCTTGCAGAGATGGCTGAGGCATCGACATCCCGGGCCAAGAGGGCCAGGCCCGGTGACGCAGCACAGCAGCAGCCACGGGTGAGGAAGATTCGTTACTCCATCCCTCAAGTCATCCCAATACCGGATGCCCGTCCTATTCTGTCGCATCTGCGCCGCAGAGCTGACCATACCTTTCTCCAGTTTGCGGCAGATACTATGGAGTACGCGCACCTGCAGACGCTCGTCGGACTTGAGACGATGCAACATCATGGATACGATAGAGACATCTTGGAGCAGTTGGGTCGCATTGCTGAGTTCGGCGCCATGATGACTCCACCGTGGGCCCGCCTGTTACGCTGCGACTGGTCGCAGTATGACGAGCTCACTGTGGAGTTCTTATCTACATTTCAGTACGACACACGCTCACTGACGTATTCTGGAGCTGTGTCGTTTGCGTTAGGGCGACACATTCACATCATGAGTGTCGCCCAGTTCTTATTCACCTTCGGCCTGTACACGCAGCAGGAGGTGGCGGCTGTAGATTTTGATGGCCTCCACTAGGGCGTTACTCGGGCAGCTAGGCCTGGGCACGTCACCGAGGCAGAGTTGGTCACATATTGGGGGACGATATCCACCCAGCCTCACACCAACCGTTGGCTGGCCACCTAGATTCGTGATCATCGGATTCTGGCGTGCACCTTGATTCCTCGCCATTCTGGCAAGGACAAGGTCAGCTTCTTCTACCTGTTTTGCTTGTACTGCATACAGGGTCGCCACCCAGCGAACCTCGCCACCATTCTTTTGACATCTTTAGCGAGGCCTCGTCGGGGAGGTCACACTGCGCGCCTGGACATGGGTCCGTACATCGGCCATCTAGCGCATCGTCTGCGAGTGTTTTCCACATATCCTGTGGACCGTGTTACACTCGGCCCCGAGACTACATCATATGCGTTGTACGACATGCAGACCTCGGGGATGGTGACTTTTGACACACCACCTCGTAGGATGCCTCTGTCGCCGGCCCCTGACCTTCCAGACCAGGCTTCCTCCGCCATCGACGCACCGCATTCTGCACCGAGGGGAGTGGCCACCTCGTGACGACCCACCCCGCCCGCCTGTTCCTCCTCCACTCACCCTTCGTTATGTCGTTCAGAGGGTGGACATGATAGAGGAGATGCTCAGGTGCATAGTGGATCATATGGGCTGTTTGTTGCCCCCTCGGATGCCTGACCCCCACCTCCCATCCATCCCCGAGGGCGACACCGACACTGAGGCAGATGACAGGGAGGATGAGGAGTAGTTCGTATTTAGCTTAGTTGATGTATTTTTATTTTCTTTTTATGTACACAGACAGACCTTGTATTATATTTTTATTTTGGTATGTCTGGTTTATTTTCTATTTATGTGATTGGTTGTGGTTGTGTTTACATTTCTGTTATTATTATGGTTGTTGTATATTAATGTTGTGAATTGGTTGTTTTTATTTAACTTATTGTAAAGTTGTGATTGTTGTATAATTATTCAATTCTGTGTATTATTGGTTGTATTATAATGTTGTTAAATAAATTGTAATGCATTTGTTGTTGTATTAACAATTGTACATTTGAGTTGTGATTTGAAAGACACGCGACTCCATGCACGACACGTCTACATAATATCAGGGAGTTGGTCGCTTACCTTGTTGTAATTTTAGTTTCCATTTTTCAATCGCCAGTTCTGAGTCCACATTGAGGACAATGTGTTGTTCTAAGTGTGGGTATGTCAGGCTGGCGCCTTTTAGTTTTTAATTTTTGTAAAACCAAGCCATTGTATATGTTAAGTCAAATTTTAATAAAATTTTATATTTTGAATAAAATTTTTGAAATTTTTAAAAATAAATTATAACTTGTAAATAAATACTACAAATTGTAAATATTCAAAGTAAAAACACAAAAAAATAAAAATTGAGAAAATTACAAAAGATTTTTCTTTCAATTGAGTCAGTTGTAAATAGTTAAATCAAATCAGTATTTGAGTCTTTTTATTTTACAGTTAATCTTGTTGGTTGTTTGAGATCTTAAATGCAGTCTGGTCCTAACCACTCGTACTCAATTCCCATTCGGGTGGCGACTACCTAGACTATTCCATATGCAAACGGCCGGCTGTTGATTGACTTCTTTTCGGATTAGACTCGCGCATGTTGATTCTACGTTATCAACCAAGTCTTTTCCACTTTCTACCTTATGTTTCTCTTTCTGTAAATATTCTTTTATTTGAATTTTGCATAGTCTGATTGAGTCTAGAGTTTTAGGTTGTAAATAGTTAGAGTCTGGAAAATGTCCTTGGTTTTGGCTTGTACCTAATATATGGAAGATGATCGGATTATGATTAGGACTTTGGTTTTTAGAGGATAACTTGTGTATTGATTTGGGATTTGTTGGTTGGCCCAGCCAATAGAAAGTTCCTTAGGACTGACAGAATAAACCTAAATTTAGGATTCTTGTGGGTTTAAGACTTGGAAAATTCAGGAAATCTGAAACCAGGTAATAGCGAATAAAGGAACCTCTGTAAACTAGCAACCTAGAGTGTTTAAAATTCAAACTTGGCACATATGTCCTCTTTTTATGGATATAAATCCGAGGCTTATGGCTCCCGCTAAATAAAAGAAATTCCATAATCCACTAAGTGAGCTGAGCCTATGCAAATAAAGAAAGAGAGAATAAGAGCCAAAAGCAGTTGTATACCCTGGCTAGCAACCGAGTGAAACAGTGCAGTAATACGCTCAAGTGAGGTAAAAGAAAAAGAAAATGAGAGAATAAAAGGGCAAAATGCTCACACTTTCATCCATCTCCATCATTAGGTTGAATTTTGATTATCTCTAGGTAGTTTGCATACAGAGTTGGTTTAAGTCATTAGATTTAGAACTGTGCCTTGAAAGCTTTTACTTGGGATTAGGATAACTCGTTTTGACCAGGAGATGGGGCTCATAAGATGAATGATTGCACTTGAACATAAATAATCATGATTAGGGAACTTGAAATTGGTGTTTGGTTTTAGATTGGACCATTATACCAACAATCGCGGTTAATACACAAGGATTTATGATTGTTGAATCTTTTGCAAATAAAAGCCAACTCCCTGATCTATGATTCCATTTTGCAAGCTTTTTTGAGGACGAAAAAGGTTTAAGTGTGGGTATTTTTGATGTGTTAGTTTAACACATCAATTTTTGTACATAATCGAGTCCGTTTTCATAAGTATTGTTGATATTTTGATTCGTTTTTCATTCCTTTTTACATTTTGTTATTTTTGTGCAGGATTGTGTCCCGGGGAGCGGAAACGAAGGAAAACGGGTATTGGAATCGAGTGTGGTTGATTGAGCGAAGAAAACGAAGAAAAAACCCTAGGCGGTACGCTCCGGGTCGATGTTTGATCCCAGGAGATGAGCCTAGGAACATTCTCTGATCAGAATCCTTCCGCGCGCATCGCCTAGTCAGAGTGACCGACCGCAGGTGATGCGCCTGCCAGGTTCAGCCGCCCGACTATTCTGTCCCGCGCGTATCGCCTAGCCCTGCTAGGCGATGCGCCCCAGACCATTATCAGCCCAAAAACCCTAGTTTCATGCCCTCTATAAATGGGACACGTCCAGATCATTTTTGGGGTCTTCTTCCTCGATTTTGGAACCCTAATCAAGCCCTGGAGCTGCTGGAGCTTAACGATGGATGTTAGGGCTTGATTAGAGCTTGTTGGAGTGAAGAAGAATGAAGCATTTAGAGTATTGTTCTTATCTTTTTGTTTTCTTAGTTTAATCAGTAGTTTAACATGTATTTAGACTATATTCAGATCTGGTTTGCTACTGTTATGATGTTTATTGGCTAGATCTTAGGTTATTTCTAGGTTTGAGATGATAAAGTTGTGAACTTTGATGATTTTGGACTTGATTTATGCTATGGGATGATATATTCATTGTAATCAGCTGTAAAGTTATGATCTTTGTTGATTTTTTCATGTGTTGAATGATAATATTTGATGAATGTTGGGTCCATGTGTGTCTAGGAATGTCTTTCCACCATTAGATGCATGTTAGGCCTGCTACTTTGTGTTTTAGGTTAGTTTATGGAGTAGTGATCATA
The DNA here is from genome assembly GCA_009363875.1 of Mikania micrantha. Classification (NCBI taxonomy): domain Eukaryota; kingdom Viridiplantae; phylum Streptophyta; class Magnoliopsida; order Asterales; family Asteraceae; genus Mikania; species Mikania micrantha. The sequence goes on along the minus strand of CM018691.1, from coordinate 80,924,434 downwards.
TTCCATAGGATTTGATATCATTAAGTGTTGTGATTTGCATGTGTGACCTAACCTAGAAATCAGGGAGGTGATAGGTTAGATGGTTGGTCTATTCCATTAGGTCATTCTAAGTTTGTTACTTAAGATCCTAGTCTTCATCCCTCACAAGTCAGTCCAAGTCATCACTTGTCACACTTTTGATTCCTAGCCTAGGTATACCAGTTTTCCTATTTTAAGTCAAATTTCAGTTTACAGTCCTGTTATTAGTTGCAGTTTTAGTGTTTAGTTGTTGGTTTAGTCAGTTAGTCAGTTACAGTCTAAATTAGGTTTTAAGAGTTGCACCAAAATCCCCCTCTCTTTTACTTTATTTTGCTCACAGTCTAGGTTAAGTTTGTCAAACTAGTGTCCTTAGGTTCGATATCCGGACTTCCACAAGCTATACTGTCACCGATAGGTACACTTGCCTTCGTAGCGGTCTAGTTTAGGATTTCCGATTTTAACTAGGTGTTTAGATCAAGTCTAGGTATAGGATTAGTTAAAGTGTCTTTAGTTTAGGTTAGACAACTTTTAAATTTGTTCTATTTTTAGGGCACGACAGCTGCACATCAATAACCATCATCCTCAACGTCACGGATCAACTCTATGTGTTGACTGTAAAATTGTGCTCCCTCTATAACACGCATGACATCACTTGCACTCATGAAATTATCACTTTGTGAGAAAGTAAGCATTTTACAGCACCACCAACACATGCATATCTTAGGCCGTTATCATTCTTAGTAGGACTAGATTCTGCTGATTTACGTGTGCTTGGGGTGTCTCTTAGTAGAGGAACACATCCACGTGAACCATGATGACCACGAGTGTCATGACTACCAGACATAATAAAAAGGCTGCATTTAATAAAAAAATGATCAAATAGAAAGTGTAAGATTGACACCCCTAAGATATCAAACAATTAAATGTTGGCATACCAAATAATAAATTGTAAACAATTTAAAATGCAAACTACAAACTACAAACCATGTTCCTAACAATCAAATTCGCCTTCGTTTGACGAATGGTCAGAAAAAAAATTATGAGAATTATCATTTGATGTATCATCTTTATCTTTAAATACTTCCTCTTTAGAACTTTCTTCTTCCATCATATGGGTATCTGTAACTAGGCAAGGGCGTTCATTCCTAGTTACTTTACATGGTTCCTTAAACCATTCATCAAACTAAAGGAAATCATGTTCTTCCATGTTTCCACTTTCATTAGCGGTGAATTCACACGCACACACACACATATATATATATGTGTGTGTGTGTGTGTGTCTAGATTTGGTCTTGGCTACCGCCCGTCGGTTTTTTATCACTTTTTATAGCAAGATATGTCATGTAAAATACTTGTTCCACTTGTTATGCTAAAATAAATGGGTTATCAGTTGGAAGTCGGGAATTGGGATTTACATCAATCAGGTTATTTTTGTTATAAATAACACCAGAGTTGTTATCAAACCATGTACATTTGAAAAGTGCAACTGTTGAAGATCGCTCAGTACCATAATACTTGAGCTATAGTATCTCGTCCAACAAGCCATAATAGTCAAACTCTTAAGATTTATACATCGCCCCTCACGCATACACCATAGTTATTGGTCACACGTCCCTCACCATACTTTTTGGTGTGGAACTTATAACATTCACAAAGTAACTGCTCTGAGTCTCAACCAATTGTGATGGTTTTCTTACTAAAATTAACAAATGTTGAGTGCTTCCATTAGATAAGCATGTGTTTACCTACATTTAAGAACACACATGCATTGTGTTGATTAGTGATGCAATAATATCAATCATTGTGATTTAATTGGCTTTGCTTACACGTTTTTCAAACTATTCAACAAAGTGTTCATCTTTGAGACATGAACCATTATCAGCTGGATACAGTTTTTGCATTTCTACATCAAACTCGATGACGTAACTTGAAACTTCTTCACAATTTAAAAGAACATAGGTGTGTGGATTTTTATGTTCTTCAAAACTAAGCTTTCTTTTTCCACCTTTTTTAAATAATGTTTTTGATGAAACAACAAACACACTAAGTTGACAGTGTCCACTAGAAGAGTTGGAAAATTTTGGCGCAAAATTCCATGGCTCTCGATTGTGGCATGTATCGATTGTCGCGTCAAAGTGTAGGGAGCAACAGGTGGCTATTTCATTCACTAGGTTGTTATTACACACAAAGTTGTTACCTCTCGTATTGATACATCCATCTGTATTGCAAAGGACCACCAAGAAGAGCTTCACAAGCTAGATGTATGACCTGATGTTCCTTCGAATCAAACAAAGCAGGAAGGAATACTTTCTCCAACTTGCATACAATTGGAACAATATTGTGCATCATTTTAAGTAAGTCTACATGCAATATTTTAGAGCATAATACCCTAAAGAACATGCACAACTCCGTGACAGCCTCTTACATTTCTTTTGAAACAAAACCTCTAATAACAATTGGAAGCAATCGTTGCATAAACACGTGACAATCATGACTTTTAAAGGTTTAAAAACAACCGTCTTTTATCTTTACACAATTCCCTATGTTTGATGCATAACCATCCAGAAAATTAAGTTTTTTCAACCACGCACAAACTTTTTTAACATCTCCTCTTTTCATGGTGTAATTTCCCCTAACTTTGGCCATTATACCATTCTTCCCACAAGAGGGGTTTAAAGGACGTCGATCACAATGAAGCTCAATGTCGTGTCTTGTCTTCTGAGTGTTTTTGGATTTGTTAGTGCCCATAATTGTGTGAAATATATTATTGAATACATTCTAATCGATGTGCATCATATAACATTTAGGTTTTTTTTTAAATGTATTGTGTCGAAATTCTAATAAATAAAAGTTTGTTGCGTATTATTTAAGTAATTCTATTTGTATGTATAAATATATATGTTGTATAAACCATAAGATACAAATAATAAAAGGTTTAATAAAACAAGAAAAAGTGATTTATATATATATATATATATATATCACATGATAAAATAAAAAGCGATTTCATGCACGTAACAAAATGATATACTAGTATTTAAAATAATAATAAGCATGGTTATATAAACAATATGTATATATACATATAATATAGGTAAATAAGTTGGATAATTATATTAGTTATATAATTGATTATATGGTTAATCTAAATAATTAATTCAATAATTAAGATTTAAAATTTTAAAGCTTTTACAAATAATTTGATGTTATTATTTGGAGGTTTATAAGAGTTTTTATAAAAACCTTTGTTTATGAAATTTTGGAATAAAAGTAACAAAGATTAAAAAATAGAGGGCTAAAATGCAAAAAGATGAAAATCTCTTTTCCCTTCTCCTTCCCAGCCTCGTTTTTCCGGCAAAGGTTCGCCGGAATCCGGCCAAAATCCGGCCAACTCATTTAACACCCAAAACCGACCCTTTTGATCACCAAACGAACGGGTTTCGATACCCATGACCCAAATTGGATTTATAACGTTCCTAACTCATTAATACGTGATAACTACGATGTTTAATTTGCGTTTGATATCCTCAAACCGTAAAGTTAACACCACATTTAAAACCGAACGTTTCGCACTAAATAACACACAAAAACATAGGGTTTTTACACATTCCAACATTACGAATACAAGCCCACTCGAAGCTCTCTCTGAGATCAACTGCAAGTCCCGGATTCGGCTCTTGAACATTCGTGACTGAGAGATACTCGAACTAGATCAAACCTTCATCAATACAGGCAATTTTGGTTGCATTATCTTAAGGATAGAGGCTTTCACATCTCTCCTGTGGAACGGATTTGTTTCGGGTACGAATCTAGGGTTCATGGTGATTTGGGGATTTCTGAGAATGTGACTATTACTCATTAGAAAAGGGTTCTTAACATTAAAAAACCAGTTAGATCAGCGGTTGTGGAACGCGGTATGAAGGGAGAGCTCTCGATTTCAATTCCGGTTAGAATCGGGTTTTAACATTAATCCTTATTTTTTTTTATTTCTTTTATTTCATCACCCAAACTAACTCGAAAAATTCTAAAAAATTCATAAAAATCAAAAAATGATATTTTAAATGTTCGGGAAAAATTTTATAATTTTTCAGAATATATTTCTAGTATTTTGTTATTTAAATTTTATTTAAATATTTTTAAATACATTAAAAATAATAAAATAGCTTTAAAAATTCTGAAAATTTTACAGAAATTATATTTTATATTTAATAATATTCTTTAAAAGTTTTAAGATTTTTCATATTATATTTTCTTATTTTTCTATTTAAATCATCCTTACGTAGTTTTAAATATTTAAATTGTTATAAAATTTATATTTGGATTTTATTCTTATAAAATTTATATTTAAATTGTTAAAAAAAACTTTAAAATATAAGGATTATTTATACAAATAATTTATAAATCCAGAAAATTATTTTTAATATTTTGAAGTCATTATATTGATAACATAATCAGTTCTATTTATTAAATTGTTTATTTAAAATAAAACGCTAATAAAACATTGTTGTAAACTTATAAAATATTTCAAAGAAAAATACATGTACATATATTTTTGAATATTTTTAATTAAATATTCTTAAATATATTATATTAATTTTATTGATTATTTTAAATGACATATTATCTAGGTTATTTATATAATTCAAAAGAATTGAATTATAAAAAGCTTATAAAAATATTTTATTTGTTATATCCAAATAAAATATTATCTACATAGCATTTGAGTATACAAATCATGTGTATAAAATTTCTTATTTTATAATTATTCAAAAATTAAAAGAGGGGTTTAGGAATTAAATTAGAGTTCTGCCCTTTAAGAGGATCCATTAGGAAAGACATAGACTTTATAGGTTCATACGAACTCTATAACTTATACAAAATCATATTATAATATAGGGTGAATTGTGACTTTACTAATCTTCATCCTTACTCAAGAACTTCTTTTGATCAAAGCTTGACATGTGAGTTATTCTCATACTTCCCTTTTTACTTTTATAAGTTTTGGGAATGTCACATAAGTCTTATTTCAACTCAACGTATTCTTAGAGTCAAAACATGATGCAAATACTTAGTTTGGTATATTGGCTTTAAGTGTTATGTGAATTACTTGTATGATAGAACATGTGATGACTGAGAATTCTTGTATGCATAGTCATTATGCACAAAACTAGCCTAAGAATGGTTAGATACCCTATTCGCTTAGACTTTGGTCTTTGTGTTAAAACGGTGAAATGTGTTCATTTGCGAACTTGTAAATTAACTAACTTGATTAAGGTCTTGCAAACCTTGATTTATAAGTTATGTTATATTACATGTTTGAGGACAATTGTAAAGGACAAAGAACGTTGGAAAGGACTTGATTACTTATACATGATTGAATGACAAATACTTGTGATGACTTGTTATGAATTCTTAGGTTTAGCATGCTTCTAGAATACTTGTAAGTACATAGACTTAGGCTTATTACCATTTAAACTTTGTAATGCATCTCTTTCTTTATGCATATATATTACAACTTCTATGAGTGCTCACTAACTATCCAAATAGTTGACAAATTTTATTTTACATATGTGACAGGTAATTGAAGATGGGAAGACATAAGCTGGACTTAGAGGACCTAGTTTAATAATTGGAAACAATTTATGTAATGTTGGATTTGATTTATGTGTTTGAATGTTGAATGATTGTTTGGATATTTTAATATGGATTTTTAAATATTTAAACTTTAATAGTAGCATATGAGCTTTTGAACAATAAAACTCGTGCCTCAACTATTCCGCCGTTGGTTGGGGTGTGACACATCACGTCGAGGTTGTGCCGGATCAACAAGTGACACCAATATGGAAGCTCCCAAAAGATGCTTATCTTTACCCAATTATGTGTCTCTCCAAAACCACGTGGTTTTCATAATCTTTACCATATGGGGTACCTTGGTAAATGGTGGGGAAATGTTGATGTAACACTCATAAAATTTCAGTAATCGAGTTGTTGTTGATCTAACCAAATGGGCTAGGCTCAGGTAACCCTAACAAGGCCCAACAAGAAACGTTGTTCGTTTAAGCCCCAATTTAAAGTTTAAGAGCCCATTTGAACTAACACGATATCCTTACTGATTTGTTACATAATTCATAAAACGTTTGCGAAAGTCAACGAACTGTTTACTGATTAACGAGTTAAATGACCGGTTATCATCCCAAACTTTATAATTACGTTTTCAACACCTTATAATAGTAATATTAGTATTATTTTTAGAATCAAATTAAGGAGACTCTTTAAAACGGTTAAGCTAGCTAAACATGATTAATTTGTTTAAACTCGTTATTCGCCGGATTAATTCTTATTCGACGAATTACCACACTGAGATTTTCGTGTTATTTTTAACATAATTTAGTCACAAAATGTTAACCGGTGGCAAATGTACGCGGCTCGACAAAGATTTAACGCAAAACAAACCGAACCAGTCAAAGACACCACTCCAAAACCCTAAGTATAAAAGCATCTTATTTCCTTCTCCTCTTCATCATTCCCAGCCGTAACACACCTAAACACACACACACTAATGTGTGTGCTGGTTCTCCAGATCGTGAGAAGGATGCCCGCTGATGAACCTGGGTTCTTGCCATTCTCTAGTTGTTGCCGGCAGCCTCATCAGCCTTCATACAACCTTCAGCAACCCGTCACCCTTTAATCTGTACCGACCGAACACACACAGTGTGCGCGTGCTTTCACCCAATCGTGAAGACAAATAGAAAAGAAACCGACAGCTTCCTCCTCTGGGGCATTCTCTCCTCCGGCGACCTCCCTGATCGGATAATTCCTCTCTTCCAGCAAGACCCCAACACATCACTGTTTCGGGTCACCTGCAGCAACTCCCTCTGCAACACCCACAAACGATGACCGCGCGATTCGATTTAAACGTTAATTAAATATTTTGAAAAATTAATAAATAAAAGATATTAGTTAATTTATTAGGAATCACAACCTAAAATAATTTTATGAATTCTATTTTAATACTGGATCGTTTCGTTACGAAAACGCCGAGAAACCGACGTTTTTACGAAAAACCACGCGAAACCGAACGAACCTGAACGAACCCGGGTATTTCTACCCCATTTATTGTGGCTTTTATGTCCACAACCACCACCACCTACCAGCCTTTACTCCCCATTTTCGTTCTCAACTTTCTCTCCCTACCCTCTCTCTAAAATCTTCCTCTCTCTCTAAGATTTCTACTTCATTTGTTCATGAAATTGATCCCTCTTAGCGTCTAAACAACCCTCATAACTTGTAGATCGTGAAAGTACAGCAGATCGAGGCTTTAATCCGACTGAATCGAGGTAAAGACCAATCTTTAGTTCGTTTTTAGGGTTTGAAAACCCTAGACCGAGCCACTCTTTGAAACCGGCTAAAACCAAGACAAACCTTAGGGAAACACCACAATACACACCTAGAAGGAGTTAAGAACAAGTTGTACACCTTGAACCAGCCATTGGACCAGAAATCGTGGGCTGGATACACACAGGCCACTACGGCCGAATGGAGTTCATCAGGTTGTCGAATGGCCAGGGCCAAGCATCTCCATTCGCCGAATGACAGGACTTTCGGCCAGCCCTCATTCGCCGAATGACCAGCACCTTTCGGCCAATGCTCATTCGCCGGACCTCCATTCGCTGGGCCTCTATTCGATCGGGGGTTGTTTCATTCGGCCATCCTCCCCTTCGCTGGATCAAGACTCATTCGGCCCATTTCCTTCGGCCCAACTCTCATCCGGTTCAAACAATAGGAATCGGAGGGGATGGGTTATGACTAGAATGAGCATGTATTTTATGTGAGAGGTGGGTGTGTATGCATGAGAATTGACTTAATGCGTGTGTGTGCATGGGAGTGTATTAGGGTTTCCCTTCTAAGTAACTAACTTTGGGGCGAATTAAATTCCTCTTTAAATGACTAAGGTAGTCATTTCAATGGTTAAATTACATGGATGATCTATTGAAATCCATAGTAGGATTTTACTAAAGAGAGTTTGAATAAATCACGTTATAACATCCAGGACATCATCTTTTGGGGTTAACACATTGGAACTTCATTGAGAGACAAAGACCATAAGTCTAATGTGATGGTGTTGTTCTCATGAATAACTCCTAACACTTAGTTGGGTTATAGAAACACAAGACTAGTCTTAGTAATTCACTTGAGTTATCTAGGACGAGTACTTAAAAATGTTGAGCAAGAAATCATTTGAAGATCCAAGTCGAACAATGGGCCCGAAGGTGGCCCAATGGGCTTAACCTAGGCCCATCACTTTTAATTGTTATGTTTTTATTAACTAAATGCTGTTTTTAATAAAAGAAGTAATTATAACTTATTTTGTTACAGTAAGTGATGTTTTCTAAACCTGTAATCCAAAATGGATTAAATTAATAACATTTTAAATTAAAGACTTGTGAAGAATAATCTTGGGGTACGGGTTAATAATGGGTAATAAGTTAGAATAAGTTGGATGAAATTCTAGAAACACATTGGTATCTAGGACACGTAGTTGCACACCGAGACCAAACTCTAGATACGACGACTACTATATATACTTATCGTATTCGAAACTCTTAAAACAACTCAGGTACTGAAGATACTTAGGTTACAACAACGAGCGCGCATTTTGTGGTAATCAATACAGAGCAACACAGGTGAGTTCATTGCCCCTTTTCTAACATTTTTGTTTTAAAACGCGGGGCTGAGAAGCATGCATAAACTGTTTATTTAAATTGTTTACTTAAATGCTTTTAAATTCTTATGTTTTATATATATATAAATGTTATCCTAGACTATGTCTAGGAAGATTTTATGCAGGTTTACTAACTGATTTACTTATAAAATTAAGTGAATAATCGAGTTAAACTAAACATTTCAACAAAACAAAACATTTCAAACGAATTAAACGAGACATGTTGACAAAACAAGTGTGTGAGTTCAAACATATCAAACGAAACATTTTAACGAATCAAATGGGTGTTTCAGTGAATCAGACGAAACATTTTAATGAATCAAATGGGTGTTTTCAGTGAAACAGATGAAACATTTTGACAAATCAAGTGGGTGAGTTCAACGAATCATACGAAACATTTTGACGAAACAAGTGTGGGATTTCAACGAATCAAACGAAACAATCTTTGCAAAGACAATATTCAATGTTCTACAAATCAAGTGTTTGTTGAACAATGAATCAAGTGTACAATTGATCAATGAATCTAGCATTCTATGATCAACGAATCAAGTACATCTTGTAACAGAATCAGACGAATCAATAAATCATTTTCAAGGGAAAGCCTGGGAAATATCAGAAATAATATACGCCAAAACAGACGAAACATGAAATCCTACATTTCAAGAAGTCCTAGCTAGACCGTTTGACTTGTAGGTCGTATGTTTGAGGATATTTACAGATTCCCTAACTACTAAGTACCTAGATTGACAGACTAGTCTACTCGAGTATGACCAAAGGCCCCAATCATTTGGACTTAGATTTTATTAAATGTTTATTTATTTGTTTAATTAAGCATTTATTAAACTGTTTCTACAATTACTGTGGTTGATCACTATTGTGATGAACATAAGGAATCAACATAGATTCCAAATTGTTGTATTTACAGGAGCAAAGGACTGACAAATCATTGGGTTAAAGGTAGGGGTAAAATGCTTAACTATCATTATCACCAATGTCCTATGTGGATTAGTATGTGGTGGGACGGCGTCTGGGCGGGGTTGTAGCCCCGACTCAGGGGTATGCCCTATACATAAGCATACCGATCTGGATGATACAGGTGGTGTTAATGAGGTTAGGGTCTTTACCGAAGGAGTTTTCAAGTCATTATCAATCATTTTCAAATACTAAACTATATGAACTCACCAACCATGTGTTGACTTGATCTTTTTGCATGACTTCTCAGATGACGAACATGTCAATTAAGAAGTCATTTCTTTTGGACTAGGACTTCAGATAGAAGACTTAGTATTTTGGACCTGCATACTTTTGAAGACATCATTATACAATTTATTTTGTATATCTTGTGTAAATACAAGATAGAAATTTATGATGCTGCTGATAGATTTACATTGTTAAATTATAAACAATACTGATGTAATTTAACTTTGTAATTCTATTATATTTAGCATTTTCTCATTTATATCATGTGCAATGTAAACAATCTGATCATCACGATTATCACTCACGATATCGCGCCCCGGGAACCTTCCGCCCGTCGGGGAAACCCGATCCTACCCCGCCGGCTCGGGGTGTGACATCTAAGAAAAAGCAACGTAGGGTTAGCATAATTAAAAAACTAAATAAATCTTAATACATAAAGAACCCGACACAAAATGGTGTTTATTATGCTAACATATAAGCAATTCTATAAAGTGTTTCACACAATTTATAAAATTATGTAATTCTTAGTCTTTTTCTTTAATTTTTTAGTCCCTTTTCATCATAATATATGCCTTCCACTAAAAAAATAAATGAAGTACACTAATAACGTGATGCAAAAAAATTAGTTTGTTCCCACAATCTTTTAGTTTTGTAGTCCATTTATTGTTTAAAGTGGTAGTCATGTATATAAAAGACCAATGGTAGATTAGGGTTGCCCAAAGAAAGAAGTCCACATGTTTCCATTTTCTTCTCACATTTCTCTTTTGAGAACTCAGTTTCTCTCTACACCTTCAGTTGTATATATCTAGCACAAAACAAAGGTTTCATGAATTTGTGACACTTCTATAAGTGGGCTTTCTGCTATCGAAGTTTAGAAATTGTTATAGAAATTAGAAAATATATATTTTTTAATTTACTGATCATCATGGGAAGAGGAAGAGTAGAACTCAAGAGAATTGAGAACAAGATTAACAGGCAAGTTACCTTTTCAAAGAGAAGAAATGGGCTTTTCAAGAAAGCTTATGAACTTTCAGTTCTTTGTGATGCTGAAGTTGCCCTAATCATCTTTTCAAATAGTGGCAAGCTTTATGAATTCTGTAGCAGCTCAAGGTAATGTTTGTGATTTACCTTTCTCTCTTTTAAACAATAGTTGTGGGTGTTTATATGCATTCAAGATCTTTAGATGAGTCAAAGATTTACATGGGATCTATCTCTTCCTAGGCTTAAATGATGGAAGAATTGTATATAAATTAAATCTTGATCCTCTAAAACCTTAACATAGTAGAATATAAAAGAGATTTATCATTAACGTATAATGAGGGCGAACCATGTAACAACTGATAAGGTTGTTTTTTTTTTTTTTTTTTTTTAACTTAAGATTATAGGTTCAAGCCTTAAGAAACAATATATTTCACAAATATGTAGGGTAAGACAACGAAAATCAGATTGCAAAGCAATCCTGCTCTTCCCTAGACCGAGCACATAACGAGTCTAATCAAGCATCAAGTAGACTCTTTTATCGTTTGCAAATAATATAGCAAAGACTTTTCAAGATCTCTTCGTTTATTGATATTTTCAATGCTCATATCCGGAGTTTTGCTTAAATTTTACGTATTTTAAAATGTCACTTATGTTTTTAGGTTCTTGAACAGTTGATATCACCTAAAATTAAACATTTATAATCATTTGTCATGACATACATTTGAAAGTTTCAATTTAAACAAAATTTAAAAGAGTATGTTGTTCGTTCTAAAAAGTATCTACAACTAAATGTAGCTTTCCCATGTAATTATAATTTAAATAAATAAATAAGCATCGTCTAAGAAAACCACTGTTCAGATTCTATATGTTTGTTCCATATAAATTCCATGTGTTATCAGAGAGAGATCAGGAAAAGCTGCAAAAGTGCGAATCATTTTGATTCCCTATTATTGTGGAGATCAAATCAAAAATTTCTAAACCTAGATGCTTTTTATTTTTTAAGGCTTAAAATGATCACGTTAAAATGATCATTTCTAACACAAGATTACAAATGTTCATTTGTATTTAATGCTTTTGGGACTATATATGTGTTCGTTTGGGTAAATCATTTAAACTTTTGTTAGCAAATATGTCGGTCTAAATTTAAACACAAGTTCTCACCGAGAAAAATAGGCGTAATAATTAAGCTATAAGCCCTAGCTTCTAACCCTTTTTTTTTAACGGCCAACTAATCAACTGCCGGGTACTCCGTACGCGGCCCCCAATGGCTAAAGTATGCCCAAGCTGGCCACTAGTCCAGACGGACGGAGCCCCTAGCCCACAAGCCATCAATTCCCAGGGAAAACCGACCCAAGCACCCGCCCAAAGGCACGACGATTAAAGGCCGGTGAAACCGGGTGAGATCAAGAATCGAACGCAGAACCTGGGTCTCCAATCACTTCCTCCAAACCTTCAATACTTTAATATATTCATGGCCTATAAGCAAGGTTGACTACTCGATCTCCGTGAGAATCCATGACGACACCCGATGTGCAGGAACCCCGTGGAATGGGTAAACATTCGCCCCCACCAGAATCGAACTTGGGATAAACTCCAAGCTTATGGCATATCGCTTTGGAGATGCATATATATAGCAATCTATCACTTTAATTTAGTTTTATAAACGGATATATTAAAGTATTGAAGCTCAAGAATTTCAAATAATAAGCTCTTGAGAACCACAAAAGAAGAAGACCAAGAAATGCAAATAGGTTTCTAACCAGAATTTGTACTCTTAATTTGTAGCTATTGGATTAATAAAACATCTTTGCATGAAGTATGTAGTGATCTATCAAGATTAACGTACAAGATCAAAAAGCCTGAGTTCTAGTATGATATTTAGATCCTTGTTGGTTTTTACCATAAAGAATTATGAAAAAATATATATTTTTAATTATTCAAAATAAAATCATGACAACTTCATATTTGCTTTGTGACTATGCTAGATAATCCTTATGGGTTGCTTTAATTACGTGGAAAATATTTCAAAGATAAGCCATTCTATATATAATTAGAGGGCATATGGTAGTTTGTGCACATGAAGAAATTAGTTAAGCCACTTAGAACATAACCCAGAAATGAACATTGTTAATCAAGAAAGGTTTTGGAGTATTATTTATATTTATTTTTATTATTTAATTAGTACTTCTATTAATGGACATTCCATTTTCAGCATGGTGAAAACACTTGAAAAGTACCACAGTTGTAGTTACGGATTACTCAAAGCCAGCGAACAAGAAAATGAGACCCAGGTTTGTACGTTTATAGTCAACATAAGATACACACACACATACATATAAATATATATAAATACAAATATATATATATATATATATATATATACACACATATATATATATACAGAGAGAGAGAGAGAGATTTATTATGTGAAACCCCGATTTTAGAGGGAAATCGTTAAACTATTTATAAGCCATATATTTGAAATCTTGAAAATACATATGTTGTACACAGTAAAACACCTTAAAAATAATCTGTTTATCAAAACCCTGATTTTTTTAACTTTAATGTGAATCACGTATTTATTTTCAATATTTTAGGAAATTTTTCAATGGGGGTCGGAATCTTTTTTAGACGATTGTCTGTGGTTAAATATTTTATGTTTTGGATCGGTTTAAATCAGGTCAGGTCACCCAAGATAAAACTAAATTAAATCACATATATAATAAAAATCACATCTTATTGATTATGTTAATATGATAAAATTGGTTTTTTTTGACAAAATTAAGAAGAAAAATATTCAAGTTAATAAATTTGAGATTTAAAGATGGCGAAGGTCAAAGTTTCTTTTAAAATTGTTCCTTATAAGTTAAATATAAAAATTATATCCAAAGCAAATTCTCATCATGTTAACAAGTTTGGAGGCCACATTAGTATACAAAATTGCTTTCAAGAAAGAAATAAAAGAAAAATGACATCTAACAAATACGTAAACACAATCACAAAGTATGGACAAATTCTAATAAAATAAAAACAAAGCTAAATTCAATATATTGTTGTCGAGAAAACACCTTTAAACAAAGTTTTTATTATAAAAACACAAATTTTCTCCATGGTGGGCGCCAAATTGTTTCGGATAAAAATTAACAAGTATAACTTCTAGCAAAACTGAATTATTAAAGTGGGGTTTTGTGCTTTACAATCAGAAATACTGCTTATGCGTAATTTATGATAAATTCATCCCTAAGGATACCTAGGGATATTTGAGAATATGAAACAGAAAATAGTCAAACACACGAGATTTAGACGAGGAAAAACCTTTAATCCCTTAGGATTGCCGGATAAAAACCTCGGAAAGTAACAAATGTCACTCTGCCTAATTTATTAAAGTAAATATAAATAAAATACAAAGAAAAAACACAATGAAATCGATGGTAGTCGTGTATATAATTTTGTGAAGTAGCTAAGTGTATTGTTGTGTTCCTATTATTGATCATTACCTCGGTATTTATACTATGATTTTACAACAAACAGTCATTATAGCTGTTCCAGTTATTTCGGCATCATTCCTTTTGTGGACGAGTCATTCAAAAATAGTGTCGTTGAATCCTCGTAGTCCATGATCTTTAATAAGGACGCATGCTAATTTCTCCGGAATTATAGCTCAGTAAGTTGTAGACTCGTTTGACCTACAAACTCAACATTAAGTCAAATATAAACAGAGATATGAGTTAAACATAATTATATCCTTAAATATACTTAAATATCCTTAATCTCGAAATATTTTGGGTAAATTTTGGTGCTCAACAATGGTATGTGTAAGAAAAATAGACAAGTGATAATTATTTTTGCATGATTTTATCACGTAGACATGAAATAATCACGCATAAACCATTTAAATGATAATTTTATTGTTGTTTAATAACTCTGCATAACTCCATTTGTATGACAAAGTGACGCAAAAACAATTAATGTTTATATGAACAAAACAATAACTTGTAATTACACAAAATATCGGGTTTTTTTTTCTTTGAAGCTTGATGTCCTCAACAAACTGAGCCATTGATGAATAAATAATTATGGTATCTAGAATAATCCCTTGGACATCCGTTTCAAAACCATGCGACAGTTCTTTCCGAAGAGTTTATACATAGGAAAATTAACAAACTAGTCATTGTTGACCATCTTTTTACCAAACTAATCACTTAAATTCCAGCGTCTATGACGCCGCTTTATACGCCCATTTACACGCCCTTTTTCCGTACTTTTTGTAAACATACGGGCCCACATGTTGGCGGCTTTGTCGGGGTCTAAATGGGTGTCTAAGACCCCTTTCCTACCGACGTCTTAGACGCCGCTTTAGAGGCCACGTTATACGCCCTTTTTCTTTACTTTTTGTAAACATACGGGTCCACATGGGCATCTAAAGTGGCGTCTAAGGCGACGTATAAGACGCCGACATGTGGGCCCGTATGTTTAAAAGGTACAAAGCGTCTAAAGCGGCGTCTCAGACGCCGGAATTTGATTGATTATTTTGGTAAAAAAGTAGTCAACTATGACTGATTTGGTAATTTTCCCTTTATATATCCCAGGTATGCCTGACAAAATGGGCGGGTTGGTTAACGGGTTAGAATAGGTTCGGGTCATGATGGGTGTGGGTCAGAACGAGTTTTAAGCAAAATTAGACCGGTTCTCAATTGATTGTTCGTAAAAAACATCAATTTAGTTTAACTTAGGATGTATTATAAGTAAACAAATAATCTAGTTGAATAATTTTTAGTGATTTTCTTATCAAATATGTTATTAATCATTCTTAAATGTTTGAATCCATTACATTTACATATTTTTTGGTTACCCATCTTGACCCGCATTGTGTTTAGATGCTACCCATCTCAACCCATTCAATAGTATGATGCTACCCATTTCAACCCATTATACTCAATTATTTACCCAAACCAACACATTTCCTTTGATATGGGTAAAAATTGCCACCTCTAATCCTGGTCCTAATATTGATAAACTAGTGGAGGATTATGCATCATATCATTTATACTATCTACTCATCTCCAATTGTTGGTGTCCTTGGCTTATTATCCGTATCAAGAAGATATAATACCTCACACTATCATCTTTCTAATCTCACAGTTAACATCTTCAAATGACAAAACAAGTCCTATTTCTGAAAAATTAGCGTTTTTAAATGCTAAACAAATTGACCGTTTGAGTGAATTTATGTGGCAAGGGAATAACCATGGGCGAAGTATAGAAGGGTCCTGTTTTTATTGCAAGCAATGCCAATTTTTTGGATAACGCGCGGTTATAATTTATTAACTTCTTTGATTAATATTGAATATAAAATCTATATGGGTTTGTAAGTTGTAAAATGGAACTAGTTTAAGAACTGTTTTCGCCGTAAGATATCAAATGACTATCTCGTGAATAACTTGATAATTTAAATAGAAAAAAATTGTCGATAACTTTGACTCGGAATCTATAATAGATGAACTGAAAAATGTTAAAGGTCGTTAGGCTGAGCTATAATCCTCTTTTCAGGTATTCACCCTTACTCACACATTAGGCTAAACATTTAGGTCTTTGTTCATTAAAAAAAAATCTACATTTTATGAAGTTGTATGTAAAATCTCAATTGAACTAATTTCGATAAAGACACTTATAGCTTTTATTGTTTGGTTCAACCCTGCCCGAATCACCGACCTGAACATTTAACCTAAGACATAACGATAGGAAAACATTTTGCGGGTTTCGTAAATTTTCGCCTCCCCCATTTATTTTTTCAAGCACCGTAAGTAGGAATAATTTGAAATTATATAACATAAAAATGGTTTGATCAGTACAAAACAGACGAAACATGAAATCCTACATTTCAAGAAGTCCTAGCTAGACCGTTTGACTTGTAGGTCGTATGTTTGAGGATATTTACAGATTCCCTAACTACTAAGTACCTAGATTGACAGACTAGTCTACTCGAGTATGACCAAAGGCCCCAATCATTTGGACTTAAATTTTATTAAATGTTTATTTATTTGTTTAATTAAGCATTTGTTAAACTGTTTCTACAATTACTGTGGTTGATCACTATTGTGATGAACATAAGGAATCAACATAGATTCCAAATTGTTGTATTTACAGGAGCAAAGGACTAACAAATCATTGGGTTAAAGGTAGGGGTAAAATGCTTAACTATCATTATCACCAATGTCCTATGTGGATTAGTATGTGGTGGGACGGCGTCTGGGCGGGGTTGTAGCCCCGACTCAGGGGTATGCCCTATACATAAGCATACCGATCTGGATGATACAGGTGGTGTTAATGAGGTTAGGGTCTTTACCGAAGGAGTTTTCAAGTCATTATCAATCATTTTCAAATACTAAACTATATGAACTCACCAACCATGTGTTGACTTGATCTTTTTGCATGACTTCTCAGATGACGAACAGGTCAATTAAGAAGTCATTTCTTTTGGACTAGGACTTCAAATAGAAGACTTAGTATTTTGGACCTGCATACTTTTGAAGACATCATTATACAATTTATTTTGTATATCTTGTGTAAATACAAGATAGAAAT
Organism: Mikania micrantha; assembly: GCA_009363875.1. Taxonomy (NCBI): domain Eukaryota; kingdom Viridiplantae; phylum Streptophyta; class Magnoliopsida; order Asterales; family Asteraceae; genus Mikania; species Mikania micrantha. The sequence goes on along the minus strand of CM018691.1, from coordinate 80,906,928 downwards.
TTATGATGTTGCTGATAGATTTACATTGTTAAATTATAAACAATACTGATGTAATTTAACTTTGTAATTCTATTATATTTAGCATTTCTCATTTATATCATGTGCAATGTAAACAATCTGATTGTTGGAAAATAAGGACTGACGAAGCAAAACCACCTTTCAAATAATCTTTGTAATAAATGTTGCAGGACACTAGCTTCCGAAGACAAGTCTTCAGAAGAACCTTCGGAAGAGACAAATAAAAGCCAATTGCTTCCGAAGACAAATAAAAGACACTAGCTTACGAAGACAAGTCTTCAGAAGAACCTTCGGAAGACATAAATAAAAGACAACTGCTTCCGAAGACAAATAAAAGAAAAATGCTTCCGAAGACAATACTTCAGAAGTTGCTTCGGAAGACTCTATCTGAAGACAAACCTCAGAAGACACTATCGGAAGAGAACACTTGCTTCCGAAGAATAAAAGTCATTTACTTCGGAAGACTTCCAAAGACATCTGCCTCGGAAGAAAAACAATATTTCAGAAGACATATGTTTCTTCTGTTGAAAGAATAAATGTAACCTGCTTTTGGATAACTGTCTACATTAGATAGTTTTCTATAAAGAGCTTCCGAAAGAATAATGTATTAGCATCAGTACAAAAGTCTGAACTAAGATCTTTAAAGATCCTATGTTGACTTTACGCTTGTACTATTCTGATGCTACAGTGTCTGTAATAGTGTCATCAGTCTTATCTGTTTGTCTTCTTCTTGTATTTGTCCTGAAACATTAAATGTCGGGGCTATTTATACCCCAACATCTACTGAATATTAACAACACTTTTCTGAATCTTCTTTTTGTTGCCCTACTGTTTTCTCTTCTTTTCTTCTAATTTATGAAAACTAAACACTAAAATAACTAAAGAGCAAAACTCAAGAGGGAGCAAAACATCAAAAGCTTTGTCTAAGCTCTTGATCCTGGTTAAGTTAGTCTCTCCTCAGCTCACCGGTTTTCTACAATTGGTATCAGAGCCTTGTTCATTAGTCTTGGTTTAACCATCAAGGCTAAAATTCAAAGCTCGCTTTAATATCTGTGTTTAGTTTTCTGTTATCATCTTCTTTTCAAAATCTGCTAAAGATTGATTTTTGAAACTTTAAAGTGTTCAAAAATCCTTCAACCAAACTATCTTGAGTACTCACTATTGATTTACTCAAAACGGTTTAAACAAATGGCAGAAAAATTCACCTTAGACCCGCATAACACTGGTTCTGCCACGAAGCCACCAATTCTGGTTAGGCATCAATATAATATTTGGCAGAGACGGATGTTACATTTCCTGTCAAATAATCATACAGGATGTTGGAAGTCTGTCATGTTCGGACCTCATAAACCAATGGTCTTGGACACAGAGACTGGAGATGATGTCCCTAAGGATCCCCGAAACTATACTGAAGAAGACTTTCATAAATTGGAGCTTGATGCCAAGGCACATGCTCAGCTGGCCATGGCCCTTCCGAATGAAATCTATTCGGGTCTTCTTCACCATGAGTCTGCTAAGGACTTATGGGATGCTCTAAAAGAGCAATTCGGTGGTACTGATGATGTTGTAGCCAATACTAGAGAGATATTGGCTCAACAATATGAGACATTTGCCAACTAAATAATGAGTCACTGACTCAGCAATTTGAAAGGTTCACTTCTCTCTTAAGTGAACTAAAATTAGCTGGTCAAGTGTATCCTCCTGTCTCAGTTCTAAATCGATTTTTAAGATCTCTCCCTGAAAAATGGGAAACTTACTCTATAGTCATGAGATCTTCACCAGATTTTGGTAAACTCTCACTTACCCAACTTCATGGTAAGTTACTCACTTTTGAGCGAGAGATTGACCAGAAAAGAAAACTAATAAAATCTGGAAAATCAACTGAAGAGTATGTTCAAGGGAACACTGCTCTCCTTAGTCATAACTCTGTGATAAATGATCAGGGTTATGATGAACATATTGACATAACTACTGGTATCACCTCTTCATTCTCTTCATGTGATGACCACTCTCTTCCCTCTGACCATCCTTGTTTTATCATGGACGATCTTCATCAAGTTCCAAGTGATGACTTGGAAGAGATGGATATTCTCCATCAACTGGCTCTCTTGAGCATAAGAACTAACAAGTTCTACAAGAGGACAGGAAGAAAATTTCCCGGTATCCATGGAAAAACCAGGATTGGTCTAAATAAGGCTACTGTCCAATGTTATAGATGTCATGGCACTGGACATTTTGCCAAGGAATGCACTAATGCTTCAAACTCTAACCCTTCTTCTTATGTGACCTATCCAAACATACCTTCACACACCTCTTCAACACCACATTCATCCACCTTTTCTTCTTTCAAAAGGTCCAATAATCCTCAAGAATCAGCACACATTGCACAAAACTCTTCTAACAATGTGCAATATGTACAAACTGCAAATGGAAACATGTACCAACTTACTCCTGCCTCACTTCAAGTTGTTACAGCTCCTTTTTCACAAATAAATGCTCCCGGACATGCTGTCAAATCTTCATCATCTGGTCAACAGGCTCTTTTCTCTCAAGAGTACATAGACTGGAGCAGCTTGCCTGAAGATGTTGGCCATGCTCTCATCACTTTTGAACCAACAAATTTTGCTCTTATGGCTGTTGGTGAAGATTCTTGCTCTTCTGATCAACCTGAAGCAGATATTTCTGATGCTCAGGTATCCTCTTCCACCTTAGAAAAATTATGTTCCAATGCTTGCATAGAGGCTTTTGCAAAAATAAAGAAAGCCAATATGTTGCTTCAAAAGCAAAATCAGGATTTGGAACAACTTCTGGACAATAAAAATTCTGAAATGGAAAAATTAATAAAAATAAAAGATAATGAACTATGTGCCTTGAAAACTGAGAAAATCAATTTACAAGCATCTTTTGATCTACAAAGAGAAAAATATTATGCTTGTAAAGATGAACTATCTCAAACTCAAGTAAGCTGTGAAAAGTGGGTTGAATCTTGCAAAGGATTCAAGATGCTTTTACAAAAGCAAGTTCACAGCAAGGCAAGATTTGGAATTGGGTATAATCATACTGCTCAACCAGATGATTATACACCCATTGATAATAATAAGGAAGAAACTACTCCTGAACCTGTTTCACCAACCTTTCTTCCTGATGAAATTCCTTCAATAAAAGATACACCTTCGTTGGTGTATCAGCCAAACTATTTCTCTAAGTTTGTATATCCCACTAATACAAATCTGACAAGAATAGAAAAATCTCAGTTGAACTCAGTTCAACACAATAACTCTTCAGAACAAAGTGAGATTGCTCCTGATATGAGCCCTACTCCTTGTTCAGAAGAAACAATAAAGTCTGGATTCACTTCTAATATCAAGTCAAATCTTGATAAAGGAAAAGAACCTATGATAAATATCCAGTTTCCTCCTTCTCATCCTCATCCTCCTTATCCCACAATGAAAGCAAACAGACCTTTCATCCCAAATTATTCCTCTCTTTCCCCAGCCTGCCTAAAATGTTTTAAGTACAATCATGCTACTGAAAACTGCAGAACAAAAACACCTTTGGAGAAAGCTAGGATAAAGGCTAATAAGTTGAAAGCTGATCATACTTCTTCATCTAAAGGGAACCTCCCTAATAAAATGAAGAAAGTAAGAACAGCAAGTAACAAATCTGTTGGGACACATCCTCATTCTTCCTCTATCTTACCCTCTTCCTTGAGAACTAACTCTAGACCTTCCATTTTGGGAACACCACCTCCTTACTCTACGGTGAACCCAGTTTCTTGCTCTAATAATGGTGCTAACTCTTCTCCCGTGGATTCTCAAATCAATCTTCTCCAACAAAATCAGCAACAACTGCTGTTAATGATGCAGAAATTGATGAAAGATACACAACAAAATAAACCAAACAAATAAATAAAATAAAATACCCCATGTCTAATCTTTTGTACATAATTCTCATGTGCAGAAATCCTCTTCAAACCAAAATCATCTCTGGTATGTGGATAGTGGAGGATCTAGGCACATGACTGGATGCAGATCCATTCTAAATGACTTCATTCCAAATAATGGTGGATCTGTTTCTTTCGGAAATAATGCAAAAGGTTGGATAGTGGGATCCGGTTCTGTCTCAGGAGGAAATTTGAAATTTAAAGATGTTAGCTTAGTTGAAAACCTCAAGTTTAATCTCTTGAGTGTTTCTCAACTGGCTGACAAAAATTTTAATTCATTTTTCACTAAAGACAGTTGCAAAATTCTTTCTCCAGAAATAAACTCAAAAATAAAGGTCTTGATTGATCAACACACTTTGCTAACGGCTAAAAGAAGTGGAAACGTCTATATTGTAGACATGACTACTGATTCTCAAACATCTTCTCCTACATGTTTGATAGCCAAGGCATCATCTTCTGAAACCACTCTCTGGCACAGAAGACTTAGTCACCTTAATCACCAAACTCTTCATAAGCTTTCCACCCTTTCCTTAGTAAGAGGATTGCCTTCTAAAGAATTTCATTTTGAAGGTCAATGTGAATCTTGCTTAAAGGGAAAGCAACATAAAACTTCACATAAGTCTATTGAGGAATCCAAAACAACTAACTGTCTTAATCTGCTTCATATGGATCTGTTTGGTCCAGTGAAGGTAGCTAGTTTGGCAAGAAAAAGATATTGTCTAGTTGTTGTAGATGATTACTCAAGATTTTGCTGGACCTTCTTCCTTTTCAGCAAAGATGAGACTTCTGATAAAATAATTGCTCTTGTCACTCATCTTGAAAGACAATTCAGTCTTCCTGTTAAAATGATAAGGAGTGACAATGGCACAGAATTCAAAAATCAAGTTCTTGATAAATTTTGTATTTCTAAAGGAATCCTTAGACAATATAGTGCTCCTAGAACTCCTGCTCAAAATGGAGTTGTAGAAAGAAAGAACAGGACACTGATTGAAGCTGCAAGAACCATGCTTGCAGACTCAGGATTACCTTTATCATTCTGGGCTGAGGCAGTAAACACTGCTTGTTATGTATTGAACAGAGTTCACATTGTAAAAAGACATAACAAGACTGCCTATGAAATTCTGTATAAAATAAAGCCTCTCATTTCCTTCTTCAAAGTCTTTGGATGTCCGTGTTTTATCCTAAATACAAAAGACTCTTTGTCCAAATTTGCTGCTAAAGTTGATTCTGGATACTTTGTTGGATATTCTCAGACTTCTAAAGCATATCGAGCTTTCAATCTCAGAACAAAAATAATTGAGGAATCTATTGATGTAAAATTCAATGAATTAGCATCAACCTCATCCTTTCCTTCTGCACCTGATGATCTTTTTGATCTTGAAAGCTTCTCATTCATCCCTTCCATCCCCTCTTCTTCTCCTTCATCAGAGTCATGTCAAACTTCTGAAGATCTATCTTCTATTGAGGACGATTCTGTTTCAAAGTTCTTCACTTCTTTTCCATCTCATCAAATAAATTCTCAAGAAGCAAATTCTCAAAACCAAGACGATATACCATCTACTCCTCCATCTCCTGTCTTGGATAATGCATCCATAGATGTTCCTGATCACATTCCAAACTCTCTGACCCCCATCGAAAACTTATCTTATTCCGATGCTGCCTCCTCAAATAACTGTTTGGACATCATTCCTTTCAACAAAAATCATCCTCTAGAACAAATCTTAGGTGATCTAAGTAAAGGAGTTCAAACAAGAAGCCAGATTTCAAACTTTTGTCTTCATGCAGCCTTTCTATCCCAAATTGAGCCGTCTAAATATCAGGAGGCTCTTAAAGACAATAATTGGGTAGAGGCAATGCAAGATGAACTGTTGCAGTTCAAAAGGCAAAATGTTTGGACTCTATGTCCCTTGCCCGATGGAAAATATCCCATCGGAACCAGATGGGTATTCAGAAATAAAACAGATGACAGAGGCATTATAATAAAAAATAAGGCCAGGTTAGTTGTGCAAGGTTACTGTCAAGAGGAAGGTATTGACTATGATGAGACTTTTGCTCCTGTGGCAAGATTGGAAGCCATTAGACTCTTCCTAGCATTTGCCATCTCACATAACATAAAGGTATACCAGATGGACATAAAGAGTGCTTTCCTGTATGGGACAATAAAAGAGGAAGTCTATGTTTGTCAACCACCAGGATTTGATGATGTTCATCATCCTGATTGGGTGTACAAACTAGACAAAGCACTTTATGGCCTAAAACAAGCTCCAAGAGCATGGTATGACACTCTCTCTCAATTCCTTCTTTCTAATAATTTCTCACGGGGAACCATTGATAAGACTTTGTTCATTAAAAAGGTAGATAAGGAACTCTTGTTAGTCCAAATTTATGTTGATGACATCATTTTTGGATCAACAAAACAGTCCATGTGTGAACAATTCTCTAAATTAATGTCTTCTAAGTTTGAAATGAGTGCTTTAAGTGAACTAAAAACATTTTTAGGACTTCAAGTCAAACAAACCCCACACGGGACTTTCATTCATCAATCTAAATATGTAAAAGATCTTCTTAATAAATTTGATATGAATGATTGCAAAATAATTTCTACTCCCATGGCAACAAGTCCTGGCATATGTTCAGATGACAATGGTGAACCTGTAGATCAAACTCTCTACCGGTGCATGATTGGTTCTCTGATGTATCTTACTGCATCAAGGCCAGACATCATGTATGCAACATGTGTCTGTGCAAGATATCAATCTGCTCCCAAACAATCTCATCTTTCATTTGTGAAGAGGATACTCAGATATCTTAAAGGTACTCCTGTACTAGGTATTTGGTATCCTGCTAATCAAATTTGCAAGCTTGTTGGTTTTACAGATAGTGATTATGCTGGCTGCTCGCTCACCAGAAAGTCTACTTCAGGAGGTTGTCAGTTCTTTGCAGGTTGCTTAGTGTCATGGCAAAGCAAGAAGCAAACATCAGTGTCAAATTCAACTGCTGAAGCTGAATACATTGCAGCAGCCCATTGCACTGCCCAAATTCTTTGGTTACAATATCAACTGCTAGATTTTGGAATAACTGAACTAAAAACACCTCTTCTGATAGACAGCGAAGCTGCCAAAAACATAATAAAAAATCCTGTCTATCATTCTAAAACCAAACACATTGAAATAAGGCATCACTTCATTAGAGACTGTTTTGAAAAAGGACTAATAGTTCCAGAACATGTCTCTACAAGTGATCAAATAGCTGACATATTTACCAAGCCCTTAGACTCCTCAACTTTCTCTAAGTTTGTAGCAAAACTGGGCATGATAAATATGAGTTAATAAACATTAAAGGATAATTTTTTTAATTATCCAAACAATGGATATTGGATAAACAACTGATAAAGAACTCTTGATTTCTTTCAGTAATTATCTATATACACAGATAGGATCAGTGGCTATATAATCACTGCTTCATATCTATCTGATGTTTAAACTTTCCATTGTTACATTCCTCTCCTTCCGATGTCTTTTCTTCCGAAGATATCCACTTCTTCTATTTTCTTCTTCCGATAACTTTCATAAGTTTATTTAACTTGTGTCTAAAATAAGATTCTTCCGATTCTGAAATAAAAATCTTGAGCTTTGCATTTGATATGACAGTTGTCAATCTTTCTGATAGACCCGAGTCTCAATACTGACTCTCACGGCTCAAGAAGATTATTACCGCCATTTTCTTTTAACCAATAATCTTCTCGGATTACTTCCCTTATTTATCATCTTCTTCTCCATAATTCTACTTAAACCCTATTCCTTCTCTGGTTTTTCAAGAAAATCTTCTTCCTCTTGAAGACTCTAAGTAATGCTCATGGTTACGGATGATAAATTGTCAGGCATGTCGTCTGGCACGAAGCACTTATGCTTACCTTGTCGCAAGCTTCATGCTTATGATAATGGCGTAACGGCTTCGGACCAGGCTTCATTCCTCACAAAATTTCGTCTGTACTTTTCGGATGTGCATGAACATGTCTTCTTGACCAAATGTGTAAGTCTCAACCTCTCTCTCTCTTATTCTAACTCAGTTTTGTAATTTCATACTTAATCATGAACTTTTTAGGTTAACCTGAAAAACTTGATTATGTAGAAGTCAGTCCTTTTGATCTTTACAGGCAACTATTTCAAATAACATCTGTTTGATAACCTGGTATATCATCCAAAATGTTCATAAGTTCCGGCTATGCCTTCAGTTTGTCTCTTTGATCTTCGTAATATTATGACGGACTTGACTAACTGATGTTCAAAATGATGGATGATACTAAAGAAACACCCATCTTTAGTAAACCCACATCCACCCTTCTTCCACACCTAAATTAGGTACTGGCCATGAAATACTTCTCCGAAACCCTCCAAGCCTAATAAACCCAAAAGAATCTGTTCAGGAAGATGAGATCCCTGAACATGATTGTGTTCCCACTGAACACATGGATACATCTGTTTCATCCTCACAGATATATCAAGCATCTCTTCCCATCCTGCTCCTCATTCATCCTCTTCACAGGATGATGTTGTATTCCTAAGGGAACCCTAACTAACCATTGAAATGTCAGTTGACTTTCAGTTGGTCGTCCTCTCTCCCAGGGACAACTCTGTTTCTAAAAGCCCCCCCACTATCCATCAACACTTCTCTACCCTATAAAAGAGGATGAGATCCGGTCGTCAAGTCCATCTTGACCTCCTGATCATATATCAGGAGCATCCATTTCATATGCAAATCCAATGGCTTTTCATTTGAATGGATTAGGCAATAAGACTCCTGGTATGGCAACAGCCAATGAAGTTTTTCTTTAAACTAAGGCTAGGAAATCCCCAGAACCAAGAAAAAGGGGTTTATGACATCTCTGAGATGGACTCAGGTCATAATAAAACTGACTCTCTAGTCAGGGATTCGGATGACATCTACAAAATGATGGACGGATCAGTTCTTCACATTATGGAATTAACGGATATCTTTAGTCCTGTAATCCAAATCCAACCCCATGCAGGCACCTTCATTTGAAGGTTTTCTAATCTTCTCAACCACCTTCACTACTACTACCCTTCCTCCACTGCCTTTCAAGGAGCATTTCTCCCACTTCTCTCTGCCTTTCTTTCTTCCCTGCCTTGTCTCCGGCTGATTAAGCCAAAAAGAGGGAGATAATCCATAAACTATTCTCAAAAGGTGGTTAATGCTTAAATAAACAAAAGAAGCCTAGCTCTGATAAACAAAGAAGCCTTTGCTTTACTGAGACCCATTTGAACCATTCTCATGATTCTTTCCCCACTGAGTCTGATGTTCTAGAAATTGATTGGGATCTAACATTAAGTGGTTTTGGCTTCATCAGTCCAGAGGGAGATTGTTGGAAAATAAGGACTGACGAAGCAAAACCACCTTTCAAATAATCTTTGTAATAAATGTTGCAGGACACTAGCTTCCGAAGACAAGTCTTCAGAAGAACCTTCGGAAGAGACAAATAAAAGCCAATTGCTTCCGAAGACAAATAAAAGACACTAGCTTCCGAAGACAAGTCTTCAGAAGAACCTTCGGAAGACATAAATAAAAGACAACTGCTTCCGAAGACAAATAAAAGAAAAATGCTTCCGAAGACAATACTTCAGAAGTTGCTTCGGAAGACTCTATCTGAAGACAAACCTCAGAAGACACTATCGGAAGAGAACACTTGCTTCCGAAGAATAAAAGTCATTTACTTCGGAAGACTTCCAAAGACATCTGCCTCGGAAGAAAAACAATATTTCAGAAGACATATGTTTCTTCTGTTGAAAGAATAAATGTAACCTGCTTTTGGATAACTGTCTACATTAGATAGTTTTCTATAAAGAGCTTCCGAAAGAATAATGTATTAGCATCAGTACAAAAGTCTGAACTAAGATCTTTAAAGATCCTATGTTGACTTTACGCTTGTACTATTCTGATGCTACAGTGTCTGTAATAGTGTCATCAGTCTTATCTGTTTGTCTTCTTCTTGTATTTGTCCTGAAACATTAAATGTCGGGGCTATTTATACCCCAACATCTACTGAATATTAACAACACTTTTCTGAATCTTCTTTTTGTTGCCCTACTGTTTTCTCTTCTTTTCTTCTAATTTATGAAAACTAAACACTAAAATAACTAAAGAGCAAAACTCAAGAGGGAGCAAAACATCAAAAGCTTTGTCTAAGCTCTTGATCCTGGTTAAGTTAGTCTCTCCTCAGCTCACCGGTTTTCTACACTGATCATCACGATTATCACTCACGATATCGCGCCCCGGGAACCTTCCGCCCGTCGGGGAAACCCGATCCTACCCCGCCGGCTCGGGGTGTGACAGATTGGTATCAGAGCCATGTTTATAGAGAAACATAGGTCACTTAATTAAACGGTTTGGCCTAGACTATAACCTAGGGACCCTGCATGTAGAGAACACAGGACTTAAGACTTTACTTGCATACTGTCTTCTGTATTCGATCATTGCACTAACCAATAACTTTATTGGTTATGATCAGAATGCCGCCACGAAGACAACCTCCCCTATTGACATCAACACAAGACCAAGCTCCACACTCTTCGACACCATCACCACCTGATTCACCACCGCCACCTCCTCCACCGCCTCCACCTCCTCCTCCACTAATAACCCAAACATCTGGCCCGAGCACAACACCAATGCTGGATCCTGCCACTATTGCATTGGTGACTTTTCTAAGCAGTCAGATGACCAGCCAGATGAAAGAAGCACTGCCGGAAATGTTCATCCGTTTCCGTAATGAGATCAACAATACTGGAAACTCATCAGGAGAAGTCAGTGGAAACACTGGTGGTACTTGAAACCACTCCTACAAGTCCTTTATGGGCTGTAAGCCACCCAGCTTTAGTGGGTCTGAAGGAGCCGTTGGATTAATCCAATGGATAGAGAAGATAGAAGCCACTCTGGACCTCTGCAGTTGTCCAGAGCATCACAAGGTCCGTTATTCAGCTGGAACATTCAAAAAGCGGGCTCTGACTTGGTGGAATAGTCAGATCAACGCCCGAGGAAGGGAAGAAGCTATGGCGATGCCATGGGAAGACTTCAAAGCACTGCTGCGAACAGAATTCTGCCCCAAGAATGAGCTGCAGAAGTTGGAGGTTGAACTATCCAACCATGTTATGAAGGGGGCTGATCACATAGGTTACACTACTCGTTACCACGAGTTAGTTGCTTTAGTACCTGATATGTTACCAACCTTGGAGAAAAGAATAGACAGATATGTAGGTGGACTTCCTGCCTGCATTCAGGGAATGGTTGTTTCAGCCAACCCTACTACTGTCGAGTCTGCAGTGAGATTGTCTGGGAAACTCACTGATCTGATGGTTGCCTCTGGAGTTCTGAAGAAAGAGGCTGACACTAGTAAGAGAAAGGAAGAGACTTCAAAGAAACCACATCACCAGCAACACCAGAAGAAGAAGCAGAAACTTATCAAGAACTACACGGTGGCCACACCTCTACAACAAGTAGCAGCAGTACCACGGAACCCCAACCGCAAACCTTACACTGGCACGTTTCCTCTGTGTGCCAAGTGTCAGTATCATCATACTGCTGAGACTCCCTGCAAGCAAATCATGGGATGTGGAAGAAAGGGCCATTGGGTCCAGTACTGCCGGATGACACCAAATCCAGCAGTCAATAATGCTGCTCTAGCTCTCCCTCCACCAGCCAACCAGAACAATGGTGGATGCTTCAACTGTGGCGAACAAGGCCACTTTGCAAAGAACTGCCCGAAGAAGGCTCAACAAGCAGTTCAAGCACCACGTGGAAGAGCTTTTGTTATTGGAGCACCAGCTGCACGCCAGGACCCAAATGTGGTCACTTGTACGTTTCTTTTACACGACTTTTATGCATCTGTTCTATTTGACACTGGTGCGGATCAGAGTTTTATCTCTGCCGATTTTGCATGCCAACTAGATTCTATAGAGGAACAGTTAGACTCCCCTTATATCATAGAAGTAGCTAACGGAAAACAGATTACAGTCAGTACAGTATACAGAAATTGCCCGTTGACACTTAATGGTCATCCATTCGCCATCGACTTAATACCGATGGAGTTGGGTAGTTTCGACATCATTGTTGGGATGGATTGGCTTTCTTCTAACCGAGTGGAAGTCATCTGTTCTGAGAAGCTGCTTCGAGTTCCACTACCAGATGATCGTGTGTTGGAAGTTAGAGGGGATCAAGCAAAACGAAGTGTCAAAATCATTTCTTGTATAAAGGCGCGTAAGTGTTTATAGAAGCAATGTGTAGCTTTTCTTGCTCATGTGGTGAAAAAGGAGAAAGACAAGAAAGAGATTCAAGACGTGCCCGTAGTGAAAGAGTATCCAGAGGTATTCCCTGAAGACCTACCAGGTTTGCCGCCAGTGCGACCGGTAGAGTTCCGAATTGATTTAGTTCCTGGAGCAACTCCTGTTGCTAAATCTCCTTACAGGCTAGCACCTTCGGAGATGCAGGAATTGTCGAACCAGTTACAAGAACTACTGGATAAAGGTTTTATTAGACCGAGCTACTCACCTTGGGGATCTCCGGTATTGTTTGTGAAGAAGAAAGACGGATCGTTCAGAATGTGTATCGATTATCGAGAACTGAACAAGTTAACTATCAAGAATCGGTATCCATTGCCGAGAATTGATGACTTGTTTGATCAGTTGCAAGGAGCTCAGTATTTCTCGAAGATCGATCTACGGTCTGGTTATCATCAACTTAGAGTTCAAGACGAAGACATACCGAAGACGGCTTTCCGAACCAGATACGGGCATTACGAATTTCTAGTGATGCCTTTCGGATTGACAAATGCACCAGCGGTTTTCATGGACCTCATGAACCGAGTGTGCAAGCCGTATCTGGATCAGTTTGTCATTGTCTTTATTGATGACATACTGATTTATTCCAAGAGCAAAACAGAGCACGAACAACATCTCAGGAAGATCTTGGAACTGTTGATGGAACAGAAACTTTATGCCAAGTTCTCTAAATGTGAATTTTGGCTAAGGGAAGTTCAGTTTCTTGGTCACGTAGTCAACAGTGAGGGAATACACGTAGATCCCGCCAAGATCGAAGCAATAAAGAACTGGGACACTCCGAAGACGCCAACGGAGATACGGTCTTTTCTGGGTTTGGCAGGTTATTATAGAAGGTTTATCTCGAACTTTTCTAAGATAGCCTTGCCTCTCACCAAGTTAACTCAGAAGAGTGAACCGTTTGTCTGGGAGCAGAAACAAGAAGATGCTTTTCAAACATTGAAACAGAAATTGTGTGATGCTCCAATTTTATCTCTCCCAGAAGGATGTGATGACTTTGTTGTGTATTGTGATGCATCCCATCAGGGACTTGGTTGCGTGTTAATGCAACGGGACAAAGTGATTGCGTATGCATCGAGACAGTTGAAGGTTCATGAGAAGAACTACACTACTCATGATCTTGAACTGGGAGCTGTAATCTTCGCATTGAAGATTTGGAGACATTACTTATATGGCACTAAGTGTACCATATTTACTGATCATAAGGATCTGCAGCACATATTCGATCAGAAGGAACTCAACATGCTACAACGCCGTTGGGTTGAACTTTTGAATGATTACGATTGCGTGATCAAGTACCATCCGGGAAAGGCGAATGTTGTAGCTGATGCCTTGAGCCGGAAGGAACGGGTCAAACCCTTGCGCGTCAGAGCAATGGGAATGACTGTGCAGACAAGCTTACGAGACAAGATTATTCAAGCACAACAAGAAGCAATAGATAGAGGAAATCTAAAGAAGGAACTTGACTGTGGAGCAGAGAAACAATTCGATACGAAGTCTGATGGAATCATCTACTGTAAGGATCAAGTATGGATTCCTGCGGTAGATGAATTGAGAAAGCTTATCTTTGACGAAGCACACAACACCAAGTATTCTGTGCACCCGGGAGCTGATAAGATGTACCAAGACTTACGGGAGTTTTATTGGTGGCCGGGAATGAAGAAAGACATAGCTGAGTACGTCGGTCAGTGTTTAACGTGTGCAAAGGTAAAGGCGGAACACTAGAGACCGTCTGGTCTATTGGAACAGCTTGAAATTCCGCTCTGGAAGTGGGAACAAATAGCTATGGATTTCATTACCAAGCTACCCCGCACTTCCAGTGGTCATGATACAATTTGGGTGATCATTGATCGTTTAACTAAGTCTGCTCATTTCTTGCCCATGCGTGAGAACTTCACCATGGATAAACTGGCAAGATTATACATCAACGAGATAGTGGTACGCCACGGTGTGCCATTGTCTATTATTTCTGATCGAGACAGCAGATTCACATCAAGATTCTGGCAATCTTTACAGAAATCTCTAGGGACACAGTTGAATCTGAGTACAGCTTACCACCCACAAACGGATGGTCAAAGCGAACGTACTATTCAAACCCTAGAAGACATGTTAAGAACCTGTATATTGGACTTCGGTGGGAATTGGGATTCTCATTTGCCACTGATCGAGTTCTCTTACAATAACAGTTATCACAGCAGTATCGGATGTGCACCATTCGAGGCTCTCTATGGCCGGAAATGTCGATCACCGATCTGTTGGACTGAAGTTGGAGATAATCGTATAACTGGGCCAGAGCTTATTCAGGAAACCACTGACAAGATAGCTCAGATTCAAAGAAGACTACAAGCTACAAGGAGCAGACAAAAGAGTTACGCCGACAAACGGCGTAAGCCGTTGGAATTTCAAGTGGGAGACCGTGTCATGTTGAAGGTATCCCCGTGAAAAGGCGTTGTACGCTTTGGAAAGAAAGGCAAATTAGCACCACGATACGTGGGACCGTTCGAGATCATCGAACGTATAGGTCCTGTAGCTTATCGACTGAGATTACCAGATGAACTCAGTGGCGTGCATGAGTGTTTCACGTCTCAAACCTAAAGAAATGCCTTGCTGACGAGTCTCTCGTCATTCCAATCGAAGAGATTCAAGTCGATGAACAGTTACATTTCATTGAAGAACCTTTGGAGATTATGGATCGCAAGGTTAAACAACTGAGGCGAAGCCGTATTCCTATTGTAAAGGTTCGTTGGAACTCAAGACGCGGACCCGAGTTTACTTGGGAACGTGAAGATCACATGAAGTTAAAGTATCCCCAACTGTTTGAAGAAGAAGCTGTACCTGATAACAATTCTTAAATTTCGGGACGAAATTTCTCTAACAAGGGGAGACTGTAACATCAGTGCCGGAACCGCCACCGGAACAGTGATCTATACAGTACATGAACAGTAAACCAGGTACATATTTCAGTTATCAATTTCACATCATATTCATTACATGTTATCATAGCACAGTTCAGATTCAAATTCAAGAAAACAAGTTCAGAACAATGGTTCTTGAGTCAGATAATTATCTGGCAACACAGAACCGTCATGTGATTAATTGTTAGGATTTTATTATGTATAAACGTATGCGAGGCTTTACAGAACAAAACAACATGGATGTCGTTATGTGAATGCTAAATTGACAGATTATTCGTATAGGTGACGATCTGTACGAATAAATCTGGAAGTTTAACATTCTGAATGATGTCCAATAATTAGAAAACCATATTGAAAAGTGTTGTTGTCGTCGTATTTGATCGGGTGACGATCCGAACAAATACGCGCGATGACCGCGCGATTCGATTTAAACGTTAATTAAATATTTTGAAAAATTAATAAATAAAAGATATTAGTTAATTTATTAGGAATCACAACCTAAAATAATTTTATGAATTCTATTTTAATATTGGATCGTTTCGTTACAAACACGCCGAGAAACCGACGTT
Source organism: Mikania micrantha (assembly GCA_009363875.1). Lineage (NCBI taxonomy): Eukaryota > Viridiplantae > Streptophyta > Magnoliopsida > Asterales > Asteraceae > Mikania > Mikania micrantha. The sequence goes on along the minus strand of CM018691.1, from coordinate 80,891,135 downwards.
TTTACGAAAAACCACGCGAAACCGAACGAACCTGAACGAACCCGGGTATTTCTACCCCATTTATTGTGGCTTTTATGTCCACAACCACCACCACCTACCAGCCTTTACTCCCCATTTTCGTTCTCAACTTTCTCTCCCTACCCTCTCTCTAAAATCTTCCTCTCTCTCTAAGATTTCTACTTCATTTGTTCATGAAATTGATCCCTCTTAGCGTCTAAACAACCCTCATAACTTGTAGATCGTGAAAGTACAGCAGATCGAGGCTTTAATCCGACTGAATCGAGGTAAAGACCAATCTTTAGTTCGTTTTTAGGGTTTGAAAACCCTAGACCGAGCCACTCTTTGAAACCGGCTAAAACCAAGACAAACCTTAGGGAAACACCACAATACACACCTAGAAGGAGTTAAGAACAAGTTGTACACCTTGAACCAGCCATTGGACCAAAAATCGTGGGCTGGATACACACAGGCCACTACGACCGAATGGAGTTCATCAGGTTGTCGAATGGCCAGGGCCAAGCATCTCCATTCGCCGAATGACAGGACTTTCGGCCAGCCCTCATTCGCCGAATGACCAGCACCTTTCGGCCAATGCTCATTCGCCGGACCTCCATTCGCTGGGCCTCTATTCGATCGGGGGTTGTTTCATTCGGCCATCCTCCCCTTCGCTGGATCAAGACTCATTCGGCCCATTTCCTTCGGCCCAACTCTCATCCGGTTCAAACAATAGGAATCGGAGGGGATGGGTTATGACTAGAATGAGCATGTATTTTATGCGAGAGGTGGGTGTGTATGCATGAGAATTGACTTAATGTGTGTGTGTGCATGGGAGTGTATTAGGGTTTCCCTTCTAAGTAACTAACTTTAGGGCGAATTAAATTCCTCTTTAAATGACTAAGGTAGTCATTTCAATGGTTAAATTACATGGATGATCTATTGAAATCCATAGTAGGATTTTACTAAAGAGAGTTTGAATAAATCACGTTATAACATCCAGGACATCATCTTTTGGGGTTAACACATTGGAACTTCATTGAGAGACAAAGACCCTAAGTCTAATGTGATGGTGTTGTTCTCATTAATAACTCCTAACACTTAGTTGGGTTATAGAAACACAAGACTAGTCTTAGTAATTCACTTGAGTTATCTAGGACGAGTACTTAAAAATGTTGAGCAAGAAATCATTTGAAGATCCAAGTCGAACAATGGGCCCGAAGGTGGCCCAATGGGCTTAACCTAGGCCCATCACTTTTAATTGTTATGTTTTTATTAACTAAATGCTGTTTTTAATAAAAGAAGTAATTATAACTTATTTTGTTACAGTAAGTGATGTTTTCTAAACCTGTAATCCAAAATGGATTAAATTAATAACATTTTAAATTAAAGACTTGTGAAGAATAATCTTGGGGTACGGGTTAATAATGGGTAATAAGTTAGAATAAGTTGGATGAAATTCTAGAAACACATTGGTATCTAGGACACGTAGTTGCACACCGAGACCAAACTCTAGATACGACGACTACTATATATACTTATCGTATTCGAAACTCTTAAAACAACTCAGGTACTGAAGATACTTAGGTTACAACAACGAGCGCGCATTTTGTGGTAATCAATACAGAGCAACACAGGTGAGTTCATTGCCCCTTTTCTAACATTTTTGTTTTAAAACGCGGGGCTGAGAAGCATGCGTAAACTGTTTATTTAAATTGTTTTCTTAAATGCTTTTAAATTCTTATGTTTTATATATATATAAATGTTATCCTAGACTATGTCTAGGAAGATTTTATGCAGGTTTACTAACTGATTTACTTATAAAATTAAGCGAATAATCGAGTTAAACTAAACATTTCAACAAAACAAAACATTTCAAACGAATTAAACTAGACATGTTGACAAAACAAGTGTGTGAGTTCAAACATATCAAACGAAACATTTTAACGAATCAAATGGGTGTTTTCAGTGAATCAGACGAAACATTTTAATGAATCAAATGGGTGTTTTCAGTAAAACAGACGAAACATTTTGACAAATCAAGTGGGTGAGTTCAACGAATCATACGAAACATTTTGACGAAACAAGTGTGGGATTTCAACGAATCAAACGAAACAATCTTTGCAAAGACAATATTCAATGTTCTACAAATCAAGTGTTTGTTGAACAATGAATCAAGTGTACAATTGATCAATGAATCTAGCATTCTATGATCAACGAATCAAGTACATCTTGTAACAGAATCAGACGAATCAATAAATCATTTTCAAGGGAAAGCCTGGGAAATATCAGAAATAATATACGCCAAAACAGACGAAACATGAAATCCTACATTTCAAGAAGTCCTAGCTAGACCGTTTGACTTGTAGGTCGTATGTTTGAGGATATTTACAGATTCCCTAACTACTAAGTACCTAGATTGACAGACTAGTCTACTCGAGTATGACCAAAGGCCCCAATCATTTGGACTTAGATTTTATTAAATGTTTATTTATTTGTTTAATTAAGCATTTATTAAACTGTTTCTACAATTACTGTGGTTGATCACTATTGTGATGAACATAAGGAATCAACATAGATTCCAAATTGTTGTATTTACAGGAGCAAAGGACTGACAAATCATTGGGTTAAAGGTAGGGGTAAAATGCTTAACTATCATTATCACCAATGTCCTATGTGGATTAGTATGTGGTGGGACGGCGTCTGGGCGGGGTTGTAGCCCCGACTCAGGGGTATGCCCTATACATAAGCATACCGATCTGGATGATACAGGTGGTGTTAATGAGGTTAGGGTCTTTACCGAAGGAGTTTTCAAGTCATTATCAATCATTTTCAAATACTAAACTATATGAACTCACCAACCATGTGTTGACTTGATCTTTTTGCATGACTTCTCAGATGACGAACATGTCAATTAAGAAGTCATTTCTTTTGGACTAGGACTTCAGATAGAAGACTTAGTATTTTGGACCTGCATACTTTTGAAGACATCATTATACAATTTATTTTGTATATCTTGTGTAAATACAAGATAGAAATTTATGATGCTGCTGATAGATTTACATTGTTAAATTATAAACAATACTGATGTAATTTAACTTTGTAATTCTATTATATTTAGCATTTCTCATTTATATCATGTGCAATGTAAACAATCTGATCATCACGATTATCACTCACGATATCGCGCCCCGGGAACCTTCCGCCCGTCGGGGAAACCCGATCCTACCCCGCCGGCTCGGGGTGTGACATCTAAGAAAAAGCAACGTAGGGTTAGCATAATTAAAAAAAATAAATCTTAATACATAAAGAACCCGACACAAAATGGTGTTTATTATGCTAACATATAAGCAATTCTATAAAGTGTTTCACACAATTTATAAAATTATGTAATTCTTAGTCTTTTTCTTTAATTTTTTAGTCCCTTTTCATCATAATATATGCCTTCCACTAAAAAAATAAATGAAGTACACTAATAACGTGATGCAAAAAAATTAGTTTGTTCCCACAATCTTTTAGTTTTGTAGTCCATTTATTGTTTAAAGTGGTAGTCATGTATATAAAAGACCAATGGTAGATTAGGGTTGCCCAAAGAAAGAAGTCCACATGTTTCCATTTTCTTCTCACATTTCTCTTTTGAGAACTCAGTTTCTCTCTACACCTTCAGTTGTATATATCTAGCACAAAACAAAGGTTTCATGAATTTGTGACACTTCTATAAGTGGGCTTTCTGCTATCGAAGTTTAGAAATTGTTATAGAAATTAGAAAATATATATTTTTTAATTTACTGATCATCATGGGAAGAGGAAGAGTAGAACTCAAGAGAATTGAGAACAAGATTAACAGGCAAGTTACCTTTTCAAAGAGAAGAAATGGGCTTTTCAAGAAAGCTTATGAACTTTCAGTTCTTTGTGATGCTGAAGTTGCCCTAATCATCTTTTCAAATAGTGGCAAGCTTTATGAATTCTGTAGCAGCTCAAGGTAATGTTTGTGATTTACCTTTCTCTCTTTTAAACAATAGTTGTGGGTGTTTATATGCATTCAAGATCTTTAGATGAGTCAAAGATTTACATGGGATCTATCTCTTCCTAGGCTTAAATGACGGAAGAATTGTATATAAATTAAATCTTGATCCTCTAAAACCTTAACATAGTAGAATATAAAAGAGATTTATCATTAACGTATAATGAGGGCGAACCATGTAACAACTGATAAGGTTGTTTTTTTTTTTTTTTTTTTAACTTAAGATTATAGGTTCAAGCCTTAAGAAACAATATATTTCACAAATATGTAGGGTAAGACAACGAAAATCAGATTGCAAAGCAATCCTGCTCTTCCCTAGACCGAGCACATAACGAGTCTAATCAAGCATCAAGTAGACTCTTTTATCGTTTGCAAATAATATAGCAAAGACTTTTCAAGATCTCTTCGTTTATTGATATTTTCAATGCTCATATCCGGAGTTTTGCTTAAATTTTACGTATTTTAAAATGTCACTTATGTTTTTAGGTTCTTGAACAGTTGATATCACCTAAAATTAAACATTTATAATCATTTGTCATGACATACATTTGAAAGTTTCAATTTAAACAAAATTTAAAAGAGTATGTTGTTCGTTCTAAAAAGTATCTAGAACTAAATGTAGCTTTCCCATGTAATTATAATTTAAATAAATAAATAAGCATCGTCTAAGAAAACCACTGTTCAGATTCTATATGTTTGTTCCATATAAATTCCATGTGTTATCAGAGAGAGATCAGGAAAAGCTGCAAAAGTGCGAATCATTTTGATTCCCTATTATTGTGGAGATCAAATCAAAAATTTCTAAACCTAGATGCTTTTTCTTTTTTAAGGCTTAAAATGATCACGTTAAAATGATCATTTCTAACACAAGATTACAAATGTTCATTTGTATTTAATGCTTTTGGGACTATATATGTGTTCGTTTGGGTAAATCATTTAAACTTTTGTTAGCAAATATGTCGGTCTAAATTTAAACACAAGTTCTCACCGAGAAAAATAGGCGTAATAATTAAGCTATAAGCCCTAGCTTCTAACCCTTTTTTTTTAACGGCCAACTAATCAACTGCCGGGTACTCCGTACGCGGCCCCCAGTGGCTAAAGTATGCCCAAGCTGGCCACTAGTCCAGACGGACGGAGCCCCTAGCCCACAAGCCATCAATTCCCAGGGAAAACCGACCCAAGCACCCGCCCAAAGGCACGACGATTAAAGGCCGGTGAAACCGGGTGAGATCAAGAATCGAACGCAGAACCTGGGTCTCCAATCACTTCCTCCAAACCTTCAATACTTTAATATATTCATGGCCTATAAGCAAGGTTGACTACTCGATCTCCGTGAGAATCCATGACGACACCCGATGTGCAGGAACCCCGTGGAATGGGTAAACATTCGCCCCCACCAGAATCGAACTTGGGATAAACTCCAAGCTTATGGCATATCGCTTTGGAGATGCATATATATAGCAATCTATCACTTTAATTTAGTTTTATAAACGGATATATTAAAGTATTGAAGCTCAAGAATTTCAAATAATAAGCTCTTGAGAACCACAAAAGAAGAAGACCAAGAAATGCAAATAGGTTTCTAACCAGAATTTGTACTCTTAATTTGTAGCTATTGGATTAATAAAACATCTTTGCATGAAGTATGTAGTGATCTATCAAGATTAACGTACAAGATCAAAAAGCCTGAGTTCTAGTATGATATTTAGATCCTTGTTGGTTTTTACCATAAAGAATTATGAAAAAATATATATTTTTAATTATTCAAAATAAAATCATGACAACTTCATATTTGCTTTGTGACTATGCTAGATAATCCTTATGGGTTGCTTTAATTACGTGGAAAATATTTCAAAGATAAGCCATTCTATATATAATTAGAGGGCATATGGTAGTTTGTGCACATGAAGAAATTAGTTAAGCCACTTAGAACATAACCCAGAAATGAACATTGTTAATCAAGAAAGGTTTTGGAGTATTATTTATATTTATTTTTATTATTTAATTAGTACTTCTATTAATGGACATTCCATTTTCAGCATGGTGAAAACACTTGAAAAGTACCACAGTTGTAGTTACGGATTACTCAAAGCCAGCGAACAAGAAAATGAGACCCAGGTTTGTACGTTTATAGTCAACATAAGATACACACACACATACATATAAATATATATAAATACAAATATATATATATATATATGCACACACATATATATATATATACAGAGAGAGAGAGAGATTTATTATGTGAAACCCGATTTTAGAGGGAAATCGTTAAACTATTTATAAGCCATATATTTGAAATCTTGAAAATACATATGTTGTACACAGTAAAACACCTTAAAAATAATCTGTTTATCAAAACCCTGATTTTTTTAACTTTAATGTGAATCACGTATTTATTTTCAATATTTTAGGAAATTTTTCAATGGGGGTCGGAATCTTTTTTAGACGATTGTCTGTGGTTAAATATTTTATGTTTTGGATCGGTTTAAATCAGGTCAGGTCACCCAAGATAAAACTAAATTAAATCACATATATAATAAAAATCACATCTTATTGATTATGTTAATATGATAAAATTGGTTTTTTTTGACAAAATTAAGAAGAAAAATATTCAAGTTAATAAATTTGAGATTTAAAGATGGCGAAGGTCAAAGTTTCTTTTAAAATTGTTCCTTATAAGTTAAATATAAAAATTATATCCAAAGCAAATTCTCATCATGTTAACAAGTTTGGAGGCCACATTAGTATACAAAATTGCTTTCAAGAAAGAAATAAAAGAAAAATGACATCTAACAAATACGTAAACACAATCACAAAGTATGGACAAATTCTAATAAAATAAAGACAAAGCTAAATTCAATATATTGTTGTCGAGAAAACACCTTTAAACAAAGTTTTTATTATAAAAACACAAATTTTCTCCATGGTGGGCGCCAAATTGTTTCGGATAAAAATTAACAAGTATAACTTTTAGCAAAACTGAATTATTAAAGTGGGGTTTTGTGCTTTACAATCAGAAATACTGCTTATGCGTAATTTATGATAAATTCATCCCTGAGGATACCTAGGGATATTTGAGAATATGAAACAGAAAATAGTCAAACACACGAGATTTAGACGAGGAAAAACCTTTAATCCCTTAGGATTGCCGGATAAAAACCTCGGAAAGTAACAAATGTCACTCTGCCTAATTTATTAAAGTAAATATAAATAAAATACAAAGAAAAAACACAATGAAATCGATGGTAGTCGTGTATATAATTTTGTGAAGTAGCTAAGTGTATTGTTGTGTTCCTATTATTGATCATTACCTCGGTATTTATACTATGATTTTACAACAAACAGTCATTATAGCTGTTCCAGTTATTTCGGCATCATTCCTTTTGTGGACGAGTCATTCAAAAATAGTGTCGTTGAATCCTCGTAGTCCATGATCTTTAATAAGGACGCCTGCTAATTTCTCCGGAATTATAGCTCAGTAAGTTGTAGACTCGTTTGACCTACAAACTCAACATTAAGTCAAATATAAACAGAGATATGAGTTAAACATAATTATATCCTTAAATATACTTAAATATCCTTAATCTCGAAATATTTTGGGTAAATTTTGGTGCTCAACAATGGTATGTGTAAGAAAAATAGACAAGTGATAATTATTTTTGCATGATTTTATCACGTAGACATGAAATAATCACGCATAAACCATTTAAATGATAATTTTATTGTTGTTTAATAACTCTGCATAACTCCATTTGTATGACAAAGTGACGCAAAAACAATTAATGTTTATATGAACAAAACAATAACTTGTAATTACACAAAATATCGGGTTTTTTTTTTTCTTTGAAGCTTGATGTCCTCAACAAACTGAGCCATTGATGAATAAATAATTATGGTATCTAGAATAATCCCTTGGACATCCGTTTCAAAACCATGCGACAGTTCTTTCCGAAGAGTTTACATATAGGAAAATTAACAAACTAGTCATTGTTGACCATCTTTTTACCAAACTAATCACTTAAATTCCAGCGTCTATGACGCCGCTTTATACGCCCATTTACACGCCCTTTTTCCGTACTTTTTGTAAACATACGGGCCCACATGTTGGCGGCTTTGTCGGGGTCTAAATGGGTGTCTAAGACCCCTTTCCTACCGACGTCTTAGACGCCGCTTTAGACGCCACGTTATACGCCCTTTTTCTTTACTTTTTGTAAACATACGGGTCCACATGGGCATCTAAAGTGGCGTCTAAGGCGACGTATAAGACGCCGACATGTGGGCCCGTATGTTTAAAAGGTACAAAGCGTCTAAAGCGGCGTCTCAGACGCCGGAATTTGATTGATTATTTTGGTAAAAAAGTAGTCAACTATGACTGATTTGGTAATTTTCCCTTTATATATCCCAGGTATGCCTGACAAAATGGGCGGGTTGGTTAACGAGTTAGAATAGGTTCGGGTCATGATGGGTGTGGGTCAGAACGAGTTTTAAGCAAAATTAGACCGGTTCTCAATTGATTGTTCGTAAAAAACATCAATTTAGTTTAACTTAGGATGTATTATAAGTAAACAAATAATCTAGTTGAATAATTTTTAGTGATTTTCTTATTAAATATGTTATTAATCATTCTTAAATGTTTGAATCCATTACATTTACATATTTTTTGGTTACCCATCTTGACCCGCATTGTGTTTAGATGCTACCCATCTCAACCCATTCAATAGTATGATGCTACCCATTTCAACCCATTATACTCAATTATTTACCCAAACCAACACATTTCCTTTGATATGGGTAAAAATTGCCACCTCTAATCCTGGTCCTAATATTGATAAACTAGTGGAGGATTATGCATCATATCATTTATACCATCTACTCATCTCCAATTGTTGGTGTCCTTGGCTTATTATCCGTATCAAGAAGATATAATACCTCACACTATCATCTTTCTAATCTCACAGTTAACATCTTCAAATGACAAAACAAGTCCTATTTCTGAAAAATTAGCGTTTTTAAATGCTAAACAAATTGACCGTTTGAGTGAATTTATGTGGCAAGGGAATAACCATGGGCGAAGTATAGAAGGGTCCTGTTTTTATTGCAAGCAATGCCAATTTTTTGGATAACGCGCGGTTATAATTTATTAACTTCTTTGATTAATATTGAATATAAAATCTATATGGGTTTGTAAGTTGTAAAATGGAACTAGTTTAAGAACTGTTTTCGCCGTAAGATATCAAATGACTATCTCGCGAATAACTTGATAATTTAAATAGAAAAAAATTGTCGATAACTTTGACTCGGAATCTATAATAGATGAACTGAAAAATGTTAAAGGTCGTTAGGCTGAGCTATAATCCTCTTTTCAGGTATTCACCCTTACTCACACATTAGGCTAAACATTTAGGTCTTTGTTCATTAAAAAAAAATCTACATTTTATGAAGTTGTATGTAAAATCTCAATTGAACTAATTTCGATAAAGACACTTATAGCTTTTATTGTTTGGTTCAACCCTGCCCGAATCACCGACCTGAACATTTAACCTAAGACATAACGATAGGAAAACATTTTGCGGGTTTCGTAAATTTTCGCCTCCCCCATTTATTTTTTCAAGCACCGTAAGTAGGAATAATTTGAAATTATATAACATAAAAATGGTTTGATCAGTACAATTACCATGGATATCTACGTCTAAAGTCAAGTGTTGAGATTCTGCAACTCACCCAAAGGTATAAAATCAATTCCTAATAGTTTTGACTTCTTTAATCCCTCTACAAAGTCATTCTAATTGCATACTTTAATTGATATATGATCGAAGAAACCTTCTTGGAGAAGATTTAGCTGCATTAAATGCTATAGAACTTGAGCGAATCGAGAATCAACTTGACATGTCTTTGAGGAAAATCAGATCAACAAAGGTACACAAATATATGACGAGTCTAGTTTTTTTTTTTTTTTTTTTTTTTTTTTTTTTTTAACGGCGAAAGTCTCAATCGTGTGAACCCACTGTTTCCAGGCCATGTCACCAATGTCTAGTTACCTGAACCTTTCATGAGCCACCACAACCAACTCAGTAGGAAACCATACTGAGAAAACCCCCAACCCCCCTCAGACCATTTTTTCACTACAGGATTGATTTGAACTCAAGACCTCATATTTGAAATAATTTTGGGATACTATTGAGGCAATGCCTCATGTACATGATGAGTCTAGTAGATTTGCAAAACCTTTCTTCTTTCTTTTACATTTATATTTTCCGTTTAACAAAACTATACTTTACTAGTAATATAAATAATATACTTTATTTATAAATAATATATTTTTTACTAAATTTTACTAGTAATATAAATAAAATATTATCCATATTAATGATATTTATTATTTATATTAGTAGTTAAATCTGCTTTTTGGTTGGCTAAATAAAATTTTAGTTTATTTTTTTTTATTTTCATTTTCTATTTTTTCTGGATAAATTGAAAAAATAAAAATAAATAAAATTCATATGTAAAGATAACTTCTTGTCGTTATATTCTTTTACTCCTTTTCCTACAAAGTAACATAAATTCTATGTATTTAATTTTGTCCCTTTTGTTGATTAATTTTCAGACTCGATGCATGCTAGAACACATTGCAGAGCTCCAAAGAAAGGTATGTGATCATGAATGTAAAATCCGTACACCACAAAGATGAAAGAATTGTAGTCATATATTATGTCTCCTATTTTTTGTGCGTTGTATATATTTTTTACAGGAGCAAGTTCTTACTGAGGCAAACAAACAGCTAAGGAAAAAGGTAATTATACTCCCTCTCCCCTTAAATTCTTTAGATTCCCTTGATTGAACTAAACATTTTTTTAACAGCCATATTATCCTACTCCTACACTACACACAATATTCCACTCTTGCTTGGATTTGAACCCAAGACCTCCTTTCTAAGAGGCAATGCGTCTATCAAGTGGGCTAGTCTCACATTGACACTGAGAGAAATGAACTTGCCATTTACATTTCTTAAATGTCTAGTAATTTTACGTATTAATTATAGGGAAAATTCTTAAAATAGACATTTGACCAAAACGATTCCACAATTTCCCTTTTAACATTCTAATAAAAAAATGTCCACTCTCTTTACGGGCATTGTCTAAAAAACAATAAATCAAATTTAGCCAAGTTTACTTTACAGGTGCCAACGCCTATAAACTCAGACGGACGTATATACATTTAAATTTTTGGCACAGGTGCTAACCCACTTTGATCGGACGCCCAAATAACTGTACTTATACATTGGCGGACACCTATATCATCTGATGTAGGACTTACTAAATAGGGAGACACCTTATGTTAAAAAAAGCCTATACAGTACTATAAAATCCAAAGAAGCGGACGCCTCTACAAAATCCAAACAATCATTGCAAAATTTCTTAATTTAAAAATTGTATGGGCGAGTGAGAAAATCAAGAATTTGTTTACATGTATGCGCATCCGTCAGAGTTATGGGCGTCGTCGTCCGCAAAGGATAAATGGTTAAATTTGATTTTATGTTTTCGTAAGTAGTGTTTGTATATATACAGACGCTGGCGCCCATAAAAAGAGTGAACATTTTCTGGTATTGAAAAATCAAATCGACCTTTTGGGAAAATTTTTGGTCAATGTCCATTTTGGGAATTTTTTCCTTAATTATAACCTTATCTAGTTAGTTTTTAAACAAAATATCGAACAAATTGAACTTCCTGAGTATCATCCAATAGTAACATAAATATTTATTATTTTAACATACTTTGTGTATTCCTTATGAAAATTCTATCACGAAATTTCTTGAGAAAATATTTTAGCAACTTCTAAACGCATATCCATCTTGTTACAAACAAGTTGTAATATACTTCTATTTCTCTAATATTGTGTTATTGTTTCGTAAAAATTCACTTGGGAATCGAGATATTAACCCTTTTAAATCTAAAAGTCTAATATTTCTATATTGGCTAAGCTTTGTGCAAGAAAAATGTAGATTTGATTGAGCCATGCGTGCATTATGTTTATACCACAAAAAATGAGTCATACATTTTGCTTTGGTTATTGCTTTTGCGATCTGAAGGTTGTGTATATCAGATTGCAAAGCAATTTGGGCCCTTTTGGACCCTATGCAAGAGTTAAGTTAAGTATCGTGTACATCTCTTATAAGTTTCAATGCCAACTTAATGTTTCGTAATAAAGAGTTCTTGTGTGTAGTTGGAAGAAAGTGATCACGAGATTACAATGAAAATGTATGAAAGCGGGTCACAAACCATCCCCTATAATCCTCTTCCTACACACTTCCATGAGTTCATCCAAACTCAAGGATTGAATACCAACATGCACAAAAGGTTCTGATTTTACCCTCAAAACAGACAAACGATCATGTACTCCACGATCGACTAACACTGACTTTTGCATGTTGTTATTTTCTTTAGCTTCAACGGATTGAGATACAATCCCATCAGCTCAGATGAGATGATCGTTGCTGGGGTCGCTGACAACAATCCTAATGGATTGTTTCCAGGTTGGATGTTGTAGTGGAAAAATGATAACCCATTACTTACAATAACAAACTCTTTTTGTTTGGAATGAAATGGTGACATTCTTTTGGTCGTTGAGAGGGTCGTAGCCATGGATCCTTAATTAGCATTTATGCACTTACTTAAGTGATTGTATGTGCTTTTATGCATTCAAGGACGAAGGTTCCCCCTCTTTTTTTCGCCAGTAGTGTTAATATTTGGACCGTAAGGTAAATTTTTTTGAAAAATAATAGTTTCGCCCCCTCTCATTTAAAAAAAAATAACACGAATTGGATTTACATATGCTTCAAAAAGAATTTACAAGTCAATTACACTTGAAAAAAATACCCGTTCTCACATTTAATATCAAATCTCCAAATTTTTTACCCTCAATTTCCCTCCCTCTCATTTGTTCCCTCATTTCTTACAAATTGGAATATTTACCTTATCTCCCTTCGTTCCCAACACTAAAATCCTCAATCCCCTCCTCAGCCGTTCAAGTTTGACCCAAAGACTGCCACCGTCACATCGACCAACCGGTGACGGCCCTTCGTCTCTTCGTCACACCCTTGAGGCCTTGACCCTTCGTGGATTCCTCCCTGCGCTCGCCGCACGATGCTCGGTTCCTGAGTCACCACTCATCGCTCACGACCGTCCCTGTCTCCCTCTGGCGTCCAACCTGCTCAGTGCTCATGGCTACGGCTAAGTGGCTCACCGAGTCACCACTGTCCACCGCTCCTTCTAAGTTCTAAGTCAGTAAGGTAATCAATATATCATATCGAGCAATTCAAAACTCTCAAAGGGTCGTCGAGCGGAATTATAATTCTTTGTACTCATTCTTTTAGTTTTTTCACACATAATGATAATTATTTGACATTTTTATTTTATTGTTTGACCCGACTTGACCCGATTCAATGATCCGAACATTTAACCCAATTAACCGAGACATACAGGTCGATAGCAAAAAAATTTTTTTGATCACGTTGAGCTTTCACCCCCTATCATACAAGTCAAGCTCCGTCACTGTATGCATTCTCAATTGACACTGATCTCGATCTGTGAAGCAGGTTATGCAAATAAAGACAATCTTTAGATCGAGTTCAATGTTTGATAGCTATTTTATTTAGTTTTTTTTTTCATCACTGATATCGAGTTACTTTTTTTAATTGGCACATACATGTGCGTGGAAGATCATACCTAGCTTGGATTCCTCGTGGAGTTGGTTCATTCCCGTTAATTCGGATTATGTTCACACTCAAACACAATCTATTCAAAAATAGTGTTATTTAGTGATTTTAAATGGTTTTAGAGGAAAGTTGGGATTGTATTTGGATAATAGATGATCCGCTTGTGCTTTCACCGGACTATGATGTATCCACATGTATGGCGGTTTGGGTGGGGGTGGCTAGATCCTGACCGATATTTTTGATATTTTGCAATCACTCTTTTTAAATTTGTATAATCGGATTGGTGATGAAAAATTAAACGAAATTTGTATTTATTTTCTGAAAAATAGTTATTTAAGAAAGTCTTCTTGTATGACATTTTGGAAACATATCAAAAAATGAAAACTCATACAAAAAAGTATTTTATATATATATATATATATATATATATACTGTATTTTCATTATCATGAGTTGGGGGACTCATTAGAAGCAGTCTCTTGATTGCAATGAGATAAATGTAAGACTGTCTACATCTCAAACCCTACCTTAGATTTGCTAATAGAGGTATATACTGAATAGGATGATGACGATGATCTATTTTCATTATGTTTTTTTTATATGAAATTTAGTCAAATTATCTTATTTACATGACCCGACCTAGCCCAAACTGACGTAAACATAATAGAAAAAATTTTATGCCTTTAATGAAAAAAATTTCTTAAGTCCACTACCTCGAAGCCAAAATGGGTCAACGAAATCTGTCTATGCGAAATGAAGAGTACACCATCCCACAAACAGACCACCTCCTCCATTCGTAAGTCACCGACCTTACTTCATGAGTCACTAGTGACCACTACCCTTGGGGTCATTACATCAGTCACCGGCGACCACTAATCTTGGGGTTTAATGTGTGTTTAATGGGTCCACTGGTACCAACACTAGACAAACTGCAAACAGTCCGTCTGTTGCTCCCATTTGCGGTGGGTGCACCTTCACCACACTGCTTTCCTGGTGAGTAGTCGCATTTAAAATATTTGTTTGAACAACTAATTTTTGGATTACTGACGAATCACTGTAATATCATTGTACCACTAGCAATACCACCCGATCATATCCATCATCAAGTCATTTGTGCTGTGAGAAACTCAATACTTTTGAGAAAACCCCTTGTGAGATTTGAACACATAACCGACCATTTAGTTCACGAGCCTTCTCTATATAACGCACTTTGAACCATATAAATAATGTCGCCATATTTTAAGTGTGAATACCACGGCGGCCAATTCCAAATCATGTGTTGGATAATTATTTTTAATGGATCTTTGGTTGCCTTGATGCATAAGCGATTACCTTGCCTCTTTGCATTAGCACACAACCTAAGCCTGAATATGAGGCATCAGAATAAATCACCATGTCCTTTGTTCCTTCAGGTAATCCTAAAATCGGAGCCTGGGTTAATCTCTTTTTATGTTCCTCAAACGCTGCTTGTTGTGCATTTCCCCAGACAAACTTTGCCTATTTCTTAGTTAACTTGGTTTAGGTTGATGATATTTTCAAAAAATCTTGTATGAACCTCCGATAGTATCCAACCAATCCCAAAAAGCTTCTTATATCAGTAGGTGTCCTCGAAGTTTTCCAGCTGACTACTGTCTCAATTTTTGTCGGATCTACCTTTATTCCTTCTGCAGTCACTACATGTCCCAAAAATTGTACCTCTTATAGCCAAAATTCTCATTTGGAAAACTTGGCATACAACTTTTCTCTCTTCAAAGTTTCCAAAACTTCTTTTAAATGACATGCATGATCTCCCTCATTCTTTAAATAGATTAAAATATCATCAATAAACATAATTACTGATCTATTCAACATAAGTTGTCTTGGGAATATCCTTCTCTCTTACCCTTAATTGTTATAATGATTTATAATTTGATTACTCTTAAGATTTTAAAACAACTTTTATCAAAAATTTATAATACTTTTGAAATTAAAAATAACAAAAATTTTATAAAATTTTTGGATTTGTCCAAAAGAATATTTAATCTAAATATCTTTAAAGTATTTCATTTAAAAAAATATACATTATGTTTACAGTTTAAACTTAATTAATATTTATATTATATTTGGTTTCCCTTAAAAATAAATATGCAGTGGTGTAAAAATAAAAAAAAAATGATTTAAATGGTTCAAAAAAGAAAAATAGACACTAAATGTCCCAGAAGGGTTTCGAACCCGAGACCATTAACTCAATAAGTCTTGATCTTAACCGCTGGGCTGTGGATGTTAACATTGATAATGCCCGTTTCAAAATGTATCTATTTACATCTCAAATCTAGCGGCCGAATGCTATGAACCCTAATCCATTTTCGATTCCAATTCGATTGGTATGATGATTGTGAGCCTCGAAAATCATAGGGCTTTTGTTCCTATGATTAATACGAGTAGAATGATATAAGTCTTACTAGATTTGTTTCTGATGAGAGGCCCCGATCTCGGGTACGTCTCAGAGTTGGGTTTATATCATCATCTCATAGTACTTAAACCAAAACTTTCATAATAAGCAGCGGAAATTAAACATTGTGTTTCAAAAACATAAATACATGTAAATGTATGTATCAAAGCATTCTGGATTACCAAAAACCACTTTATCTTTTGGATGAGTGCCACGAGCCCCTCCATTCCTACTTACATGTTCATCAACCTGACATACATACTAAAAAGTCAGCTTTCGCTGGTGAGTTCTAGTTTAATTAAAACTTTGTCAGGATAATATGGTAAAAACCTTATCATTATATAACATCATTACATTCACATTGACCATAAACCATATCACGTAATCATTATAATCGTCATAATCATAAGCATCATCATACAACCACTGTCACTAAACATGACCAGTGGGCTTATGCCGACACAAGGCTCCATGTTTATAGTCCGATCGAATCCATGTTTATAGCCCGATCTGCTCCATGTTTATAGTCTGGTCAACTCCATCTTTATAGCCTGATCGGCTCCATGTTTATAGTCCAATCGACTCCATACTTACCCCGTCACGGGTACGGGAACAACATCATACTTACCACATACGAATATAGGAGTATCGTTCATATCATCATATCATCCTTAACACGTCAGGGCATCATAGCATCGTAATCATGTCATGCTAGAATCATATCATCATATCAACATAACCTCACAGCATCATTAACATGTTCTTCTAGCATCTTACTATCATGTCATTATGTCATCATAACATCATAATCATGTCATGCTAGAAACATGTCATCATACATCATAACATCATAGCATCGTCATCAGGTTCTTCTAGCATCATATCAACATATCATCTTAGCATCATAAACATATTATGCTAGCATCTTATCGTAACCATATATCATCATAACCTCCTAACGTCATAACATCATGTTATATCGTACTAATCATCATGCATTCATCATCATAACATACTGTCATTCATTCGTTATCATACATCATCATGCATTTATCATTCTAACACATTATCATGCATTCACCTTCAATGCGCATCATCATAGCATATTATGGTAACATCATATAGCATCATTGTTGCATGTATGTCAGCCCAAAACATAGTTACACATATCATGTTTAAAATAGGGTATCTAGAACTCACCTGTCAGTAGTGTAGCTCTTCTTTTCCTAAACACGGTTGCCTCGACTAGGACTCAAGAACATACATCGTTACATCATCTCATTACATTTCATTCTTAGACTTAGAACTTATTCTAAGTCTTCATAGTTCATTTAACTAGCCTCCCGTATCTGAAAAATCCTTGGTTCTCGAAATCCCATAGTATTCGAAATACCAAGTTCACGAAATCTTTAAGTATACGAATCATGAGTTCAAAAATTATTTAAAGTACACGAACTTAGGGTTCATGAATTGGGGTTTCACAAACTAAGGGTTCATTAACTAAGGGTTCACGAACTCAGCAATGGTTCGGATACCCTATTAGTGTATTTTTCGTGTACCTTTACGAATACTCATCTTTTCTGAATAAAACATCTCAGAAAACTTATCCAGGATTTGAGGAGCTAGGTATAGGTTCCTTATGGCTTTACCAACGTATTGGAACATAAAAGGAAAGAACTTTATGCATAAAGGCATGACCTTTTTGCATATTTTCTTTTTGTCTAAAAATCGTAACTTTCTCAAATCAAACACTTACAAGATGTTTGATGATCCTTCCTGTAGCTTCCCGTGCGTTCCTTCTTCCTTTTGAGCGAGCTACAACTGTTTCTTGAAGTTCTCGAACAGCCCACTTCGACTACTTGAGAGAAAGTGCTTCCAGCCAAAGGTTAGCACTTTTCCCAAGGCATTCATATATGTAGGCTAGGTTCAAGAACTGGTTCACAAAAAGGGAGTTCACAAAGCTTCAATTCGTGTACTTTGATCTTCATGAACTTGAGTTCACGAAATAGTTTCGGTTACTCCACTGTTTCGTGATCTTTTCATCTAGTTTACCCTTTTTCATTTCTTTCCTACAAGTTAATTATCCGTTACCCATTCGTAAGTTCAAATAACTTGCATAGAAAATTTTGGGGTGTTACATCCAATTTAAGTTCAGAGCTTGATTCTGATTCGAAGCTTCAGAGGTTCTTAGTGTGAGATTTTTAGTTCTGTGGTTTCGGAATGTATTCGCAAAGGTTCCAGTGACTTTAATTTGATTCTTATATCTGTTTCATACGAATTTGAGTTACAACTACTCACGTTGGTTCTGTTACAGTCAAATAGGTTAAAATGATGTTAAATATGTAATTGATTGTGCGGTTTGGTTCGAAATCACATTAGAAACGTATATTGGTTACTGATTTGAATGTAGAAACGCATTTGAGTTCGTTCTGAGGTTGAACTGGTGTGAACGTGGGTTGAACCCGTGATCGGTTGGAAGAGATGATAAACTTCGTGAATTGGCAGAAAAGGCCCTTATAGTTTTGTATGTTTTACACATTTTCTATAAGTTCTCACACACACACATTCATGTTTTTATCTTTTACACTTTTAGCCCTTATCTTTTAAAAGTTTGTAAGACTTTCTATTTGTTACTTTTATTTTTAGAACCTTTATAAAAGTTTAAAGTAAAAGTTTATATAATTCTAATATTCTTATTATTTACACAATATTATAAAAAACATAAACTTAGATATATTATATTATTACTATATTATAAATATGATTATGATTATAGCAAATTTAAACTTGTTTGTTTATATATGTTTGTTTATAAACATTGTTATTTTTTTTATTATGTTTAACACATATAACAAATTTTACAAAAATTTAATATTCATATAATTTTAATATAAATGTCTTGTTTTGTTAAAAAGGATTCAAATGTTATTTTGAATGATCATAATTATAAGATTCGGAATCCCCTGAACCTTAGTTTATTTAAATCGAAATATAATTACTTTTAAAATTTGTTTAAGAAAATTCCTAAGGTTACACTTTAGGAGCCAATCTACATGGTGCTTTTGCAACCGACTGTGCTCCCGGCACCAAATCTATTTGGAATTCTACTCCTCGTTCAGGAGGTAATCCCATGAGGTCTTTTGGAATTACTTCTGGATATTGGCACACAAACGGGACGTTGCTCAACTCTTTCTCTTTGATTTCAGCATCAAACACATATGCTAGGTAGGCACAGCATCCGTAGGACGTATTTTTGTGCTTTGATCATATTTATTATTTTCAATCTATTACTATATCGTTCTCCTTTAACTTTAATTATCCTACATCAGGGGTTTGTATTTGAACTACTTTTTGCTTACAAACTATTTGTGCATTATTTCTAGCCAGCCAATACATCCCCAACACCACATCGAACCCTAACAGGCACATAGGGTATAACTTGACACTTAATTGGTGTCCTTCTAAATTTATAACACAATCATTGATTAGTCCTAAAATTTTAGAAGTCTTTCATATGGCCGTTTCTACTTCAAATGGGTGAGTCAAAGGTAACTCTGGCTTATTCAAAAATTTACAGAAAGTACGAGAAACAAAGCTCCTACTAGAACCGGAATCAAATAACATGTTAGCAGGCACTTGATTAATCAGAAATGTACCAGATAAAACTTTTTCATTCTTTCTGTCTTCTTCGGTGGTTATAGTAAAATCCCCGGCCTTGCCACCATAAGTCTTCTTCCTATCATTCTTTCTAGGTTTTGGGCAATCAACAATATGATAACTAGTATCACCACAGTTTTAACACCCTACAACTTTGTTTTCAGTACAGTTGGGGGCTATGTGCCCAGTTCTCCCACATAGAAAACAGGTTAACAGATTTGTGTTGCCCTCTTGGCATCTACCTCTATGGAATCTGCGACACTTACGACATTTATTACCGTTGTCCCTCGTTATCTCTTCTTCGCATTCCCTTTCGTGTTTTTGGTATCGTCGTTGACTTCGGATACCTTCCTCTTCTCTCCTGGAGATTTTCCTCCTTCTCCATACTCTTCAATATACAAAGTTCTGCTAACATCCACCGTAATTTGAAAGTTGGATGGAACCATCGCCTTCAAAGTCTTTCTAATCTCTACTAGAAAACCTTGTATGTACATTCTAATTCTCACATTTTCCGGGTTCACTAGTTGTGGTAGTACTCGAGCCATTTCATTGAACTTTGATGTATATTCCTGATGCGTTATTCCTGAAGCTTTCAAGTTAGGAAGGTGGTTTCCATTCGATCCAATTCGCTCTGGGGGCAAAATTTCGAGGGTGTTAATAATAAGTAATGGGTATATTATTATAACAAATATATATATATATATATATGATCTATGATCGGTGTCGAAGTATCAACCAAAAATAAGAGTATTTACTCAAGTCCTACTACCCAATTAGATAGGAAAGTCGGGTATCGATCGATGAGAAGTCTAGTGAAAATTACTTTCAACACAAACTAATTAACTACTTGCAATTGAAAAGTAAACTTGAAAATGTTGAATTTAGGTTTTGAATTAGAAAACAATTAACTTGAACTGAAAACAAACGAATTAAAACAAAAGAGTTGTAAGCAATATATGGAAAAGGTGATCACTCCAGGTTTCGAATTAGGAAGACAATTAGGTTTTCATTAATTTGTCAATTGGGAATCACATAGACATGATTCATGCTTTAATTGATAAACATGTATGATTTTGAGAACAAAGCAATGATCTTGTTGACAATCGATAACTAGACCGATGTTGTTGACTCGATTGATTACTAGTTCTACAAAAACAATGATTTCTAAAAGACTTTAAAACCCAATTCCGTTAATTACCCCTTCAATTATACAATGATGAAAAGAAAGCAAAATCGCAAAATCAATCAAAAATCGTAATCGTTTAACAATCAAGAACTATTGAATCCACAAATCTAAGAAAAATGAATTCAATACCAATGTTGAACAAATCAAATAACAAAACTAATTATCAAACCTAATTCTCCACCCAGAGATGATCACAATCGAACTAGCCGGACATCCTCAAACTCGAATCTTCACAATCATTGATCATAGGCATGATTTGATCTTTGCTTCTACGAATCCGGATGATCTTGGATTGATTTGGATGAGTTGGAATGCCCAAGAACGCCTCCTTTTTGCCCAGAAAATCGTCCAAAAAGTGTTAGAAACGAAACCCTAAGATTAGGCCTTAAATATGGGAAAGATTAGGTAAAAATCTGAATTTTCCGGCCGTCGCCGTATGATATGCCGGGCTCGGGCGTATCATACACCCAGTATGGTACCCTACGCCCAGAAGTTTCTGCCAACGCTGGAATTTAGGCGTATCATACGCTGGCCGTATGATACACTGACTTGGCCGTACCACACGCCCAAAATGATCTCACTAGTGGCTTCGTCTCGTCGAGAAACTCAGTTTTCATATATTATGGGCCCCGTAACTCCTCTCCTAGCCTGAGTTATGTATCCGCAAAGTTTTGGCCTTCCGAGCTTCCTGTTTTCGCGCTTTTGCTTGCTCGGCTTATCTTCTAACCAACCAATAAGCTCCCGAACACGTCTTTAAACACTTTACACCTGTAATTCATAAACCTACTCAAAGTAAACGTGTTTCGGGCCGAAAATCGATAATATCATGCTGTTACGCATCAAATGACACAACTATTCACACCTTCATGACATCCCCACACTTGTTCTTTGCTTGCCCTCAAGCAAAACTCATCAAAACCATCCAACCATCATAATCAAATACATTTCCCAATTTCCCCGCCAATTCTTACATCAGGTTCTAGATCATAACCAAATCACAAGACTTACAACATTACATAGTCTTACATCGTGACAAGTACAAACAATTTTTCAAGCAAAACATGAAATAACCTCTAACTAGACCTAACATGCTTCAAGTATTTCACATAAATGTATTGCACCACTCACAATATTCTCTCCACTCAGTTTAATTCTGGACTAGTCATAATGTACTAGTATATATGTGAACTCTCAACCAAAAGTGAATGACCGTCATCATAAGCTTGTATTGCAATCATACTTCCACCGAATTGCTAAACCATACACAAATCACGAGGACTTAACGGGTTGCAATGAAAGGCTAGGGTTAAGGTCGGTACAAGGAATTTGATGGTGACGACAAAATAATGGGAATTCAAGAATATTGAACCACTTACAAGCTCAACTTACCATTATACTACAATGACTCTTTTTGTTGCTTCATATTGAGGTCATTTGACCTAATATTCTGCTTTTTCTCTTTTTTTCTTTTTATTTATTTTTGTTATTTTTTTTTCATTGCTACATTTAAAAACCAACTACACAACTTGTGGATTAAGACTTTAAGGCTCAACAAACAATTAGGCTAATGATCAACATGGTTTCTAATGGTTGGGTTGAAATTAGAAATTATCACAAACAAAAGGCTAACGAAACAAAGGTGAATCTTAATGCCTCCATCATTTTTGTGCAAGTTCTAGCATACGATATCAACACGCATTGCAACACAAGTTCTAATTTGTTATACACTTTGGTATCACTCAGAAACAACCAACACTAAACAAAGATATTATAATTACGGCTCAACTCTCACAAAAACAGTGGGTAAAAGGTTGACGACACAAAAACATTCATGTGACTTACAATCTAGCATGTCACCCTAATTAGTCGTTCTTCCATTTATGGTTTCTACAAAACACTTGCCACAACCACTATCATGCAACTTAAAGACTCAAATATGACCAAGAACCTAATTCAAAACATTAACGGGTCAATTGTTGATGATTTACATTGAAAATTTTGATTTTCAAGCCCTTTGAGTTTACTTGGAGAAATTCAAAATTTTCCAAAATTCAAAAATTTTATTCATTTTCACCCCCAACATCCCCACACTTGAGATACATTGTCCCCAATGTATGGTTCACTTTAAAATTCAACCCCAATCATACAATCATCTCTTCAAAACCATTAACTAGTGATGAGGGAAAAAAACATGGACCTGATCTTGTTGTCCTCGTGATGTAGATAATGCGAATGATGCCATATTGACCTCGAATCTCCATGGGTCTTCCCCACACTTATTTCCAGTAATGTTTGTGGCAGGAACTCACCAAAACAAAAAAATTAAATGCGAAAACACTTAAAAATAAACAAACTAACTAAATAAAATCAATACAAACACATAAGTTGCCTCCTATGTAGCACTAAGTTTTGTTTACGGTCTTCAGCCAGACCATACCTACTACCACTCAAGGTGGCCTGAAAAGGCTATCACCTCCTGCATAGCCCACAAAATCAGGCTTTCGTGACTCAGGTAAATCTTCCCAGGTTTCCCAGTTGGGTCCAAACATCTTTAACCTTACTTGTTCTTCATCAAACTCCAGAGATTTAGCTTTCTTCTCATCCTTCACCCTTCTCCATTTCGGTATCCACCGATCATCTTTTGATGCCCCTTTCTTCTCAACATCTTTATCTTCCTTGATTTGTTCTTCCTTTGCAACTTCAGACCCATGCAACACAAAACACTCCTCTTTGGTGTTATCTTCCTCAGAAAGGAAGTTACACCTATCAACAATGTTTGCTTTTGAGCATTCATCCTTAACAAGAGGTTTAGTAGCAATATCAAACATGTTAATCTGCTTTTCCCGGCCACCAAACCTTAACCCTAAAGTCCCGTTGGCATAATCAATCATAGCATGTGCCGTGGCAAGAAAAGGTCTACCCATAATGACTGTAGGATGTGTGTCTTTGGTACTTTCAGCACAGTCTAAGACCAAAAAATCAACTGGGTAGTAAAAATTGTCCACCTTAACAATTACATCAGTTAACATTCCCTTAGGAAGTGTAGAAGTCTTATTAGCTAACACCACAGTAGTGTCAACTTTCTGTAGACGACCAAAATCATATTGGTCATACACACTCCCTGGGAGAATGCTAACACACGCTCCCAAATCCAACAATGCCTGACCAATTTGAAAATTCCCAATTTGTATAGCAATCTAAGGAATTCCTGGATCTGGAAGTTTAGGTGGCAATTCACCCGACAAAACGGAATTTGTATTCATGGTTAGCTCAACTTGATTTGGTATCTTATGATGTCGTTTGTTAGTGCACAACCGTTTCAAACACTTAACATGGGCAGACACTTTCTTTATATCATCAAGCAATGGTAAATTAATTTTAGCTTTTTCAAAAATTTTCCACCTCTCATCTCGAGATGGGTCCTGCTTTTTCAAATCAATCACATTCACACCATTAGTTGAAAGAGCACTTACAACATCGACATGAAGGTTCTTTGAGCCTGAGCCTTGATGTGCTGGATTCACCTGTGTGTCACTTGGAAGTGTTCCATGATTTCTTCTCGCCAGCTCCTCTGCCATCTGTTCGACTTGCTTGTTCAAAGCATTGAAGGCCTTGTCCCGCATCTCATTTTCTTTCTTCATCTCTTTCAACATCTCAAATATGTCATCTAGCTTTGAAGTTTCAGAATTAGATGTTTGTCCACCTTGCTGTGAAGGTTGGTGCCTATAGGTGTTTTGAAACCCTTGTTGTTGATTCCCTTGATATGACTTTTGGTAACCTCCCTGATTATTGGGAACTTGGAAGTTTGGATTCATTTGATTTGCAGTGTTACCGTACCTGAAGTTAGGATGGTTGCGCAGTCCCGGATGGTAAGTGTTGGAGTTCATGTCTCCATACACTTGATTAACTTCCTCGGTTGGACCAAACTGCACTGAACACTGACTAGATTTGTGTCCAAGCTCTCCACATCCACCACACACATTAAATACATTTTCTGATTTGGTGGTATCCTTTCCCAATCCAGCCAACTTTGCCATCTTCTGTGCCATTGCTTCTAGTTGTTCCTCACTTAACTGTGCAGAGGCACCATTAACCGACTCGTGTTTTGATCTTTTGTTAGATTGCTCTAACCTCTTTGAAGTAGCACTTATTCGTTCGAGCATGTCCCAATCCACTTGCACATGATTGTACAAGAACGTACCATTGCTTTGGGAATTGATATCCCGAATGTCCTCAGATGACATTCCATCATAAAAAGAAACTAATAACTCCCACATGTTGATCCCATGATGTGGGCATTTCCTCAACATGTCTTTGAATCAGGTGAAGGCCTCATGGAATAATTCTCCTACTTTCTGTTTGAAATTTCTAATAGCAGCCCAAGCTTCAGTTGTCTTCTTCATTGTATAGAACTCAATTAAAAATTGTTGCTGCATTTCTTCCCAAGTAAAAATACTTGCTACTGGTAGTGTAGAAAACCACTCCTTAGCTCTATCTTTTAATGTAAACGGGAAGAGAATTAACTTAAC
The DNA here is from genome assembly GCA_009363875.1 of Mikania micrantha. Lineage (NCBI taxonomy): Eukaryota > Viridiplantae > Streptophyta > Magnoliopsida > Asterales > Asteraceae > Mikania > Mikania micrantha. Next base: position 80,865,597 of record CM018691.1, on the reverse strand, counting down.
TTCATCCGCTGAAAATCCTTGGCTAACTGTGACTTGACAGAATTGCTCGAACTCTTGCAAGTGTTGATATGGTTCCTCAGTGGCTCTTCCATTGAATGTAGGCACGGATGTCAATACCGCTGGTCTTACCTCAAATGATCTACCATGCCTAACAGGTGTGACTACTGGTGAGGAATTGGTAGTCAAAGCAGGTCGGAAGTGTAACAACTGTCAAAACTCGATAATAAATTGTAATTTTATTTGGATCAACTAGGACCAGTTAAGCCAAATGAGGCCCACTAAGATCTGAGGCCCAAACTAGGGACCGGTCTATAAAGATAAACCATTTAAACCTACAAACATTTCTTAATGAATTGTTTTTTTATTATTAATGCTTGCGAAAGAGAACAGACAAAGAACCGATTCACGTTCGGTGATCGGATATTTACAAAAGGTGATAATTAAATTCTAAACCTTATATAATAATAGTAATGATATTATTATTATTATTATTACTATTATTATTACTATTATTATTATTATTATTATTAAACTTAAATTAAGGAGACTGTTTAAAATGGTTAAGCAGTTAAACGGACCGAGTTAGGTTATTTAAACTTGTTTTTTCGTCAGATAAATTCTTAATGTACGGACTAATTAATAGGTGTTTTCCAATGTTATTTGTAACATGTTCCAGTCATGAAAATAATAATTAATAGTAATAATGTAACTCGAACGGATTATTACGCGAGTTATACACGATTTAACGCAGCGAACTTATTTATTTAATCCGAGAAATTTACGTGACAAATTAAATATTTTAGAAAGTTCCGATCATTCCTGATGCTTTTCGGTCTCAAAATAATAATAACGCAAAGAAACGTGGCTTGAACGGGTTTGGTACGCGACTGATGAGCGAATTTCACACAACACGAACTGATCTAGGGTATCCCCGTTCACTCAAAACCCTAATTATATAATGAAATACACCACTTTTGCCCCAAAACAATGAGCAGCCGTCATACACCAAAACACACACTTATGTGTGTGTTTTCCGATGAAAGAAAGGAGTAAGAAAGAGGCAACCGACCTCTTCTTTGGCGCAGGTTTAGGCTGGCCGCCGGCCACTCCACCTCCGGAAACCCCTTTAGCCCCTCGCCCAACCTTCGGTCACCTTTGTCCTTTCATTTGTTCCAATCGAACACACACAAGCACAGACTGTGTGCGTTTGTGCTGTCACCCGATGGTGAACAACTGGCAGAGAAGAAACCGGCAGCCACTTCTCAGCTCCGGCGACGCCATGGTGGTCCTCACAACTGACGCACCTTAACCCTTGCTCCTCTCTCTTCCGGCGAGCATCTTAGCTGGTCAGCCACGTCCCACCACCACAACCCCCTGCTGTGTCTCCTCCGACTATAGCTTTGGCCAGCAGTGACGGCAACAAGATGGGCCTCACACCACGTCTCTCTTATAGATCTCTCACCCTCATGTTCCTAGCCACAACCACGGTGCTGCACTCGACAAACATAGGGATGGAGACGAGTTGGGTGTTCAAAAATCGTAAATAGAAATGGGTGGAGACCTGATGGATCAGTTCTGCCAACAAATCAGGTGAGAACTAAACCTGTAGAACTCGAAGCCGTGGAGCCTTGGGTGAGTTGCTTGTTTAAAAACCAGATCTAGTTAATCTCCATGGTTGACCACCTTAAATATTACTCATTTTGTTCATATCTACAAATGTATGTGAGCTGATCATTGTGGCTGATGAAGTTATTGGTGATATGGTGATTTTAACAGGTCATATCTGGTGATCCAGGAGTTGTTCGGGTCGTTCCCGACACTTCCGACCCTAAACCAACAAAAGTCAAACCTAGTTGATTTGGTCAAGCATGGTCAACAACGAGCAACGAGTTCTCGGATGAGCTCGTGATGCAAAAATGAACCCGAAAATATATTGGTACAAGAATCGAGCTTCTGGTTCTCAAAATGAGTACGTGTACGCGAAACAACACGGAAGGTATGCCCGCACACTAACCTGTAACATATTATCGTATCTCGGGTGTTATAAGAGTTATAATCACGATTAAATTAAACGAAAGAAACAAATATATATATATATATATACATTTATACACACATATATAAAAGATTATAACAATTATAAATCAATAAAAGTGCATAATTCGATTTAAACGACGAGTTACTTTAATGAATCGAGTGTTTAACGACATCGAGATAATTGAGATGGAAACATTTATTATAAACGAACGTGTAAACCCGAAAACGTGTTATTTGTAATAGTGAGCAATTGGATTCTTTCAAATGTTTGGGATTTAAATTTATAAACGAACTACTTTCAAGAAAATTCAACAAAAGAGTTTCAAGTAATATATGTACATATTTCTAAACCGACGAAGTGTATTGTGATATTTATATATTTTAAATGGGTTAAAAGCTATAAATGAATTCAAACATACGTATCTAAACAACAATGATTTTACAAAAAGATAAACACACGTATGTATACATAGAAACGCTTCTATATATTTTGATACACATACGTAAAATAGTTTGATTAACTCGAATAATTAACTAACTTATCATTTGGTATAAAATATAATCATACCTAGGAAATTTCTAATAAATGTCCATTACAAGTAAGGGTACCGACTAAAGTGGATGTTCGATTATTTTGTATATATATAAAGACACACACACAGAGATATATATATATATGTATGTATGTATGTATATATATATATATATATATATATATCTCAATACCAAGCTAATTATTTGACAAGATTAATGAGCAATAATAGTAAATATCAAGCCTTGATAATTCAGATTATGCATGTTAATACTCAGACATGAAAACTATAATCACATTTGAGCAAACCAATAAAAGGGTATTTCTGCAACCATTGCAATTAAACAATATTGAATGAATCAATCAGAAGTCAACTAAATCAAGTCAAGTGAGGACGCTTTAGATCACGTATGACATTGTGTCAAATAGACACATACAACAAGAGTACTGTTTATTGATACACATTGATTTACAAACAGGACCTCGTATTTTATTTGATTGAGAAATGCTATACTATATCAACAATACATAGTTGACTAGCACTGATGTGCTGACTATGGTTACTCAGACTTTGGTTATTACAACACATGGACATGGGTTCCATTGCAATATACACAGTGAGTATTCGTAGCCCATTTTACTTTTTCCATATTTTGGGGGAAATACATGCTACAATACTTTACTTTTACTATGATACAAGAATTCTTTTATTATATTTATGCACATACTTCTCGAGGTATGTTGCATGACACAAGAAATTAATATTGCATGAGACAAGAATATATCACACTAAATGCCAGTATCCTACACAACCATTTAACTCAGGGTTTCGAGTCGATGGATTAATATAAGTTAGTACTAGCGGGGCTTGACAAACCTCCATTCATGATTTATGAATGTTATATTTCCACCAAGAACTAATGTTCTCGTGATAAGACATTTGCAAGAAAAGGGAATACAAGAAGTCGATAGGTATGGTTGTGGACTCATGTAGATTACAAGAAATCGCACTTATGATTTTCATATTATTCTGGCAGTATAACATTTTAGGATTGCTATCCTACAAGATTTTGATTGAAACATTTTACTTGCTCTTTGAATGACAATCACTATTATTTCAACAGTTTGATCAAGACATAAAACCTACAAACTCACCAACTTTTTAGTTGACACTTGTTTTTGCATGTATTTCAGGTACTAATCTAAGGCTAGTTATGGACCTTACACTTAAGTAGAAGAACTAGCATTCTCATATTCAATGAGTTCTCGATATACTGTTCCGTCGCATCTCCCGTGTTTCCGCCGACGGCGGGGGGTGTGACAGATTGGTATCAGAGCCAGTGGTTATAGAGAATTAGGTTTCATTTACTGACACCTAGACTATAACCGTAAACTTTAAATTGTTGGGACTTTAGAAACTTTAGTAAGATCTGACTTTATGCAAACGTATTTTGTTCGGGAAACTGTTTTCCTTAAAGAACAACACATGATTTAATTGATGCTAATAGTTGTATTAAGAAATGAAAACATTAAGTTAGCATCACTACACTACTATTTCACTGGTAATTGCTTCTTCATAGATAATGACTCTTAGTTAATAGATCCTTACTCATATTACACAACATGTCTGAGAGACCTTAGAGTAGGGACTAACTAGACTACACACAACATTATTGCTCTGACATATCATTCTCACTTGTAATCATTGACTTGATATGTTGCTACTCTAGAAACAACTCTGACACAACTTACAAGTTAAGTTGAGTACATGTCAAGTTGCTGTAACATTTAACAAACCCCTATCACCAACACACACATACTATATTGGTGAGCAACAGACACATGACATCACAAACTAAACATGGTCTGAAAAACTCGATAAAGTCCATAATGTTGTCGGACCGAGTAGGACATTTCAGATTTCTAAAATCTCAAAGTTGTACTAACATGAGATCAAACACGATATTTCTGATTGCTGAAGGCAGCTTAGTGAAAAGACATGACAAATGAAACAACTTGCGAAATTATTGGATTTGAAAGTTGGAAAGATTGAATGAATCAACAACACTATAAGATCAGAAGTGATTATACGGAGTGAACAACAAATAGACGATAGAATACAAGAACAACACATTATGACTCATTATGGGAGATTACTAGAGTGATCAAGCAAGATAATTGATAGTTACACTTTGTACTGCGTAACTATGAATTATGTTACTTGTGAATTCTGGGAAATCCTATTGTGATGATTAGTGTTAACATTTAATGATAAGTTTGGTATTGCAAGTACCAATGTCGATTCATTTGAATTGAACAAACACAACCATACATTTTGGTAACTAGCTGAACGTAACTATTCATAGAAAAACAAATTTCTAATGATGCTATAACAATGATACTTTTTAGACTTCTTTGAGAAGGATATGACAACACTAATAATGTCAAAACAAATTCTGGCATGGGAACTTATTCAATTGATCATATTGCTCTCATTAAACTCCCGACACCTTAGTCGTTGACTACGGTAACTATTCTAAAAAGCGTAGACAAACCCATTAATGCTTGAGAATTTTAAATCTCATTGGATAAGTGGCATCATATTTCAGTTTGAATAATACGAAAATATTATGAATCCTAATGGCATGATGCCTTAGGGTAATTCATTTCCTTTCAAAACCATTCTGATAGTCTTAGTAGACTCCAGTTAACTGTATCTCTTATATCAGACAATTCCTTGTATTACGTTCCTCTCAAACAAGACATTAAACATAATTTGATGCTTCTTTAGAAGGATAAATTAATAAGCATTGAGTGCAAATAAATAAATTATTACAAAAATTTGTACGGGCTTATCGCGTAGACATGTAACCAAAGACATAGTATACTCATGTACCTTCTGTAAAACTCTATCTATTTCCTTATGAAGTTATTGTCAATAGTTAATGTGACACCTCGTGTCTTGCTATCGTCATAAGTTAATTTCCTACTTGAGTACAAGTATTACACTCTTTATCAACCGAATCAATGAGATTAATGTCAATCACTTGATTGATATAACAGTGACATTATCAAAACTCAATTAAAGACAAATTAGTGACACGAGTGTCACAAACCACGCATGACTAGACACAATGTCTATTGTGTACATTCCTTGCGATCAATGAACGAATCGTTAAACTTAATTTGGTTTGAGAATGTCGCCTTGAAAAAAAAAGAAAAAGAAAAAAAAATACACATCACTAGATCTCTTTCAATGAGGAAGAACTAATGAATTTAAAACTACGCAAACATTCTTTTGTCCTTGGACAAGCTAGACTTAATAGTGTGGCGTCATACCTAGACCTGGAGTCTAGTGCCCACTACACATTTGAAGCAGTATACAAGACTCTCAATACAATGACTTGATTAAACAATCGTTTAAGATTTAGTTACCTTAACCTATGATGATGGTAATGATTTACCAATGCTATAAACATAAGTTATGATGATCATATTTTCTCACATCAAAATAAGTAATGAAATTAAAGTACAGTTGGATTAGGGAAAATGCTAATGGTAAGACACCTTAGTATAATTCATTAACCTACTTTAAACATGTTGTCTTCATTGTCGGACATATACCGATCGCCCTAAAAGGCAACTAATTATACAAAGTTCAATCATTGAACAAACTTGGAAACTCTCTATGGGTATCCTACAATCGACAAGAATGCTAATGTAAAGTTCATGTAATCCTTGATCATGACATCAATCAGTGAACCACGTGAAAATACAAGTAACGTAATTGGTACTGATTACAATACGATTCAAACAAGAAATAATCACCTCAACACTAATATTTTCATCTTACATAGTCATTACCGAATGTTGCAAGCATATACTTGTGACCTACTGTTCGATTCAAAATGACTATGAGTACTACACACTTTCTTGGTTATTATACAAAGAGTAGTACTATCACTTTGATTCAAGTGATAGTATTTGGTGTACTACAATTCGATTTAAGGAAAAGGAGCGGCTTGACTATCCTAAGCCTTCGATGGCTAGATACCCCTACTACATTATATGTCTTCAATAGTTGAAGAAATCATATTCTATATCGTATACAACCTCAAATTCAAGAAAGATACGAACATGAAACTCTAATATGATAAAGGATGACACACTCATCCTAAAGTTCTCTTCATTTCATGTTCTAGCTAACATTCTCGTTTTGGTATTCTCTTTCTCAGTGATGGAACAAGAGCTATCATTGAAAAATATAGGTTAGTGAGAACTATATGATAAGGATGTGGTTCATCCATCATATCATGATGTTTCACAAATAGTTAACTCAAACATTGATCGTGTTGGTTTAGATGACTACATCGCCTATGTTAAGTCATCCTGATCAACATACATTTTAGAGACAATTTTGACAAATGTTATAATCATGTCATTCACTCCCAATTGTTTGAAACTATGACATGAATAACAAGACAAGCTCTATCTAGGGACAAACTTACTATTTTCATGATGAAAAAAATAGGGATCTCTCATAATGTGTACCCTCCACATTCAATCCGTTATCAACATACTCTCAAAGTTAAAGGTGTGTGACAACGATGGTCATCATCACACTTTGAACTTCTTAAAACTTTTCTACCTTATAGAATTGACTTATAAACCCCGAATTAGCGGTTCACAATCACAAGTTGAAGAACAAGTTTTAGTCGGGGCAAAATTCTCTCAATCCTCAATACATAGGGTATAATCAAACTATGAATAGTGGGAAAACAAAAAGAAGCTAATAAATATTTTCCATTCATACAACCATGTAGTGAGTATTGATGAATTCAAGAATCATTATAGCGAAGGCTTAAGTAATGCACAAAGAATTTAGATAATCTTTAGAGAATTTCATGAACTGTTGATGGAAATTCACAAGAGATCTAGTGTTAATTAACAAGGACTTAATCCTGATTATGTCAAGAGAGCGATCAGGAAGAGAAATTGATTTAAGATTGGAAAGTGCCATGAATATCCAAACTCTGGTTTACACAACGATTATACTAGAACGAAGGATCAACCTGTCTCCGTTGAGGATTTTATTTTAATTAGTAGTTGCCTCTGCTTAGTTCGTATTCTTATCAAGTAATGATTAGCCCTGTTGCTTATGGGAAATTAATGATTTAAGTTCTCCCAATAATCGACTGAGTCTGAAACGGAATAACAGATTTTAAGAGCACAATTGATTGACAAGATGGAACTGTCGGAAATGTTTGCAGTAATTCAGTAGACGAAATCATGCTAGTCAATTAGCCATGAAATTGATGTAACTCATTTTGCCTCATATGCGATTTAATCAAGCATTTCTTAGCTTGAATTGGGCTTCTAGACAAGACGTCTAATACCCCGCCGACTTAAAAATAAATGTTACATGACGGATGTCGAAAGAGTACATTAACCGAGAGACTAGCGAATAACAGGATCTTAAAGGATCTCTCGTTAGTTGGAAGCTAATCAAGAAAAAGTGCTGAATAGAATACTTAACTTGAGAGGGTCATTATTTTATATAATTGACTAAAGAAAGTATTCAAATAAACTGATGGATATTCCTAACAAACATGAGTTCGGTAAAGAAGATTTTCGTCATTTCAAGATTAATCTCTTATAAGAGTTAGAAGAAGGTTGTAGCTCCTAAACTCTATGGAGCTAGCTCGTGCGACCTTTAAATGATTAACAAAATGAGTGATCCGAAGCATCAAGTTGCTATCAAGAGAAATGCATAAATGATGACATGAAGTCTCTTTAAAGGGGAGCAATATCTCATTTAACACTGTTTAGTGAAAATAACCTAATTGACTATTCAAATATGACAAGTTTAATTTAATAAAGGCCGCCAAACAACTTACCAATTTCACTCCTTAAGAGAAACCACTTACTGGTTGCAATAACATCTTCACAGGAATCATTTAGAAAAAAATCATGCGGACAAAACCCTTAAACTAGATCAAGCATCATGCAGACATGCGAGCTGAAGGAATGCTTTAAAAATGCCCAATTCATATACTCACTAGCACCATTTGCTAGTTTCATCATTTTCAAGAAACATATTTATAAGTAAACTAATTCACTAGACAACTAGACAAGATACAACATCCTTCCAATTAAGTGATATCAAATTTCGAGGATGAAATTTCTTAAAGGAGGAGAGACTGTAACAACTGTCAAAACTCGATAATAAATTGTAATTTTATTTTGATCAAACGGGCTAGGACCAGTTTAGCCAAATGAGGCCCACTAAGAACTGAGGCCCAAATTAGGGTCCGGTCTATAAAGATAAACCATTTAAACCTACAAACATTTCTTAATGAATTTTTTTTTATTATTAATGCTTGCAAAAGAGAACAGATAAAGAACCGATTAACGTTCGGTGATCGGATATTTACAAAAGGTGATAATTAAATTCTAAACCTTATATAATAATAGTAATGATATTATTATTATTATTACTATTAATATTATTTTTATTTTTATTATTATTATTATTATTATTATTATTATTAAACTTAAATTAAGGAGACTGTTTAAAATGGTTAAGCAGTTAAATGGACCGAGTTAGGTTATTTAAACTTGTCTTTTCGTCAGATAAATTCTTAATGGACGGACTAATTAATAGGTGTTTTCCAATGTTATTTGTAACATGTTCCAGTCATGAAAATAATAATTAATAGTAATAATGTAACTCGAACGGATTATTACGCGAGTTATACACGATTTAACGCAGCGAACTTATTTATTTAATCCGACAAATTTACGTGACAAATTAAATATTTTAGAAAGTTCCGATCATTCCTGATGCATTTAGGTCTCAAAATAATAATAACGCAAAGAAACGTGGCTTGAACGGGTTTGGTACGCGACTGATGAGCGAATTTCACACAACACGAACTGATCTAGGGTATCCCCGTTCACTCAAAACCCTAATTATATAATGAAATACATCACTTTTGCCCCAAAACAATGAGCAGCCGTCATACACCAAAACACACACTTATGTGTGTGTTTTCCGATGAAAGAAAGGAGTAAGAAAGAGGTAACCGACCTCTTCTTTGGCGCAGGTTTCGGCTGGCCGCCGGCCACTCCACCTCCGGAAACCCCTTTAGCCCCTCGCCCAACCTTCGGTCACCTTTGTCCTTTCATTTGTTCCAATCGAACACACACTAGCACAGACTGTGTGCGTGTGTGCTGTCACCCGATCGTGAACAACTGGCAGATAAGAAACCGGGAGCCACTTCTCAGCTCTGGCGACGCCATGGTGGTCCTCACAACTGACGCACCTTAACCCTTGCTCCTCTCTCCTCCGGCGAGCATCTTAGCTGGTCAGCCACGTCCCACCACCACAACCCCCTGCTGCGTCTCCTCAGACTACAGCTTTGGCCAGCAGCGACGGCAACAAGATGGGACTCACACCACGTTTCTCTTATAGATCTCTCACCCTCATGTTCCTAGCCACAACCACGGTGCTGCACTAGACAAACATAGGCATGGAGACGAGTTGGGTGTTCAAAAATCGTGAACAGAAGTGGGTGGAGACCTGATGGATCAGTTCTGCCAACAAATCAAGTGAGAACTAAACCTGTAGAACTCGAAGCCATGGAGCCTTGGGTAAGTTGCTTGTTTGAAAACCAGATCTAGTTAATCTCCATGGTTGAGCACCTTAAATATTACTCATTTTGTTCATATCTACAAATGTACGTGAGCTGATCATTGTGGCTGATGAAGTTATTGGTGATATGGTGATTTTAACAGGTCATATCTGGTGATCCGGGAGTTGTTCGGGTTGTTCCTGACCCTTCCGACGCTAAACCAACAAAAGTCAAACCTAGTTGATCTGGTCAAGCATGCTCAACAATGAGCAACGAGTTCTCGGATGAGCTCGTGATGCAAAAATGAACCCGAAAATATATTGGTACAAGAATCGAGCTTCCGGTTCTCAAAATGAGTGCGCGTACGCGAACCAACCCGGAAGGTATGCCCGCACACTAACCTGTAACATATTATCGTATCTCGGGTGTTATAAGAGTTATAATCACGATTAAATTAAACGAAAGACACATAAATATATATATCTATATATACACATCTATACACACATATATAAAAGATTATAACAATTATAAATCAATAAAAGTACATAATTCGATTTAAACGACGAGTAACTTTAATGATTCGAGAGTTTAAAGACATCGAGAGAATTGAGATGGAAACATTTATTATAAACCAAAGTGTAAACCCGAAAACGTGTTATTTGTTCAATAGTGAGCAATTGGATTCTTTCAAATGTTTGTGATTTAAATATATAAACGAACTACTTTCAAGAAAATTCAACAAAAGAGTTTCAAGTAATATATATACATATTTCTAAACCGACGAAGTGTATTGTGATATTTATATATTTTAAATGGGTTAAAAGCTGTAAATGAATTCAAACATACGTATCTAAACAGCAATGATTTTAAAAAAAGATAAACACACGTATGTATACATAGAGACGCTTCTATATATTTTGATACACATACGTAAAATAGTTTGATTAACTCGAATAATTAACTAACTTATCATTTGGTTTAAAATATAATCATACCTAGGAAATTTCTAATAAATGTCCATTACAAGGAAGGGTACCGACTAAAGTGGATGTTCGACTATTTTGTACACACACACACACACACACACATATATATATATATATCTCAATACGAAGCTAATTATTTGACAAGATTAATGAGCAATAATAGTAAATATCAAGCCTTGATAATTCAGATTATGCATGTTAATACTCAGACATAACAACTATAATCACATTTGAGCAAACCAATAAAAGGGTATTTCTGCAACCATTGCAATTAAACAATATTGAATTAATCAAACAGAAGTCAACTAAATCAAGTCAAGTGAGGACGCTTTAGATCACGTATGACATTGTGTCAAATAGACACATACAACAAGAGTACTGTTTATTGATACACATTTGATTTACAAACATGACCTCGTATTTTATTTGATTGGGAAATGCTATACTTTATCAACAATACATAGTTGACTAGCACTGATGTGCTGACTATGGTTACTCAGACTTTGGTTATTACAACACATGGACATGGGTTCCATTGCTATATACACTGTGAGTATTCGTAGCCCATTTTACTTTTTGCATATTTTGTGGAAATAAATGCTACAATACTTAACTTTTACTATGATACAATAATTCTTTTACTATATTTATGCACATACTTCTCGAGGTATGTTGCATGACACAAGAAATTAATATTGCATGAGACAAGAATATATCACACTAAATCCCAGTATCCTACACAACCATTTAACTCGGGGTTTCGAGTCGATGGATTAATATAAGTTAGTACTAGCGGGGCTTGACAAACCTCCATTCATGGTTGGTCGCACCAACCCCTAATTCATGATTTATGAATGTTATATTTCCACCAAGAACTAATGTTCTCGTGATAAGACATTAGCAAGAAAAGGGAATACAAGAAGTCGATAGGTATGGTTGTGGACTCATGTAGATTACAACAAATCGCACTTATGATTTTCATATTATTCTGGCAGTATAACATTTTAGGATTGTTATCCTACAAGATTTTGATTGAAACATTTTAGTTGTTCTTTGAATGACAATCACTATTATTTCAACAGTTTGATCTAGACATAAAACCTACGAACTCACCAACTTTTTAGTTGACACTTGTTTTTGCATGTATTTCAGGTACTAATCTAAGGCTAGTTATGGACCTTACACTTAAGCAGAAGAACTAGCATTCTCATATTCAATGAGTTCTCGATATACAGTTTCGTCGCATCTCCCGTGTTTCCGCTGACGACGGGGGGTATGACAAGAAGTGAGTAGTGGCACCTTGTGCATGTGGCATGCCTTGACTGTAGTTCATGGGCACTCCCATGTTTGGAGGAGGCATAGGGATTCCCGTCCCATAGTTCTGATTTCGCGGTCTTGGTGGTTTATTGAAACCTTGTTGTGGCGGGTAACCGTAATGTGGCTGTTGATGATGGAATCCAAAACCCCCTTGATTCAATGGTTGTGGATTTGGTGGGTAAGGGTTATGCATTTGTGGTGGTTGTGGTGGTGGATACCTGTAAGGATCATCATAAGCAGCATTAACGTATTGTAAGTTATAGTCACCACCATTCAAACCATCATCCCAAGCATTGACATTGTTCTCATTAGTCCCTATTGTGCCATGGTATTTACCTCCTCTCAAAGTGTTTCTCTCCTCAGTAGTATTGGTATGGTGGTCATCATTCAGAGGATGGTTAGGAGGAGGTACATGTTGAAATTGGGGTTGAGCAGGTGGTGATGGTAGTGGATTTGGGTTACCTTGTGGATTTTCAAAATTCTCAAACGTCGATGGTTCAAAATAAGAGTTTTCACTCAAGTCCTACTACCCAATTAGATAGGGAAGTCGGGTATCGATCCACGAGAAGTCTAGTGGAAATTACTTTCAACACAAACTAATTAACTACATGCAATTGAAAAGTAAACTTGAAAATGTTGAATTTAGGTTTTGAATTAGAAAACAATTAACTTGAACTGAAAACAAACGAATTAAAACAAAAGAGTTGTAAGCAATATATGGAAAAGGTGATCACTCCAGGTTTCGAATTAGGAAGACAATTAGGTTTTCATTAACTTGTCAATTGGGAATCACATAGACATGATTCATGCTTTAATTGATAAACATGTATGATTTTGAGAACAAAGCAATGATCTTGTTGACAACCGATAACTAGACCGATGTTGTTGACTCGATTGATTACTAGTTCTACAAAAACAATGATTTCTAAAAGACTTTAAAACCCAATTCCGTTAATTACCCATTCAATTATACAATGAATGAAAAGAAAGCAATAAACTTGAACTTGGAATCGCAAAATCAATCAAAAATCGTAATCGTTTAACAATCAAGAACTATTGAATCCACAAATCTAAGAAAAATGAATTCAATACCAATGTTGAACAAATCAAATAACAAAACTAATTATCAAACCTAATTCTCCACCCAGAGATGATCACAATCGAATTAGCCAGACATCCTCAAACTTGAATCTTCACAATCGTTGATCATAGGCATGATTTGATCTTTGCTTCTACGAATCCGGATGATCTTGGATTGATTTGGATGAGTTGGAATGCCCAAAAACGCCTCCTTTTTGCCCAGAAAATCGTCCAAAAAGTGTTAGAAACGAAACCCTAAGATTAGGCCTTAAATATGGGAAAGATTTGGCAAAAATCTGAATTTTCCGGCCGTCGCCGTATGATACGCCGGGCTCGGGCGTATCATATGCCCAGTATGGTACCCTACGCCCAGAAGTTTCTGCCAACGCTGGAATTTGGGCATATCATACGTTGGTCGTATGATACGCTGACTTGGCCGTACCATACGCCCAAAATGATCTCACTAGTGGCTTCGTCTTGCCGAGAAGCTCAGTTTTCATATATTATGGGCCCCGTAACTCCTCTCCTAGCCTGAGTTATGCATCCGCAAAGTTTTGGCCTTCCGAACTTCCTATTTTCGCGCTTTTGCTCGCTCTGCTTATCTTCTAACCAACCAATAAGCTCCCAAACACGTCTTTAAACACTTTACACTGTAATTCATAAACATACTCAAAGTAAACATGTTTCGGGCCGAAAATCGATAATATCATGCTGTTACGCATCAAATGACACAACTATTCACACCTTCATCAATATATATATGAAATTAATATAATAGGTTGTCGTATTACTATCAACAAAGATATTGAGAGTAAATTTGAATGTAGTGTGATAGTGATGGGTCATCAGTATAGTACTACCATAAATAGTAAGATTCTAACTCACATGAAATGATAAATAAAAGAAGTAAAAAGGGTAGGTACAGTGAGGGTATATAAAGAAGTCTGAAGAATACAATATAAAGATAAGATTTAGGGTAAAATGGTAATTAAATATGTACTATTTCGGGTAATGTGGACAAACACGCGGATCTTTTCAAATTCCACCCAGTTACCAAAATTAGTATAAAAAGGGGAGCCACATCACTTTACCTTCATTCCTAGCCAACCAAGTTAAGAAAAACATACACATTTCCATATTTCTTCTCCCAAAAACAGAGAAAACCCTGTTTTCTTCGAAAACAGGAGCTGCGACGGAGCTCCAAGCTTCACCGATCAACAGGGTTTGTTGTTACATGCCAAAGTTTCTGCCTATACTCCTAGGATCCTATCCCTGGGCTGGTAGAATTTTGATCTTTCTTCTACAGAACTCGCAGGATTACCCATTAATGGAGCAAGATGGGGGTTTGTTATTGCATGTCAAGGATTCCAACACCCTAGCAACTTCCTAGGACACCCCAAGGATATGACACCATATGGACGGTGGTTGACCGATTAACAAAGAGTGCACACTTTATACTTATTAGAGAATATTTCACTTCCAAGAAACTAGCGGAAGTTTTTATAAAAGAGATTGTGACGAGACATGGAGTGCCGGTGTAAATTAAGCCCAAGGTATATTGGACCTTTCACCATACTTGCGAGAGTCGGAGAAGTGGCTTATCGACTAGAACTACCAGAGGTTGCAGATTTCATAAGGTTGATCATGCTTAAATAACGGTTTTCATTGCAAGATGGCGTTCGGAGAACCATAACAGTTTACTTAACCATTAGTGAGGCAACACTAACACTACAAGATGTTAACATTTTATGGGATTTACCTATAAAAGAGGAACAATTATCTAGTATTGATTACTCATTTACTCATTTAAACTAAGGGAGTTGGTTAAAATGTGTGAAATTTTGATGAATTTAGACCTACAAACACTTATACAATAAGAGGAAAAATTAAATTTATGTCTTCTAAATCAACTTGAAAATTCTATGGCAATTTGACTTTTTGAAGTTAATGTCTCGCAATTTCCGAGTATATTATTTTTGGGTATAATTTTTTTTATTTTTATTTTTGGAATACTACATGTACAAATATGATGTTGACCAAGTAAGTTAGTGTCTCTCATTTTCCAGGTATATTTATTTTTTCTGTTTAATCAAATGCATGACCAATGGATTTAATCAAATGTGTTTGTCAAGTGTGAGTTTATTTTTAGAAATTTCAGAATATGGTGTTTTAAAATATAGTGTACGTTGATGCAAGAACATATGATACTTATATAATTTATTGCTAAATAATATGATTTACATTGTTGTAATATAAGTTTACATTGTTGTAAGTATCGTAGTTTATAAATTGTTGCCATAAAATAAATTGTTACATTATTGTAAATGGTTGTAGTGGTATGCTTTCTATCTTTTTTTTATGAGGTGTTTAGGTTCATAAATTGTTACAACAATGTGTTATTTTTTTCAAGTTTATGGGGTGTTTATGGACTGTAAATTGCTACATTATTTTTTTTCATTTACAACAATGTAGCATGTATATTACATACCGCAATGTAACATTTACATTGGCATTTCTATCGAATAATTGTAGTATTTTTTTTAAACTTTATGCAAATGTAGCACCTAGGTTAATGTAATTACTGCAACATGATTCCCCCCCTCTTTTTATAGTTTTATTTAATTTTGTTAAGCACCAAAATTTACCCGAAATATTTCAGGATTGAGGATATTTAGGGATATTTAAGGATATAATTATGTCTAACTCATATCTTTGTTTATATTTGACGTAATATCGAGATTGTAGGTCAAACAGGTTTACAACTCATCAAGCTATAATTGCGAAGAAGTCAGCAGGCATTCCAAATATAGATCATGGACTACGAAGACTCAGCGACACGATTTTTGAATAAGTCATCCACAAAAGGAATGGTATCGAAATAACCGGAATGACTATAGTGACCGTTTGTTGTAAAATTATGGTATAAATACCGAGGCAATGATCAATAATAGGTACACACAACACACTTAGCAACTATACAACATTACGTACACGACTAGCATCGATCTCATTGTGCTCTTTCTTTGTATTTCATTTACATTTACATTAATAAACTTGGCTGAGTGACATTTTTCACCTCCCGAGGTTTTTATGCCCATGATCCTAAGGGATTAAGGGTTTTCCTCGTCTAAATCTTCTTGTGTTTGGCTGTTTTTCTGTTTCGTATTCTCAAATATCCTAGGGATCCTTAGGGATATTTTTATTATAAACAGCGCGTAATAAATATTTCTGATTGTAAAACACAAAACCCCACTTTACTAATTCGGTTTTGCTAAAAATTATACTTGTTTAGCCAAAACAAATTTGTTGCTAATTCAATGTCATGACCATGTTACATTAATGCAACTCTTTCTTAATATGGACTCTTGTATAGTGTATATTGTATGCAGCTTCTGAAGGATTGACCTAATACTACGTACTTGTAAAGTTATGATGTCGATTAAGAAAGTTGGTGTCTCTCAATTTACAAGTATATTCTTGGGGCCGGCCTTCTTTTCTCACTATTGCGGATATGAAAATAATGGGAAAAATCAGATTTGGGAATCGTATTTTTTTTACTAATAGAAGTGTGGATATGATGTTGATCAGGGAAGTTAGTGTCTCAATTTCCAATATATATATTTTTGTTTAATCAAATGCATGACTTATGGATTTAATCAAATGTGTTTGTCAAGTGTGAGTTTATTTTAAGCAGCTTTAGAATATAGTGTTTGAAAATATAGTTTACATTGATGCAAGTATCTGATACTTTTATAAATTATTACTATAAAATATGGTTTACAATGTTTTAATATATGGCATACAGTGTTGTAAGAATTGTACTTTATGAACCGTTGTATCGTACTTCAAGAATGTATTGCAAAGTGTTTCATGGTTTGACTCTTCTTCATACTTAAGATTCTGAAGCATACTTGTATACTAATGTTTTAAATTTGATTGCCATTTCTTGTTACTTTTGTTGCTAGAATGGTAGAAGATTTTGCATTAGGTTAGTTTAGAGGGTTCGGTTTTGTATTATATTCTACCCTTGACCAGGTTTTTGTTGGCATAAAGGGCATCAATGGGAAGGTGAGTATGGTCATTATAAAGCTTTTGTTTTGTGTTGTAAACAAGCCAAGTCTAGCATATGCTCAAGTAAGGTCATTTTAAAGTTTTTTGTTTAGTTTTGTCTACTATTTTGGGTTACATCCGTGTAATTGTTTTGGTTACATCAATGTAATTGTTTTGTTTAGTTTTGTAACTAATTAGGCATTTGAATGTAATTTGCATCTAAGTAATTGTTTTGGCTACATCAATGTTATTGTTTTGTTTAGTGTTGTAACTAATTAGGCTTCTATATGTTAATTGGTATCTGAGCATTTTTTTTGGTTACATCAATGTAAAATTCTTTTTGTTTAATTTTATAATATTGTATATAAGGGATTCAATTAATCACACCATGTCATGTTAACTGGTAATGTCAAATGTATTCAATTAATTATACCGTGTTATATCTATGTAAAATCATAGTTTCATTTACATCAATGTAAATTTTTGTTTTCATTTGCAGCAATATAACATGTACATTACATCAATGTAATACTTAATTATATGATTTTTTTTATTTACCGTAATGTAACTTGTATGTCATTGTTTCTTTTAAATAATTATAGTATTTCTTTTTTTTTTTAATGAATTCCTCTTAGTTCAATGTCATGAGCATGTTACATTAATGTAACACTTTCTTAAATTATAATGATATCATGTTCTGTAACTAAATTAGTTTACACACAGATAACACACATCTAAACGTGTTAACAGATTTAATCATAAATCTAGGTTATGATTTACAAACAGAAGTATTAAATAATAAATACTTATTATCTCAAGTTAATAAACAAAAAGAAGAAATAGATAAAATAACAGAAGCTATAAAAAAATTAAATATAGAAGATATAAAAATTGAAAAGAAACATAAACCATATAAACACTGGTTACCAAGAAAATGAATAAAAGTAGATCTATACAAGAAGCAAGAAGTTCTACAAGTAATATAAATGATATAATTAGTTCAGAATCTTTTATAAACAAACTAATAAGAAAAGGATCATGTTCTAACAGTTCAAAAAATATACAACTAGAGGAAGAAATAGATGTAAACAAAAATATAGATTTATATAATAAAAATCAAATAGAAACACTAAATCCAAAAATATTATATCAAACATGAGTATTAAATGTTAATACTACATTAATAAGAAGTAGTAGAGAAGAAATACTAAGGGTAATAGACAAAACAATTACTATAGAAATATTCTCTCTGGAAACAATAAGAAAGATTAAAATTTCAGGAAAAAACTTTGTACACACAGGATTAATAGTTATAGGGATAAAAGTTTTAGGAAGAAAAAATCTAGGAACAAAATTACTAGCATTAATACTAGATAAATGCTGGAAAACATAATTAAATAAAGCAATAATTTCTGGAATGGAAATAGATCTTAGTCAAAATACAGTTTTATTTTATTGTACACGAGGAATTTTAAAAGATATAAATGATCTTAAAAATTTAAAAATAGCATTACAAACTAATGGATATGAAAAATACGAAGGAAATAATATAGTAATAAGTATAGGAGTACTAGGAAGAGCAAGTAACAGATCAGAAATGAATTTTAAAGTTAGTATAGAAGGCATAGTAAATACAATAGCCTCAAAATCAATACAAATGATATAAACCTATAAAAATAGATCCTGAAAAATTAGCAGGATTAGAATGGAAAATAAATGATATTAAAGAAGAAGAAACAATAACATTAATACCAAAAAGAAGTTATTTATATGAAGGAATTGATGGAACACAAAGCTTAAGATTTACAAATTATAAAGAAGAAAACATAACTGAAGAAACTAATAGTGAAACACAAAGTGAAACACAAACACACTATAATTATATGAATTTAATGAAGATGAATCAGATACAGAAGATTTACCAATTTATGATACAGAAGAAGAAATAGAAGAAATAAACTCAGAATTTATAAAATTCGAACAAGAAGAAATGGATTACAGTTTACTTGAAGAAGGTGAGTTAGTTGATGAACCAATATTTAATAACGAGGAAACAAATAAAACTATAGAACAAATAATTAATAAAAAATTTGCAGAATTAAATATACAAGAAGAAGTAGATGACATGATTATAGAATGCATGATGGATATACAAATGACATATGAAGAAAGTTATAATAAATTACAAGAATATTTTAATTTACCTTTAGTAGAAAGTATATCACAAGGAAAAACAATGATTTCTGATTTTTATAAAGAAGAATATACATTTATGGATCCAAATTTAAGAAGAAAGAGAAAAACAGAATGGGGTACAGTAGGAGATGATGTAGAAGAAAGAGTAGGAAGAGAACCATGGGAAAAACCATCGGTTAATTATCAACAAGAAGATACTAGTACAGGAAGAGGAAACATATTACCAATAGGAAATATACATAGTAAAAGTATGTTAATATTAGAATTACAAAAACCACAATTATGGATCGATGAAATCCTAATTTGGGAACAAACAGTAGTAAGAATGTGGGAAACAAACAAAAGAGAAAGCATGGATATGTTTGCATATTTAGAAACTACATTAGGACCAACTACCCTAGGAATATGACAGAGTAAAATGAATCAAGATCCAAATGAAATAAACAAATTAAAAGCCTTAGGAGAAAATCCTTATAATTTTACATCACAGATTAGAACTCTTCTTATAGGAGTAGATCCAGCAAAAAATAATACATTAATACAAGATACAACAATAAGAAATTTAGAACAATTAAGTATAGCAGATATGAAGTATATAAATGAATTTACATTAGATTTTACAAGATTATTAGGACAAACAGGACAGGCTATTGATGATAATTTATGTGATAAATATTTTATAAAACTACCAGGAGATTTAGGAAAAAGTATACATGAATCATGGAAACAAAATTATGGACAACAGAAAAATCTAGGAATAGGACCTAGAATAACATATACATTTGGAATATTAGAAGAAAAATGTAAAGAAGTATCTCTACAGGAACAACTAAAAAGAAATACATACGCATTTTGTAAAACAACAATGTATACACCACAAGCATATGGGTATTACGATAGAAAGAAAAAATTAAGAAAAAGTAATACTTATACGTTTATTTCGAAGATGAAGCGAAACCGACGCTTCTACGCGAAACCGAACGAGACCAAACCGGATAACTAAAAGCCATTTAATATGGCGGAAACAAAAGAATATAGACCTTATTATAAAAACAAACATAGATATGTAAATAAACCAAAAACAAGAAAATGTAAATGTTTTATTTGTGGAGATGAAAAACATTTGGTAAATAAATGTCTAAATAAATATACAGAAAGAAGTAGTTTAATAGAACAATTAAATGAATATGAAATAGAAGTATTAGAAACTGATAATACAGATAATGAATCTATATATAGTATATATAATGATGAAGAAAAACCTTTAACAAAAATAACATACACATACATGAATACAGAAGAAAAATGTAACCATGATTGGATACATAGAAGAGGAAATAATTATATAAAATGTTATAGTTGTGGATATTATCCTAGTATAGAAAAAAGATCACAGTGTAATATATGTTTTATAGAAATATGTTATTTATGTTTAAAAGAATTATATAATATAGATAAAGAACATAATGAACATAATATAGAAAATACAGAAAATAAAGAAGTATATATAGAAAAAATAGAAAAACTAGAATTAATGACAGAATTATATAAAATGAAATTACAAATAATTGAAGATAAAATATAAAATATAATCCAAAAGAAAAAAACAAATACAATAAGAAATTAATCAAATGTCAACTGAAAATGAAACAACATATATACAAATTCAAGGATCAACTAATATGATAAATATCCAATGTAGATTATGGTTATATACAAATAAATTCATAGATTTAACTGCATTAATAGATACAGGTGCAACAAAGAGTTTAATATCATATAGTCTGGCACCAATAAAATATCATACACAATTATCATATAAATTAGTAACTAGAATAGTAGAAGACCGATTGATATCTATAACACACTATTTAGAACCTACAGGAATACAGTTTTTAGATTTCTCAGGAAATTACAGCATAAAATATGATATACCACAAATAAATATAAATCCACAATATATAAAATCTCAAGATTTTGTTCTAGGATTAAACTTTATTTTATGACTAAATGGAGCAATAACAATAACAAAAAATTTTAAAACTTTAAGCAAACATATATATAGTTTTCCAACCTCAAGATATACAAATACTTCTACATTTGCAGAAAAAAGAGGTGAAAGAGGTAATCTTGAATTTTTAAAAATTAATCAAAGAAAAGAATTATTACAGAATGAAACAACAAAATTATTAACAGATTTTTTAAACCATGAATTAGAAAAAGAAAAAGATATAAAAAATAGTATAAATCATCCAATAGTATTACATTTAGAAAAATAGGATTAATAGGGGAAGATATTAAAAAATCAAAGATAATATATATTTGTAAATTCAAAATAAAAAATCCAGATATAACAATTAGAACAACAAATATTGAATATAGCCCTTTATATAAAGAAGAATTTAAAAAGCAGATAGCAGAAATGATAGAACAAGGATTGATTAGAAAATCAGAAAGTCCTCACAGATCAGCAGCATTTATAGTAAGAAATCATATTGAAATTAAAAGAGGAAAAGCAAGGATAGTATATAATTATAAAAGACTAAATGATAATACAGAAGATGATGGATATAATATACCAAATAAAGATAATCTAATCCAATTAATACAAAAGAAAAAGATTTTTTCAAAGTTTGAATAAAAATCAGGATATAATCAATTAAAATTAGAAGAAAATTTTAAAAAATGGACAACGTTTACATGCTCAGAAGGACAGTTTGAATGGAATGTTCTTAGTTTTGGATTGAAGAACGCTCCTTCAATTTTTCAAAGATTCATGGATAATATATTTCTAAAATATGAATTTTGTTTAGTATATATTGATGACATTTTAGTGGCAAGTGAAACAGTACAGGAGCATGAAAAACATCTGCAACAGGTTTTTGAAGAAATAAAAAGAAACGATATAGTCATATCAAAAAGAAAAATGGAATTATTTAGAAAAAATATATCTTTTTTAGGGTTAGAAATTGGAAATGGAAAAATAGAATTACAATTACATATTTCTAAAAAAATTTTACAATTCCCAGAAAAATTTGAAAATCTAAAACAAACACAGGCTTTTAGGTTTAGTAAATTATGCTAGAAAATTTATACCAAATTTATGAAAATTAGTAGGACCATTATACAGCAAAACTACAAAAAATGGACAAAGGTTTTTTAATAAAGAAGATATAGAATTAGTAAAAACAAATTAAAGAAAAAATAAAGAAAATTAAGCCTCTAGAATTACCATTAATAACATATTATATAATAATAGAAACAGATAGATGCAAAGAAGGATGGGGAGCAGTTTTGCTTAGTAAACCTAATAAATACAGTTTAAAAGAAGAAGAAAAAATTTGTGCTTATGCCAGTGGTAATTTTAAATTAAAAAATAACTGGACAAGCATAGATTTTGAAATATAGGCATTAATAAATTCTCTTGAAAAATTTAAAATATTTTTACAAAAAGAATTCACAGTTAGAACAGATTGTGAAGCTATAGTAAAATTTATAAAAAATGATCAATGTAAATGTCACACCCCCAATTTTCAACTAACGGAATCATACCGTTTGGGAGCATGACAAACCAGGATCTCAGATCATTAGACATAGCGAAGACCTCTATATGAATTTTCAAAACATACTGTCATCTTTAAAACAATACATCAGAGTTTTCAAAAGTTGCGGAAGCGTTATAAAACCAATAACAGTTGTAAAGTAAACATTACAAAACAAAATACTTAAATGTTCAAATTCAAATATTCAAAATGTTTAAAATGCATGAGACTCTATCTCCTAGTCCATGCCAGCTTTAACGCGCGCCTTAGCGTCCTGAGAAAACATGTAAATCAAGTCAACACAAAGGTTGGTGCATAACACAGGTTTTAAGCATTCACAATGTTCAAAACAACAGTTTGAATAACAAGATTGTAGATAACATAATCACACATGCACAGTCATGATAGCTAGTCATATAAACTATTTACATAAGTGTTCGACACCGAAGCTGACGGATTGCCATGCTATAGCATGTTTTCGCCTTGCCACTATTGTCTATCACAACAATAGTAAAATTGTGTTTGGTCAGTCAAACACCTGCGTAGATCCCATCTACCAGGTGAGGTTTGTCAAACCTAATAGATCTATTTCCAACTACCACGCTTTGCATTACAGCAAACTAAACGGTTCGAGGTGTGTAAGGACTTTCAAGTTGATATGTTTTCACATAATGTAAACAGCTAACTCATGCAAGTGATATGTATCTAAAAACAGTTTGTTGCACATGTTTTCTCCCCAAAAACAGTTTAAAATAAGAAAGGGGCCGTGTACGCACCTTTGATAATTGCAGAATGATCAACTATGTGAGTTCGTGTAGAAAATCCTCTTACGAAGGATCTGTGTTTAAACAATAACACTGTGTTATTCGAATAGTCGTTTTGTGCTTGAAATCACATACGTGTCAACACACGTATGTTAAAGTGTCAGACATGTGCATACGTATATACGCGTGCCTTTGAAATCGTTTAAATAAAATCCTATACGATTTTATTTAATTAAACGTAATTATACGCGATTTCGTTTTCGGATTAAAATATAGATTTTACTATTCTAATACGTTCGTATTCCCGTTACGGTTCCAACGCAACTTGAACGGATCAAAACGGAGTTATAATGAAAGAGTTATGTTTAAAATACTAAAAACTATATTAATTCTCAAAAACTGTGGGAGCCCAGATTCGAACCTGCGACTTCCAACCCAACACACACGCCCACTACCATCTCATCTAATCCCATTTTTGTTAACAGATCTAATTCCAAATCGTTTTACACACTAATGGGCCGGCTCCCCTTTTCTAAAACCTTCAAGCCCACTACTTCCTAATTGTCTCAAATCGAACCTCAATTCGAATCCAATCGGGGCTGAAACCTTAGGGCTTTCGTTTCTATGGTCCAGTAGATTCTAGTTATGATTTCAATTCAAGAAATAACACATCATAACTCGTTTAATCGAACACACTCTTGTTCGAACTCTAACCGTATATCTTCATATTCGATTTCCTAGAATTCTTTGTTATTAGATTTAATTAACATAGGGCTATTCTTCCTCGGGTTTTTCTGAAACTAAATGTAACATTTAATTTCATTTTCAAATTCATTTCAACCAAAATCCCCTAAACGACTTTAAGTACGAACCCTAGAATCTCGAAATCCAACAATTCATATACGATTAATGAAATTGAACTATGGTTTAGTTTCATCGGAGGTGTCTGAAACTAAACACAGCGTTTAATTCGATCTTAAAGCTCATTTGATACAAAACCCCCAAACCGTTTCTTAGAACAAGCCCTAGAAATCGAAATGCTATAATCCAAATCTATTATCTGCAATTGACATAGGGATTTCATTTAATATGATTCCACGAAACTATCTGTAACAATCAATTTGATTTTTGAACTCGTTCTATTGGAATCCCCCAAATACGTTCTTAGTATGAACCCTAAAAATCAAACTCATATGATTTGATGTTAGAACTCTGTTGGACCGATCGGGAGCTCGGAAACAATCCGAATCCAATGAAAAACTACTCGACAACCTCTGGGATAGTGCGGAATCCTATTCCAGGGTTTTCCAATCGAAACCAACAGGAACCGTGGTGATCCGAGGCTGTAGAAATAACTTGGAAGCAACGATCGAACACCACGGGTTGAGAATCGAACTTGGATGATCAAGAACCGCTCAAATCTTCAAGGGTTTTGACTCTGGAGTGTTAGGGAAGACGGAGGGCTCAGGAAAGTTAGGTTTGAAATGATTTGAACATCTATATATAGGCTGTAGTCATTCGGCCGAATGAGTGGCCGAAGCAGCTCATTCGGCGAATGACTAAGCTCGAATGAGCAGTCATTCGAATGAGTCATTCGGCGAATGACTCATTCTGAACTCAGACATTCGCTATAACCTTCATTCGCCGAATGACTTCATTCTAGAGTCATTCGACCGAATGAGTAACCTTCATACTCAATTCAGTTTATAATCAGATCAACTAAATAGATAAACATTAGTAGACAATAATCAATAGAAATAAACATTATGAAATAGATATAAAGACAACTTCCATTAATACTTTGAACATTTACATGATAAGAGTTACAAAACTGAACTAGGGACAATAAACATGCATCAACAAACTCCCCCTTTGACCTAGTTCAACTCTTGGAAGTGTCTTTCTTGAAATACTTTTCTGAAATAGCTTTCCAGTCTACTCCAGCGTGGATCTTGAAAATGCTGCAGAGACGGATCACTCTCATAAATTGCAAAGCTTGCACCATGTCTGGAACGTCGAAGAAAATCTGGTTTTAGAACAAAGCTTGAACATCCTTGTGAGACAAGTTAGTCAGCCACATAGGATCAAAAATCCTAACAGTCTCCCACTGTTTGTCTTTGCACAAAACTATCACAGCCTCACCTGTGCGCCCATCATAATACCACCATCGGAAGCCATCCATAAAGTCTTGACGCATCTTCCGTAGAGGAATCTTCTTTAAGACTCTAGGGGGAAGCCACTTCAGGATCACTTTATGCTTCCTGGTATCCCCATCTATCTCTGGCAAGTAGTACCTCTCTGGTTGCTGCGGCTGAAAGTTCACCCATCTCTTCCGGTATTCATACTTGATTTGTCGAGAGAACCAAGCAGACATCCTGGAGTCTTCACAATATAGCATGTTCAGACGTGCTAGTTGATTGACTTCAAATCCAGGCAACGTCTTGAAATCATGCGGGTGTTTGAAGTAGTCTATCCCCTTTTCCCTCTTCACTGCATAGCACCCAAGATCATGGAAGTATGCCCAGCTAAGTATCTGGCCTCCAGCTTTATAGCCTTTGGTCCTGTAAACTTTCTTGTGCGAGGCTGGCATCTTCTCTGTGCTTTGTTTCTTCAATACCTCCCAGTATGCAGCCCATTCCTCTTTTCTTTTCTTTAGATCATCAGCTTCAGCCTTGCTTGCCTCTATTTGTTCTTCAAGATATCTGACCAAGAGATCCTCTGTTTCCTGATCAAATGGCTCAGTGAATGTAGGCAGCTCGTCTTCAGCCGATGTATACTTTGGGTATTCTTCATCGGTGATGTCTTCCAGAATGACCTCATCTACATCATCAAAAAGTTCTGGTTCGGGCTCTTCGGTACTGGGTACAGAGGTGTCATCAGTGACGACCTCGTCAGGATTCAACCTGAACAGCTCGGCTATCTGCTCCTTAGATAAGCAATGTATGATCTCACCCTCCTCCTTGTCGTAGCTCACTGAGTGCTGTATGATGCCTTGAGCGTCTAAGATCATGGTAAGTGTCTCGTCAAGTTGACGTCTCAAAGGCACAGCTTGGACTTCCTCAGTAGCTTCTGGCTCTGCAGTCTTTGATGGAGACGAAGGAGGAGGAGCCTGAGCTTTCTTGTCATTGGCCTTCTTAGACCTGATCTCGGAAGTGAGAGGAGCTTTATCATCATTGTTGTCATCATCATCATCATCATCATCATCATCAGTGCCAGATGATTCTCCAGACCCACTCCCTGATCCATCTTTACCCTCATCATCATCTTCATCATCTTCATCTGATTCTTCATCTTTCTCAGAATCCTCGTAATCCACTTGTTCCTCATCAGACTCTTCTTCATCTTCTTGTTTGTCTGAATCATCGGAAGGAGCAGCAGAGCCTTCAATTCTAGGAGTACTGTCCTTGAGACTGTCAATCTGATCTGCCAGTCTGGCGTTCTCAGTCTCTAAGGACATAATCCTTTCACTGAAGTCAGTGACTGTTAGAGCAAGCTGATGATGTTCATCTATGTACTTTAGCAGCTGCTGCTCCTGTTGAGCAGACCTGGCCCTCAAATCGGCCCTTTGGTCTGCTGCTTGAATAAGCAGAGTATCCTGCTCTTCAATCCTCCTTGTGAGCTGAGCTATAACCAGCTCTTGCTCTTTATTCTTCCTTTCTTGCTCCATGCTTCTCTCCATCAATCTCAAGACCATACTGTTCAGTGTGCTGAGCTGATCCACAACTGAAACAGTAGGTATATGAACATCAGCACGGACTGTGGATGGGCCAGAAGAAGCAGCAACATAAACTGGCTCTCTAATAAAAGGAGTGGACAGAGGGGCAGTAGTAGACTGAGTATGAATAGCCCTTGTCCCTGTCAGTGAAGAAACTGACACAGCTGCTACTGATGTGACAGTAGTTGTAGCAGCTGATGTCAGTTCTGACCTCCTTTGGAAAGAGAATCGAGATCTCTTTTGTGACAATCCGAATTTTCAAGTTAACCTTGTTAACCTCCGTAGGCCCAACAAGGCCAATGAAGGCCCAACAAGGCCAATGAAGGCCCAATAAGGTCCATGAAGGCCCAGTAAAGCCAAAGAAGATCCAGTGAAGTCAAGGAAGACCCAACAAGACAAATCAGTTTCAATAAAGTCTATGAAGGCCCAACAGAACTAAGTTAGGCCCAATAGGGACAAATGAGGCCCAATGTAAACAAATTAAGGCCCAATAAGGCCCAGGGAGGCCCAATGAAATCTAGGAAGGCCCAGTAAAGTTTAGATAGGCCCAATAAGTTTAAATTAGGCCTAATGGTATTTGAGAAGCCCAATTGGATTAATTTAGCCGAAAAATGTTTTAATTGGTTTAAATTGTGAAAATCCGGCAATTCGCAGTAAATTTTGTTAATCAGAAATTAACCAAAATGATGGGAAATCATTTAACATCAAAATAGAAGGATGAGAATTGTTCAGAAACAGTATTTGAATGATAAAACTTTACGGATTAAGATTTCAAATCAAGAAAAGTTCCAATTTTGACTTTTTAAGTCAAAATTCGATTAAGGTGCAATCAAAGGTTTAAATTCGTATTAAATTGATGATAGTAACTGAATTAATCATATTAGTGACTCATTATGATGATGATTAAACCTTATGATCGGTTATTGGAAGCTAAAGGTCTTGCATTAAACTTCCATTAAGTTTAATAGTAGAAACCGTTTTGAATCATTATCAAAATCCCATATTCCAATCATAATTCGCGGAATTGAAACCTCAAGATCTCTATTCGGCACTTTCAGAATACATTCCATATCTCAATTTCGTCGTAGCAACTGTGAATCGAAGAAACCCATCGGAGGTCGACCGGAACTCCACCACAATTCGAAATACTTCAATTGGATAGCAAATCAAGTAAGTAATCATCCTTATTCCTTCTAATAGGGCCGATTAAGGATAAGCACACCATAATTCCAGTTTTTATTATCGATTTGTGGGAATACGATTAACTAGGGTTCATATCAAAGATGAGTTGGGGGTTGTGATCTTAGAAAGTGTAAAACTGAAATTAAAATGATTGGATAGTTTCAGAAACCTTCGGTTTAACTAAATCAAGTGTCAATTTCATAAAACCATAGCGAATTTATAGCATTCGAATTCTAGGGCTTGTAATCAAAAACGATAAGGGGTTCTTGGTTTAAACGGTTATAAGATTTGAATTAAATTGTATAGAGAGAGTCGAAATCTCTAGGATAGTGAGAACCATATGTCAATTTCGAAAAATCATAACGAATTGGTTAAGTTCGAGTTATAGGATTTATAGAAATAACGAAGTTGGGGATTTCGTTATAATTGGGTTTGATTTTGAATTAAACACCGTGGAGTGGGTCGAAAATCTCTGAGTAGTAGAAACCCTATGATTATGGAAAATCTTGATTATCAATTCAACCAATTTGAATTGGGATTAAACGAATTCGAGTTCGAATGTGATTAAGAACGATTTAATCATTTAAATGAAACCAAATCTCAAATTAAAACCACCTGGATGCTCGGTTGGGTTTCTGGAACAGTAGCCCTAAGGTTTAAGAATCGAATTCGGCTGAGTCGTGGGTCAATCGGGATGAGTTTGCTTCGGCTATGGTAAGACAATGGGGAAATCGATCAGTTTTGATTAAAACAATTGAATCAGAACATGGTTAACAAAAATTGAAGCAGTTGAGTTGGTAGGGTGTGTGTGATACGGGTGAAAGGTCGCGGGTTCGAGCCCGGCTCACAACAATTTTTGGTTTTAAAACAAATTTTGAGTTTTAAATCATAACTTCTTCGTTTAAACTCCGATTTAAACCGTTCAAGTTGCGTTGGAACCGTAACTAGAATACGAACGTGTTAGGATGATAAAATTCATATTTTAATCCGAAAACGAAATCGCATATAATTGCGTTTATTTAAATAAAATCGTATAGGATTTTATTTAAACGATTTCAAAAGCACGCGTACTTCCGTATGCCTAATTCTCACACTTTAACATACGTATGTTGATACGTATGTGATTTCAAGCACAAAACGACATTCCGAATAACTGTAGGTTATTGTTTAAATCACAGATTCTTCGTAGAGGATTTCTACGCAACTTCACACGTATTTGATCATTCTACTATTATCAAAGGTGCGTACACGGCCCCTTTCTTATTTTAAACTGTTTTGGGGGAGAAAACATGTGCAACAAACTATTTTAGATACATATCACTTGCATGAGTTATCTGTTTACATTATGTGCCAACATATCAACTTGAAAGTCCTTACACACCTCGAACCGTTTAGTTTGCCGTAGTGCAAAGCGTGGT
This sequence comes from Mikania micrantha, assembly GCA_009363875.1. Classification (NCBI taxonomy): domain Eukaryota; kingdom Viridiplantae; phylum Streptophyta; class Magnoliopsida; order Asterales; family Asteraceae; genus Mikania; species Mikania micrantha. The sequence goes on along the minus strand of CM018691.1, from coordinate 80,835,141 downwards.
AGTTGGAAATAGATCTATTAGGTTTGACAAACCTCACCTGGTAGATGGGATCTACGCAGGTGTTTGACTGACCAAACACATTTTTTACTATTGTTGTGATAGACAATAGTGGCAAGGCGAAAACATGCTATAGCATGGCAACTAGTCAGCTTCGGTGTCGAACACGTATGTAAATAGTTTATATGACTAGCTATCATGACTGTGCAATTGTGATTATGTTATCTACAAACTTGTTATTCAAACTGATGTTTTGAACACTATGATTACTTAAAACCTGTGTTATGCACCAACCTTTGTGTTGACTTGATTTGCATGTTTTCTCAGGACGCTAAGGCGCGCGTAACAGCTGGCATGGACTAGGAAGATAGAGTCTCATGCATTATAAACTTTGAACATTTGAATTTGAATATTTCAGTATTTTGATTTGTAATGATTTACTTATCAACAGTTTATTGGTTTTGATTTGAAACGCTTCCGCAACTTTTTGTAAACTCTGAATATTATGTTTTTAAAGACCAACGTATGTTTTGAAATTCATATAGAGGTCTTCGCTATGTCTAATGATCTGAGATCCTGGTTTGTCACGTTCCCAAACGGTATGATTCCGTTAGTTGAAATTGGGGGGTGTGACATCTTTCCCCTTCCAGCTCTGGAGGATGTGGGCTGAGAGGCAGTGGCAGTCACAGCCACTGAAAGTGGAGTAGAAGACCGAGGTGGAGGAGAGATATCGAACTCTGGTATGAATAGTGTATCATTAATCTCCTCCCTTTCATCTTCTGTCCTCTTTCTCTTCCTCATCTCCACTCTTCCACCCTCATCCACTTTCTCAAACTCATCATCATGAGTCTCTTCAGAATCAGAACTGTCTTCATCACCTTCACTAGAGTCATCAGACTCATCACCATCACCCGAGGAATGTGGAACTGAAACATCGAGAGGAGCAGTCACTGAGGATGTAGTAGTAGTCAAGAAGTCCAAATCCATCAGTGAGTCGATGTCCACATCCTCCTCCTGTGCAGTCAACACATCAACATCACCGCCAGCACCAGAAACAGTAACATCAGCCACGCTCACTGAAGCAGCAGTGGTCATGTGTACTGATGTCATCTCCCCTGCCCCTGAACTCTCTACAGCAACAGTGCTCACCTCCACTGTGCTCACATCAACACCAGCACCACTCGGGCCTGCACCACCATCTCCATCCTCACCATCACTATCATCATCACCAGCCGGAACCACAATGTCCTCCACATCTGAGTCGGAGTCATCGTGTCTCCATCTTCTTCCAGCAGGAGCCCTGTAATCGGGTAGAGAGAGGTGACCAAAAAGAGATCTAGTAGTGGGCTTCCTCTCCTTCCCTCTGTATGACAAAACTCTGTTAAGAGTTATGTCATTCATGTGCTCCAATCGAATGATGTCAGCATTAATCTTTGGAAGATCTGGAATCTGGGCATCAATAATCTGCTGTAGAAATCTAGGGTACATCAGGAACTTCTTGTCACCCTTAAGCCCCACATTCTCCTTCATGTGTATAAAGACCATCTCGGAGAAGTTGAAGGGTTTGTTGAGCACCAAAGCAGCAAATGCGCACTGAATGGTCTCGCGCATATCATCAAAACCCCCTCTCCTTGAGCCAAGGCAGTGAACTAGTACATGAGCCAAGTACTTGAACTGCGGAGACATGAACGCCTTGTTCAGAATCCCAGCTCCAATATCTCCCTCGTACTTGCATCGTAGAAAGCATCCACGAACCAAGAATCTGTCAAGTAAAGCAGGCTGATCCTGAGAGTCTTGAAAACCACAGATTCTCCGTATATGCTCAGCAGAGACCACCACATCCTGACCCCTGACTTTCCCCCGTATAACTGTAGGCTCGGCCTCACAATCGATATCAGCCGATGACCAGAAATCCTGCTGATGTGATAAGTAGGGCACATGAACTGTCGATATGGCTGTGAAGATCCTAGAACGCCTCAGAAATGTGATAATTTCTGAGTAGTGCTTCGCGTTCGGGGTAGTCAAATCAAGATGAGCACAGATGTTGTGCTTAGGAACTGATTTGTATCCTGCCATACTGCACAATACAAGAAATATACATGTCAGTACAAGATATTCAATCAAACACTGAAGTTTAACAAAAATCAGATTCACTGTTATCTGATATGCCGAATGAACACCATTCGCCGAATGAGTCAACTGTCGAATGAGGTTCATTCGTCGAATAACTCTCATTCGTCGAATGAGACATGAGTATGACTAGTCATTCGCCGAATGATCCATTCGTTGAATGAGGTTCATTCGCCGAATGACGACATTCGGCATTTACACTGAGTTCAAAAACCCCTTATTCAAAATCTCAAATCAATCCAAAAAATCTGTTGAACAACCCTCAGAATCCACCGATTAGCATTTTTAATACTTGACATTTTGAGTTTTAGGTTCATTTTTACAGTTTATTCGATAGGCGAATTTAAAAACCCTAAAAACCCTAAATGACAATCTGTTTGACATGATTTCATGGATGGAATTGGCTGAAACTTGATCTCCATATACCTGAGAAGAAGTATAAATGGATTATCAGAAGCAGGATCAACAATAGTCACAAGAAATCGAATAGAGAGTCAAAGTGTGTGTTTCGCCGAAAGAGGGTTAACTGATATCACGAAAGAGAAATTTGGTCGAATGACTCTCATTCGGTCGAAACACAGTTATATACCATTGAGTCATTCGCCGAATGAGCTAGGCGAAAGGTCACATAACCTCTGTTTCATTCGCCGAATGAAAGTGGCGACTGAGTCATTCGGCAAAGTTCATTCGCCGAATGAGAATGTCGAATGAGACATTCGACACCCTTCATTCGTCGAATGAAGTTCATTCTGTGTAACTGATTCGGTCGAATGACTCATTCTCATTCGGCCGAATGAGTCCATTCTGCCTCTCATTCGTACGAATGAGAAATGAACTTCTCCAAAACTCCAAAATTTAAAAAATTTGACATTATGAACACCAAACTTTTAACCAATTATGAAGATATGTCTTGTTGGTTCAGGATTCAGATATGACAGACATCCGAATCTACAAATGATCATCTAAAACAAAATTGAAAATAGAAAATCTTTTTGTATTTTTCTGAAACAACCATACAACTGTACAAACACAAATTAAAAGTAATTAAACACATATTTTTGTGAGAAGCCCATTAATAAGATAACACATATCTCTGATCACATCATATTGCCTTCAATGAATGCTTCACTTCAATCACAATTTCATTTTGATACGATTACTGATATATTTATCCAAATTTAAACTGAACAATACACAACTCTTAAACAAACTAAATGATCACTCATATTTTCTGATTGAGTTCCCCAATTCATTTCATCAATCAAGATCAAAATCAGTTCAAAACTCATTTCAGCATATCTTAATACCAATCATCATGAATTCAATAAGATCCAATCATTTATTATCTTTTTGTGTTTTTCTTGTTCTATCCAAATGGATGGCTTCAGCTAGGTCCGTCCCAGCAATATGGCACATGTATGGAATCGAACTTTATTAGTTTAAGTTTTTCTCAAGCTTAATACCAGCTTGCATTAGGTTTTCTTCAAGCTTAATACCAGCTTGTTGTTTTAGTTTATCTTGATCAAGCTTAATACCAGCTTGTCTTTGATTTTCCTCAAGCTTAATACCAGCTTGCCTTTATTTTTCTTTGAATGAAACCTCATTTGATTCCATGATGACAGGTGTATGCTTGATTTGAATCAAGAACCATTTCTCACTCAAAAGACTTAATAAAATGGATCCCACACATCAAACTTTCTAAGTTCTCATAAGTTGTTTATTTATTTTGTATAGTCAGCCTATCAGTACATCCCATCACAATTCTTTTGTGATTTTAGTTCATACATTCATTTCGACTATTATGACATGATAAAATCAATGTACTACTTTATTAAGCAAGACTATCTCAATTTTCAAGTTTTCTATTGTTTTTGGTTTTTCAAATTTTCTCTTGTTTTTGGTTTTTCAAATTTTCTATTGTTTTTGGTTTTTCAAATTTTCTATTGTTTTTGGTTTTTCAGATTTTTCTATATCTCCCCCTAAAAACCTAAAAATAGAAAATCTTTTTGTGTTTTTAGTAAAAAAATAACTGTACAGGAGAAAATGAAAATACTGAAATAAAATAAACAAAACTATCTAAGTAAAATGATGATCATTTGTTAGACTCAGATGAGGATTGAACTTCATCCTTTTGGAAAACACCATTAGCCGATAACAGATATAAAAATCTGGGTTTATCAAAAGCTTTAGTAAAAAGATCGGCTTTTTGGTGATCGGTGTGAATCTTAACCACATCGATTAATTTCTTTTCAAAACAATCACGTATGAAATGATATTTTATGTCGATGTGTTTGGTTTTGGAGTGCTGAACTGGATTTTTAGTGACAGCAATGGCGGCAGTGTTATCAACATAAATAGGAGTGTTAGAAAAATGTAACCCATAGTCCCTGAGTTGCTGTTGAATCCAGATGATTTGTGAACAGCAACTAGCAGCAGCAATATATTCAGCTTCACAGGTTGAAGTAGACACCGACGTCTGCTTCTTGCACTGCCAGGTGACCAATCGGTTTCCAAAGAACTGACATCCCGCAGATGTTGACTTGAAATCTCTTTTGCATCCACCATAATCTGAATCACTATATGCAGTAAGCTCAAAGTTATCATCATTAGGGTACCATAAGCCAAATTCCGGTGTACCCTTCAGATAACGCATAATCCTTTTGACAGCAATCAGGTGAGATACTCTTGGTTTGGATTGATAACGTGCACACAAGCAAGTGGCAAACATGATATCTGGCCGAGAGGCAGTGAGATACATGAGAGATCCGATCATTCCCCGGTACAGAGTGGCATCAATTAACTCCCCCTTTTCATCTGGAGTAATCCCGTGATTAATCGCCAGTGGGGTACCAGCAGGCTTCGCATCAGACATACTGAACCGGCTCAGAATGTCACCAACGTATTTGGTTTGATGAATAAAAATCCCTGCCTCAGACTGATCCACCTGTAAACCCAAGAAAAACTTCATTTCTCCCATCGAACTCATTTCGAATTTTTCTTTCATAACCGTCTCAAATTCCTTGCACAGATTATCATTTGTGGATCCAAAAATTATATCATCCACATACACTTGTACCAAGAGTAAATCACTGTCCTTCTCACGGATGAATAAAGTGCAGTCAATGACACCTCTTCTGAACCCGTTGTTCGGAAGGTGAGTGGAAAGTGTCTCATACCACGCTCTCGGAGCCTGATGCAATCCATACAACGCTTTGTCTAGCTTGTAGACTTTATCACGATGCAATGGATCTTCAAATCCAGGAGGTTGATTGACATACACTGTTTCACTGATAACCCCGTGAAGGAACGCGCTCTTTACATCCATTTGATAAACCTTGAACTTTTTGAAGGATGCATAAGCCAGAAAGATACGAATGGCTTCTAGACGAGCGACCGGAGCAAACACCTCATTATAATCCAATCCCTCTATCTGTCTGAATCCTTGAACCACCAGACGAGCCTTGTTTCTCACAATTATCCCGTGATCATCCTTTTTGCAACGAAGAACCCATCTAGTGCCAATGACTTTTGCACCTTTGGGTTTATCAACTAGTTGCCAGACCCCTAACTTCTTGAACTGCAAAAGTTCCTCTTGCATGGCGTCTACCCATGATTCTTCTTTGAGAGCTTCAGTGACGGTACGCGGTTCCACTTGAGATATAAAGCAGGAATGAGCACAAAAGCTTACATTTGCAAAATCAAGAATGTCTGCAAGACCACCTGAAGAAATCTGACTTCGAGTCTTCACTCCATCTAAAGGACTCCCAATAATGTTGTCTTGAGGATGAATTCGATTAATTCTTCCAACAGGATGAGCAGGAACCTCAACCTCAGGATCTAAGTTATTCAAATTCAAGTCCTCAAGACCAGGTACAAGATTTTCAACAACTGGTTCAGGAGCAGCTGGGGGATTGTCATCTGTGTCTGAGCTGTCATCATTTATCTGTGTAGAGGGACCAGATGTAGATGTAGGTTGAAAAGTAGCATCGGGGGCATTCTGTACATCATACAGCATCTGAACAGCTACATCTTCATCTGAGTACATGGGGGGCATATTGAATGAGTCAAAAAGACTGGAATAGTCAAACATCCAATCTGGCCCTTTTCCAGGTGGGGGCATTGTATACTTTTGAACTTCCACATGGTACCACTCCTCCACATTATGAGTTGCAATGTTGTAAACTCGTTTATTTGGAGTGCTGTACCCAAGAAAGTACCCTTCTTCCACCTTTTCATTAAACTTGCCCTGCTCATGTTTCTTAAGCATAGTGCATGGAGCACCAAATGGTTCTAGATACTTAAGATTTGGCTTTCGATTATGGAGCAGTTCAAAGCAAGTCTTCCCATGTCTCTTCACAATAAGGACCCGGTTCAATGTGTAACAAGCATTGGCAACAGCTTCATTCCAGAATTGAACCGGTAGAGAAGAATCAGCAAGCATAGTTCTAGCAGCCTCAATCAATGTCCTATTCTTGCGTTCAGCAACGCCATTCATCTGTGGAACATATGGAGCACTAAACTGTTGCACGATGCCTCTTGCATTACAAAAATTCTCCATGTTGTTGTTTTTGAACTCCGTTCCATTATCAGTTCGAAATTGACGAATCTTGAGCTTATAAAGAGATTCAAGTTTGGTAACCAGAACTTGAATGCAATCAAACGTTTCTGATTTCTCTTTCAAAAAGAAGACCCAAGAGTATCTGGAATATTCATCAGTAATAACAAGGCAGTATTGATCTCCAGCTATACTCTTCCGATTCACTGGACCAAACAAATCCATGTGGAGAAGCTCAAGAGGAACATTGATTGAATGATACTTTTTCAGCTTATGAGACTGCTTAGACTGCTTTCCTTTCTTTCATGAAACACAGATATCAGACAGCTTAAAATTTTTCAAGCTAACTCCCTCAACCAAACTGTTGTGCACCAGATGATTCATCTTGCGTAAACTCAAATGGCCCATCCTCTTATGCCAAAGGATTGAATCTTTCTCAGTTGCCTTTGTCATAAAACATGAAGCTGTAGAGGATGTAGTTGAAGCTGTGGCCATATTGAGAACATACAAGTCTTGTTTTCTTGGAGCAGACATCAAAATCCAATCTTCAGGTATTTGCACACCTTGCTTGAGAATATAACACTTTGAGTCATCAAATAGAACCTTGTACTCTTTGTCACAAATCTGAGAGACTGACAGGAGGTTGTTTTCCAACTGTTTGACATATCTGACATTATCGAACGAAACCTGTCCATTTGTTAAGATACCCTCTCCTGTAATGAAACCACCCTTGTCTCCAGCAAAAGCTACATAGCCACCTCGCACTGCGTTCACATTGGTGAGCAGAGAAATATCACCAGTCATGTGTCTGGAAGCCCCACTATCAACGATCCAATTGCTGTTTACTCCAGCTTTTGGGGCAACCTGCACAATAAAGAGACAATCAGTTTACATTGGGAACCCAAGCCTTTACGGTCTTGGGTTGACCCATTGAGTCTCGGATCCAAACATCGATCCATTTTCCCTTAGAAATAGGTTTATCTGAAATTTGTGGAACAGACACCTCAGATGATTTTACTTTCCAAATTGCATTTTTATCAAAAGAGGTTTTCAGATAAATGGATGATGATTTTGATTGGTTAATTTTAACCCCATTTGGAACAACCAAAGTTTCCAACTTTCCCTTTCCCTTGTCTGAACTCTTAAATTGAGTTTGAGGTGTTGATTTTGGCTGAAAAGACTTAGGCACAGATTTTACCAGTTTTGGTAAAGCAGATTTTAAGTTTTTGAACGGGACAACCTTAGGTCTGATCAGTTGAGGGCAAAACCTCACAATATGTCCTGATTCACCACACTCAAAACAGACTTTATCACCTTTTTTATGAAAATGTTTTAAATCAGAAAATGATTTTTTAGTTGATTTAAAAACATTTGATTTCTGACAATCTTGCTCAAAACCCAAACCCTTCCTTCCTTTGTTACCAAACTGAGCTGATTTGGTAGCACAATTAGCTTCAGACCCCTGTGAAGCTTTAACAAAGCATAATTCTCTGTAAATCTTTGATTTGGAGATTGGGTCACCTTTCATGACACTAGGAGTTTGATTCCGAGGAGTGCTCTGCTTTGATGAATACTCTGATTCATCCTCGGAATCAGAAACCCAATCTTCCACAATTCCATCCACCCTTGAATCCTTAGTCTGAGATGAACTCTGATTTTCACTCAGACTAATTGGATCAACTACTAACGGAGTAGTAACTTGAAAATCCTTCACATCTTTGTCATTTGGAGTATTGACAAAGGCATTTAGGATTGGTGGAGGACACTTTTGATAGTTAACATGTTCCTTCCCTTGATCAGTACCCCTACTGATCATATGCTCAATGATATAAGAAGAGCTTTCGTAGCTCTTGAGCTTCTGTCCTAAAGTCTCATAATCACATTCAACTAATGCTAATTTCTTCTTGATCTCATTTATGGTATTGAGATAAGAAGTTATAGCATCTTGCTTGTTCAGAACAGCGATCTCGGCCTCATGCAGTTGTCGATTTAAAAGATCAATTTTATTTTGAAAATCCTTTTCATTAGATTTTAAAACTTTGTTTGCTTCAATGCACAGGTCGAGATCGGTCATCAGATCACTGTTATGCTTCTGATAAGCAAGGACCTTACTTCTAAGATCAACACAATTGAAACAATCAGATTGAGAAGATGAACAATCAGTGTATACCTGCTCAGAAGAATCAGTAGAAGCAGAAGAGTTTGCCATCAAGGCAAATTGAGTTGAAGAGTCATCAGCTTCTCCATCAGATTCTTGAGTGTCAGAATCCGTCAAATTTTCTGATTCTGAACTTGATGTCTTGTCATCAATCACCAACAAATCTTCCTGACTGCTTTCTTCATCAATATCTTCAGAATTCTGAATCTCTGCCACACATGCTTTCTCTTGATCTTCCTTATCAGCATTAAATCTGAAGTCCCAGTTTACTCCTTCATCTTGTTGAACCATCAAAGCTTTACTACCAGAAGATGAAGATCCAGCTGGTGAAGGAGAATCAATAGGAACTAATCGCCTTTCAGAATTAGCAGGTGCTGACTTTTGATGCTGAAATGGATTCTTGTTTCCAGCTTTCTTCGGCTGCTTGCATTGTCTGGCAAAATGACCCTTCTCACCACAGTTGTAGCATGTAACAGAAGCCATATCAAATCCAAACTTTGACTCCTTGTTTAGATTGATGTCTTTCCCGGTCCTCTTCACAAACTCCTTAGCTCTTCTAACTGCACTAGCTAATGCCCACATGATGTCAATTCTTTCCATATCATCAGGATCAATTTGAGAGTAGTCATCATTGGTCAAATATGGATTGCCGATCTGACCAGCAACCAATCCATCATATGAACTAACCAATGTTGACAGAAGACCCATGTGCTCTTTAGCAATCTCAACTATGACTTTATCAAAGTTCTCTGTCTTCAGACTTGCAGTAGGCTGATGATGCTCTTGTTGTGAGCTCGATGAAGAAGATGGGCTAAAGTGCATCTGAGCTGCAGATGGGGCTTCAGAAGCTTTAGACACAAAGGCAGTTTTCAGAGGAGCATGAGTTGTAGACTTATCAACTGTGGGGGTGGAGTAGTATAGAGAAGGATCTTGAACTTGCACAACTCTTTTGGCCTTCCACTTGTTCTCTATCTCCTGTTCCTTTAACTTCTGAATAAAATCATTGATGTCCATATGAGCCATCATCTGATTTTGCTTAAGGACCATCAAAAAGGACTCCCACTTTGGAGGTAGTGCATCTGCCAAGCACTGAATCTTCTCTTGAGTTGTAGTTTTAACCTCGTGGTTGAACAACTCACTCAACAGGTGATAGAACCTTGCAATCAACTCATCAAGGGACTCATTACCCACATACATAAAGCTGTTGAACTCCTTCCTCAAAGCTTTAGACTTAATGCTCTTCAATGCATCATTCCCTTCATATCTTTGTTGCAAAGCATCCCAGAGGTATTTTGAAGATGTAAACTGTCTGAATTGATGAAAGATATCCGTAGCAATGGACTGTGACAAGATAGCATAAGCTTTCTTCTCATAGTCATACAGTTTCCTTTGAGGCTCGGTCATCCGTGTAACCAGCATAGGAGTTCCATCCTCATTTAAAGGCCTCAAATATCCTCCCTCTATCATCATCCATAGATTTGTATCAACTCCATTGATGTGAATCTCAAAACGATACTTCCAGTGAGGATAGTCATCTAAAGTCAACAACTTAGGAGCTTTGTTTGAGTTCCCGGTTTCATTCTCTGTCAACAAGAGAGTCTGAATGCGATGGTTTTGATTAGCCATGAGTGCTAGATCCTCCATTTGATCAGAAGTAGTAAAATTCAACACTTAGAAAAAATTCAGAAGTAACTGGCGAATGACTGCTATTCTGGCGAATGTCGGGGGCTGAATGAGTAGAAACTGGCGAATGACAAGCTGAGTATGACAACAGACGAATGAGTGAGTCGAATGACCTATTCGGCAAATGGCAGATCGAATGAGGTCTTTCGCCGAATGAGTATTGAGAATGAGGCTTATTCGGCGAATGTGAATGGCGAAGGAGCTATTCGCCGAATGAGACCTATTCGGCGAATGAAGGGCTATTCGGCTGAACTTATTCGGCCGCCAGAGTCATTCGGCGATCTGGGGTTTTTTACAACGAAAATCGTGATATCTTGTGATTTTGACCAGATCTAACCACAAAATTTTGCACAGAACTTCAAGACATGATAATAAACCAATTGGGAAGGAACTAGATCAAACAAACCACAAAAACACTTGATATTTCAATGAAATAGTGACTTGGGAAGCAAGAAAAATAGGGTTTTTGGAAGTAACGAAAATCAGGGTTTTGGGAATCTCAGATCTGTTGATTTTGAGTGGAAATCGAGTAGAATCAAGAGCCTACGCTCTGATACCACTTTGTTGGACCGATCGGGAGCTCGGAAACAATCCGAATCCAATGAAAAACTACTCGACAACCTCTGGGATAGTGCGGAATCCTATTCCAGGGTTTTCCAATCGAAACCAACAGGAACCGTGGTGATCCGAGGCTGTAGAAATAACTTGGAAGCAACGATCGAACACCACGGGTTGAGAATCGAACTTGGATGATCAAGAACCGCTCAAATCTTCAAGGGTTTTGACTCTGGAGTGTTAGGGAAGACGGAGGGCTCAGGAAAGTTAGGTTTGAAATGATTTGAACATCTATATATAGGCTGTAGTCATTCGGCTGAATGAGTGGCCGAAGCAGCTCATTCGGCGAATGACTAAGCTCGAATGAGCAGTCATTCGAATGAGTCATTCGGCGAATGACTCATTCTGAACTCAGACATTCTCTATAACCTTCATTCGCCGAATGACTTCATTCTAGAGTCATTCGGCCGAATGAGTAACCTTCATACTCAATTCAGTTTATAATCAGATCAACTAAATAGATAAACATTAGTAGACAATAATCAATAGAAATAAACATTGTGAAATAGATATAAAGACAACTTCCATTAATACTTTGAACATTTACATGATAAGAGTTACAAAACTGAACTAGGGACAATAAACATGCATCAACAAACTCGAAATTGGTACATGGTTTTATTTAATCGGCCCTTTTAGGTGTTGTAGATGTCAAGCATTACCTGATTTCACTTCGAATTGATGTATCTCGATGACCCACTTGTAGTTCGGCCGACTCCTAATTGATTCTTCTATCCCGCAGCCTCTGTTTCGAATTGGTATATGAAAAAGCTTCTGATGGTGCCGAAAGAGTTCTCTGAGAGTTCAATTTTTCGAAATTGGATCGAATGTTGAGGTTTTAGATATATAAGGCTACGGTTTCGAGTTATTGCGACCGTTTTCAAACAATTTGCTAATGATTCGATCTAATAACATATAATAACTATTAATCATCATTAATGTGATGATTAAAGTCGATTGATTTCAGTTATAACATAGTTTTAATGAGAAATTCGAACTTTAGTTGATAAATCCCACGAATTTTGACTTTAAAAGTCAAACTAGTGTGTCTTTACCACTTACAAGTACAATCTTTGCAATTGTGGTATGTTTGGACTTATTTTGCCTAATTTCAAATCTTAAAATTTGTTTTTGTTCGAATTCACATCATTTCGGTTAATAAAGTTGAACCTAAAATCCCAAATTGTCACAAATTGGCTTCTTATAACATTGTTGAGCTTAATTAACCTAATTGGGCCTCTTAATTTACAATTGTGCCTATCCTAAACTCATTGGGCCTACCTTGAGCCTATTTCGTCCTTAGTGGGCCTACTTGGGCCTCAGTGGGCCTTCCTTGTCTTCATTAAACCTAAGTTGGTCTTATTGGGCCTACTAGGCTTTGTTGGACCTTCATAGACTTCATTGCACTTACCTTAACCTTAATGGGCCTTCCTTGGCCTTACTGGGCCTTCCTTGGCCTTACTGGGCCTTCCTTGGCCTTACTGGGCCTTCTTTGGCTTTACTGGGCCTTCCTTGGCCTTACTGGGCCTTCCTTGGCCTTACTGGGCCTTCTTTGGCTTTAATGGGCCTTACATATCTTATTGAGCCTGTGCTCTAACCATTTTCAGTTAACAAGGTTAGTGTAAAAAGTCGGATTGTCACATCATCCCCTTGTTGAAGGAATTTTCGTCCCGAAAATTAGTAAGTGTTAAGAGTAGTTAGGAAACTACTTACGAGTTTAAATCGTACGTGTTAGTGTGATTTGATCATTCTGTGTGCTTGTGTGTACTCACACACAAATTCTAATGCTTCTAACATCACAACTCAACTGTGATCGTTCAATGTGATTGTTTGCGTGTACCCTAGTTAGTTCACCTAACTGTGACTGTGATCATACTGTGTTGTGTAACCTCACACAGAGTGAGTGTCTATAACCGTTTGTACTATGCACCCCGCACATAGCAAAATGTGTAACCAATCATGTATGTACTACAATAACATGTAACATATGAAATGTAACACATAAAATATATAGAATGTAATGTAGCACAAATGTTTGTAACAAAATCAATTGAATAAATAAAATGTTTGCGCTTACAGTTTGAATTTTGCAGTGTTGATGTGTGAAAGCATCACGTCATCCCCTTGTTGAAGGAAATTTCGTCCCGAAATTTAACGTACGCTTTCAGTGTTAGCAGTAGCTGTTTTGAATAGATGAGGATATTTCTTCATCATTTGGTCTTCCCGTTCCCATGTGAATTCAGGACCACGTCTCGAATTCCATCAGACTTTGACTATCGGAATCTTGCTTTGCTTAAGTTGTTTGACCTCTCGGTCCATGATTTCTGCCGGTTCTTCAATGAATCGTAACTGTTCATCTACTTGTATTTCGTCCAACGGTACAATCAATGTCTCATCAGATAGACATTTCTTTAAGTTTGAAACATGAAAGACATCATGAACTCCACTGAGTTCATCCGGTAGTTTGAGTTGATACGCAACCGGACCAATCCTTTTCAGAATCTCAAAAGGTCCTACGTAACGTGGACTAAGCTTCCCGCGCTTGCCAAATCGTATTACACCTTTCCAAGGTGATACTTTTAGAAGAACTTTGTCTCCCACTTGAAATTCCAACGGCTTGCGACGTTTGTCTGCATAACTCTTCTGTCGATCCCGAGCCGCTGCCATACGGTTCCGAATTTGAACTATCTTCTCTGTTGTCTCGTGCACCAATTCAGGACCTGTTATCTGACTGTCTCCAATCTCAGCCCAACAAACTGGTGAACGACATTTGCGACCATACAAAGCTTCAAACGGTGCTGCTTGAATACTTGTATGATAACTATTATTGTAAGAGAATTCCACCAACGGTAAATGATTCTCCCAGCTATCACCAAAGTCAATTACACAAGCTCGTAACATATCCTCGAGCGTTTGAATCGTTCGTTCACTTTGACCGTCGGTCTGTGGATGATAGGCTGTACTCATATCCAAGCGAGTCCCCAATGAGTTATGAAGAGATTTCCAAAAGTTGGAAGTAAACCGGGCATCCCGATCTGATATGATAGAGATTGGCACGCCATGTCGTGCTACCACTTCCTTGATATAAATACGAGTCAGTTTCTCCATCTTATCAGTTTCCTTGATTGCTAAGAAGTGTGCAGATTTCGTTAATCGATCTACAATTACCCATATCGTATCGCAACCACTCGGTGTACGAGGTAACTTAGTAATGAAATCCATCGAAATCTGTTCCCATTTCCACATTGGTATCTCTGGTTGTTGCAGTAAACCAGATGGTTTCTGATATTCAACTTTGACTTTCGAACAAGTCAAACATTTGCTAACGTACTTAGCAATATCAGCTTTCATGTGAGGCCACCAATACAGTGCCTTCAAGTCATGGTACATCTTGTCTGATCCCGGATGGACTGAATATCTAGACTTGTGTGCTTCATCCATCACGAGTTCCCTTAAACCTCCATACAAAGGTATCCACATTCGATTAATGAAATAACGAATTCCATCAGACTTAACATCCAATTGTTCTTCCATTCCTCGTAAAGATTCCGGTACTAAGTTTTCCGTTTTCAAGGTCTCAATCTGAGCACTGTGTACCTTGTCTGGTAAGTCGGTATGTATCGTCATCATAAGTGCGCGAACCCGTCTTGTTCCTGTTGTGTCCTTTCTGCTCAAAGCGTCAGCTACCACATTAGCTTTTCCCGGGTGATACTTAATCGCACACTCATAATCGTTCAACAACTCAACCCATCGTCGTTGTCTCATATTGAGTTCCTTCTGATCAAAGATATGTTGCAAACTCTTATGATCAGTATAAATAGTACACTTAGTTCCATACAGATAATGCCTCCATATTTTCAAAGGAAAAACCACTGCTCCTAACTCCAAATCATGAGTAGTGTAATTCTTTTCGTGTGTTCGTAGTTGTCTGGAAGCATAAGCAATCACTTTATCACGTTGCATCAACACACATCCCAAACC
Organism: Mikania micrantha; assembly: GCA_009363875.1. Taxonomy (NCBI): domain Eukaryota; kingdom Viridiplantae; phylum Streptophyta; class Magnoliopsida; order Asterales; family Asteraceae; genus Mikania; species Mikania micrantha. The sequence goes on along the minus strand of CM018691.1, from coordinate 80,820,022 downwards.
TTGTGCAGATGCATCACAATACACCACAAAGTCTTCTGTTCCTTCCGGTAAGGACAAAATCGGTGCGCTGCAAAGTTTCTGTTTCAATAACTGGAACGCAGTTTCCTGTTTATCCGTCCAATTATACTTTATTCCCTTGTGCGTAAGAGCTGTAAGTGGTTGAGCGATCTTTGAGAATCCCTCAATGAATCGTCGATAATAACCCGCCAAACCAAGGAATTGTCGTACCTCGGTAGGGGTCTTTGGCGCTTCCCAATTCTTAATCGCTTCAATCTTCGCTGGATCAACATGTATGCCCTTTTCGTTGACTATATGACCCAAGAATTGTACTTCTCGCATCCAGAAATCACATTTCGAGAATTTAGCGTACAATTGTTCCTGTTTCAGTAATTCCAATAGTAATCGAAGATGTTCGGCGTGCTCCTCCTCAGACTGTGAATAGATGAGAATGTCATCAATGAAAACAATGACAAACTTATCAAGATAAGGTTTACATACACGATTCATAAGATCCATGAATACAGCTGGAGCGTTTGTCAACCCAAATGGCATGACCAAGAACTCATAATGGCCATAGCGTGTCCTGAATGCTGTCTTCGGAATATCCTTCTCCTGGACTCTTAGTTGATGATAACCCGACCTGAGATCAATCTTCGAGTAGTAACTCGAACCTTGCAACTGATCGAACAGATCGTCAATCCTGGGTAACGGATACCGGTTCTTGATAGTAACCTTGTTCAATTCCCGATAATCGATACACATACGAAAAGTCCCGTCCTTCTTCTTTACAAACAATACTGGAGCTCCCCACGGTAAAAAACTAGGTCGTATAAAACCCTTATCCAACAATTCTTGCAATTGTGTAGATAACTCTTGCATCTCTGACGGTGCAAGTCGATAAGGCGCCCTAGCTATCGGTGCTGCATCTGGTGTAAGGTCGATTCGGAATTCCACCTGTCTGATAGGCGGTAATCCCGGCAAGTCTTCTGGAAATACCTCCGGAAATTCACAAACTACAGGTATATCTTCAATCTTCTTCTCAGCTACCGGCTTTTCAGTTATAAGTGCTATAACTGCCGTATGACCTTTTCGCAGACATTTGTGTGCTTTCATACAAGATATGAGACGCAGTGGCGTACTGCTCTTCTCGCCTTGTACATACAATGTCTCTCCCTGCGGAAGAGGTATGCGAACAATCTTTTCATGGCATACAATTTCAGCCTGGTTTTTGGACAACCAGTCCATGCCAATAACTACATCAAAACTGCCTAAGGCAATAGGCATAAGGTCAATCTCTAATGTTTGACCCATCAAATCAAGGATACATCCCTTAAAAATATTTTCCACTACAATCAACTTACCATCAGCTAATTCCACAGTGTATGGACTATCTAAGGCAGTGGGACTAACATTTAGCAACTTAGCAAGTGAACTAGATACAAAGCTCCGATCGGCACCGGTGTCAAATAACATAGAGGCATAGTGATTATTTAAGAGGAACGTACCCGTAACAATGTTGGGATCCTCCCGCGCTTGACGTCCTCCTATCACAAACGCCCTGCCTCTAGCACCATTGTTGTTGTTGTTGTTGTTGTTGTTATTGTTGTTGTTGTTGTTGGTGCCATTTCCATTACCGTTGCCATTTCCATTACCATTGGCATTATTGTCCCCGCCTTTCTTGAGCTGTGGGCAATCTTTCTTAAAATGCCCCATCTTGCCACACTCAAAACAACCTTTCTGAGCGTTGTTCTGGTTATTGTTCTGGTTGTTGTTGTTCTGTAGTTCCCCGCGACAATCCTTAGCCGCATGCCAATCTTGCCACACCTCTGGCACTTAGCTCTTTCACATTGATTACCTGCATGATGGTAACCACACTTGTTGCACTTGGGGTGTTTCCCAATATAACCTCCCGACGATGATGATTGCTGACCACTGCTTGAACCATGATAAGACTTGTTTGAGTCTTGTTTCCGGTTTTGCTGATATGATTGTTGGTTGTTACCCTTGAAGTTGTTACTCTCCCACTTTCTCTTATGGTCTCCCACCTTGGTAGCAGATGTTCGTTTGGGCAGAGTCCCCTGCAACACTGCCTGATCAGTAAGCTGATGCGCTAGACGAACAGCTTGTTGGATGGTGGTGGGATTTGCTGAAGTCACCAACCCCTGAATCTGAGGCACTAGTCCTCCAATGTACCTTTCAATCCACTTACTGGCTGGAGTAGCCATGTGTGGTAGCAGTCTGGCCAACTCGTGTGACCTGGTTGTGTACTCTTCAATGTTTGACCCCTCCATCTTGAGGTGCCAATATTCTTCTTCCAACTTCTGCATTTCACTGCGAGGACAGTACTCCTCTCGCAGTAAAGTTTTGAAGTCATCCCATGTTAAGGCATTTGCCTCACCCAATCCCAGAGTCTGAACATTCGAGTTCCACCAGGTTAATGCTGGACCCTCCAATGTTCCCGTTGCAAACTTCACTTTGCTCTCGTTGGGGCAGTTGCACATTTCAAACACCGACTCAGCCTTTTCAATCCACCGAAGGAGTCCAATGGCCCCCTCCGACCCTTTGAAATTGTGAGGTTTGCAGTCCAAGAACATCTTGAACGTGCAGACTTGTGGGTTAATCAATCCCCCAGCTGGACCCTGTGGCCCTGTGTTGTGAGTCTGAGCATACTGTGCGATTGCCTCTGCAACTCTGTTGTTAATTAGCTCATTGAGCTCAGCAACAGTCATATGTACGTTTCCCTCAGCCATTAGTTTCCTATTTACAAGAAGTGTTAGCACGAAGTCAAAATCTAATGTGACATGTGTAAGTAAAACAACAAACACAACATGTAATATAAATCAACACGACTGTTGAAAATAAATAATAATTCTTCCATAAATAGAAACTTTGTTTGAGTACAATACTTTTGAAATAAAACATACTTTTCAAACTACTAATGTAGGAACACAACCCGTTCCTAATAAGTTTAAACAAAACAAGAAGGAAAAGAAAGAAAATCAATCGTCCTCAACAGTGGATTCAGGATCGGACTCAGCAACTGGTGCTGGTTCCTCCTCCTCATCCTCATCCTGTTCCTCATTCTCAGAGGCCACTAAATCCTCCAAAGCTTCAACTCTGCCCGCCAAGATCTCCTCTCGGTTCTCTGACTCTTCTAGACGACCAATCAAATTGATCATCTCATCCCGCATATCATGAACCAAATGGGCAAGTTCCTCTTGCCTCTCTATAGCATCCCATAGTTCCTGAGATCTCTGTATGATCCTATCTTCTGCTACATCCAAATCCTCGCGCAATTTGGCGATCTCCTCGGCGTCCGTCCTTTGCCTCTTAGGCTCAGGAGCATCTAGTACTGGTGGTGAGTGTGTAGAAGGTCCCTCAGCAGGGATCTGCTGAGTGCCCTCCTCTGGCTCCTCTTCCGGATCCTCATCTGGGTCCTCCTCCGGATCCTCCTCTGGATCGGAGTCATCCATCTCATACAGTGGAGGTGATGGAATAGGTGGTGGTGGTGATGATGGTGGTGCCGGAACTATCGGCTCCTCGTCCTCGGAATCATCAATGATAATATAAGGTACCGATGATGATGCGATGTCTGTTACATAATAGCATATGTAAGTGCAGTACCATGGAATACGTAAACAAGTCAATTACATAATGTCATATGTAATTTCTAAGCAATACGTATAAGCAGATGTGTCTAATGTCTAACAGTCATAGTCTAAGTCTACCAATGCAAACCTAGTTCGCTATAACCAATGTCTCTGATACCAATCTGTCACACCCCCAATTTTCAACTAACGGAATCATACCGTTTGGGAGCATGACAAACCAGGATCTCAGATCATTATACACAGCGAAGACCTCTATATGAATTTTCAAAACATACTGTGATCTTTAAAACAATACATCAGAGTTTTCAAAAGTTGCGGAAGCGTTATAAAACCAATAACAGTTGTAAAGTAAACATTACAAAACAAAATACTTAAATGTTCAAATTCAAATATTCAAAATGTTTAAAATGCATGAGACTCTATCTCCTAGTCCATGCCAGCTTTAACGCGCGCCTTAGCGTCCTGAGAAAACATGTAAATCAAGTCAACACAAAGGTTGGTGCATAACACAGGTTTTAAGCATTCACAATGTTCAAAACAACAGTTTGAATAACAAGATTGTAGATAACATAATCACACATGCACAGTCATGATAGCTAGTCATATAAACTATTTACATAAGTGTTCGACACCGAAGCTGACGGATTGCCATGCTATAGCATGTTTTCGCCTTGCCACTATTGTCTATCACAACAATAGTAAAATTGTGTTTGGTCAGTCAAACACCTGCGTAGATCCCATCTACCAGGTGAGGTTTGTCAAACCTAATAGATCTATTTCCAACTACCACGCTTTGCATTACAGCAAACTAAACGGTTCGAGGTGTGTAAGGACTTTCAAGTTGATATGTTTTCACATAATGTAAACAGCTAACTCATGCAAGTGATATGTATCTAAAAACAGTTTGTTGCACATGTTTTCTCCCCCAAAACAGTTTAAAATAAGAAAGGGGCCGTGTACGCACCTTTGATAATTGCAGAATGATCAACTATGTGAGTTCGTGTAGAAAATCCTCTTACGAAGGATCTGTGTTTAAACAATAACACTGTGTTATTCGAATAGTCGTTTTGTGCTTGAAATCACATACGTGTCAACACACGTATGTTAAAGTGTCAGACATGTGCATACGTATATACGCGTGCCTTTGAAATCGTTTAAATAAAATCCTATACGATTTTATTTAATTAAACGTAATTATACGCGATTTCGTTTTCGGATTAAAATATAGATTTTACTATTCTAATACGGTCGTATTCCCGTTACGGTTCCAACGCAACTTGAACGGATCAAAACGGAGTTATAATGAAAGAGTTATGTTTAAAATACTAAAAACTATATTAATTCTCAAAAACTGTGGGAGCCCAGATTCGAACCTGCGACTTCCAACCCAACACACACGCCCACTACCATCTCATCTAATCCCATTTTTGTTAACAGATCTAATTCCAAATCGTTTTACACACTAATGGGCCGGCTCCCCTTTTCTAAAACCTTCAAGCCCACTACTTCCTAATTGTCTCAAATCGAACCCCAATTCGAATCCAATCGGGGCTGAAACCTTAGGGCTTTCGTTTCTATGGTCCACTAGATTCTAGTTATGATTTCAATTCAAGAAATAACACATCATAACTCGTTTAATCGAACACACTCTTGTTCGAACTCTAACCGTATATCTTCATATTCGAATTCCTAGAATTCTTTGTTATTAGATTTAATTAACATAGGGCTATTCTTCCTTGGGTTTTTCTGAAACTAAATGTAACATTTAATTTCATTTTCAAATTCATTTCAACCAAAATCCCCTAAACGACTTTAAGTACGAACCCTAGAATCTCGAAATCCAACAATTCATATACGATTAATGAAATTGAACTATGGTTTAGTTTCATCGGAGGTGTCTGAAACTAAACACAGCGTTTAATTCGATCTTAAAGCTCATTTGATACAAAACCCCCAAACCGTTTCTTAGAACAAGCCCTAGAAATCGAAATGCTATAATCCAAATCTATTATCTGCAATTGACATAGGGATTTCATTTAATATGATTCCACGAAACTATCTGTAACAATCAATTTGATTTTTGAACTCGTTCTATTGGAATCCCCCAAATACGTTCTTAGTATGAACCCTAAAAATCAAACTCATATGATTTGATGTTAGAACTCGAAATTGGTACATGGTTTTATTTAATCGGCCCTTTTAGGTGTTGTAGATGTCGAGCATTACCTGATTTCACTTCGAATTGATGTATCTCGATGACCCACTTGTAGTTCGGCCGACTCCTAATTGATTCTTCTATCCCGCAGCCTCTGTTTCGAATTGGTATATGAAAAAGCTTCTGATGGTGCCGAAAGAGTTCTCTGAGAGTTCAATTTTTCGAAATTGGATCGAATGTTGAGGTTTTAGATATATAAGGCTACGGTTTCGAGTTATTGCGACCGTTTTCAAACAATTTGCTAATGATTCGATCTAATAACGTATAATAACTATTAATCATCATTAATGTGATGATTAAAGTCGATTGATTTCAGTTATAACATAGTTTTAATGAGAAATTCGAACTTTAGTTGATAAATCCCACGAATTTTGACTTTAAAAGTCAAACTAGTGTGTCTTTACCACTTACAAGTACAATCTTTGCAATTGTGGTATGTTTGGACTTATTTTGCCTAATTTCAATTCTTAAAATTTGTTTTTGTTCGAATTCACATCATTTCGGTTAATAAAGTTGAACCTAAAATCCCAAATTGTCACAAATTGGCTTCTTATAACATTGTTGAGCTTAATTAACCTAATTGGGCCTCTTAATTTACAATTGTGCCTATCCTAAACTCATTGGGCCTACCTTGAGCCTATTTTGTCCTTAGTGGGCCTACTTGGGCCTCAGTGGGCCTTCCTTGTCTTCATTAAACCTAAGTTGGTCTTATTGGGCCTACTAGGCTTTGTTGGACCTTCATAGACTTCATTGCACTTACCTTAACCTTAATGGGCCTTCCTTGGCCTTACTGGGCCTTCCTTGGCCTTACTGGGCCTTCCTTGGCCTTACTGGGCCTTCTTTGGCTTTAATGGGCCTTACATATCTTATTGAGCCTGTGGTCTAACCATTTTCAGTTAACAAGGTTAGTGTAAAAAGTCGGATTGTCACAGTAAAAAAGTAAATAGAACCAGATGGGTTAACTTACAAAATATAATACAAGGACAATGATATACTATAAATTTTGAATATTAAAAGAAAAAAACAATGGGATAGCAGATATGTTATCTAGAAATATAAACAAGTTGTTTTGTATAGATGGACAGGAAAAATAAAGGGAAAGGAAAACTTATACAAGTAGGAAGAAGCTCATCTCCAATGGAGATATCTTCTGATGAAGAAAAGCAACAGTATACACAGAGTTATAGAAAATTACCGGCTTCTATAATTGGCCCGGTTACACAGGCACAGTTTACAAAGTTACATGGACCAATTCCAAAATTACAGATTAAACAGAAGACAACGGTATTTCCAACAGTTATACAAAGTTCAAATATAAGTTATGGAAATTATGTCTTACAAAGATGTGACGATATAAATAAAAAATTTCGTCCTATGATAGACATAACCCTTACAGATAAGCAACAATGCTTATTAGACAATCTATGGCATATTCAAACCATGCCAAAGGCTACAAAGTTTAAAATACAGATTTTAAATCCTCTAAGTATTTGTGACAATTGCAGTTGAGAATTACGTCATCGATGACATGAGCACTGATGTGTTGCAAAACACATCTATTTTTCTATTTGTTTTTATTTCGTTTCTGTACAGTTTATTAGATTTTAGAGTCAATTAAAGCTGGTTCTTCACAATTTTGTAGTTTCATGCTTACAGGTTATAAACACATCATTTTGGCATAAAAGATCAAGGAAACGAGTGTCCGGTTGAACGAGAACAGATACAAGAACAAAGAAAGAAGAATTCTGGATTTTTCAATCCCTCGCGTTACGCGAGGACCATAGGAAACCCTGTCGCGCTACGCGATAGGTGGAAATGACTGAAATGCCCCTCACTTAATAATGTCGATTGACCCGACTATTTTGTCGGGTAGCGGAACCCGTCGCGCTACGCGACGGGCTTGGAGACACATGTCGCGTTACGCGACGCGGGTTGTTTTCCAGAATTTCGAATTTAACCTAATTGAAACGGCTGAGGCTGGGGATTCGGTTTTTGGACGATTAGAGAAGACCTTGGAGGCGATTAGAGGCGAGAGAAGAAGAGTGGAGTCGATCTTAATCATCGGGAAGCCCTAGACGAGTGATCCGAAGGGTGTAACGTGATCGGTTTACTTTGTCTCTCTTGTTTCTCATGTTTTCTTACTTTAAACAGATTATGGATTGTTTACATATGATGTTTATTGGCTAAACTCTTAGAACTATCTAGGTTAGATGATTATGCATGTTTGATTTTGGTTTATTTCGGTGTTGGAACATTTTGATGTGATGGATTTATGATTTAAAGATTTGGTTTTGAATATTGGATGTGTATGTGTATCTTTTATGGTTGAATGATTGATATTATATTCCTTATGTGTCTTGGCGATTGTCTGTCGCAAAATAGGTGCATGCTAGAATCAATTACTGTGTGTTTTTGATTAGTGGATGAGTTGCTTAGGCCGAGTGATTCATAGGAATGTCTTATCAAGATTTAGACGATTAAGATGTGCAACCAACTTTAATAGCCGTGAGGTGAGAAGTTGTCGATGAGTCTTGGATGTTGGATTTCTAGTTAGAGCCTTTGTGAGAAGATCTTTCTAATATGTCTATCATTTCTTGTTTATCGAGTCCAATAGGAAAACCCAAGTTATCCCTAGCATTTAAGTGAACTGTGACTTTCGAGCCGTGAGGTAGAGTGTTTAACAGTTGTTTCTTAGGTGTTTTGAGATTATCGTGCTGTGAGATAGATAATCTAGTGGATATTTCATAAATACTTGGATGACCTGTGAGGGAAATCCATGTATCCGGTGGTTTAACGGCTTGTAGGAACCTTAGTTGACTATCCTTGAGAAGGGTCGAGGGTGCTCTAGTTTTCCTTTGAGTTTAGTATTATAAGATCCCGGTATCACATTAGTTCCATCCCGAGAGAACCTTGTCAAGCATGTATATGATTCAAGCCTAGGTAGTGTTTCTTTTCTTCTCTGGTTTATTCTTTGTTTGCTCATCTGTTTTAGTTTATTTAAGTTATTCTTAGTTATGCTAGAAAACCCCCTCCGTAATATTATTTTATTTAAGTACAAATTTTGTATAGATAAGTCATAGAGTCTAGTTAGTACAGTCTGTAGAAGTCTGTGGGTTCGATATCCGGACTTACTTTTGTCTTGCTACATACGATAGGTACACTTGCTTGTCGGTAGCTTAGGTTTTAGAGAGTCTAGATTTATTATTTTTTGTCTAATTTTAGAGTCGGTTTTTAGTTAGTTTATTAGCTAAGCTCCGTCGACATCAAGCACATGTGGTCGTTCTTGAAATCCACGTTGATTTGACGATTATAATTATTACAGGTTGATAGTATGCGAGAAATGATGAACGTAGGCGAAACGGTGTGCGAAACGGAGTTACGGATTGTCCGGAATCGCGAAAAGAAGAAAAATCCAAAAATTTGAGAAAAACCTTGCTAGGCGGTACGCCTAGCGTGAGTGTATCACTCCAGGCGGTACGCCTGGAGCCTAAAATATCTGGAATCTAGACTCCTTCCTGGCGCGCTACGCCCCAGCCCAGCCTCTCACATGGGGCGGTGCGCCTGCGGTCTGTAATGTCGGCCAAATGGATTAAAACGATCAGATCGCATGGAAAACATCACATTTCTTATAATCTCGATCTTTCTTCATTTTCAGACGACCAAAACTTAATTTTCAGCTCTCAAACTCTATTTTGAAGGCTTCTAAACATACGGATCATACCAGGGATCGTATCTGCAAGTCTAGATCGTTGTTCTACTTTCAAAAATTCGTCTGATTAGGTAACGGTTCGTTTTAACCTTCTAGCTTGATAATGATTGATTAGATCTTGATTTTGAACATAATGATATAGTTAGGGTTGTTGATTATTGCCTAGATTATGGCTAGTATTGATTATAAACGAAGAACACGATGTTTTAACGGGTAAATCCTTGTTTTGATCCATTGTAATGCCCGGTTTGCATGAAATCATAACTATGATTATAATGGTTTAAACCATTTGATTGTGACAATGTAGGTGATTAGTTTGATTAATCTTTGAAATGCAAGGTTAAATCCAAGTGTTTCAAACTAATCACAATCATTAACATACTCACTGGAATGATTATCTGATGTTTATGATAACAGTCAGATTAGTATGTTAAACATGGTTATTAAACCTATTCTAATGCTACATTGTGATATTTCATGATATTTGGGTAATCAATAACAAGGATTGATCATTCCTAAGCCATTAATCTGTCTAGAAACTGTTTTAGCATTATAATCAACAACATTAGCTATTTGGTTAATCCAAGATTATTCTGATTAATCAAGTGTGTCGTCAACCTTGTATTAGGAATCTAATTCAATGTAGGTTCCTACATTATCATACATTGTATGATATAACATTAAATTAACTAAATAAATACTTGACATCAGTTTGATGACTGTTAAGACAATGTCTTTGACATTGGACGTTCAGAAAGATCTAATCAGTAAGTTAAAACATAAATAACTCATTAAACATAAACTAATGCAGACTTACACTATCAGTCTGCGAGTGATCTTGCTATCTTGACACTTCAAGTGAGTTTCGTACAATCCCTTTTCTTTTTAATCTTTTACAAACCTTGGGGTATTACTGTGGAACTTTTATATGATATGTATCACTGTTATCTGCGTGATTTCATGTGATTTATTGAGAACTTGTGGATTTCAAGGGATTTTGCCTGGAGAACAGAACTCTATCACAGTATCAAAAGTCCTCATTTTTGAATTGTATCTAGTGAACCCATGTGGGGCCGAACAGGGAATAATAATAGTACTATCGGCTGACAACCTATTTGCTAGGATTCTGCAACTCCCCGTGCTGTGAATGTTTGTTACCTGTTTTTAGAACTTCTTTATGTTATGATAGACATTAAGACAATAAGGCATTAAGATTTTACCGACGGGTAGTATCTTATAGAAGAGAACATAGCGTCCGAAAGGAACTAGATGCGGGTCCCATGATTATCTGGAACTGAACATTTTGAGAACTTGTATAACATATCATATTGTTGAATATGAACTTTACGAACTCACCACCTTTGTGCTGACATTTTAAACTTAAAAATTTTGTAGGAAGACAGTGACCACCGGGTGAGGATGCACTTCATACATTTGTAATTAAATAAGTGAGTTGTGTAATAAACTTAGATGTAAACTTTAATATTGGTTGTAATGACGAAACCCTGTAATGTATTTACTTTAAGCTAATCTGTGTGTTGTGATATCGGATCAAGTAAGTCACACCTTATCTCTGAGACATCACCACTATGCTTCCTCAACCTTCTTAGAACGACGAATGACATCATCTCAGGTGACGAGAGGTGGGGGTGTGACAGGGTGGTATCAGAGCCACATGTTATAGAATTTAGGTGAACTTAGAAACCTAGACTATAACCATAGGCTTGTATAGTGACACAGAGAGCACCGAATATAACTAATGAACAAAACTTGTTTTGAATTAAGCCAGGATAATCAAGTGGTACGAATTCCAGTTATGACTGGCCAGCATAACTGAAATTCTCAATACGTGTGCATTCTAGTGAACTTCAATGCAAGTAGAACAATAATAACTATCATGACGATTAGCTGCTTCAAGATAGGAAGACATATCATATCATGTTTATGTTGAATATTATTATTCAATATTTATTTCATGATACTGATTTAAAATTTTGTTTGTACAGCGATGGCAAACCCACATGAGCGCTACATTTATCAGCGATTTCCCTACGTGATCCTTGATGATACGCCCAGCTCTAGTTCGAGCTCAGATTCTGATCCATCGGAGGCGTCGACAACTGCTTCACAGGCTGTACCTCACGTATCAGCTACACCACCACCACCACCAGCCCCATCTTCTTCACCCAGACATTCTCAGGCTCCGCTTGAGGATGCATCAGCACAAAGGAGACAGAGCCCCTCACCTCAGAGGGTGCCGGCTTGGGACGGATTGAGACGTATGCGGGGTCAAGCCCGCAAAACCACAGGTTTACCACCTAGGCATCAGCTTGCCTCTAGGGATGTTCCAGACTCTACTCACGAGGTGGGTGAGTCTTCTAGACAGGCTAAGATGAGATCTCAGTTGCAGCAGGTCACACGGGAATTGCAGGGGACACGTCAGAACCTGCAGCAGTGTTAGGATACAGTAGAGGATACCCGCATGACTGTCCTAGAGATTCTTACCTCTCACTTGACCCTTATGGATCATGTGAAGGCTCTAGATACTGACACTCGAGCATGGAGAGTCGCGGTTGAGGACAGACTGAGGAGGACTTGGGGACAAATTGTGATTGCTGCATTCTGGCAGCAAGTGACAGTGATGAGGGAGAGACTGGTGTGGATGAGAGAGATGGTGATGGGGATAGTTGAGGGGATGAGTCTAGAGGCTAGACTACTATGTTTGGCTATATTGTTAGCTATTATAGCTGTTGTGATGGCTTGCTTACTGTACTCCATACGGTAAGGGTGATCAAGGGATTGATCGGTTGGGATCTTATTGTACATATTTTGTAACATAGGTAGATAAGTTGGGTGTGAGTGCGGGATATTTTGATGTATACAGATCCCGAGTTGTGAAACGTAGGGTAAGGTGTTGTTTGTGACAGTTGCATACGAGGATTACGTCATTAATGGTGTGATCACATTTTATCGTTCTAGAAATCCGCGCTAATTTGGCAATTGAAATTACTACAGGTTGATAGTACACGAAAAATGATGAACGTGGGTGAAAACCGTGTGCAAAACGGAGTCCTGGATTGCCCGAAATCGAAAAACGAAGAAAAATTTCTAAGTATTGATCGAATGAGCTCATCGCGGTACGCGATGGAGGGGTTGAACTTCCTTCGCTGTACGCGATGCTTGGAAATTATCTGAAATTCCCGAAAAACTTCCCGGTACGCGAAGCTGTTTTTGGCACCTCGTCGCGGTACGCGACGGGTGTGGCGGTGCACTGATCTGATCTACTTCATCTGATTTCATGCAAGAATTATATTTTCTTATCACTTCGAACTCAGACCCACCATCAGACGAAAACTCGACTATTTCACCATCAAAACTCCATTTTCAAGCAATCAGAAGCCGTGGATCGCACCAGAAATCATATATACAAGTTCTGATCGTTGTTTTAACCGCATATATCCGCCAGATTAGGTAATGATCTGTTTAAACTTTCTGGTTTGATTTTGATTGATTAGATCTTGATTTTGAGCGTAATGACATTGTTAGGATTGTTGATTATTGCCTAGATGATGGCTAGGATTGATTATAAACAAAGAACACGAAGTTTTAACGGTTAAATCCTTGTTTTGATCCGTTGCAATGCCCGGTTTGCATGAAACCATATCCATGATTATAATGGTTTAATCCATTTGATTATAACAATGTAGGTGATTAGTTGGATTAATCCTTGAAATGCAAGGTTAAATCCAAGTGTTTCAAACTAATCACAACCATTAACATACTCATTGGAACGATTATCTGATGTTTATTAAAACAGTCAGATTAGTATGTTAAACCTGGTTATTACACCTATTTTGATGCTACATTGTGATATTTCATGATAATTGGGTAATCAATAACAAGGATTGATCATTCCTAAGCCATTAAATTATCTGGAAACTGTTACAGTATCATAATCAACAACATTAACTATTTGGTTAATCCGAGATTATTCTGATTAATCAAGAGGGTCATCAACCTTGTAATAGGAACTTAATGCAATGTAGGTTCCTACATTATCATACATTGTATGATATAATACTAAATTAATCAATTTAATACTTAATATCGGTTTGATGATTTACAAAGCAATGTCTTTGACATTGAACGTTCAGAAAGATCTAATCAGTAAACTAGAACATAAATAACTCATTAAATATAACTAAATGCAGAATCATCTCTTTGTTATCAGCTTCGAGATATTTTGCTACCTATATATCATCAGGTGAGTTTCGTACAACTCCTTTTCTTTTTAATATTTTATAAACATCCGGGTAACTCTGTGAACTGTTGTCTGAACATATGATATGCATCAATGATATCTGTGTGATTTCATGTGATTTTTGTGGGATTTCATGGGAGTTTGCCTGTAGAACTGAACTTTATCATGGAACTAAAAGTCCTCATTCTTGAACTGTATCTAGTGAACCCATGTGTGGCCGAACAGAAAACATTGATAGTACTATTGGTTGACACCCCATTCGCTGGGAGGATTGCATCTCCCCTTGTGTGAATGTTTGTTATCTGTTTCCAGAACTTCTTAATGATATGATAGACATTAAGATAATGAGGCACTAAGATATGTACCGACGGGTAATATCTTGAGAACAGAACTAGACGTCCGAAAGGAACTAGATACGGGTCCCATGGTAATCCGGAACTGAACTTTTGAGAACATGCTTATCATATCATATTGTTTTAAATTGAACTGTCGAACTCACCAGCTTTGTGCTGACGTTTCAAACTCAAACCTTTTTGCAGGTAAACAGTAAGAGCCGGTGAGGATGCACTTTTGGGATAATTGCACTTGAATAAATTAGTTGTAATTAAATAGACTTAGTTGTAGACTATAGTATGGATGTTAATGACGAACCTTCTAATGTATTTACTTTAAGTTAATCTGTGTGCTTGTGATATCGGATCAAGTAAGTCACCCCTCACCTCTGAGACATCACCACTATGCTTCCGCAACCGGTTCAGTGACATCAAGCACGAGGTGACGAGGGGTGGGGGTGTGACAGGGTGGTATCAGAGCCACAGGTTATAGAGAATTAGGTTGACTTAAAGACCTTGACTATAACCATAGGCTCGAATAGTAACACAGAGAGCACCGAACATTAATATTGAACAAAACTTGTTTTGAATTAAGCCAGGATAATCAGGTGGTACAAATTTCAGTTATGAGAGGCCAGCATAACTGAAATTTGCAACATGTGTGCATTCTAGTTTACTTTAATTCAAGCAGAACCTCAATAACTATAAAGACGAATAGCTGACTGGAGATAGGAAAGACCATCATATCATGTTTATGTTTATGTTAAATATTGTTATTTAATATTTACTTCATGATACTGATTAGAGATTTTGATTGTACAGCGATGGCCGATCCAGCCGAGCAGTATATTTACCAGAGGTTTCCTTATTTGAGGTTAGATGACACCCCTAGCTCTAGTGCAAGATCAGACTCAGATCCTAGTGAGGCATCATCGGCAGCCTCTCAGGCGACCCCTGCTGGACCACGTACACCATCATCCCCTAGACCTGTTACTCCACCACCACCACCATCACCAGTATTACCATCAGCAGCCCCTATTCTACCCAGTTCCCCTCATTCACCCTTAGTTCATACTTCAGCTAAGAGGAGACAGGACTCCTCTCCACGGAGAGTCCCTACGTGGGACGGATTACGACGGATACGGGGACAAGCCCGCAAAACCACGGGACTACCCATTAGATGTCAGATGGCTCCCCGAGATGAGCCACAGACCATACATGAGGTGGGAGAATCCTCTCACCAAGCTGAGTGGAGAGCCCAGCTACAGCAAGTCACTCAGGATCTGCAAGGGATGCGTCAGGATATACAGCAGCAGAGTGCTATGATAGACGATACCCGTAGCACTGTTTTAGAGATTTTGACTTCTCACTTGACCATTATAGATCGAGTGAACAAATTAGAGGTAGATACACAGGCGAGGAGGACTTCGGTTGAAGAGCGGTTGCGTAGGACGTGGGTGCGGAGGATTATTGCTACCTTTTGGCAGCAGGTTGAGTTGTTGAGGGCTGGAGTGGTGAGGGTGAGAGAGTTTCTGATTTGGCTTGGGATGGCCAGTTTCGAGACTATGATGATAGTTTTGGGCGTGATTATGGCGGCAGTGGCCATGGTGTTTTCCTGTTTATCGTACTTTTTACGATAAGTATGTTTATGCGGTTCTTTTTGGGATATCTTATGTACAGACGAATAGGTTGTTAGTGTGTGAGGTGGATGGGAAGTTTTGATTGTGGAAATGGATCCCCGGTAGTTAGTGTTGATGTATCATTTCTGATAATTCTTGTATTAAAACGTTATGATGTATAAAACTATGATAGTATAATAACATGGGTGTTTTTGTATATCTGTATGTATAGTGAACTATGTTTGTGATGTGTGAACTATAATTAATTCTTCTGTGTGAGAACATAACTGTATATGAACGTATCAAGATGAGAACATGTAGAACTGAAAATATATTTCGCTGAAATACAGTATGGGAACAATACTGTATGCGAATATATTGAACTGAAAACATATATTTCGCTGAAATACAGTACGGGAGCAATACTGTATGCGAATATATCTGTTACTAAGTACAGTACGAGAACATATCTAATTGTGAACATGTCTGTAACTAAAGTACGGTACGAGAGCCATACTGTACGAGAACATATCTAATTGTGAACATGTCTGTAACTAAAGTACAGTACGAGAGCCATACTGTACGAGAACATATCTAATTGTGAACATATCTATAACTAAAGTACAGTACGAGAGCCATACTGTACGAAAACATATCTAAACGGGAATATATCTATTGTTTGTATGAGAACTTAGTGTATGAACTAAGAACATATCAGAGAACTTGTGTGAGAACATATCCTAGTCCTGTATGAACATATCTCTAAAAATATGTGTTGCAATGCAATGAGCTGGGTACGACTCTAACATGTTTTTGAAATAACAGGACTAAGTATAACTACGAATATTTGTGTGATCTGTGTGTAATGTGAACATGTCTGGACTAAATTCATGTAGTTATACTGTATACTTTATAATCACATTTCAATATAAATTTTCAGTGTAACTGAATATGATTGAAATTATGTGATGGAACGGGTTATATTTTTAATGTTCTTAAACTCACCTGAAATTGTCTGCTTGTGAGCAGATTAATGACTCCTAAAAGAGGTCGACCAGCTAAGAAAGCTGCTCAGAACATTACAAACCCTGAACAAAATCAAATCCCACCTGTGAATGTTGAATCGAATCCGGATCCGCATGTTAATCCGGAAATGAACGTAGTTCCACCTGGGAACTTGGAAACAAATACTGCTCTGCCAGTGAACCCTGGAGCAAGCACTGTTCCACCTGCTGGTACAAGCGGATCTGAAACAAATAAGGCTATGATAGCACGAATTGTGCGTGAACAACTATCTGCTTGTGGTGTTCTGACACAACACCAACCACATATCACCGCAGGTTCTGGTGGGGAACACGATCATGCTGAACATAATGCTACTGGTGGTCACGTCGAAACTCATACTACCACCGGTGCAACAACCACGAAAACAATTGTTCCTGATCCACCACAGCAAGGGTGTACATATAAGTACTTTGCTTCTTGCAACCCTCCTACTTTTACGGGCAAGGAAGGAGCGTCTGGTCTTTTAAGGTGGATCGAGGAGATGGAAACCAAACTCAAAATTAGTCAGTGTTTTGAGGAGCATAAGGTGTCTTATGCTGCCTGTTCTTTGAAAGACTCAGCTTTGACCTGGTGGAATATCCAGGCCAAGACTTTGGGTTCAGCTACAGTTGACTCAATGGGCTGGAATGATTTCAAAACTCTGATTAGATCAGAGTACTGCCCAATCACTGAAATTCAAAAACTCCAGGAGGAATTCTGGAATCACTCTATGATCGGTGCTGATTGTCTGGCTTACACCGATCGGTTTCACGAACTTACTTTTTTACTTCCCGATATGTTTCCTACGGAAGCCGCTTTAATCGAGAAGTACATTAAGGGTTTGATTCCCCAGATTCGGGGAATGGTGACTGCTGCTGAACCCACAACTCTAAAACATACAATTCTGTTAACCACTAAGCTTACCAATGAGGCGGTAAGGAGTGGTACTCTGTCTTTGAAATCTCAGACGGCTCACATCCGTAGTGATGTCGGTACCTCGAATGTGTCGAAAGGTACCAAACGAAAGTGGTTTGGCAAAAGCAAGGCGAAGGCTCCGGCTGAAATCACCCAGAGCAAGCCAACTGTGAAAAACTATGGTGCTGCTATTCTTGAGAGGAAAGTTTACACTGGGCAGGCGCCCAAATGCGATAAATGTCCACTCCATCACACGGGACCATGTCCTGTTTGTCTGAATTGTAACCGAGTTGGACATTATGCTAAATATTGCAACTTTCCTGCTCAAACACAAAATCAAGCACCACGAAAAACCACTCGAACCAACCGGCCATGCTACAAATGTGGAAGCCCCGACCATCTCATACGAAACTGTCCAAACAATAACACCAATCCGGGAACTGAAGCTAGGGGGAGAGCTTTTCAGATTGGTGCGACCGAGGCAAGACATGATGCAAATATTGTTACTGGTACGTTTCTTCTTAATAATCTATACGCATCAGTTCTGTTTGATACAGGAGCAGATAAGAGCTTTATCTCTCCTGAATTTGCATCATTAATTTCATTGCCTACGGTAGATCTAGAAACTCCTTATGTTATTGAACTTGCTAATGGCAAGTTGATCAAAACTAATAGTGTTATTCAAGGATGTTCCTTGAATCTGAATGATCATCTTTTCAATATTGATTTACTTCCTATTGAGCTTGGAAGCTTTGATGTTGTAGTCGGTATGGACTGGCTTTCTGATAACCAAGCGGAAGTTGTGTGTCAAAACAACATGATCCGTATTCCATTACCTAACGGTAATACACTGATAGTTCAAGGAGAACAAGCAGGTAGAAAACTTGGTATTATATCTTGTATGCGAGCTCAGAAATTCTTAAGGAAAGGCTGTTATGCTTTTCTGGCACACATGACTGAGCACAATTCTTCACCCAAACAAATCACAGACATCCCAGTAGTCAAAGATTTTCCTAAAATATTTCCTGAGGATATCTCAGGATTACCCCCAGTGAGACAAGTTGAATTTCGTATTGACTTGATTCCAGGTGCAGCACCTGTTGCTAAAGCCCCGTATCGGCTTGCACCATCCGAAATGCAAGTATTGTCAAGTCAATTGCAAGAACTGTTAGACAAAGGTTTTATCAGGCCTAGTTTCTCACCCTGGGGAGCACCTATTCTTTTTGTGAAAAAGAAGGATGGTTCATTCAGAATGTGCATTGACTATCGGGAACTCAATAAACTGACAATCAAAAACCGTTATCCACTGCCTCGTATCGATGATCTGTTTGATC
The DNA here is from genome assembly GCA_009363875.1 of Mikania micrantha. NCBI lineage: Eukaryota > Viridiplantae > Streptophyta > Magnoliopsida > Asterales > Asteraceae > Mikania > Mikania micrantha. The sequence continues at coordinate 80,800,982 of CM018691.1, read as the reverse complement.
AACTACAAGGTGCTACTTACTTCTCAAAAATCGATTTAAGATCCGGATACCATCAATTGCGTATTCATTATGATGACGTTCCAAAAACTGCTTTCCGAACCCGATACGGACATTACGAATTTCTAGTAATGCCATTTGGTTTAACAAATGCACCAGCAGTTTTCATGGATCTGATGAATCGAGTATGTAGACCTTATCTGGATAAATTTGTGATTGTGTTTATTGATGATATTCTCATTTATTCTCAAAACCAACAAGAACATGCTCAACACTTGAAATTAATTCTAGAACTTTTGGCACATGAAAAATTATATGCCAAGTTCTCCAAGTGTGAGTTTTGGTTACGAGAAGTTCAATTTCTTGGTCATGTAGTGAATCAAAACGGTATTCAAGTGGATCCCAGTAAGATTCAGGCGGTGAAACAATGGGAGACACCACGAACCCCGACTGAAATACGTCAATTTTTGGGGTTGGCAGGTTATTATCGCCGGTTTATCAAGAACTTTTCAAAGATAGCCTTGCCACTGACCACATTGACCCAGAAAAATCAACCATTTATATGGGATTCTCAACAGGAGGAGGCGTTCCAACTGTTGAAACACAAACTCTGCAACGCACCTATCTTGGCACTACCGGAAGGTACTGATAATTTCACAGTATACTGTGATGCTTCTCGTCAAGGTCTTGGGTGTGTTTTAATGCAGAAGAATAAGGTAATTGCTTACGCTTCTCGACAACTGAAAGTACACGAGAAGAACTATACCACACATGATCTAGAACTTGGTGCAGTGGTGTTTGCACTCAAGATTTGGAGACATTATCTATACGGAACTAAGTGCATTATATACACTGATCACAAACGCCTCCAACACATTCTAGATCAGAAAATGTTGAACATGCGACAGAGGCGATGGGTTGAACTTTTAAATGACTATGACTGTGAAATTCGTTATCACCCAGGTAAAGCGAATGTCGTAGCCGATGCCTTAAGTCGCAAGGAACAAGTTAAACCTTTACGTGTGAAAGCGTCAAGTATGACTATTCAAACCAGTCTAATTCCGCAAATCAAAGACGCTCAGCAACAAGCTTTACAAGCAACGAACTATTCTGTTGAGGGAATGAGGGGATTAGACAAGAAACTCAATACCAAAATGATGGACTATTGTATTTCAAAAACCGAATGTGGATTCCTTGTTTCGATAACTCTAGAACAATTATCTTGGATGAGGCGCACAAATCCAGGTATTCTATTCATCCAGGTGCTGATAAAATGTATAAAGATCTTAAGGATTTTTACTGGTGGCCTGGAATAAAGAAACAAATAGCTGAATACGTGGATCGATGTTTAACATGTCTCAAAGTTAAGGCTGAACATCAACGACCTTCTGGGTTATTACAACAACCTGAGATTCCTATGTGGAAATGGGATCAGATCTCTATGGATTTTATCACTAAATTACCCAGAACCTTACGTAATCATGACTCTATATGGGTTATCGTTGATCGCCTTACGAAATCTGCGCATTTCTTACCCATCCGAGAAGATTTTTCTATGGATCGACTCGCTAAAATCTATGTTAATGAGATTGTATCTCGACACGGAGTACCGATCTCTATCATCTCTGACAGAGATAGTCGATTTATGTCACGATTTTGGCAAACTCTTCAGAAAGCTCTGGGCACACAAATCAATATGAGCACAGCTTATCATCCACAAACCGACGGGCAGACTGAACGAACGAATCAAACTCTTGAAGACATGCTCAGAAACTGTGTGATTGATTTTGGAGGTAGCTGGGATATTCATCTTCCACTTTTTGAATTCTCATATAATAACAGCTACCATACTAGTATTCAATGCGCTCCATTCGAAACACTTTATGGATGCAAGTGTAGATCACCTATCTGTTGGTCAGAGGTAGGTGAGAATCAAATCATAGGCCCAGAATTCATTCAGGAAACAACTGATAAAATCGCACTCATTCAAGAACGAATCAAAGCTGCTCGCGATCGTCAAAAGAGTTATGCTGATAATCGCCATAGACCACTTGAATTCCATGTAGGTGATCGAGTAATGTTGAAAGTGTCACCTCGGAAAGGCATTTTCAGATTCGGAAAGAGAGGTAAACTTTCACCAAGATTTGTAGGGCCATTCAAAATTCTTGAGCGAATTGGATATGTGGCCTACAAACTTGAATTACCTCCTGAACTTAGTAACATCCATGATGTTTTTCACGTATCCAATCTGAAGAAGTGTCTAATTGATGAATCATTGATCGTATCTCTAGAAGAGATTCATATCGATGAAAAACTTCAGTTCAGTGAAGAACCAGTAGAGGTAATGGATCGAGAAATGAAAGTGCTGAAACGTAGCCGCATACCAATCGTTAAAGTGCGATGGAACTTGCAACGTGGGCCCGAATATACTTGGGAACGTGAAGATCAAATGAAATCAAAGTATCCACATCTATTCTCATAACGATTGTCATATAGTAAGTCTTCACTAAATTTCGGGACGAAATTTCTCTAACAGGAGGAGACTGTGACAGTTGCATACGAGTATTACGTCATTAATGGTGTGATCACATTTGATCGTTCTAGAAATCCGCGCTAATTTGGCAATTGAAATTACTACAGGTTGATAGTACACGAAAAATGATGAACGTGGGTGAAAACCGTGTGCAAAACGGAGTCCTGGATTGCCCGAAATCGAAAAACGAAGAAAAATTTCTAAGTATTGATCGAATGAGCTCATCGCGGTACGCGATGGAGGGGTTGAACTTCCTTCGCTGTACGCGATGCTTGGAAATTATCTGAAATTCCCGAAAAACTTCGCGGTACGCGAAGCTGTTTTTGGCACCTCGTCGCGGTACGCGACGGGTGTGGCGGTGCACTGATCTGATCTACTTCATCTGATTTCATGCAAGAATTATATTTTCTTATCACTTCGAACTCAGACGCACCATCAGACGAAAACTCGACTATTTCACCATCAAAACTCCATTTTCAAGCAATCAGAAGCCGTGGATCGCACCAGAAATCATATATACAAGTTCTGATCGTTGTTTTAACCGCATATATCCGCCAGATTAGGTAATGATCTGTTTAAACTTTCTGGTTTGATTTTGATTGATTAGATCTTGATTTTGAGCGTAATGACATAGTTAGGATTGTTGATTATTGCCTAGATGATGGCTAGGATTGATTATAAACAAAGAACACGAAGTTTTAACGGTTAAATCCTTGTTTTGATCCGTTGTAATGCCCGGTTTGCATGAAACCATATCCATGATTATAATGGTTTAATCCATTTGATTATAACAATGTAGGTGATTAGTTGGATTAATCCTTGAAATGCAAGGTTAAATCCAAGTGTTTCAAACTAATCACAACCATTAACATACTCATTGGAACGATTATCTGATGTTTATTAAAACAGTCAGATTAGTATGTTAAACCTGGTTATTACACCTATTTTGATGCTACATTGTGATATTTCATGATAATTGGGTAATCAATAACAAGGATTGATCATTCCTAAGCCATTAAATTATCTAGAAACTGTTACAGTATCATAATCAACAACATTAACTATTTGGTTAATCCGAGATTATTCTGATTAATCAAGAGGGTCATCAACCTTGTAATAGGAACTTAATGCAATGTAGGTTCCTACATTATCATACATTGTATGATATAATACTAAATTAATCAATTTAATACTTAATATCGGTTTGATGATTTACAAAGCAATGTCTTTGACATTGAACGTTCAGAAAGATCTAATTAGTAAACTAGAACATAAATAACTCATTAAATATAACTAAATGCAGAATCATCTCTTTGTTATCAGCTTCGAGATATTTTGCTACCTATATATCATCAGGTGAGTTTCGTACAACCCCTTTTCTTTTTAATATTTTATAAATATCCGGGTAACTCTGTGAACTGTTGTCTGAACATATGATATGCATCAATGATATCTGTGTGATTTCATGTGATTTTTGTGGGATTTCATGGGATTTTGCCTGTAGAACTGAACTCTATCATGGAACTAAAAGTCCTCATTCTTGAACTGTATCTAGTGAACCCATGTGTGGCCGAACAGAAAACATTGATAGTACTATTGGTTGACACCCCATTCGCTGGGAGGATTGCATCTCCCCTTGTGTGAATGTTTGTTATCTGTTTCCAGAACTTCTTAATGATGGATAGACATTAAGATAATGAGGCACTAAGATATGTACTGACGGGTAATATCTTGAGAACAGAACTAGACGTCTGAAAGGAGCTAGATACGGGTCCCATGGTTATCCGGAACTGAACTTTTGAGAACATGCTTATCATATCATATTGTTTTAAATTGAACTGTCGAACTCACCAGCTTTGTGCTGACGTTTCAAACTCAAACCTTTTTGCAGGTAAACAGTAAGAGCCGGTGAGGATGCACTTTTGGGATAATTGCACTTGAATAAATTAGTTGTAATTAAATAGACTTAGTTGTAGACTGTAATATGGATGTTAATGACGAACCTTCTAATGTATTTACTTTAAGTTAATCTGTGTGCTTGTGATATCGGATCAAGTAAGTCACCCCTCACCTCTGAGACATCACCACTATGCTTCCGCAACCGGTTCAGTGACATCATGCACGAGGTGACGAGGGGTGGGGGTGTGACATTGTTGGTTTCGGTGTATTATGACTTGTGATGTATCAAAACTTGTCTATGTATAAAACTATGGTAATGTTAATAAAACGGTTTTTTTTGTATATCTATCTGTGTAATGTGTTATGTATGTGATGTGTGAACTATATTTTCATAACGAACTCGTATAAACAATAACTAGATCACGTAAATTTTTGTATGAGAACATTTTTGTACAAGAACATATCTATTGCCGGTGTGGCAATGTATCATAGAACTATGAGAACATTTTTGTGTGAGAACATATCTATTGCCTGTATGGCAATGTGACACAGAACTATGAGAACATTTTGTGTGAGAACATATCTATTGACTGTATGGCAATGTGTCAGAGAACTATGAGAACATTTTTGTGTGAGAACATATCTATTGCCTGTATGGCAATGTGTCACAGAACTATGAGAACATTTTTGTGTGAGAACATATCTATTGCCTGTATGACAATGTATCACAGAACTATGAGAACATTTTTGTACAAGAACATATCTATTGCCGGTGTGGCAATGTATCAAAGAACTGTATGTGAACATTTTTGTATGAGAACTTATCAGTGTCCTGTATTATCAAATATCAAAAACATTTGTAATAGCATATCTATATTACAATACTGTGAGCTGTGTAATATTTTAACATGTTTTTGAAATAACAGGACTGAGTATAACTATGAACATTTGTGTGATTTCTGTGTACTGAGAACATGTATGAACTATATAAATGTAGTTATACTATATTTATTATAATCACATTTCGACATGAATTTTCAGTATGACTGAATATGGTTGAATTAATGTGATTGAACAAGGGTTATATTTTTGTTATTCTTGAACTGACCTGAGTTTGTCTGCATATGAGCAGAACGATGGCTCCGAAACGAGGTCGACCAGCCAAGAAAGCTGGCAGGAATAATGTTAACCCCGAACTGAATCAAGTCCCACCTGTGGGCATAGAATCAAATCCAGGAGCGAACATGGTTCCACCTGAAAATCTGGAGACAAATACTGTTCCACCAGTGAACCCTAAAGTGAACACTGTTCCACCTGCAGGAGCAAGTGGATCTGAACCGAATGAAGCGATGATAGCACGAATAGTAAGGGAAGAGCTGTCAGCTTGTGGTGTTTTGACACAACACCAACATCATGTCACGACGGGTTCTGGTGGGGATCACGATCATATGGAACATAACGCTATTGGTGGCCACGTAGAAACTCCTAATACCACCGGGGCAACAACCACAAAAACAACTGCTCCTGATCCACCACAACAAGGATGTACTTATAAGTACTTTGCTTCTTGAAACCCTCATACTTTTATGGGCAAAGAAGGAGCAGCTGGACTTATAAGGTGGATTGAGGAGATGGAAACAAAACTTAAGATCAGCCAATGTTTGGCGGAGCATAAGGTGTCTTATGCTGCTTGTTCTTTGAAGGAATCAGCTTTAACCTGGTGGAATACCCAGGCTAAAACTTTGGGCTCAGCTACAGTTGATTCAATGGGCTAGAACGAATTTAAAACTCTGATTATGTCAGAGTACTGCCCAATCACTGAAATCCAAAAGCTCCAATAGGAATTCTGGAATCATTCGATGATAGGTGCTGATTGTTTAGCTTATACCGATCGTTTTCATGAACTTACTTGCTTACTTCCCAATATGTTTCTTACGGAAGCAGCTTTGATTGAGAAGTACATTAAAGGTCTGGTTCCCCAGATTCGGGTAATGGTGACGGCAGCTGAACCCAAACTCTGAAACGTACAATTCTTTTGACCACTAAGCTTACCGATGAGGCGGTAAGGAGTGGTACTTTGTCCACAAAAACTCAGACGGCGGTGAGCCGTAGTGATTTCGATACCTCAAATGTTTCTAAAGGTACCAAACGAAAGTGGTTTGGCATAACAAAAACAAAGGCTCCGGCTGAGACTAGTCAGAGCAAACCAATAGTGAAGAACTATGGTGCAACTGTTCCTGGAGGGAAAGTTTACACTGGGCAGGCGCCCAAATGCAATAAGTGTCCATTCCATCACACAGGACCATGTCATGTTTGTTTGAACTATAATCGAGTAGGACACTACGCTAAATATTGCAACTTTCCTGCTCAACCACTAAACCAAGCACCACGACAAACCACTCAAACAAACCGGTCATGCTTCAAGTGTGGAAGTCCTGACCATCTTATGAGAAACTGTCCGAACAACAACACCAGTCCGGGAAATGAAGCTAGGGGAAGAGCCTTTCAAATTGGTGCAACCGAGGCAAGGCATGAAGCTAACATTGTCATTGGTACGTTTCTTCTTAATAATCTATACGCATCAGTTCTGTTTGACACATGAGCAGATAAGATTTTTATCTCTCCTGAATTTGCATCATTACTTTCATTGCCTACGGTAGATCTAGAAACTCCTTATGTCATTGAACTTGCTAATGGCAAGCTGATCAAAAATAACAGTGTCATTCAAGGGTGTTCCTTGAATTTGAATGATCATCTTTTCAATATCAATTTACTTCCTATTGAGCTTGGGAGCTTTGATGTTGTGGTTGGTTTGGACTGGCTTTCTTATAACCAAGCGAAAGTTGTATGTCAAAACAAGGTGATCCGTATTCCATTACCTGACGGTAATACACTGATAGTTCAAGGAAAATGAGCCGGTAGGAAACTTGGTATCATTTCTTGTATGCAAACTCAGAAATGCTTACAGAAAGGGTGTCAGGGCTTTCTAGCACATGTGATCGAGAACTGTTCTTTACAAAAATGTATCAAAGATAATCCTGTAGTCAAGGAATTTCCTGAAGTCTTTCCTGAGGATATATCAGGATTACCCCCAGTGAGACAAGCTGAATTTCGTATTGACTTGATTCCAGGTGCAGCACCTGTAGCTAAAGCTCCTTATCATTTAGCACCCTCAGAGATGCAAGAGCTTTCAGGTCAACTGCAAGAACTGTTAGACAAAGGTTTTATCAGACCTAGTTTCTCACCTTGGGGAGCACCAATTCTTTTGGTGAAAAAGAAAGATGGTTCATTCAGGATGTGCATTGACTACAGAGAACTCAATAAACTGACAATCAAAAATCGTTATCCTTTGCGACGTATAGATGATCTATTTGATCAACTACAAGGTGCTACTTACTTTTCAAAAATTGATTTAAGATCTGGATATCATCAGTTAAGAATTCACGATGATGATGTTCCTAAAACTGCTTTTAGAACACGATACGGACGTTACGAATTTTTAGTAATGCCGTATGGATTAACCAATGCACCTGCAGTTTTTATAAATCTGATGAATCGAGTATGTAGACCTTATCTGGATAAATTTGTGATTGTGTTTATTGATGATATTCTCATTTATTATCGGAACCAAGAACATGCTCAACACATGAAACTGATTTTAGAACTTTTGGCACATGAAAAATTATATGCCAAATTCTCCAAGTGTGAGTTTTGGTTACGGGAAGTTCAATTTCTTGGGCACGTAGTGAATGAAAACGGTATTCAAGTGGATCCCAGTAAGATCGAAGCTGTGAAGCAATGGGAAACACCACGAACCCCAACTGAAATACGTCAATTCCTAGGACTGATTTATCAAGAGCTTTTCAAAGATAGCCTTTCCACTGACTACATTGACACAAAAAAATCAACCGTTTATATGGGGTTCTCAACAGAAGGAGGCATTCCAACTGTTGAAACACAAACTCTGCGACGCACCTATCTTGGCATTACCAGAAGGTACTGATAATTTCATAGTGTACTGTGATGCTTCTCCTCAAGGTCTTGGGTGTGTGTTAATGCAGAAGGATAAAGTAATTGCTTACGCTTCTCGACAACTGAAAGTACATGAGAAGAACTATACCACTCATGATCTAGAACTTGGTGCAGTGGTGTTTACACTCAAGATTTGGAGACACTATCTATACAGAACAAAGTGTATTATATACACTAATCACAAAAGTCTTCAACACATTCTAGATCAGAAAATGTTGAACATGCGACAAAGGCGGTGGGTAGAACTTTTAAACGATTATGATTGTGAAATTCGTTATCACCCAGGCAAAGCGAATGTCGTAGCCAATGCATTGAGTCGCAAGGAACGATTCAAACCTTTACGTGTGAAAGCGTTAGGGATGACTATTCAAACTAGTTTAAATCCTCAGATTAAAGAAGCTCAGCAACAAGCTTTACAAGCAACGAACTATCCTGCTGAGGAACTCATGGGATTAGACAAACAAATAGAAACCAAGACTGATGGAGTGTTGTATTTCAAAAGTCGAATTTGGGTTCCTTTATTCGGTAACTCTAGAACATTTATCTTGGATGAGGCGCATAAATCCAGGTATTCTATTCATCCAGGTGCTGATAAAATGTATAAAGATCTTAGAGATTTTTACTCGTGGCCTGGAATGAAGAAACACATAGCTGAATACGTGGATCGATGCTTAACATGTCTTAAAGTTAAGGCCGAACATCAACGACCTTCTGGGTTATTGCAACAACCTAAGATTCCCATGTGGAAATGAGATCAGATCTCTATGGATTTTATCACTAAACTACCCAGAACATCACGTAATCATGACTCTATATGGGTTATCGTTGATCGCCTTACTAAATCTGCACATTTCTTACCCATCCGAGAAGATTATTCCATGGATCGACTCGCTAAACTCTATGTTAATGAGATTGTATCTCGACATGGAGTACCAATCTCTATCATTTCTGACAGAGATAGTCGATTTATGTCACGATTTTGGCAAACTCTTCAAAATGCTCTGGGCACACAAATCAATATGAGCACAGCTTATCATCCACAAACGGACGGACAGACTGAACGAACGAATCAAACTCTTGAAGATATGCTAAGAAGCTGTGTGATTGATTTTGGAGGTAGCTGGGATATTCATCTTCCATTTATTGAATTTTCATACAATAACAGCTACCATACAAGTATTCAATGCGCTCCATTCGAAGCACTTTATGGACACAAGTGTGGATCACTGATCTGTTGGTCAGAAGTAGGTGAAAATCAGATCATAGGTCCAGAATTCATTCAAGAAACTGTTGGATATTAGATATACGATTAACGATAAGTTCAACGTTGCTATGAAAGGTACGATCCAAAGAGTTACCCTTTGGAAGGCAACGACTTTATGTTTAATTGTTAAACATAATATACGATCACGAATTGTCGGTTTTATCGAATTGGCTTTAATTATATGTGAAATAATAATCGGTGGGAATTAATTATAGAGATAATTAATTCGTTAAACAAACAAAGTTTTGAACTTTATTATGGGGGATTGTTAATTAAATGTTAATTAACAAATTGAGAATTAATTAAACTTCAGACATTTAATTAAATGCTACTAACTAATTGTTAGTTAGTAATATTTGGAGAGTAGTAATTAAATGGTTTAATTACTAAAAGATTTTACCTAAATTAAAAGAGTTTAATTTAAAATGTAAAAGAAAAGGTGGGAATTCCAACTTTGAATTGGTAAATTCCTATATCCTAAAAAGATGGATGTACTTTTGACTTTAAAAGTAGATCCAACCTCCCACATTTTTGTGTACAACTCTTTGACCTACTCTCCCCTCTCTCTTACCCTTGGAGTCGTCGACCATCACCACCATTGGGATGGTCTTGTGGCTGCCGTACACCACTATCACCGAGCTATATAACCCGGCCGCATCAAGGCTTCATCGGGCGCATGCAGGCCGCACCAAGGGGCCACGCCGAGGGTCAAGAGGAGCCGCAGCAGGGCTGTCTTGTCCGAGCCAAGGTCACCTAGCCGAACCGTGTGTCAAGCCACGAGCCGAGTCAAGCCAAAATCTGTTTTGGTCCAATCCGGTTATTCGTAGGACGAGATCCGGACTCGGGTGATCGTAGTGAGTCAACTAGCGAGACCATTGCCGATCCATCGTGTGGATTTGGAACCGCTTCATAAAGGTCGATTTTCTAAAACCCCCTGTGGTTGTGTTATTTAATTTAATTGTTGTTTAAACGATTTGTAACTGGATACTGATTTGGTAATTGGTTCGATTACGAATCAAAAGGTTATAAAATTTAAATGCTTTCGTTGTGTCAGATCTGATCTGATAGTTTAATCCGGTTTTATGAAAACTGATTTTTTCAATTAATGCGATTAAATGAAATTGATTAAATGAAAAGTAACCTAGAATTCCCAACAGTGGCATCAGAGCGGTTTTTACAAACGTTTAAATGCAATTAATAATCGATCTTCGTTTGTTTTTGTTTTGTCAAAACTTTTGTTTGACAAGAAGATCGAAACTGTGAATGTGATGATTGTGATTGTGATTATGGTTATGAATCGAGCCCTAGGATCCGACCCATGTGATTGTATCTTTTGTTTTGTTTGATTGGTTGGTTTATTTGAAATCATGTATTTCTACGGGTATTTGGACCCGATGTAATAGAATATGTTTCAATTTTTTTAATGTAATTTGTATTTTACAAATGTAATCAAGCAATGGATACAAGACGGAAGATAGAGGCAATCGGGGAGATCGAAGATTGAGATCTTGGATCAAGTGGGAGAAAAGATTCAAGGCATTGAATTGTAAACCCTAGAATTGTTCGGTTTGTGTTTGATGACTCGAACTAAACCGAACAAGCAATGAGACTTTGTTTTGTTTGATTTGTGGCTATTTAATATTTAGGAAATATAAAACTAGTAAAAACAAAATTTTTCACAATCATTGCAAAACGATAAGTAATACAAAAGGAGTTTTGTAGTTACTTTAAAAGGGGTTTTTAAATAAAAGTGTTTTATTTTAATAAATCAGTTTATAAAATAAAAGGTTTATTTTATAAAATTAGAACTTGTTAGTTTAAAATGATTCGCGATAATTACCGACTTAGTTTAAATAAGGTATTTAAAACTAATCGAGTCGATAGTTGAAAGGAGTTTCAAACTATCGCAAATCAAGAACAAAATATGATTTTGTAAATATGAAATTGTACGATTTGTGTCATGCTTCAAATTGTTCAATAGTTTTAAACTAAAACAATAAAATCAATACGATTGATTAGATTAACAAATTCGCGATTATGATCAATTTAATTTTAATAAGGTATTAAAACAAAATTAGATCAAAATTGAAATAGGATTTCAATTAGATAGCGAATAAATAAAATAGTGATTTTATGAAATGCACAACTATCCTCATTTAAAATTAGTTGTCCATAATGTTTTTGAAACATAAAAGTGATTAATTAAAGTAATTAAATGACTCATTGGTCAATGTGACAACTAGTACCCGACCGCCCGGCAAGTCCGTACGGTATGTGTACTTGCATACAGTAATTATGTGTACATACGTATTTGTGAACAGTTTTTGTATTAACAGGATTCTAGATACAAGAACAGTTGTACGTATTTTCGTGTAAACTTAAATACATTAAGTACAACGTACATTAGAAACATTAGTTGTGTTTATTAAGTGAAAACTTAATTACAGTTAACACAACAAAACATGAGAAACAACGGTGTTCAAACAATTATCAGAAACAAATCGGTTGCGATCTGAGTTCCATAGATGACAGGAATCAGATGGCCGACAATTCAATGTGAATACAAGATGAAAACAGGATGTTTAGTTGAGTCCGACAGTGAGGAAACACAATCTAAACATAAACTGCAGTGTCGTTTCAGAATAACGAACTGACAGTGTGTTTGCGTGGGTGACGATTCACGCAAACATATCTGTGAGTTTAACGTTCTGAAGTGATGACTGGAAAGTAGAAAACAAAAGTCGGAAAGCAAAACCATCGTCGTGTTCGTTCGAATGACGATCCGAACGAATACGCGCGATAGTGACGCGATTCGACGAAACGAAAACGAATTACGACACGAAACGAATTTTAAATTAATTAAATAAAATAATAAACATTTTTACAATTTTGAAACTCATCAAATTAATTAAAATAACCTTTCTACTTAATTATTATTAATTACGCGTAATTTTCCGGTTACGCGACGAAAACGCGAACCGAGCAACCGAAATGGACCCGAACACCCCGGAGTATATAAACTACTAATGAGAGTGTTTTATCATAATTTTTCTGCACTCTCTCTCTCTAAAAACGAATTTCACGAACCCTTCATCTCTCTAGAATATTCAAGCTTCAATCCTTGATATCTTCCTCGTTTGTGGACCGATTTGGGTGATTTTCGCGTCCACGCGTAGCTCTCATCAAGCTCTACCAGGAAGTACAACGGATCTAAGCTTATCACTACTGAAAATCGAGGTATAATGTCAAGAAAAGTCCGAAAATATAGGGTTTTCTATGTGTTCTTGTTCAAACCCACATCTAACCGGCTCCTTCCCCCTACCCTCTCATCTTCGCACCACCTGACCATCAGAAGCTGTTTCGCATCAACAAGGTCATGAGCATAGACCGGGGTTCGAAGGGTTGAGGGAGGTGATGAAAGAGATTCGAGCTTCATGAGGGTTTGTAACCCGAACCTGTGCAGGTTGGAACCTCAGCCACGAACCCTCACCTGTCGAACCTTTGGTCGCCAAACCGGTGCATCACCCGAACCTTGGCGATGCTCATGGAGACGAACCCTTAGAGAGGCTGCGAACCCACAGGAATCCCGAACCTATCTACAGTAGCCGAACCCTACTAACATTTCATGGCTCACGAACCCAACCCCGGCGAACCCCATGCCGAACCAATCCCTGTTCACGAACCATCGGACCACCATGCCCCGAACCTATTGACTGCAGAACCTTGGGCCACGAACTCTCATGTACGCGAACCTTAGGGCTCGTCAAACTGGAAGTAAGGGACTGCGAACCTTGTGATCAGAACAAATCTATTCTGGAAACGAACCACGTGAATTGTTCAGCTGCATTTTTATGTTTAGCCCAATATGACAGGCCCAATAGTAGCCTCATTGGCCCAACTGTATTTTGTTCAAGCCCGTTAACAATGTTTCTGCCCAACACAACCATTCTTGGTTCATCCCTTTTATCTCGGCTCACACACACATACAAGGCCCAACAGAATCTTTTGGCCCAAGAATTTCGTGAAACAGGCTCAATATCCACCCACAGGCCCAAATTCATTTGCAGCCCAACTCCTAGGCCCACATAGCCGGCCCATGATGCACAAACCGGGCCACAAACCCTTTCGGCCCAGCCCTTGTGTAGCTTACAACCCAACATCATCCTATTTCGGCTCGAGTACAAATAAAGCCCAACATTTGATTTGGCCCAATAGATTGGCCGTAACACTCATAATGTCTTAAAGATCCCTTCGGCCCAATAACTTTTCTAAATTCAACAAATTTTAACATGAACTAATTCGTGAATACGAAGATTAATTACTACATAAAGGTAATGGGGATGAGTAGTATATTCAAACAATTAATGAAACTTAAGTTGTTTCATCGATACAAATCAAGTAAAGTCAAGGAGAAGTCTGATATATTAAGGCTATAAATATGTTTTATAACCATACATTTAATTTAATCTAAATGATTTTGTTGTAATAAATCCTACTTCGATTATATTGGGCCGAATGCGGATAGAGACCAAGGAGTGATAACAAAACTATGGGGTTAACACATGCACGCGCACAAAATCTTACAATTCATACTTATGAGTACAAACAACATGAATTCAATACAGGATCGTGAAATAACCAACTACAAGAACAATCAAAGAGCGCGTGCATTCATCTTTTTAAGCTAAGTCAACCCTACAACAACAAGGTGAGTTCATATGCCCCTTTTACTTTAATCTTTACTGATTTTAACTCTCGGGGCTGAGAAACATGTTTACTTTTATTTATTTAAAAGTTTTACTTAACATGTTAATTATACTCTGATTAAATGATATTAAAATGTTTATTATCATATACCATTGTATGCATGCTTGTATGATTTTGAGATAACAGGGAAACTCAGATGATTATGATAATGTAAATTCTTAATCATCAACACATTAGAATAACTTAGTTATAAGATAATAGCTTATAACACTTAGTTATTTTCACATGAGCAAATACCTAGACAGTTTACACATAAGTATAACGAGAACAATCCCTCATTGAGACTTTGGGATCACACGGATTACAGTAAATGATGATCATGATAACGTAACTTCATGGGATTCTTATCATTTACAGTAAATGATGATCATGATAACGTAACTTCATGGGATTCTTATCATTTACACATGATTAACATAATGTAATAAGACAAGTTCTTATTCGACTTTGTTAAACACACGAGAACATTCCCACACGGATACTTTGGGAACACATGGATTCAGTAAATGACGATTCTTATCATTTACAGTGAATGACGATCATGATAACGTAACTTCATGGGATTCTTGTCATTTACACCCGATTATCATAACGTAATAAGACGAGTTCTTATTCGACTTTGTTAATCACATGATACAATCCCACACGGAAACTTTGGGATCACACGGCGGGATAGGAGAGAATGGAATGCATTTTAATCTGATTACGTGAGGATTCAAAATGGATTCCATTCGGATTCTATACGCTGCATTTGGAGACACATGATGAACAGTTAACTAACACTTTTAATATTTAGAAGTGAAACAACAGTTAACCCCACAACTATAGAATAATCTAAGGAATGGATTTAATAAATCTAACATCCTTAACACCTATATTGGTTATCAATACTTAGGTTTGATAATTACCACGTTATCATTTTATTATTCTATACATGAGAACCCAGGTGATCAAGGAAGAGAGAACATGTGAATTGAGAATGGAAATCAATAGTTGTATTACAAGTAGTGTGGAGTTCTAGTGGTGTTGTGGTGGGATGTTGGCTAGGGCTTAGTTCCCTTACATATGCCCTATATATAAGCAACACTACTAGGATGATATAGTACTTGTGACTATAACTATTGAGGAGCCATTGGATGAACAAGTGAATCAGACAATCATACGAGTAACATATTATCATTGTGAATGTGCATGTGAATGAATCAAGGTTTTACATTAACTTACTTATGAACTCACCAACCTAGTGTTGACTTTGTTTTAAATACATGTTTCTCAGGTGACGAACAGGTGTAGACATATACATGCAAAGAATAAGCTAGTGGACTTTTAGAAGACCTAGCTTTATTTTGTGTTGCATGCTTTTTGGGAAATAAGGATATGAATCATCTTTTGTATATCTTGTACATATACAAGATATAGTTACATTGATTCTTTTTGGTAGATTTACTTGATTAAATTATGAACGATACTGTGTAATTTAATCTTGTAATTCTATATCATGGATGTGTTAGCATTTCTCATTTTGATTATCATGTGCTATGTAACAATCTGATCATTTGATTATCAACACAATGATATCGCGCCCCGGGAACCTTCCGCCCGACGGGAAAACCCGATCCGTTCCCGCCGGCCTGGGGTGTGACAGATTGGTATCAGAGCCATGGTTATAGAGAAATATAGGTCATGTTACTTAAACGGTTTGGCCTAGACTATAACCTAGGGACCCTCATGTAGAGTTCTTATGATATAGGATTCTATTTGCATATGTCTTCTGCTTCTGATCACTGCACTAACCGATTTTCTTTCGGTTATGATCAGAATGCCGCCACGAAGACAACCACCTCTACTACCGCTGACTCAAGGTTCAGCTCCGCACTCTTCGACACCGACACCGCCAGACTCTCCTACGCAAGCACCTCCACCTCCTCCTCCGCCACCACCGGCGTATCAGCTGGATCCCGCTACCATTGCACTGGCCACTCTGTTGACCAGTCAGCTGAGGGAGGTAATCCCAGACATGATGAACCGAATCAACACCAACAACAGCAACAACGTTGCCAACTCATCAGGAGAAGGGAGCGGTAACACCAGACAGAGTCAGGACTATGCCTACAAGAACTTTGTAGGTTGCAAGCCACCCAGTTTTAGTGGCAGTGAGGGTGCAGTCGGACTGATCCAGTGGATCGAGAAGATGGAGGCTACCCTCGACATCAGTGGCTGTCCTGAACATAATAGAGTAAAGTATGCTGCTGGATCATTTAGCAAGCGAGCGTTAACCTGGTGGAACGCTCAGGTTTCAATCAGAGGCCGGGATGAGGCCCAGGCCATGCCGTGGAACGAATTCAAGGCGATGTTGAGGGCAGAGTTTTGCCCAAGAAATGAACTGAAAAAGGTTGAGACTGAACTACTCAATCTGGAGATGATTGGTGCTGGGCATCTGGCCTACACTACACGATTTCATGAGTTAGCCACTCTGGCACCGGATGTGGTGCCAACACTTGAGAAGAGAATTGAGCGGTATGTTGGTGGATTACCGCCCAGTATCCGAGGTCATGTGATTTCTGCTCACCCTACCACCATGGAATTAGCTGTTACACTGTCAGCATCCCTGACGGATATGATGGTTGCCTCCGGAGCATTCAAGAAGGAGGCTGAAACAGCCAAAGCTGGAACTTCAAAGAAGTCGGACAAACGTCCGGCTAAGAAACAAAAGGTGGCTAGAAACTTTGCTGCCACTACTCAAACTCCGATGCGCAATCAACCACCACCATTGGAGATCAGGAAGCCATACACTGGCACTGCACCTTTGTGCAACTCATGCCAGTACCATCATCTACCAAATGTTCCGTGCAGACACTGCACCAACTGTGGAAGATTTGGTCACACAGCAAACTACTGCAGGAGTCAGAGGACTCAGAACAGAAACAACAATGCAGCCACTGCTGCTGCTACTACCGATCACAGGTCTTGCTACAACTGTGGTGAACCTGGTCATTTCTCTCGGGATTGCCCTAAGAAAAATCAGCAACAGGCTCAAGCACCAAGAGGAAGAGCCTTTCAGATAGGAGCAGCTGCCGCTCGACAGGACCCGAATGTTATTACGGGTACATTTCTCTTATCTGACTTCTATGCATCCATATTATTTGACACTGGTGCGGATCAGAGTTTTATCTCATCCGAATTTGCATGCCATCTTAATTATGATAAGGAATTGTTAGACTCCCCTTATACTATTGAGATAGCAAATGGCAAACAGATTACAGTAGACACTATATTTAGGAATTGCCCATTGACACTTGGCGATCATACATTTTCCATCGACTTGATACCGATGGAGCTGGGCAGTTTCGACATCATCATCGGAATGGATTGGCTATCTCTTAATAGAGTTGAGTTCATCTGTTCCGATAAGCTACTACGCATTCCTGTGGAGAACAATGAGGTCTTGGAGATTCGTGGAGACCAAGCGAAACGCAGTGTCAAGATAATATCGTGCATGAAGGCTCGCAAGTACTTACGAAAACAATGCGTTGCATTCCTAGCTCACGTGATCGAGAAAGAAAAGAAGACAATCAAGATTCAAGATGTACCAGTCGTGAGAGATTTTGCAGAAGTCTTTCCGGATGACTTACCGGGACTGCCACCCGAGAGATCGGTGCAGTTCCGAATCGATTTGATTCCAGGGGCAACTCCAGTAGCCAAGTCACCTTATCGACTTGCTCCATCTGAGATGCAGGAGTTGTCTAATCAGTTACAAGAACTTCTCGATAAAGGATTCATCCGACCGAGCTTTTCCCCGTGGGGAGCTCCGGTTCTTTTTGTTAAAAAGAAGGATGGAACTTTCAGGATGTGCATAGATTATCGAGAACTTAACAAACTCACCATCAAGAATCGGTACCCGTTACCGAGGATTGATGATTTGTTTGATCAGTTACAGGGAGCACAGTACTTTTCAAAGATAGACCTGAGATCAGGCTATCATCAGCTCCGGATTCAAGAAGAGGACATACCAAAGACGGCCTTTCGTACCCGATATGGTCATTACGAATTCATGGTGATGCCATTTGGATTGACGAACGCACCGGCTGTGTTCATGGATTTGATGAACCGGGTGTGCAAGCCGTATCTGGATCAATTTGTTATCGTCTTTATTGATGATATACTGATTTATTCAAAGAACGAGAAGGAACACGAACAACACCTCAAGACAGTTTTGGAGCTTCTGAAAGAAGAACAACTCTATGCCAAATTCTCTAAGTGTGAATTTTGGTTAAGAGAAGTTCAGTTCTTGGGCCACGTGATTAACAGTGATGGCATTCACGTGGATCCTGCCAAGATAGAAGCAATCAAGAACTGGGATGTGCCTACGACACCAACGGAGATCCGATCATTCTTGGGATTGGCAGGTTATTACAGGAGATTCATCTCGAATTTCTCTAAGATAGCCTTGCCTCTCACCAAGCTCACACAGAAGTCTGAACCTTTTGTGTGGACACATAAACAAGAAGAGGCATTCCAGACATTGAAACAAAGATTGTGCAATGCTCCAATCTTAACACTCCCAGAAGGCAGTGGTGACTTTGTTGTATATTGTGATGCTTCCCATCAGGGACTCGGATGTGTTTTGATGCAACGAGACAAAGTCATTGCTTATGCCTCACGACAGCTGAAGATACACGAGAAGAATTACACGACACACGATCTTGAACTGGGAGCTGTTGTTTTTGCACTAAAGATTTGGAGACATTACCTTTATGGTACTAAATGCACTATCTTCACAGATCACAAGAGTTTACAACACATATTTGATCAGAAGGAGCTTAACATGAGACAGAGACGTTGGGTTGAGCTCCTGAACGATTACGATTGTGTGATCAAATACCATCCGGGCAAAGCAAATGTAGTTGCAGATGCTTTGAGCCGGAAGGAAAGAGTCAAACCCTTACGCGTTCGCGCAATGGGAATGACTGTGCAAACCAGTTTGAGAGATCACATTCTACAAGCACAACAAGAAGCAGTGGCAAGAGACAATCTGAAACGCGAGCTCGACTGTGGAGCCGAGAAACATTTCAAGACGAAACAAGATGGAGTTATCTATTATCTGGATCGTGTTTGGATTCCAGCAGTAGATGAACTTCGAACACTCATTTTTGATGAGGCACACAAGACACGTTACTCAGTTCATCCTGGTGCCGATAAGATGTACCAAGATCTTAGGTCGTTTTATTGGTGGCCAGGCATGAAGAAAGACATTGCCACTTATGTTGGCAAATGTCTCACATGTGCCAGAGTCAAAGCTGAACACCAGAAACCTTCGGGTTTGCTGGAACAACCGGAGATACCACAATGGAAGTGGGAACAAATAGCTATGGATTTCATTACCAAGCTACCCCGCACTTCCAGCGGATACGATTCTATTTGGGTCATCATTGATCGATTGACCAAGTCCGCACACTTCTTGCCGATCAGAGAGACATACAAGATGGAGAAACTAGCGAGACTATACATTGATGAAATAGTAGTTAGGCACGGGGTGCCATCGTCTATTATTTCTGACCGGGACAGTCGATTTACTTCGCGGTTCTGGCAATCATTGCAACAATCCTTAGGGACAAGTGTTAACTTGAGCACTGCTTATCATCCACAAACGGATGGACAAAGCGAGCGCACCATTCAAACCCTAGAGGATATGTTGAGAACATGCATCCTGGACTTCGGTGGAAGTTGGGATACACACTTACCACTTATCGAATTCTCCTACAACAATAGCTACCACAGCAGCATCGGATGTGCTCCTTTTGAAGCACTTTATGGTAGAAAGTGTCGGTCTCCAATTTGTTGGACCGAAGTGGGAGACAACAGAATCACTGGGCCTGAACTTATTCAGGAAACTACTGATAAGATTGCCCAGATACAACAACGATTACAAGCAACACGTAGCCGCCAAAAGAGTTACGCAGACAAACGGCGCAAGCCTTTGGAATTCGATGTGGGTGACCGAGTCATGTTGAAAGTGTCCCCATGGAAAGGTGTAGTTCGTTTTGGGGCTAAAGGCAAGCTGGCACCTAGGTATGTCGGACCGTTTGAGATTACTCAACGTATAGGTCCTGTGGCATACAAACTCAGACTCCCTGATGAACTCAGTGGAGTACACGATGTGTTTCATGTATCAAATCTCAAAAGGTGCTTAACAGACGAGTCATTGATCATACCATTGGAAGAGATACAAGTTGATGAGCAATTACACTTCATTGAAGAACCTGTAGAGATTATGGAACGTGAAGTTAAGAAACTGAAACGTAGCCGTATCCCTATTGTAAAGGTTCGATGGAACTCCAAGCGTGGACCAGAATTTACTTGGGAACGCGAGGACAACATGAAGGCCAAGTATCCCCACCTGTTCGAGAAATAAAGACCGATCTTTATGCTTAAATTTCGGGACGAAATTTCTTTAACAAGGGGAGACTGTGACAACTAGTACCCGACCGCCCGGCAAGTCCGTACGGTATGTGTACTTGCATACAGTAATTATGTGTACATACGTATTTGTGAACAGTTTTTGTATTAACAGGATTCTAGATACAAGAACAGTTGTACGTATTTTCGTGTAAACTTAAATACATTAAGTACAACGTACATTAGAAACATTAGTTGTGTTTATTAAGTGAAAACTTAATTACAGTTAACACAACAAAACATGAGAAACAACGGTGTTCAAACAATTATCAGAAACAAATCGGTTGCGATCTGAGTTCCATAGATGACAGGAATCAGATGGCCGACAATTCAATGTGAATACAAGATGAAAACAGGATGTTTAGTTGAGTCCGACAGTGAGGAAACACAATCTAAACATAAACTGCAGTGTCGTTTCAGAATAACGAACTGACAGTGTGTTTGCGTGGGTGACGATTCACGCAAACATATCTGTGAGTTTAACGTTCTGAAGTGATGACTGGAAAGTAGAAAACAAAAGTCGGAAAGCAAAACCATCGTCGTGTTCGTTCGAATGACGATCCGAACGAATACGCGCGATAGTGACGCGATTCGACGAAACGAAAACGAATTACGACACGAAACGAATTTTAAATTAATTAAATAAAATAATAAACATTTTTACAATTTTGAAACTCATCAAATTAATTAAAATAACCTTTCTACTTAATTATTATTAATTACGCGTAATTTTCCGGTTACGCGACGAAAACGCGAACCGAGCAACCGAAATGGACCCGAACACCCCGGAGTATATAAACTACTAATGAGAGTGTTTTATCATAATTTTTCTGCACTCTCTCTCTCTAAAAACGAATTTCACGAACCCTTCATCTCTCTAGAATATTCAAGCTTCAATCCTTGATATCTTCCTCGTTTGTGGACCGATTTGGGTGATTTTCGCGTCCACGCGTAGCTCTCATCAAGCTCTACCAGGAAGTACAACGGATCTAAGCTTATCACTACTGAAAATCGAGGTATAATGTCAAGAAAAGTCCGAAAATATAGGGTTTTCTATGTGTTCTTGTTCAAACCCACATCTAACCGGCTCCTTCCCCCTACCCTCTCATCTTCGCACCACCTGACCATCAGAAGCTGTTTCGCATCAACAAGGTCATGAGCATAGACCGGGGTTCGAAGGGTTGAGGGAGGTGATGAAAGAGATTCGAGCTTCATGAGGGTTTGTAACCCGAACCTGTGCAGGTTGGAACCTCAGCCACGAACCCTCACCTGTCGAACCTTTGGTCGCCAAACCGGTGCATCACCCGAACCTTGGCGATGCTCATGGAGACGAACCCTTAGAGAGGCTGCGAACCCACAGGAATCCCGAACCTATCTACAGTAGCCGAACCCTACTAACATTTCATGGCTCACGAACCCAACCCCGGCGAACCCCATGCCGAACCAATCCCTGTTCACGAACCATCGGACCACCATGCCCCGAACCTATTGACTGCAGAACCTTGGGCCACGAACTCTCATGTACGCGAACCTTAGGGCTCGTCAAACTGGAAGTAAGGGACTGCGAACCTTGTGATCAGAACAAATCTATTCTGGAAACGAACCACGTGAATTGTTCAGCTGCATTTTTATGTTTAGCCCAATATGACAGGCCCAATAGTAGCCTCATTGGCCCAACTGTATTTTGTTCAAGCCCGTTAACAATGTTTCTGCCCAACACAACCATTCTTGGTTCATCCCTTTTATCTCGGCTCACACACACATACAAGGCCCAACAGAATCTTTTGGCCCAAGAATTTCGTGAAACAGGCTCAATATCCACCCACAGGCCCAAATTCATTTGCAGCCCAACTCCTAGGCCCACATAGCCGGCCCATGATGCACAAACCGGGCCACAAACCCTTTCGGCCCAGCCCTTGTGTAGCTTACAACCCAACATCATCCTATTTCGGCTCGAGTACAAATAAAGCCCAACATTTGATTTGGCCCAATAGATTGGCCGTAACACTCATAATGTCTTAAAGATCCCTTCGGCCCAATAACTTTTCTAAATTCAACAAATTTTAACATGAACTAATTCGTGAATACGAAGATTAATTACTACATAAAGGTAATGGGGATGAGTAGTATATTCAAACAATTAATGAAACTTAAGTTGTTTCATCGATACAAATCAAGTAAAGTCAAGGAGAAGTCTGATATATTAAGGCTATAAATATGTTTTATAACCATACATTTAATTTAATCTAAATGATTTTGTTGTAATAAATCCTACTTCGATTATATTGGGCCGAATGCGGATAGAGACCAAGGAGTGATAACAAAACTATGGGGTTAACACATGCACGCGCACAAAATCTTACAATTCATACTTATGAGTACAAACAACATGAATTCAATACAGGATCGTGAAATAACCAACTACAAGAACAATCAAAGAGCGCGTGCATTCATCTTTTTAAGCTAAGTCAACCCTACAACAACAAGGTGAGTTCATATGCCCCTTTTACTTTAATCTTTACTGATTTTAACTCTCGGGGCTGAGAAACATGTTTACTTTTATTTATTTAAAAGTTTTACTTAACATGTTAATTATACTCTGATTAAATGATATTAAAATGTTTATTATCATATACCATTGTATGCATGCTTGTATGATTTTGAGATAACAGGGAAACTCAGATGATTATGATAATGTAAATTCTTAATCATCAACACATTAGAATAACTTAGTTATAAGATAATAGCTTATAACACTTAGTTATTTTCACATGAGCAAATACCTAGACAGTTTACACATAAGTATAACGAGAACAATCCCTCATTGAGACTTTGGGATCACACGGATTACAGTAAATGATGATCATGATAACGTAACTTCATGGGATTCTTATCATTTACAGTAAATGATGATCATGATAACGTAACTTCATGGGATTCTTATCATTTACACATGATTAACATAATGTAATAAGACAAGTTCTTATTCGACTTTGTTAAACACACGAGAACATTCCCACACGGATACTTTGGGAACACATGGATTCAGTAAATGACGATTCTTATCATTTACAGTGAATGACGATCATGATAACGTAACTTCATGGGATTCTTGTCATTTACACCCGATTATCATAACGTAATAAGACGAGTTCTTATTCGACTTTGTTAATCACATGATACAATCCCACACGGAAACTTTGGGATCACACGGCGGGATAGGAGAGAATGGAATGCATTTTAATCTGATTACGTGAGGATTCAAAATGGATTCCATTCGGATTCTATACGCTGCATTTGGAGACACATGATGAACAGTTAACTAACACTTTTAATATTTAGAAGTGAAACAACAGTTAACCCCACAACTATAGAATAATCTAAGGAATGGATTTAATAAATCTAACATCCTTAACACCTATATTGGTTATCAATACTTAGGTTTGATAATTACCACGTTATCATTTTATTATTCTATACATGAGAACCCAGGTGATCAAGGAAGAGAGAACATGTGAATTGAGAATGGAAATCAATAGTTGTATTACAAGTAGTGTGGAGTTCTAGTGGTGTTGTGGTGGGATGTTGGCTAGGGCTTAGTTCCCTTACATATGCCCTATATATAAGCAACACTACTAGGATGATATAGTACTTGTGACTATAACTATTGAGGAGCCATTGGATGAACAAGTGAATCAGACAATCATACGAGTAACATATTATCATTGTGAATGTGCATGTGAATGAATCAAGGTTTTACATTAACTTACTTATGAACTCACCAACCTAGTGTTGACTTTGTTTTAAATACATGTTTCTCAGGTGACGAACAGGTGTAGACATATACATGCAAAGAATAAGCTAGTGGACTTTTAGAAGACCTAGCTTTATTTTGTGTTGCATGCTTTTTGGGAAATAAGGATATGAATCATCTTTTGTATATCTTGTACATATACAAGATATAGTTACATTGATTCTTTTTGGTAGATTTACTTGATTAAATTATGAACGATACTGTGTAATTTAATCTTGTAATTCTATATCATGGATGTGTTAGCATTTCTCATTTTGATTATCATGTGCTATGTAACAATCTGATCATTTGATTATCAACACAATGATATCGCGCCCCGGGAACCTTCCGCCCGACGGGAAAACCCGATCCGTTCCCGCCGGCCTGGGGTGTGACAGTCAAGATGTTTATATTCTAAATATGTAAACCTAGAGTTAGTGCTTACCCTGCTATAGGTTTATATATGTTAGAAAAGGATAAACATTTTGATTTAAAATGCCACCTTAGATTTGAGACACTTTGTCAATTTGACCTAACATCTAGTGTTAGTGCTTACCCTGCACTAGGTCTATGGTTTTATTGAAAAGGAATGATCGCGATTCCTAATACACTTAGGCCGGTCATTCAGTCAAAAATCGTAAGGCGTATACTTGAAGAGTCAAGTTGGCATAGTTGGGGTAAATGCACAAAGTTAGAAATAAGTGTTCTAACAAATCCCAAAACTTGAGGATTATGATTGTCATAATTGGTTATCGTAACCCTCCTGTATTATTGTGAACAGTAAATAGAGAGCTTAGCCAATTCACTGTTCATTAAATAAACAGGATCTCACAATTCTAAATTAATATTGTTAATGAATCATAATTAATTTGGAATTATATAAAGCATGAAATACTAAAACTTTTCTTTTGAATTTTATAGATGTCTTTCATTGATGCTACTAAACCACATAGTATAAATCTATTTCAAAATCAGTTCAATGGGAATAACTTTTCTACTTGGATGCATCACCTTAGAGATGTCCTTAGAAAAGAAGGAATATTGTATGCTTTGGATAACCCTATTACTCCCGAGCCACCTATAAGCTGCACCACATCTGAAAAGATGAAGCACATTGGACACGAATATGAGATAAAATATCTCATATTAACTTCAGTGTCTCCTGAATTTGTGGACCAGCTTATGTATCTCTCCAGTCATGAGATGAT
The DNA here is from genome assembly GCA_009363875.1 of Mikania micrantha. Lineage (NCBI taxonomy): Eukaryota > Viridiplantae > Streptophyta > Magnoliopsida > Asterales > Asteraceae > Mikania > Mikania micrantha. The sequence goes on along the minus strand of CM018691.1, from coordinate 80,775,033 downwards.
GGAGGAGATCAAGAAGAGTTTCCTGCCAAACAGATTTTGGCGATTTGAAATTCTTAAGGAGGTCCAAAAGGGTTTGAGACCGGGTGGAGACGTAGGGGCTCACGTTGATAGATTGCAAGGCTATTTTGATAGGCTTGGCAAACTAGGCTATCCCATGAACCTTGAGATTGCTATTGATTTCATCCTTATTTCCCTACCAGAGGAATATGAATCTTTTGTAAAGCGTTACAAGAGAAATATCTTTGGAGGGACAATTGATGAACTCAAGGGGATGCTCTTGGTTTAGGAAACCAAGATGAGGATAGTGGTGAGCAGTGGGAGGAAGAGGCCATTGACTGAGGTCGATGAGGTCCAATACATTGTTGCTCGACGTCTGAAGAGTTAAGATATGCCGGGATCTTTTAGTATGCCTTGTTACTTCAACATATTTCTTGAATTGGCAAATCTTTGATAATAAAGTGAGTGTCACAATTACTTCAATTATTTGCAAGTATTCGAGGTGGTTGATAAGCTGGAAGCTTGAGTCTTGAATTCCATGGGATGGAAGACAAGACGAATAGAAGAAATGTTCTTTTATTCTTTCATTTTTCCATTAATTGTTTAAATTGTTTAAAACGATTATGAATATTTTGACATTCTTAGTTTGGCTAAGAATATTGCTTCTAGTATTATTTATGCATTGATTGATTAATTATATTTATGCTTGATAAATTGTTTTGATAGCATAATTGATAATAATTATTGGTAATGCAAAGTGAATTCTATATGATAGAATTACAAATAAAGGCAATACATATAATTCATATTAATAGAATAATTTAAAGTGTTTAAATAATTCTAATTAGACAAGATTAACCTTTAAAGCAAGGTGTAATACATGAATCTCTAAACAATTGAAAATGGAATTCATTGTTACAAGAGCTTGATTATTACACAACATGCTTAAGGAAGGTTATAAAGATTGTGATCTTTAAAATGCAATTCTGTTGCATAAAGTGTCTAAAGATTAAATATGAATATTTCATAAGGTTGTGAACCTAATGAAATCTTTGAAAGAGTTCAAAGAAGATTTACATAAAATGAAGATCTAAAAGCAACAATAGTTATATATGAGATATAACCAAAGGTTACCAAATTAATGCATATAATGTGAAATTGTTTCACAACCGAGTACACAATGATGTAGGTAATTTGATAAATACCAATACACAATGTGTCCTTCTCTTGAATATGATCCAATGAAAGAATATCCTAATAAATTTATCATATGAATTACTACACTAGCTTTAATTACATGTATATATAAAGAGTTGTAAAATAAACCTGTATAAATTCCTATTTGGGTTTGAGGATTTAACAATGAGTTGTTAACAATTTATTTGAAATTGGATCTTCATAAATGATAAAGATAGTTATCATAAATCCCTAAAATGGAATAGATAGAATTTTCATCAATTACTTCCCAGTGCAAGGAACTGAATGGTTGAAAATTAGATAGGGCAGAGTGAAAGAGTCCAATTCTGCAATAATATGATATATATGTTTCAATCAACACAAAGTGTTTGAATGAATCTTAAATGAGTTTAAGAACCTGTTGTTACACATAACATCTGCAAAAGCTCGCGGGATCACTGTGAACCCAAAACTTGCAGAAGTGTAACTGTTGATTGATAAATATAATTTATGGTTTGGAACCATAAACATTAAGATGCGATAAAACAAAGTAAGAGACTTGTTTAAACAACATCTAGATGTTGCGTAGTTGAAATTAGAGAATTTCAATGACAAGATCAACATGGATGTATTAGGATATTACAAATTCTGTAAGCAAGAGTTGCTTAACAGATAAGAAGTTTAATATCAAAACTGAATTACCATAAGAACACCTTAATTGAATATTCTTATAAATAATTAGAAAGTTTTGAGATCCTAATATGACAAAACTTGTTGCGACAAGTCCATGGTTGATAAAAGCATCTCAAGTGGGAATCTTTGTCATGGTAAGAAACTAAGGTGTTAGTTTTGCCTAAAGGACAAAGATGTTCAACATATATATGTCAAGGCTAGTGGGAGCGCAATAAAATTCTAATGATAACATTATGTAAGTATGTAGATGACATACTAATTATAGAAAGGTGTTTCTATAATAAAGACATAAACTTTAACATATGATGTTAAATCGAAATAGGTAACAATTTTATTTGGTAAAATTGAATATATATTAATGGTTAATATATAATTTATCCAATGACATTTTCAATAGAGATTGAAAATAAAAACTTAGATAAATCTTGCATAAGATGAAGAGTCACATGCAAATTGTCTATGTCAAAGCATGAAGTGTTCACTAAAGGTTAGAGAACACAAATAAACGCATCAGAATGCTTAGAATGAAAGAGTTCATTACTAATCTCAATAAGATTCCTAATGACTAGGAATGGATTGAGAAATCATATGACAACAATGTAACATAGTTAAGACTGTGAAATTGTAGTCATATTATAGTAGAAGCAGTATGAGAAAGAATTGAAAGAAAGACATAATAGTAAATAGAATTCATAAATCAGAATCTAGCAATTCAGTTCACAAAATCTATTTATAGAGCTGAATATGAGGATAAAGCTAATAAATAGATATTAGATATGCTAGATAGGGAATCTGATTTAACTTTAGTATAGGGTGCTCTACAATCGAAACACGAAATATTGAATGTTCATTTTGATTTAATGGTTAAAGGCAAAATGAATTATGTTTCTAAATTCGAAATTTTGTACATTTTAGTATCCTTGAATATAGTATTCTAAATGTCCGTAGTCGATCAGATTCATGGGAATCAATCTGAACTAAGACTACTTGAATGCTTGGATAGTTTATAGTGATAAAAGCTCAAGTGTTGAGAACCAAGATTCATAGGCATTCATTAGAGAATGATGTCGGACGTAACTCGCTTCAAAACATTCTTCATGGATCGTTGTCATAAGATGTTTTGATATTATAGTATATTCGATATACACAAATATCCTTAGACCTAAGGAGTATATGGAACTAACATTAATTAAAGGTCACTCTTTGATCTTACCTAACGTTGTCTTGAAAAATAGGCAGTAATAAGGGTAACGATTGGGAATGGTTCTAAGATTAAGTGGGAGTTATATGCAGCCAAAGGGATTCTATGCTCTTATATAGATAAGAAAAGATATTATGGCGCCCTCGTTGGTTTAAACTGATGTAAACGCGTGGCCACGCTCAAACTAAAAGTAGTTTGTTGGATCATTTTAAATTGAGAACAAGAATGAGAATACTTGAACAATATATGAGATTGAAGAGAAATCAATGTCTCATGTTCAAGGAATATCGAAATAGAAAGGATATACAGATAAAGGTTATCTGAGACTATAAATGTTAGTTGAAGTAAAGAGTTACTTAAACTAAAGGAGTTTTAGTCGACGTAAGAAGTCATACCTTACTAGGGGCAGCGTGATGCAGCTAGGCGTCTAACACTGTCTACGTTAAATCACTTAGTCGATGAATCGTCCAAGTGAGAGTCTGTTGGATATTAGATGTCCGATTAACGATAAGTTCAACGTTGCTATGAAAGGTAGGATCCAAAGAGTTACCCTTTAGAAGGCAACGCCTTTATGTTTAATTATTAAACATAATATATGATCACGAATTGTCGGTTTTATCGAATTGGATTTTATTATATGTGAAATAATAATCAGTGGGAATTAATTATAGAGATAATTAATTCGTTAAACAAATAAAGTTTTGAACTTTATTATGAGGGATTGTTAATTAAATGTTAATTAACAAATTGAGAATTAATTAAACTTCAGACATTTAATTAAATGCTACTAACTTATTGTTAGTTAGTAATATTTGGAGAGTAGTAATTAAATGGTTTAATTACTAAAAGAGTTTACCTAAGTTAAAAGAGTGATCTTGCTATCTTGACACTTCAGGTGAGTTTCGTACAACCCCTTTTCTTTTTAATCTTTTACAAACCTCGGAGTATTACTGTGGAACTTTTATATGATATGTATCACTGTTATCTGCGTGATTTCATGTGATTTATTGAGAACTTGTGGATTTCATGGGATTTTGCCCGGAGAACAGAACTCTATCACAGTATCAAAAGTGCTCATTTTTGAACTGTATCTAGTGAACCCATGTGTGGCCAAACAGGGAACAATGATAGTACTATCGGCTGACAACCCATTTGCTAGCAGTCTGCAACTCTCCTTGATGTGAATGTTTGTTACATGTTTTTAGAACTTCTTAATGTTGTGATAGACATTAAGACAATGAGGCATTAAGATTTTACTGACGGGTAGTATCTTATAGAAGAGAACAGAGCGTCCGAAAGGAACTAGATACGAGTCCCATGGTTATCTGGAACTGAACATTTTGAGAACTTGTATAACATATCATATGTTGAACATGAACTTTACGAACTCACCAGCTTTGTGCTGACGTTTTAAACTTAAAACTTTTGCAGGAAGACAGTGACCACCGGGTGAGGATGCACTTGATACATTTGTAATTAAATAAGTCAGTTGTGTAATAAACTTAGATGTAAACTATAGTATTGGTTGTAATGAAGAAACCCTGTAATGTATTTACTTTAAGCTAATCTGTGTGTTGTGATACCATATCAAGTAAGTCACACCTCATCTCTGAGACATCACCACTATGCTTTCACAACCTTCTCAAAAAAACGAATGACATCATCTCAGGTGACGAGAGGTGGGGGTGTGACATTATTTATTTCTCTGAGCAAACAGTACAAAATCCCGAAAAAATACAGAGACCCAAATATACACATTATGTGATACTTAGGGGTACACAGTTGGGAATATACAATAAATGTGAAACATTTGCAAAGTATATACAGTGCCCAAATCCTATTTTTAAAGGCTTCTGTTCTTTTAATGAAGCTTTAAAAGTAGCAAGGGAAAACCTGGGGTTAACATTTTACATAGAACCCAAACAGGTACAGACATTCTCAGATATGGTAAAACCCAATCCAAAACAAGTTATAAAGCAACAACAAGAAGAAATTGCACAGTTACAGGAAAAACTCATGAAGAGTAAAAAAGATACACAGAATTTACAGCTTTCTATAGAAAATAGTTTATTAAAACAACAGATAAAGATATTAGAAGCAAAAAATATACAGAATTTACAAAGAATTGAAAAGAAAAATATAGAAATACCCAGGAGTTTTGAAGCTTTCAAATACAGAATGATCGATACATCATGGAAGCAAAATTTAAAGCCTCTTACAGAAAAATTTCCGGAGTTTGAAAGAATTATTTCTCAAAAAATTTGTGCAGAATTTCCAATAATTTTATACAAATTATAACAAAAGATTCTGGACATTGCCTTTGCATCAGACAAAGACAATAAAGGCGTTAAAGTTATAGAAAGAGTCGAAGAACAGGAAAGAGAAAGAACTGTATTATTATTATTACAAATATTTTATCCCACAACTCTAACAGATGATGAGATAATTCAATTTTACCATTATGGTATGATTGATTATCTAGAAATCAGACTCAACAGAAGAACATAAAATTTGTTGCAAAGATTTGGAGAAAAATTTACAGTTATTATTGGCAATATATCTACACATTCTCAAGATCCTATTGGAGGATGTAAAATTTTTTCTTCTTTCCCACATTTAAATGAAAATACTTACAGGCCTGCTAGAAAAAGAATTTTTGTGTCTCACAGAATGAGTACACATAATTATTTAAAAAGTCTAGCAATAAATGAAGACATTGATTGCGAGAGTCTTCCATGGATAAATGATTTGTTCTTAGAAGATCCCATAAAGATGCCAGAGTTTTCGAAGTTTTATACAAAGTGTCAACAAACTCCTAAATTGCCAGAAAGTTTTAGATGGCAAAATTATATTCTACTAGGAGAAGGACATTATATACAGATTTATGCACATAGCAATTGGAATATGCTTCTACCATTTGTAGGAGAAGGAGACGATCTGGAATTTGAACATATAATTAACCAAGAAGATGATCACACTCCAGTATCGCCACACTCAGCAGACAGCATACCAGATACACACAGATACTTCTAGAAGAAATCGTCATGAATGACGTTGGAACAAAGAAAACAAAAGAAGACAGACACGTGCAAAAAAACTAGAAACAAACAACAGACAGACAACATCTTTTACGTTTTCCTTTCAGAAATTATAGAATTACTTTTGCTTTTTCAACTTTTAATCTTGATCGTTCTTTTTGTAGTTTAGATCTAGATCGTTGATTGTAAATTATTAGATACATTTCTTTGCCTATATAAGGCACTCTTATGTTCGAATTGCAATATATCGAAGAGAAATATAAAATATTTGAAATCTTTCAATCTCTCTTATGGCACACTAAACCACACACTTCCTTCTTCCACTTGATCTTCCAAACACTTCCTTATTCTCAGAGCTTCATACTATATCTCATAAGATAAAAAAAAGAGTTTCTGCTGCAAATACTGATCAAGAAATTCTTCTCTCAAACCTCATATTTTAAATAAGTTTTAAATATTAGTTCTTTGCTTTTATTTATATTTCCGCTTCACTTAAATGCACCCCTTCTAAGATAATGGTATCAGAGCTAATATTTCAAACTTACTTGAAATATGAGGTTTGAGAGAATAATTTATTGATCAGTATTTGCAGCAGAAACTCTTTATATATATATATATATATATATATATATAGGTTTTAGGAAAAAATATTAAATTAGTGAGAAATGTGAGAAGAATTGTAAGGGTTGAAAAGTGACATTTCTTTCATTTTTTAAAAAGGGTATTTTGGTCGTTGTGTTTGCTTCAAGTCATTGTCTAATATGTCTTTACTACTATGTTTTATATTTAATATCATAATGTGTTATTATTTTTTATGCATTAAATAAATTTTTAATATTTAATTTTTTATGTTTGAGGTATTTAAAGTACATAATTGTGTTATTTCACCATTGTGTTTTTAAAACTCATAATTTTTAAAACATAATTTATCTTAATTTTTTGAAAAATACATTTTGATCATTTTGTTTCACATTTAAGTTATTGTGTAATATTCATAATTATGTTTTATATTAAGCACATTGTTTAATATACTCATCATTGTGTTTTACGTCCAGATCGCCGTGTAATATACTCACTATTTTGTTTACATTCAGGTTATTGTATAATAGATTCATTATTATGTTTTGCATTGAGGTTCTTGTGTAATATAATTATCATTCATCATTGTGTTTTATGTTATGTTTATTGTCTTATATAATCATCATTGTGGAAAACTTAAGATAATTTATTTTATAAATAAAAAAACATAACTAAAAGATACATAAAATAAGTTAAAATATATAACACAATGATGAATACATATAACATAATAATCTGAACATAAAACAAAATCACAAGTATATTACACAATTACCTGAAAGTAGAACACGATGATGAGTATATTATACAATGACCTGAATGTCAAACACAATGACGTGAATGTTAAACACAATGATAAGTATATTACACAATGACCTGAATATAAAACAAAATAATAATGAGTGTCTTACACAATTACCTAAACGTAAATCACATTGATGAATATATTACGCAATGTTCTTATCATAAAACAAAATAATGAAAATATTACATAATGACTTAAACATAAAACACAATGACCAAAATGTATTTTTTCAAAAATTAAGATAATTTATGCATTTTCATATTATGAGTTTTTAAATCCACAATGATAAAATAACACAATTATGTACTTTTAATAAATAAACTTAAAGGTAAATAAAAATTTATTTAATGCATAAAAATCAATAACAAAATAACTCACTTAAAACAAAATAATAAATATATATTATACCAATCTAATATTTTTATTAAAACACAATGATCAAAATATCACTTTTTAAAAAAATATATATATATAAAAAGACACTTGTCAATCCTGAATTATTCTCACATTTTTTACCAATCTAATATTTTTATTAAAACCTACGCCTATATAAATAACCTTTAGAAAAGTTTATTTTTAATATTTCTAGACCCCTCACCCATCGCCAAGCGATTGTGTGGCGTTTTTTTTTGTAATTTTATTTTTACTAACATTGTTTTTAATATAATATGGTCTTTTTAAAAATTGGTTCAGAAAATGAGCCTACTACAAATAAAAAAATAATAAAAAAATAAAATAAAAAAAGTAACTCAGCATTTCATTGAAGCGATACATATGTGATTTTTGAAGACTTAGCGTCTGTTTGGAATGAAGGAATGGAATGGACTGGGGGAATTGAATGGACGAGGGAATGGATTGGGCGTGGGAAAGAAAATGAATCATTACTATTCCATTGTCCTGTTTGGTTACCTATAGTAATGAAATGATTCATTACTTCTTGTTGTTTGTTAGACGTGAGAAGATGAAGGATTGGAATACAATTTACGGGTCGAGTCGTTTTAATCATTGTTCGAATTATAGGTCGGGTCGTGGGTCGGGTCATGTGTCATGAGTCAAGTCATGGTTCGATCATGAGGCATTTCATGGATCGGGTCATGGTTTGGTTTGTGGATCGGGTCATGTGTCATGGGTCGAGTCATGATTCAATCATGAGACATTTCATAGATCGGGTCATGGTTTGGTTTGTGGATAGGGTAATGGGTCGGGTCATGGTTTGGTTCATGGGTCGGGTCATTGTTTGAGTCAAGGGTTGGGTAATTTTTTGAGTCATGGATCGGGTCATAGTTCGCGCACGGTTCGGATCATGGATTGGGTTATTGTTCGTGTTATGGTTCAGGTCATGGGTCGGGTCATGGTTAATCATGGTTCGTGTCATGGTCTAGGTCATGGGTCAAGTCATGGTTCGAGTCACGGATCAGGTTAAGGATTGGCTCAAGGTTTTGGTCATGGATCGGGGTTATGGTTTTGGACATGCGTCGGGTTATTGGTCGGATCATTCATTCAAGAGAAGGAATGAAAAAAAACACCCATAATCCAAGAAATGAAAATAATTAAAAGTGAAGGAATCACAATCCTTATGGAATGATGCGTTCCATTCCTAGGTGGTAACCAAACATGTTTTTTTTCATTCCAACGTAATGACTTATTCCATTCCATCTTTCATTCATGCATACCAAACGTTACCTTAAAATACAAATTATAATAATATAAATTATCACATCTAAATGATGAACCGATCATCTACAAACAATTATTGGAATTGGATAATTAACATACACTAGACAATGAACTAAGCGAATAGCACATGATGATGCAAATCAGTAACACAACAATAATAACGAACTGACACTTGTTAGCCCTAAAGCCCTAATCATGTAAAATAAACAAATAGAATTTAGAGTAAACTTCTCTTTTGCTCCCTGTGGTTTGACAAAAGTAATCATTTTCATCCAAATTTTGAAATTTTGCAATTTTCCTCCATTAGTTTCAGAAAATTAACCATTTTCATCCAAAGTCCATTTAAACTTTGGATGAAAATGGTTACTTTTGTCAAACCACAGGGACTAAAATGGTTAATTTTCTGAAACTAATGGAGAAAAATTGCAAAATTTCAAAATTTGGATAAAAATGGTTACTTTTGTCAAACCACAGGGAGCAAAAGAGAAGTTTACTCTAGAATTTAAAAAAAAAAAAAACATAAATGAGGTGCCAAACTATGAACAGTTAAAGATATAGAAACATAAATACCTAATAAATGCAAGAAACGGGAAAATGCAAATGTTGAGAATCAGAAGGTACTGCTGCTTTCACTGGCGGAGATTGAAGGGACTTCGGTTTTGACAGTGTGAGAACCGTCAGCACGGTTACTGATGTCAAGTCCCTGGAAGCGGTTAAGTTGATCCTGCTGCATGGTTTCATGGGCAGCTGAAAGAAAAGGGTGGTGGCGGTGGGTTGACTGATGGTATTTTTGCGGGTCGAGTTGGTGTTGGTTTGTGAACATGTTTGGTTGGTTAAAGGGAACATGGTGCATTCCTAAATTATATGTGTCTGAACAGCTTGCTATTTCTCCAGTTGCTACTCTCAGCCTTTCTACCTCTTGCTTCAATGCTTCATTCAGAGCTGTATGTTTAAAAACAATATACAATTGTTTATATTATAATAATATAATTAAAACTTTACAAAATTTATTTGGAGCAATGGCTTTCTAACATTCTAGTTTATTTATTTTTATGTTTTTATTTGTAAAATAAATCACCAATTCTATATCCAAAGTGGTACAACATCATATTTACCATTTTACCCAACAAAAAATCATATATCAAATATACCCATTTTCAAATTTGTAAGAATTTCGCATTCCCTAAAAAGTAGCATTTGATTATGACAGTCTGGAGTGTTAAGAGAAAGAGAAGGGCATGGTGGTCAATTTATAAGATGTATTTGAACGGGTATACTTATTATTAATGTTTTGGGTTCAACATATATGATCTTGTGCAAGATTTTATAGGTATATATGAAATTGTCTTTAAAATTCGAATACGCAAGTAAAAATACATTTATCGGAAGCTTACCATCACGTAACTGAGCTTGTTGTTCCATAGCTTGTAATCGGAGCTTAAGCTCTGTGTTTTCAGAAGATAGGCCAGTTGTATCCCTCTGTTTAAAAAAAACGTAAGAATAAAGAAGCCCGTCAGTTTGCACATCAAAAGAAGTCTGCCAGAAATATCGACATGGCCAATTGGACGAGTTGGGTAACATGTCAAATGAATTGAACTTTTTCATCCCATTTAATCCATTTTCATTTAATCAACTTTTTTTTTTTATATGTGGATTTGGCCTGTTACTATGCTGGGGAAAAATTATACCAAAATGGCTCATTTATAAGAAATGGGTCGAAACCACCAAGTTTTGATATTCTACATTACTACAAAGATATCCACATAAATACATGTTTAAAGTTGGTGCTTCCAGTTAGCTTAGGATAACACGTTAATCATCACATTTCAATTAAAAATGAAACATGTTGTCATTAGACAGACTAAAGAAGCATGAAATCTCGCACCTGAAATAGAGTCAATTGTGCTGAAAGAGTGGTTGCTTCTGTTTGTAGGGTTTGAACTTTTCTTTCAAGCTCAGATATATAGCGGGCCTTTCTCTCTTTTGAACGAGCAGCCGATTGTCGATTGGCCAAAATCCTGTATGTATGCTACAAAGCATAAGATGATCTGAAATCCCCAAACCCGACTTATTATCTCACTTAAATAATCTGTCTGTAACATAAGACTATTGCATAGAAAACCACTTGATGTGATTTTATGAAAAGCTTACTAATGTATGAATTTGATTGAATGGTAAACACCATGATCTGCATAGTGATTTGTGGGTCTATATTTCAGTAGTGTAAGTAGAATGGACTATAATTGTTTAACACTAACGCATTTCATCTTTTTCCCGAAAGCAACACATGCCGCATACATTCACTTTCTCAACATAACGTGACACCTTTTCATCAAGTGGAGAGAACCTAAAACATGCTAACTTCAAAAACCAAAAGAACATTTTCTAAATCAAATTTATTTCAATGAAGAATATAATCGTTAAAAACATGTAAATCAAATCCATGTATCTTATAGATCTTAAAACTAGAAGTTAACTACACTTTAGCATGGTGAATAATATAGTTATAGTCTGTTTAGGCTAGCAGCAATTACACAAAAGTATCATCACTATAGTGCAGAATTGACAGGTAAGCTTCGTTTAACCGTTTTTACAAACGATCTGAAGGTAAATAACTTCATACCTCATGACTGATTTCACAAACTTACGACAATTCGAATATAAAAAAAGGAAATAATAACGAACAGATAATGATTACCTCTTAGCTCGCTTCGGATCAATCGTCCACAACTCGGCAAGCTTATCAGGAGCCATCGCCTTCTTAGCTTCAATAGTTTCCCCAAAAACGCTCGAACTATCGACCGAATTGCTGTGCCGATGCCGAGGCCTCGAGCTGCTCTTTTCACTGCCATTGTTATCCTCTGAAGCTCCACCGCCACCGGCATTGCCGATCCGACCGGCATCCAGAACTCCTCCGGCCCCTTCAGTCAAGTTAGATCCGAGCTTCTCCATATCCATATAAGTGCAAAACAGATCATCTTCAGATCCGAGCTCTTCGAAGCTTCCAGACGGCGCTTCAAAGGTGTCGGATACCAGATCTAGGTCCTCCGGGAGACGATAGTTGACCTCCGAGTGTGCTCGCCGGTGGTGCGACGACCTGAACGGAAATGGAGCCGTATTCATAGGATTGGGAATTGGATTTGACGGATCTTGCATTGCGTTTGCGTGTTATCTTCAGCTCTCTGCCCGAAGTCAGAGTGTATTTCGTTATCTGTATTTAATGAGGGAAAAACCGTGTAACTGTTTTCTGTGTGCAATGTATGAATCTCGTGGACTATTTTGGGTCAAACCAATAGGTATCCGTTGAGTTTGCATTCAAGTGACTACAAACGGGTCGGTTTTAAGATACGGATGTTCTTTCGTTACTTTAGTTTGATTTAAACATGTATACGGAAATTCATAATAATAACAGGAGATTAGACGAAACATGTGAATACAGTGAAAATATTGTTGATTCCTGGCATAATTCCTGTGAGATTACGATCCGATCGTTTCCCGTTTAGGGTGTATAGTTAGGATGGATTGTGGAGCGCTCGGTGAGTCACGAATTCTAAAGGTTAGGGATTCGTGATTATGATGTTTGATCAACCTTATTATGAGTCTTAAGTTCCTTTATATATACACCCAAGGGCACCTAAGGGGAAATCATAATTAAGACAAATAAGGATAATTATGTGCATCAAATAATTATCTATCTGATAGGGTATATAGGTAATTGATCTACTAATTAAATAATCATAAGGAACATGTAATAATTATTTATTTATTTATACTAATATTCTCCTACTTGGCCAAATGATTATTTATTATGAGCATTAAATAAGTCTGCAGATTGATAATACTCACTTATAGTTCTAAATTGTAATCATAGCAGAGAAAAACAGTCATTGAATCAGTATTTAATTCAATACCCCTATTAATCATACTACAATACCAATTTAGAACTTAAGTTAGGATCAATTAACAATTAAGCCCTTTAATAAATGATTTGTGTTATTAGTGTCTATATGACATTAGGCATGCATAAACATATACTTAGAGACAAAAAATCAAATAAGTGAGAAAATTTTGTTAATTACAAGTATGTTATAAAATAAGGCCTTTACATAAGCTCGTGAACATTTTCTTCGAATATCTTAGGAGGGAGACCTTTAGTCATTGGATTCGCAAGCATAACTTTAGTACTTATATACTAAATACAAAGGTTATTTTCCTCAACTCACTCGCGAACGAACAAGTACTTTGTATCAAGATATAAACCAGCACCGGTCGAACTATTATTGTTCGAGAAGTTACAGCTACTGAGTTATCATAGTAAAGCTTTAATGGTCTAAACATAAAGTTAATAATTTTGAATCAAGTGATAAGGTTTCTCAACAACATTCCATGACAGGTTGCATTGTACACTGCAACATATTCAACCATCATAGTTGAGGTTGTTGTCTGTAACATCCCAAATTTTCTAATACAAGTTGTTTGAACTTGCGAATGGGTAACAAATACTTAACTTGTCGGAAAATAAACTAAGTAAAGTTCACGAAATTGATGTGCTCGAGTATGTGATTACAAGTATGTTATTTCGAGAACATAGAATTTGTGTACATAGAGGTTCATGTAGGCCATGGATTTCGAGTACTCAGGTAATTCGTGAACCCCAGGAGTTTCATGTACATGAGCACTTCGTGAACTACAAGTGTTTCGAATACTAATCATGTTTCGAGAACTTGGAATCACAAGGGGGAACTAGTAGCTATGGATAAATCCTAAGTCTAAGAATGGAATGTAATGAGACGATGTAATGATGTAGGTTCTTAAGTCTTGGCTAAGGAGTTCGGTCAAGAATACAAGGAGCTACTGTCAGGTGAGTTCTAGATGCCCTATTTCAACACTATACGTGTAATTATGTTTTGGGCTGACTTACATGCTGTTAATATGTTTATGATGATGATGTATGCATGTTAATGAGTTATGATGATTTATGCATGAAGGTATGCTAAGTATGATAAATGCATGATACGGAGTTATGATTATGGACTGTATGATAACATGCTATGATGATAGTGATAAATGTCATGCTGTGATGATATCCTAGACTGCTAGGATGAAAGTATGATGTGTGACATGATGAATGCTAACATGATATGTTTATGGGGCCATGATGCATGAGATGATGAATGCTAGTATGACATATGTATGAGTCTATGATTTATGATACCATGAGTAGATACTAGCATGGCTTGTGTGTGATGCCATGATGTTATGACACGATGATATGATGCCTATATAACATGTATATGATGCTAGGATGTTACGATGATATGATAAAATGATACTAGCATAACCTCTTATGAGAAATCCTATGTTACTAGGATAAGGATACGCCACTATGATGTATGAGTGGTGCTCCCACCCTTGTGTGGGGCAAGTATGTATGATGAATGTTAGTATGATGCTAGTATATCATATCATGATGAATAGATGGATGTTGCTCCCATACTCGTTATGGGGTAAGGATGGTTGCTCCCATATTCGTATGGGGTAAGTATGGTTGCTCCAGTACTCGTTACTGGGTAAGTATGATGCTGCTCTAGTACTTGTTACTGGGTAAGTATGGATCTGTAGAATGCTTCGGCAAGTCAGATCAAAGGATATGGAGCCTTGTGCCGGCATAAACCCACTGTTACGGTTGGTAGCTGTGGTTGTATGATGATGATCATGATGTTTATGTGTTATGGTTTTGTATGAACGAGATGATGTTTTATGATGTTCACTCATTAAACATTTATGTTGGTTTACTAAAACTAAAACTCACCAGCATAAGCTGACATTTTAGCATGTATGTCAAATTAAAGCTAAGGTAAGAGGAAGCATGGAGCTCGGGTGTCACACCCCCACCTCTCGTCACCTGTGATGATGTCACTATATACTCTGATATGATTGCGGAAGCATAGTGGTGATGTCTCAGAGATGAGGTGTGACTTGAACCGATATCACAGCACACAGATTCACTTAAAATAAATATATTACAAGGGTTTCGTAAATACATCAACATTACAGTTTAGTTTAGTACACAATCTAATATCCCTTAATTACAAGAGTGTGATGTGCATCCTCACTGTGTTGTCACTGTTGCCCTGCAAAAATGTTGAATTTAAAACGTCAGCACAAAGCTGGTGAGTTCGACATTTTATTTAAAACAATATGATATGATAAGCGCGTTCTCAAAAGTTCAGTTACGGATAACCATGGGACCCGTATCTAGTTCCTTTCGGACAGTTGTACGTTCATGAAGATACTACCCGTAGGTAAATATCTTAGTGCCTCATGATCTTAATGTCTATCACTAACATTAAGAAAGTGTTTTGGAAATAGGTACCAAACATTCACACCAGGGGAGATGCAATCCTCCCAGCGAATGGGTTGTCAGCCAATAGTACTATCAATGATTCCTGTTCGGCCCCACATGGGTTCACTAGATACAGTTCAAGAGATGCGGACTTTTGATACTGTGATAAAGATGCTAACGGCAAAATCCCATGAAATCACACAAAAGTCACATGAAATCACACAGATATCAGTGATGCATATCATATGTTGAGGAAACAGTTTGCAGAGTTACCCCGCTGTTTGTAAGACAGTAAAAAGAAAAGGGGTTGTACGAGACTCACCTGATGATTCAGTGGTAGCAGAATATCACACAAGCTGGTAATAATATGATGATTCTGCATTTAGTTATATTTTATGAATTATTAATATTCTAGTTTACTGATTAGATCGTTCTGAACGTTCAATGTTAAAGACATTGTCTTGAAAGTCATCAGACCGATGTTAAGTATTATATCATA
This sequence comes from Mikania micrantha, assembly GCA_009363875.1. Taxonomy (NCBI): domain Eukaryota; kingdom Viridiplantae; phylum Streptophyta; class Magnoliopsida; order Asterales; family Asteraceae; genus Mikania; species Mikania micrantha. The sequence continues at coordinate 80,759,022 of CM018691.1, read as the reverse complement.
CAATGTATGATAATGTAGGAACCTACATTGCGTTAGATTCCTAATACAAAGTTGATGGCATTCTTGATTAATCAGAATAATCCCAGATTAACCAAATAGTTAATGTTGTTGATTATGATACTGTAACAGTTTCTAGATAATTTAATGGCTTAGGAATGATCAATCCTTGTTATTGATTACCCAATTATCATGAAATATCACAATGTAGCATCAAAATGGGTGTAATAACCAGGTTTAATATACTAATCTGACTGTTATCATAAACATCAGATAATCATTCCAATGAGTATGTTAATGGTTGTGATTAGTTTGAAACACTTGGATTTAACCTTGCATTTCAAGGATTAATCCAACTAATCACCTACATTGTTATAATCAAATGGATTAAGCCATTATAATCATGGATATGGTTTCATGCAAACCGGGTATTACAACGGATCAAAACAAGGATTTAACCGTTAAAACTTCGTGTTCTTTGTTTATAATCAATCCTAGCCATCATCTAGGCAATAATCAACAATCCTAACTATGTCATTACGTTCAAGAAGATAAAGAATTTCATATTCTCAATGAAAATCTGATAAAAGGATCAGATTTCTCCACCGCCTCACCCGTCGTGTACCGCGGCGGGAGGCCAATTTGGGCTTCGCGTACCGCGAAGCTTTTCGGGAATTTTTAGATATTTTACATTCTTCACGTACCGCGGAGGACCCTCAAGCCCACCTCCGCGTACCGCGACGAGCCCATTCGACCAATACTTAGAAATTTTTCTTCATTTTTCAATTTCGGGCAATCCAGGACTCCGTTTTGAGCACGGTTTTCGCCTACGTTCTTCATTTCTCACCTACTATCAACCTGTAATAATTACGTTTGTTAAATCAACGTGGATTTCTAGAACTATCAAATGTGCTCACGTCATTGATGACGTAATTCTCGTATTCAACTGTCACAGTCTCCTCCTGTTAGAGAAATTTCGTCCCGAAATTTAGTGAAGACTTATATTATGACAATCGTTTATGAGAATAGATGTGGGTACTTTGATTTCATTTGATCTTCACGTTCCCAAGTATATTCGGGTCCACGTTGCGAGTTCCATCGCACTTTAACGATTGGTATGCGACTACGTTTCAGCACTTTCATTTCTCTATCCATTACCTCTACTGGTTCTTCACTGAACTGAAGTTTTTCATCAATATGAATTTCTTCCAGAGGTACGATCAATGATTCATCAGTAAGGCACTTCTTCAGATTGGATACATGAAAAACATCATGAATGTTACTAAGTTCATGAGGTAATTCAAGTTTGTAGGCTACTGATCCAATTCGTTCAAGAATTTTGAATGGCCCTACAAATCTTGGTGAAAGTTTACCTCTCTTTCCGAATCTGAAAATGCCTTTCCAAGGTGACACTTTCAACATTACTCGATCACCGATTTGGAATTCTAACGGTCTACGACGATTATCAGCATAACTCTTTTGACGATCGCGAGCAGCTTTAATTCGTTCCTGTATGAGTGCGATCTTATCAGTTGTTTCTTGAATAAATTCTGGGCCGATGATTTGGTTTTCACCTACCTCTGACCAACAGATAGGTGATCTACACTTGCGCCCGTAAAGTGCTTCGAATGGAGCGCATTGAATACTGGTATGGTAGCTGTTTTTGTCAGTCGTCTCCTGAATAATCTCGGAACCAGTGATCTGCGATTCGCCGACCTTAGTCCAACAAATTGGTGACCGACACTTCCTGCCATAAAGAGCTACAAACGGTGCCATACCAATACTCGCATGATAACTGTTGTTATACGAGAACTCAACCAACGGTAAATGGCTATCCCAATTGCCACCAAAATCAATGACACAAGCTCTTAACATATCTTCTAGTGTCTGAATCGTTCGCTCCGTCTGCACATCCGTTTGAGGATGATATGCAGTGCTTAGATCCAGTCTTGTTCCAAAAGCTTCATGAAGTGATTCCCAAAATCGTGCCGTGAAACGAGCATCACGATCCGATATTATGCTTAAGGGAATACCATGTCGGCTAACGATCTCATCAACATAGATACGAGCTAATTTCCGTACAGGGTATGTCTCGCGTATCGGTAAGAAATGAGCCGACTTGGTTAATCTGTCAATTATCACCTAAATACTATCCTTACCATTTGCGGTTCGTGGGAGTTTAGTAACGAAATCCATAGAAATATTCTCCCACTTCCACATTGGTATTTCTGGTTGTATTAGCAATCCAGAAGGTCGCTGGTGTTCTGCCTTGACTTTAGCACAGTTAAGGCACTTAGACACATACTTAGCAATATCCTTCTTCATTCCAGGCCACCAGTACAAAGCCCGAAGGTCTTGATACATCTTATCAGCACCTGGATGGTTCGAGTAATGAGACTTATGAGCTTCATCCATAATCACCATCCTAAGATCACCCCTGTCCGGTATCCACAACCGATTCAAATAATACTTCAAACCGTCATCCTTAGTTTCCAATAAGATCTCAGCCCCGCAAGACATCTCATTTTCCAAGTTATCTTGAGCCATTGAGTGTTGTTGGGCTGTGAGAACATCATTACAGAGATTAGTGTGCACTCGAACACTATGAATCTGAACTTGACTTTTGCGACTAAGCGCATCTGCTACTACATTCGCTTTAACAGGTTGGTAGCAAATTTCACAGTCATAATCGTTTAACAGTTCAACCCATCTCCATTGTCTCATGTTAAGTTATTTCTGATTGAGAATATGTTGTAAGCTTTTATGATCAGTGAACACTACACACTTAGTGCCATAAAGATAATGTCTCCATATCTTCAAGGCAAACACGACTGCACCAAGTTCCAAGTCGTGTGTAGTGTAGTTCTTTTCGTGTATTTTCAGCTGTCTGGATGCATAGGCCACAACCTTTCCCCGTTGCATGAGAACACAACCGAGACCTAGGTTGGATGTATCACAATAGACCACGAAATCATCATTTCCATCATGCAGTGTCAAGACAGGACCATCACAGAGTTTCTGCTTCAAAGTCTGAAACGCCTCTTCTTGCTTTGGTCCCCACTCATAAGGTTTATTCTTCTGAGTTAAGAGGGTGAGAGGGACAACAATCCTGGAGAAATTCGATATGAACCGCCGATGGTAACCGGCAAGTCCGAGAAATGATAGAATCTCCGTCGGTGTCTTCGGTGTACTCCAATTCTTCACCGCATCTATCTTTGTAGGATCCACATGAACACCATTTTCATTGACTATGTGTCCCAAGAACCGAACTTCCTTAAGCCAAAATTCACATTTGGAGAATTTGGCATACAGTTGTTCTTTTCTCAAGACCTCCAAAATCAACCTAAGGTGTTGCTCGTGTTCCGCTTTGCTCTTAGAATATATCAGAATGTCATCAATGAATACAATCACAAATTTATCCAAGTATGGCCTGCATACACGGTTCATGAGGTCCATGAAAACCGCCGGTGCATTGGAAAGGCCGAAAGGCATTACCAGAAATTCATAATGGCCATATCTGGTTCTGAAAGCTGTCTTGGGAATATCATCATCATGTACACGAAGCTGATGATACCCAGACCTAAGACCGATCTTTGAAAACCATGCTGAGCCTTGAAGCTGATCGAAGAGATCATCGATGCGCGGCAGTGGATATCGATTCTTAATTGTGAGCTTGTTTAATTCGCGATAGTCGATACGCGTTCGGAATGACCCGTCCTTCTTCTTGACAAACAGGACCGGTGCACCCCATGGCGAATGGCTCGGGCGAATAAATCCTTTATCAGTAAGTTCTTGCAGCTGGCTCGCCAGTTCATGCAACTCTGAAGGCGCAAGTGTGTAGGGAGCTTTGGCGACAGGGTTCGCACCAGGTACTAAGTCAATTCGAAACTCTACTTGACGTTCTGGTGGAAGACCCGGTAATTCATCTGGAAATACTTCAGGAAAATCTCTTACACTGGAACGTCTTCAATGCTCTTTCCTTTCTCCTTTTTCTCCACAATATGAGGCTATGAGCTAAAAATGCTATACATTTCTTCCTAAGGTACTTGTGTGCTTTAGTGCATGACATCAGCTTAAGACCTTTGCTAGAAGTTTCCCCAAAAACTCTTAAAGTTTCACCCGAAGGTAAGGGAATACGAATGTATTTTTCATGACAAACTATCTCCGCTTTGTGGGTGGCTAACCAATCCATGCCTATGATAACATCGAAGCTACCAAGATGCATAGGTATGAGATCAATTGGGAAAACTTGATCACTTAAGTTCACAGTACATCCAATAATAACAATGTCAATATCAATAATGTTTCCGTCAGCCACCTCCACGCTAAACGGTTTATCTAAATATATACGTGTTCTACCAAGCGAGCATTCGAAATCATATGAAACAAAACTCCTATCAGCACCAGAATCAAATAAGACAGATGCATAAGAGTTGTTGATCAGAAATGTACCGTTGACCACATCCTGGTTGGCTTGAGCAGCTAGAGCATTCAGTTGGAACGCCCGGCCTCTTGCCACCCTCTGATTGTTCCCGGTCAACTTTGGGCATTGATTCCTGAAGTGACCCACTTCGCCACACTCATAACAGGCTCTTGCCTGTGCAGGTACCTGGCGAACAGGTGCAGCTTGTATCGGTTGGGCTTGCAGAGCAGGCAATGCAAGCGGAGCAGGTTGCATCCTTTGTGCTTGCTGTGCACTCCGGCAAACGTTAGCAAAGTGGCCAAACTTGCCGCAGTTGTTGCAGACGCGACAAGGCAAGTTTCGCATGTGATGATATCTGCAAGTATTACATTGAGGAGTATTCCCAGTTTAATTTCTGGTAGTGGTGTTGTTGGATGATTGCTGCGCAGTCTTTGCAGCAGGAGCAGTGACCATGAAATTCCTGGTCTTTCTCTTTTTGTTGCTGCCTTTAGAAGAACTAGCAGCTTCAGACTTGACTTCAGTCTTTGTTTCTTTTGTAGCAGTCTTCACCTCAGCCTTTTTTGTTCCTTTTCTTGTGAGAGTTCTAGCCCTTACATGGTTGTCAGTCAGTGTTGCAGATAAACGGATTGCAGCCTCCAGTGTGGTAGGGTTGCTACCATAGACTGTGTCCTGAATCTGCATAGGCAGACCACCTATGTACTTCTCACTTGCTCTCTCTAGAGGTGTCAATAGATGAGCCACTAGCAGACTATACTCGTGGAAACGAGTATTGTAGATGACGTTTTCCCCGCTTTCCTGCTTGAGCTCCCAAAACTCAGTCTCAAGCTTCCTCATTTCGCTACGAGGAAAAAATTCAGTGGTCATCAGCTTTTTAACCTCTGCCTATGTTAGTGAAAGGGCAGCATCAACTCCCCTAGTTCGTTTCTGCCCATTCCACCATGTTAGTGCTCTTTTTTGGAAAACACTAGTGGCATAACGAACTTTCAGGTTCTCGGGGCAATCGCTGTTGATGAAAGTGTTCTCCATACTCTCGAACCACTGCAGCAGACCAGTGGCTGACTCAGAACCCGTAAACTTCTGTGGATTACAGGAGTTGAAGTGTTTGAATGTGCAAGTTGGAGGGTTTGCACCACCTCGGTTCTGATTGATGTTCTGATTGGCTTGATTCAGTTGATTAACCAATCCAGAAATAAGTGCTGCTAACTCTTGTATGCCGGAGTTGGCATTATTGTTGTTAGCATCCCCATTGTTCGAGTCATCTTCGTTGTGACGGCGCGACAGCATGTTTCTGAGGAATTAGAAACATGTTTCTACCGTTTACAACGTAAGTCATACAAACAATGGTCAAATGAGTTCATTTAAACAGTTAGGATTACATATAGGGACTATATTTTTCTCCTATCTGTCCTTAAACTCATAACATTTATAAATTTCCTAATATTATACTAAGTGTCCTAGTTGGTCATAACTAATACTAGTTAACTATTCTTAAGTTTCATACATTCTCCACCCTATACCAACACTGACAACCTCCCGATGCAATGCAACAAGCTTATATATAGGGCATATGCAGGGGTAGATCGCAATCTCCCCTACACCGTCCCACCACCGTTGCATTGCATCGCGATTATGTCCTTGTTAGAGTTTAGGGTGCATCATGTATTTTACCATAGTCCCACTTCACAAACCTTATCCTAAGTAGGATAATTTTGAGTGAAGTGGTTTCTAGTTCCCTTGGACAATTAGGTTCGCCTAACGTCTAAGTTCACCTGACATGTAGGTTTGCCTATTTCTAAGTTCACCTAATGTCTAAGTTCACTAAAAGTCCATACTAAATCTCAATGTCCATAATCATTAATAAGGGTTCATATCATCACTGAGTGTTCTTATTGTCACTAAGTGTTCATATCCTCCCTATAATTTATTCTCATCAAATGTCCATACCATCACTAAGTGTTAGTATCATCACTATGCGTTTATATTTTTACAAGTGTCTATATCATCTCCCAAGTCTACAGTCCATCGCTAAGTATTCGTATCGTTCGTTGATCCTATACACCCTCACGTGTCCAATAAGTGTGTCTGTTAATGAGTTTATGAATGTTTATCAAGTGTGATCATCCATGAGTCAATCCAACTCCAACCTTTACCACATTCCATCAACAGTCCATCAATCACAACTTCACAACAGTTCCTAGCACATCCTAGTAATATCCTAAGCTCCTGACACTGACATACCCCCAATATACTACAAATGGTTTATATATAGGGCATATGTAGGGGTCAGTCGCAACTGCCCCAGCCAACATCCCACCACCTTTGTAGTATACTACGAGTGTGTCCTTGTCTGGAAAATCCTATATCAAACAATTAATTTCTACAGCAAATAAGTTCCTAAACAGTTAATTTCCTACACAGGTAAGTTTCCCAAACGGGTAGTTCCCACATTCTTCAATACTGACATCCACCTAATGTACCGTAAATGGTTTATATATAGGGCATATGTAGGGGTCAGTCGCAACTGCCCCAGCCAACGTCCCACCACCTTTACGGTACACCACGTGTATGTCCTTATTGAATCATTAGGGCACAAATAAACAAGTAATACAAGCGAATCAAATATATAGCAGGAGTTCAGTTAACATGTAATAAACACACAAGCATGAAATCCTGAATATACTAACTAGTGTATGAATTTCTTCATACTAGGGTATCCTACGGTTATAGACTAGGTCAACCATTTCTAGTAACCTAATTCCCTATAACCCAGGCTCTAATACCAATCTGTAACACCCCGACCGATGGCGGAAACGCCGGGATGCCACGAGGGATGTGTAGATTGTTCAAAAGCTCGTGGGCATCTAATTAAATCATCACATAACATTTAATCAACCAAATTAATTACATCAAAATTCATGTCTATCATGAATTAAATACATCAGTTACACAAAAGAATTAGCTAAACTAACTAAACTCTAATCACCAGAATTTTAGTTAAATTTAGCTAAGTCCAAGATCCTATGTGATGATGTCCAAAATATGAGAGTCCATCCTTCTTAACCTACTTAGCTTCATCACCTGAAACATGTAAGAAAATCAAGTGTCAACTACGAAGTAGTTGGTGAGTAATCATAAGTTTTTATACTTAAAAAGTGTTTTATAAAATGAGTATAAAAGTTTGTGTTTAAAAAGGTTTTATAAAAAGTTTAGATAAAATGAGTATAAGAACTTATGGTTTGTCTGAGAAAATCCACAAGAGTACTTGTGTGACAATCCAATACATATCCCAACACAATCAATCAAACACATAAACAAACACACATTCACCTATCTCACATATTCATAGATAATCATAGATAATCATAGACAATAATAGATAATCAATCACATAACCATTCAACCAATCTCAAACATCAATATTCTCAAATAATATCTGTGACTATACATGGAAATTATGTAATTAACATAAGTTAAAGACATGATCCATGGAGTGGAAGCTATCCACGTGACAATATATGAAACCAATGCAATTAACCAAGGTCAAAGGCAATGTTTCACGGAGTTGTGATAATCCAAGTGGCAATACATGTAATCTTTGTTATTGACCGAAGTCAATGACAATGTTTACACGGATGTATAATAATCAGTGATAATCCATAATAATGATAATCCATAATATGAATATCATATTGATAAACATGTATCATCCATGTGTTATCAAAATAATATTTTTGAAATTGGTATACATGTTTCACCTCCGAGTTTTAAAACAAAACAGTTTAAAAGAAAGGGAGGTTATGAGAACTCACCTGAGTCCTTAGATCTGATGTCCTTGTATTATGCGCGCTCGCGTATGTAAACTCAAAGCAATCCAATCAATCTGTAATTATCGAGTGTTTCGTGTTTGTAAGCATACGCGTTTATTTTAATTAAGTATCCTCATGTTTTCACTTTCAATCGTTAAGTGTTTCATTAATTTAGTTTGCTTAATCTAAATTGGAATGGATTATCCAACCTTTTATAAGTGGGCATCATTTCAGGATAGTTTAGACTTACTTGTTTCCAACTATTTTACCATGATACACTTGTCATGATATCATAGGTATATCCTTACATGCATGCTCGACTTTTGTTTACCACCTTAGTTTAAGTTTATAGAACTTTAATTTGAGATTAATAGAATTTCTACTTAACTTAATTATATTCCAAGCTCAATGTATATACATAAATTCATAGTCTTTATACTCATATTAGAGAGAGAAAAGGTGGTGATAATCGTATTCTACATGCATGTATAGATACACATGGTTTTCTTTCTTTCTTATTTCACACCTCACTATAGTTAGCAACTTAAGTTTATATTTTCTTGATTTTAGCGAACCTTGGGTCTGATTTCAGCTAGGTACGGCCGCATCAAGGGGTTCGGCTAACTAAAGAAGAAGATTCGCCATCCCCAGGTTCGGTCCAAGGGTTTGTTGCACCAAGAAAGGGTTCAGTTGATCCAATGGCTTCGGCTGGCCAAGGTTCGGCCAACCCCTTGGTTCGTATATGATAACATGGTTCGCCCAAGAAGAAGAAGAAAGATTCGGCTACCCTACGCGAACCTCAAAGGTTCGTGATGTCCTGGGTTCTGCTAGGGGCTGTCATGGTTCGGCTGGATACTAAACTTGCTGCCTAAGGTTCGGCTAGCAGGAGGAAGAAAGGTTCGGCCCCCTGCACCTTTCCCGCCCATGTAGGTTCGGCTAGGAAGGTTGCAGGGTTCGGCTACCTAGAGTGTTGCGAACCAGCCGGCCACCATACTCATAACCGACTTCTCAGATTTCTATGGTCCCCCTCATGATCTCTCCCGCTCATACTACTCGTTTAAACAAGCTTGATCTTCAATATTCGATTAGAAGTTGATAACTATGTCTACATCATGTTTCTTTAGTAAAACCGAAAGTAAAGCTTCAGATTTACCTCAATAAGTCGACCGAATGTCAGGTTTCTTCGTGGAATCTTGTTCTCCTCGATCATGTGGTCGTTTAGGCACCAAGATTACGCGAATCCGTCAAGAAACGAGCACGAAAAGCTAGAGAGAAGTTTTTAGAGTGAGAGAGAGACGTGGGTGTGTGATTTAGAGAGAGAAAAGGTTTGTTGAAATGAGGAAGAAGATGGTGATATTCTTCCTTATAACGCGTAGCATCCCCACGTGTCCGGTCTCGTTTTTATCGCGATAAAATTTTATAAACGATCGGTTTTTATCGTAAAATATATTTAATCATAGAGTGTTCAAATAATTGGGTTTCGTTAAAATAAAATGATTTTAAATCATTCGTTTTCTCAAGACGATTCTGTTTCATTTACGATACCTTATTTACTTAATTAAAACGATTTATTCGGTTTTTCTCGTAGTTATATATACTTAAACATAAGATGTTTAACTAATTTCATTTCATTTCATTTCAAATAAAATGATCTTAATTAAAATTGTTTCGTAAAACAGTTTCGTTTTCATTTCCGCTAAATTATTTATTTAATAAAATAATTTGATCGTATTTGTTTTAGGTTGTGATCCCTAATAAACGTTTTTAGTTTTCATTTATTATTTTAATAACGTTTGATATTATTTTGTTATCTCGTCGAAACGCGTTACTTACGTACGTATTCGTAAAGATCGTTACCTTTGCGAATCCAACGCTCGTATCGTATTTCGATTCGATTTACGATTTATGGAACATCGTTTCGGAATATGATTCTTAATAATCATATTCGTGTGAATCGTCACCCACACGAATACATTTATTAAGTTAATATTTCCGAATTAATATTCGTGTTTAAATTGTATTCGTAACCTCACCATCGCACAGTTGTTTTTATTACAACTTCCATTATTTAATTATCTTGAATATTATAATTCCCAATCCAAACCCACTAAACCAAGTCACTGACACATCCATGATAGACCGAAATATGCATATGTATAGGGCATATGCAGAGGTAGATCGCAACCTCCCCTACACCGTCCCACCGCTATTTCGCTAAACCATGACCATGTGTCCTTGACTATGTTTAGCACCCAAAATATAACCAACCTTACATTCCTTTCCATTTCAACCAATAATCCATAATCCGTGTTATCATCTGCGATAAACTCTCTGGTTCTGTTTAGTTGGGTTTCAACTAAACTTACCATGGTTTACGCATAGAATAATATATTCTCAATGTATACCAATAACAGTGATAATCATCAAATAATAATTCATCATTAATAATAAAATCTCAGATCGTAACAGTACAATCGTACGGATGTACGGACGACCGGAATTACAGTGATGTTACAAAAACGAGCACAATGAGCAACCGGAGAATGAAGAAGAGTTCACACTAGAGCCTATTGTGGTAAAGGCTATTTTTGATGAAGTTTGCAGAATCATGTACGAGAAAATGCCGGCAATGATTGCTAAGGCATTAAAAGATGCGGCTGAAGGAAAGTCAGAAGGAAGAAAATAAATAACCAAAGATGACGAGGACATCGCGATCCTCGAGACAAAGAGCAGTGACTCCGACCGAAGTATGATGAACGGTTGTTACTACAAGGCCTTTAAAGTATGCAATCCACCATCCTTTGACGGTAAGAAAGATGTTGTGTTTACCTGCCACTGAATATCTCCGATGGAGGCTGCTATCTTCATTAGTAAGTGCCGAATTAATCAAGCTGTCAAGTTTGCAGCTCACTCCTTTGTCGACGAGGCACTTCACTGGTGGAAGACCATCAAGCAGTCTAAGTCTGCAGCTGATATGGAGAAGATGACTTGGGAAGATCTGAAGGAGCTGGTCACCAAACAATTATGTCCCAAGAACGAGCTGGATAAAGTGGAACGAGAGTTTCTGGTTCTGAAAGCAGGGAGTATGAATCATCGACAATATACATCCAAGTTCAATGAAATGGCAAGACTAGTTCCTCACTTGATTGAATCTGAGGAACGCAGGGTGAAACTGTATATGGAGGGTTTGCCTCCAAAGGTGCGGATTCATGTAAAAGCAAATTCTCCCAAGACCTTCGACTCCACTGTGGAACTTAGTGGGATATTTGGGACGTTGTTATGTCTGTTGAACCAGTCAAAGAAGAAACAAAGATGAAGGAGTCCTCCGGGACTAAGAGGGGTCAAACAGACAAACAGAAGTTTTCAAGCAAGAAGGGGAAGCGTGAGGAGACAAACCAATGCAACAAGTGTGGGAGAAGCCACACGGGACAGTGCCTGGTGGGCACCAATTTATGTTTCCGATGTGGGAAGACGAGGCATTTCTCAGCCAGCTGCCTAAATGCCACCCAATGCTTTAACTGAAAGGGATATGGACATGTGTCCAAGGACTGTTAGAGGAACAAGGCAGGAACTTCGGGGCATAAAGACGAAAGCAAAAATGACAAGCAGAAGGCTAAATCCTGAGCCTTCACTATGACCAAGGCTGATGCTATTGAGGACCCAGATGTAGTCAAATGTACCTTTTTTATCAACAATATTCAAGATTCTGTATTGTTTGATTCGGGTGCCAGTATGAGTTTTGTATCTTCTACTTTCTGTGATGGGTTATCTGCGATGATTTAGAAGATAGATCGGGTATTTGATGTAGAGACGATTATCGGTAAGATGACCAGGGTGACTGAGGCTATAGATGATTGTTTTGTTGAGATAGAAGGTCATAAGTTCTCAGTACAATTGTTTCTTATAGCCTTAGGAGGGTTCGATGTAGTCTTGGGTATGGATTGGTTGGCCAAATATGAGTCTAACATTGTATGTCGATGTAAGATGATATGTTTATGGGCATTGGATGGGAATCTTGTAACGATCTATGGTGATAAAGGGATGTATGAGCCCAAGATCATTTCGATGATCAAAGCTGATGTTATGATGAGGCGAGGGCGTGTAGCCTACTTAGCCTATGCGATTGAGGAACGTATGGATATAAGGACGATTGATGATGTACCCGTGGTGCGTAATTTCCCTGAGATATTCCTTGAGGAATTTCCTGGATTACCGCCGGAACGGGAAATTGAGTTCCAAATCGACTTAGTGCCGGGGGAACAACCTGTTGCCAAAAAACCTTATCGTTTGGCTCCTACCGAGACGAAAGACATGATGGCCCAGCTACAAGAACTCCTTGATAAAGGTTTTATACGACCGAGTGTCTCTCCGTGGGGAGCACCGGTGCTATTTGTTAAGAAGAAAGATGGTAGCATGCGAATGTGCATCGACTCCAGGGAACTAAATAAGTTGACCGTAAAGAACATGTATCATCTACCTAGAATTGATGACTTGTTCGATCAATTGCAAGGTGCAAGCTAGTTCTCTAAGATAGATCTTCAATCCGGTTACCATCAGTTGAAAGTCTGAGAGCAGGATATTCCAAAGACTGCATTCCGGACACGTTATGGGCACTACGAATTTCTCGTTAAGTCATTTGGATTGACGAATGCTCCTGCATCATTTATGGATTTGACGAACAGGGTATGCCGACCGATGCTGGACCGATCGGTGATAGTTTTTATTGATGATATTTTGATTTATTCAAAGAACGAGGGAGACCATGCTTGCCACGTACATGAGGTATTGGAGATCCTGAGGAAAGAGAAGCTTTATCCTAAGTTCTCAAATGCGCCTTCTGGTCACGAGAAGTACAGTTTCTGGGTCATGTGGTGAACCCAGACGGCATTATGGTAGATCCAGCTAAAGTTGAAACGGTTATGAGATAGAGCCCTCCGAAGTCACCGACGGAAGTACGTAGTTTTCTTGGTTTGGCCGGTTACTATCGAAGATTTATTCAAGACTTCTCCAAGATAGCGACACCACTGACGAAGATCACGAAGAAAGATGCAAAGTATGAATGGGGCCCGAACCAAGAACAAGTGTTTTCCGTGCTAATGGAGAAACTTACCCAAGCTCCTGTTTTAGCATTGCCGGATGGAAATGATGATTTTGTTGTGTATGCTAATGCATCACAACAAGGGTTGGGATGCTTACTGGTGCAAAGGGGAAGGGTGATAGCTTATGCTTTGCGCCAGCTAAAGATTTATGAGGCTAACTACCCGACCCATGATCTCGAACTCGCTGCAGTGGTGTTTGCATTGAAAATATGGAGACACTATTTGTATGGAGTAAAGAATACCATCTATACCAACCACAAGAGCTTGAAGTATTTCTTCGAGCAAAATTATTTGAACATGAGGCAGAGACGATGGCTTGAGCTGTTAAAGGATTATGATTGTGATATTTTATATCACCCGGGATAGGCCAACGTGGTGGCAGATGCTTTGAGTCGTAAGGCCGAGCGTCCTGTTATACGAGTAAAATCGTATAGTTTGGTGATCACGCCAAACTTTCTAAACGAGCTCAAGCAGGCGCAACATGAATGATTGAAAGAGGAGAATGTGGGTTTTGAATGTGTCTTCGGGCAAGTCAAGAACTTGGAAGACAATGACCACGGGATAAAGGTACGATTCAGTCGGATGTGGGTACACAGAATTGGGGATATTCGGTCGAGGATTTTAGATGAAGCCCACAAATCACGTTATTCGGTGCTTCCCAGTGCGACAAAGATGTATCAAGATCTTCGAAAGGATTATTGGTGGCCGGGTATGAAGTTTAATGTGATGAAGTATGTGAACAAATGCCTTACTTGTGCGTAAGTGAAGGCTGAACATCAGAAGCCTTACATCATGTGCAACCCCTCGAAGTACCGGAGTGGAAATGTGTGACAACCGGAACCCGAGCAACCATGAGTCGAAAAGCCAAGGGTGTACACAATCACGGTGTAAGACATAGGGTTACGAGAGCAAAGACAACCATAATAAACGAAAATAAATACACGGGTTTTCCTAAAATAGTTAGGAAAATCCACTTAATAACGTGAACATGAATCAGAAGAAAAGAAAACAACCTGTGAGGGAAAACAATGAACAAAACCTCAATGGATAACATTTGGAGTATCGGTCCAACGAGATGTCGGCATGGGTGACGATCCATGTGGATATGTTGTTATATTTGGATACCCTAACTGAAATCCTTACAGTATCGAACAATGTCAGCAGTTAAATACGACGCGGCGTTTGTATGGGTGACAATTCATATAGATGTCAGCGTGAGTCTTTAACGTTGACGTAAAATAATAACAATTTTAAATAAAATCTCACCAAAACAATTTAATAAAAAAAACTTTAAAACACACAACCGTTCGTACGAATGGACTCTCATTCATATGAACCGGTCTAATTCATGAAGCTTTATAGCCATAGTTCGTTCGCACGAATGGGAGCCATTCGTACGAACGGCTGATTCGTGCGACAGCACAGCTATAAAAGCAACACTTATGTTTTTCAAACACATTTTCACCCAACTCTCTCAACCGAACCCCCCTTTCGCCCCTCTCGATTTTCGGCCATTTCCACACGAAATCAGACCATTTCACCGTCCAAATCGTGTGTATTTCAACCCTAAAACTTCCATTTCAGTCAAATACGAGCTCCACAGTAAGTATTAGCACCGATCCTTAGCTCCAAAACACTCCAAAATATTTTACCATTAATTTCGACCATAAAAACACCAAAAACGACCACCGATTTCAAAAATGACGTTCTTGGTGAACTTGCAGGCGAATGAGCCGTACGAAGGGCTCATTAGTGCAAACAAGAAGCCTCATTCGTGAAGAAGGGCCACACGAACGAGCTGCCGAACGAACAAGCTATCACACGAACGACATGGGTTCGTTCGTGTGGAACAACCATACGAATGAGGATCCATTCGCACGAACGGATAACACGAAGAGGAGTATGCATTCTTATCACTCTGTTCGTGTGAATAAGGGCCATTCGCATGAACTACTCGTTCGCACCAAGAATAGCCCAAAAAGGCTAAGTGTAATAAGGGCCATTCGCATGAACTACTCGTTCGCACCAAGAATAGCCCAAAAAGGCTAAGTGTGGAAAGTTCTATCTTACACAACTTGTACATATAGAACCGAGCCTTAGAACCGATCTTAAATCTAATCAGACTAAAACCAATGAAAAACACATTTTCCAAAATCACATCAAGAAATAGAGCACATAATCACCTAACACCTAGCTAACTAATATTTAACAGATGATTCAAATCGAGAGATCACACCGAGTGAGTGCATCGATGACCCAATACCTCAGGTGAGTTCACAGACCCCTTGTTTTCAATTTTCTTGCTTCCAAATCATTTGGGGATAAGAACATGATACCTCTTATTCGAGTGATCAACGAATAAGAGTTATTCTCAATAATGTCTATAAAAGGATCAACCCTCAACCTCTTATACGAATGTTATACGTATAAGAGTCTTTTCAATTACTTTTAATTAGCGTTCATTGCTCTAGTTAAATTTTCATCAAACAACGGAAACCAACCAGTTTTGAGGGTTCAAAACACAAATCACCAAGGAGAAGTCCGTTGACTACAACAGTTCGAGGCTTTGTGCCCAACCAAGAGGTGAACGGACACAAATTGTGGGATTGTGTAGTGCACAATCGAAAACCATCATTTTCATGGGAACCCCCTATCAAACAAACAATATTTTGTATGGTATCTGTCTAGGGTAATTCACTAGGACATGCATCCTCCCAGCATCACATCGAGAATTCATTGAGGGGTTCTCAAACAACACACATCAGAGTCATTTACCATGAGTTGACGCGGGTCAACTGATGGTAACGTAGATGGTACCATAGGTTTAACAAACCTTCAGAACTGAGGCTAGTACGTTACAAGCAAGCACACATACATCAACAACTCAGGTCAGTTCCAGGGGAACTAACCACATTATCATATCAGTTAGGGTTGGAAAATGATCACAAGGGTGATATTACGGACATACCACACAACAAAAACAAGAGTTTTCAAATAAATGTTCAAGACCCGGTCTTGAATGAGTTTCTAACGAGTACACAGTAAACAATGTTTTACTAGAAGAAAGGAGCATCACTTGTGCAAAATTCTAAACAAACAAAACTTGTCTTCTATACCAGGAGACAGAGCATACACTCTTTTCTCACAAATTCACTTTACAATCAACTGTCGTTGTGACATCCAGTACCTGATCGTCCGGAATGTCCGTACGGTATGTGTACTTTCACCTTTTACTATGTGTAAATACGATTTATGAACAGTGTTTGTGATAACAGAATTCAAAATACCAGAAACAATTGTACGTATTTATGGGAAAACTTAAATACCGTAAGTACAACAACTCACGATAAACAATAGTTGTATGTATTTAGGTAAAACCTAAGTACAATTAATACAACTAATCAAGAGAAACAACAGTGTACAAATAAACAACAAGAACATGTCGGTTGCGATCTGATATCCATAGATGACAAGAATCAGATGGCCGACAAATCAGTGTGAAAACAATGTGATAACAGGATGTTTAGTTGAGTCCGACAGTGAGGAAATACAGTTTAAAACAATATTGCAGTGTTGTTTAAGAAAAACGAACTGACAGTGTGTTTGTGTGGGTGACGATTCACACAAACATATCTGTGAGTTTAGCGTTCTGAAATAATGACTGGAAATTAGAAAACAAAAGTCGGAAAGCAAAACCATCGTCGTGTTCGTTCGGGTGACGATTCGAACGAATACGCGCGATGGTGACGCGTTCTGACGAAACGAAAACGAGATACTACACGAACGACAAATGCGAACCGAGTAACGCAATGAAAATGCGAACCGAGTAACGGAAACGAACCCGAATACCTTCGGGGTATTTAAAGGCTAAATGAGGCTTTTAATTCTCATTTCTATTATCCTATTCTCTCTCTACAATCACACTTCCGTTTTCCTCTCTCTCACTAGAAAAACAAGCTTCAAATCATCATAACTCGTTCGTTTCTTAGTGAAATCGGACGTTCTTAGTGTCCACGCGTAGCTCTCAACCTCCTCTACAAGGAAGTACAACAGATTTGAGCATTTAATTGCTGAAAATCGACGCAATGATCAAGGAAAGTCCAAAAAAATGGGGTTTCTCTTCTTGTTTTGTTCGGTTCACGCACACATCAACCGGTTTCCAACCTTCCCTTTCAAACCACGATATGCTAGAGAACTCCTCATCACTAGATACACCATGTAAACATCCTTAGTACCGAATGACAGATGATGATGATGATGATAAGGGAGGCGCAGGGTTGTGAAGCAGTGAATCAACCGAACCCAAGGAAGGCCGAACCTTGGGTCGGTCTAACAGTAGCGAACCTGATTCTCACCGAACCCTGGGCCGAACCTCTCTCATCATGAACGAACCGGTTGTGCGACGAACCTGTGTGTATGTGCTACTCACGAACCCCATCAATCACCGAACCTATCTGTCTGTCGAACCATGCTGAAACAAACGTGAGCCCAGCCGAACCTCTACTCCTTAACCGAACCTTCATATCACCATCGACGAACCCTTCCCATGCAACAACTTGCCGAACCTTGTGACTCCATTGCCGAACCTCACCCATCTGCTACGAACCTAAGTTACCCGAACCTGCAAGGTGAACCAACAACATAGCCGAACCCTATGGTCGAACGTCTTCATTCATGCGAACCTATATACTGCCATGAACCTGCATGGGTGAACACTCAATCTGGCCGAACCTCCATGACAACAGACGCACGAGAAGGCCATGAGACTAGCATGCAGGGCAGGGTTTTTCCCTGTCGAACCTGCACCCCACGAACCTTAGGGTTCGCTGGAAATAACATTTGGTCATCCGGCCCAAACCCTAAAACTAATCCAGTTGTTCCCCTCGGCCCAAGTCGGTACACGGTCTGCATGGCCCATGTTAGTTGTAATGTAAAAAGAGCCACATGCGGCCCATGTCGTTGTACAGCCCAGCCCCTCGGCCCACACGATTCATTGGGGCATGAAAATGCATCGGCCCAACCCTACGTCCCCAATAACAGTTGGATCGGCCCTAACACCGAAATGTCCCATATGACTTTTAGTTCGGCCCACATCTATAACATTTTGGCCCATGGGTGAATCATGAGGTCCACGATGATATCATTCGGCCCAAGTGATAACTTGATTGCAAGAAAATAAGAAATAAATCTAGAAAAGTTAATATCAAAAGATTAAACACGGTGGGCTTAAAGATTGCTAAATTGTATCCGAAAACCTAAGTTATACCTAGGACAATGGATAACACAACATTAAATCAAGTTGAATTTCTAATCAATAAGTGAATTTTTTTTTTAACATTAACCTAAGTTTAATGAGTGTCTTTGTAGTCTATAACAAGTATACGGGGCCGAATGAAGACCAAGACCGAAACTCGCAAGTGTTAGCCCACTTTAAGGGTTAACACAAACACACGCACAAAACACATACTTAAAACTTATACTTATGAGTTAAATACAACGTGAAATCAATACAGGAGCGTGAAAACTACTACAAGTATAATCAAGAGCGCGTGCATTCTCATTTAAGCTAAGTCAACCCCCGACAACAACAAGGTGAGTTCATATGCCCCTTTTCTCTAATCTTAACTGATTTTAAACTCTCGGGGCTGAGAAACATGCTTAACTTCTAATTATTTAAAAGTTTTATGTTTAACATATTGGTTACATTATGGTTAGATAATACTGCTTGCTTTATTATCAGTTATCATTGTATGCATGCTTGTATGATTATGACATGACAGGAACAACTAGAATGAATATGATAATATAAATTCATAATTCATCAACACACTAGAATAACATAGTTGCAAGAGTATATCTTACGACACCTAGTTATTCGTACAAGAACAATCAATGGGATAATCACAGGGAAACATGATGACAACAACAAAACACTTGAATGATTTGAAGATAATATATCTTCTTAATACCATTCAACACTAGAGTTAACTAAGTGCAATAAGACAAGTACTTATAGCGCTTAGTTTACAACTCAATACATATTACAAGATAACATAGAACAACTCTCATCCACCACCTGAGCGGATTAAGGTTGGTAAGACTAGTTCTTACCATGGCTTAATGGCAACATGGTGACTATATGGAACAACTCTCATCCACCACCTGAGCGGATGAAGGGTGGTAAGACTAGTTCTTACCATGGGTTAATGGCAACATGGTGACTACATGGACAACTATCATCCACCACCTGAGTCGATTAAGGGTAGGAAGACTAGTTCTTACTACGGCTTAATGACAACATGGTGATCATATGGAACAATTGGAATGATAATCATGATAATGTATCTTCATGAAAACAACATCATTCACACATCAATTAACATAAAGTAATAAGAAAAGTTCTTATTTAACATTTTTAACAACAATGAGAACACACAACGGGATAGAGGTAAATCGGATGCATTGTAATCTGATTACGTGAGGATCACAATGGATTCCTTTTAGGCTCTATGCGTTGCAATTTGAGAACATATCACAAGTGGTTAATTAACACTTTTAATATTTAAAAGTGATCAACAGTTAACCCCACAATTAATAGAATAATACAAGGAGCAGATTAAGTAAATCTAATATCCTTAATACATATAAGGGTTATATATACTTCGGTTCGATAACTAGAACCCTATTATTATATTATTCTATACACGATATAACAGGTGATCAACAAACGAGACGAATAATGAAATGAGAATGGATATTGATAGTTGTATTGCAAGTAGTGTAGAGTTCTAGTAGTTATGTGGTGGGATGTTGGCTAGGGCTTGGTTCCCTTACATATGCCCTATATATAAGCATAACTACTAGGATGATATACCGTTTGTGAATATAACTATTGAGAAGCCATTGGGTGAATGGGTGAATCAAACAACATACAAGTAACAGAAAATACATTGTGATTGTGTATGTGAACAAATCAAGGTTTTCAATTACTATATTTATGAACTCACCAACCTAGTGTTGACTTTGTTTAAATGCATGTTTTCTCAGGTGACGAATAGGTGTAGTCACTCATATGCAAAGGCTAAGCTAGTGGACTTTTAGAAGACCTAGCTTCATTTTGTGTTGCATACCTTTGATATGACAAAACATTGAATCATATTTTGTATATCTTGTACAGTTACAAGATAGAAGCCACAATGATTCTCTTGGTAGAATTACTTAGTTAAATTATGAACATTATTATGTAATTTAACTTTGTAATTCTGTATTGATGTCATTTTAGCATTTCTCATTTTATATCTCATGTGATATGTAAACAATCTAATCATTTCGATTATCACAACGATATCGCGCCCCGGGAACCTTCCGCCCGACGGGAAAGCCGATCCGTTCCCGCCGGCTCGGGGTGTGACAAATACACTCTTCCTCTCTCTAAACACATATATCCCAGTTTTGTTCCTCTCCCTAGAATTCAAGACATTAAATCATCATATCTAGCTCGATTCTTGACGAAAATGGATGTTCTTGGTGTCTAAACGAAGCTTTCGACCTCCTCTACCTAGAAGTACAACCGATCTGGAGAGTTACCCGCAGAAAATTGAGGTTATGAGGCTTGAATCCCACGAAAAAGTAGGGTTTTTTTCACCATTTTGTTCGATCCACAACCCTAACCGGTTACCAACCATTCCATTCGACCCCTACACCTTCAAGGACCTCTCAACACATACCAGTAACATGGGAAAACAAGTTGAAACAGATTACGAGATCGATGAGGATGGTGATGTGCAGGGTTCGTGAAGTACAGCCGCGGTCGAACCTCTGTCTAGTTGGGAAGGAGGGTGGCTGAACCTCCTTGGTTGCCGAACCTCCTGTAGCGAGCCTTCATTGCCGAACCAGTATATGAACCACGAACCTTCCATTGTCACGAACCTTACAACTCAAATATGTTTCAACGAACCTTCATGGCAAACCATTGGCCGAACCATGCGTGCAAGTCACGAACCTCTCTACTCGGTCGAACCTATGCACAACAAACCATCACCGAACCTCCATGTCAGCCGAACCGGGGCTTGAGTTGCGAACCTGGGAAGACAATAACCTTGCCTGGCTGAAGGTTTTAGCTATGAACCTTACCTGAACGAACCCTTAGGTTCGGTAGGAGCATGGCAGGGCCGAACCCCAGCCACATGAACCAATAGGTTCGCTGGAATTGAGCCATATTTCCTTCAATCGGTTAAAGTCCATTTGCTTGGCCCATTCCTTTTATCTAGACTAGCTTCACATTCGGCCCATACATGCTCTCACGCGGCCCAAGCCCACATGATTCATTCGGCCCATTCTCAATGAGACTAAACCCTAAGTGGCCCACAGTTACTGTTTCGGCCCAAGGAACTAAGTGGGTTAGACTATTGTCACTGAATTGGCCCAATCATTTGACCCACATGCACGACTCAATCGGCCCACTATCATTCGGCCCACATGATGAGGATACAAATTATAAATTGAAACAATTAAATGGCTTATAACATACATGGTAATCATGGGGTTATTGCTACAAAGGGAGTAAAATTCTTACACTTAATGCATTCATGGCATCTAAAAGATTACATTTCACAAGGATAATTTCATGGTTATTTATTAATCATGTAACAATCTATTCAAGTTTTCACAAAGTGTGAAGGATTTATAATCTTCTAAACTAAAAACCTAAGGATGATAATTATGAACTATAATAATTTCAAGATTTCATATCATGACAAGTTTACATTTAGTTGGAGTGAAAGTCAAAGATAAAGTGTGCTAACCTTAATCCAATTGGGTTAGGTAGTATTAAATTTGATAATAGGTAAACAGGGCCGAATGGAGATCACGACTCACAAGTGTTAGCCAACTCCAGGGCTAACACATACACGCACACAAATCCCTACGACTTGTACTCATAAATTACAACAACATGAAATCAATACAGGATCGTAAATACACAACAAGTACAATCAAGAGCGCGTGCATTCTCGTTTTAAGCTAAGTCAACCACACCTACTACAAGGTGAGTTCATATGCCCATTTTCTAATCATTAACTGATTTTAAACTCTTGGGGCTGAGAAACATGCTTAACTTTTATTTGCTTAAAAGTTTTATGTTTAACATATTGCTTATGCTTTGATTTAGATAATATTGCTTGACTTATTATCGTTTATCACTGTATGCATGCTTGTATGATCATAACATGACAGAGACAACTAAGATGAACATGATAATATAACTTCATAATTCATCAACACAATAGAATAATGTAGTGGTAAGATTTTATCTTATGACACTTAATTATTCTTACAAGAGAAATAAGAGAATTATCACTGGTGAATAAGATGACAAGGACAACAACAAACAACATCCAGCACCTGAGTGAGCTAAGTGTTGTAAGAATGGTTCCTACAACACTGTAGTGGCAACATGGTGACTATATGGAACAATTAGAATGATAAACATGATAATGTACCTTCATGATAACAACATTATTCACACAACAACTAATATTGTTTAATAAGACAAGATCTTATATAACTTTATTAGCAACAATGAGAACACACAACATTGAGAACAAACAACATTGATGAACACAAAACAATTGATTTCTATTGAACTGTCTGCATTATATCATTTCAATCATGTGCCATATATTCAAGTTTTATTGTAAGTCCCTTCTTAGAATCGTTTACCAGTTAATTTACTGGGATCTAAACCAACGATAGCATAGTAGTACCATAGGTTTCACAAACCTCCGACGAGTGAGGTCGGTATGTTAGTGAAACCTATGGTATTGTAAACGACACATGGTGATATCATTCGACAGTGATATTGTAATTAATCCATCGAGTTCTGTTGACTAGTAGACTGAGGAATTTATTTTCTCTCTCGTCATATTACTAGTAACAGTTTTGATGAGGCCTACGGTAATACAAAGTGGTAGAGGTAAATTGGATGCATTGTAATCTGATTACGTGAGGATCGCAATGGATTCCTTTTAGGCTCTATGCACTTCAAGTTGAGAACATATAACATTTGGTTAACTAACACTCTTACTTTTAAAAGTTATTAACAGTTAACCCCACAAGTAATAGAATAATAACAAGGATCAGATTAAATTAATCTAATTTCCTTAACACATCGAGGGATTATCAATACTTCGGTTTGTTAACTAAACTCCTCGTATTATATTATTCTACATATGATTCAATGAGTGATGAATACAAACGAACGGGTGAAATGAAAATGGAGATCCACAGTTGTATTGCAAGTGATATTAAGTTCTATTAGATATGTGGTGGGATGTTGGCTAGGGCTTGTTCCCCTACATATGCCCTATATATAAGCATAGCTAATAGGATGAGACATCACTTGTAAATATAACTATGGAAAGGCCATTGTGTGAACGGGTGAATCAAACAACTTACAAAAAAAAGTATGACATTGTGATTGTGTATGTGAACATTTCAAGGCTATCAAATATCAAACTTATGAACTCACCAACCTAGTGTTGACTTTGTTTAAATGCATGTTTTCTCAGGTGATGAACTGGTTTAGTCACCAAACATACAGGGACATATCTAGTGGACTTTAAGAAGGCCTTGCTACTTTTTGGTGTTGCATACTTTTGAATGACAAAACAGTGAATCATCTTTTGTATATCTTGTACAGTTACAAGATATAAACTCATTAATTCTTTTGATTAGATTTACTTAGTTAAATTATGAGGAAACAATGTAATTTAACTTTGTAATTCTATTTCATTGTCATGTTAACATTTCTCATTTATTTATCATGTGCTATGTAAACAATCTGACCATTTTGATTATCAAACGATATCGCGCCCCGAGAACTTTCTGCCCGACGGGAAAGTCGATCCAGCCCGCTGGCTCGGGGTGTGACATATTGGTATTAGGGCCATGGTTATAGAGAAATATAGGTCATATTACTCAAACGGTTTGGCCTAGACTATAACCTAGGGACCCTCATGTAGAGATCATATGACATAGGATTCTATTTGCATGTGTCTTCTGCATCTGAACACTGTACTAACCGATTTTCTTTCGGTTATGATCAGAATGCCGCCAAGAAGACAACCAGCTTTACTGCTACCACCACCACATGATTCAGCACCGCATTCATCGACACCGACACCACCTGACTCTCCTCCACATCTACCTCCTCCACCTCCGCCACCGCCTGCTCATGAGTTGGATCCTGCCACCATAGCACTGGCCACACTGCTGACCAGTCAACTGAGGGATGTGATCCCAGAGATGATTAATAGATTCAACAGCCACAACAACAACAATGTCGCCAACTCATCTGGAGAAGGCAGCGGAAACACCCGACACCATCAGGACTACTCCTTCAAAAACTTTGTAGGATGCAAGCCACCAAGTTTCAGTGGCAGTGAGGGTGCATTCGGATTGATCCAATGGATCGAAAAGATGGAGACAACCCTTGAAATCAGTGGCTGTCCTGATCAACATAGAGTGAGGTATGCTGCGGGTTAATTCAACAAACGAGCATTAACTTGGTGGAACGCTCAAGTTCAGACTAGAGGCAGGGATGAGGCCTTGTCCATGCCTTGGGATGATTTCAAGGCGATGCTTAGGGCAGAGTTTTGCCCGAGAAACGAGCTGATGAAGGTTGAGACTGAACTGCTCAATCTTGTAATGATTGGTGCTTGGCATTTGGCCTACACCACCCGCTTTCATGAGTTAGCTACTTTGGCACTGGACGTGGTGCCAACACTGGAGAAAAGGATCGAGCGGTATGTCGGGGGACTGCCGGCTTGTATCCAAGGGCATGTGATTTCAACCCATCCTACTACCATGGAGATGGCTGTTACTCTGTCAGCAACTTTGACAGACGTGATGGTTGCCTTCGGGGCTCTCAAGAAAGAAGCCGACTCATCCAAGGTTGGAACCTCAAAAAGGCCGGACAAGCGCCGACCAAGAAACAAAAGGTGGTGAAGAACTTTGCTGCGACCACCCAGACACCGATGATCAACCAACCACAACCTCTACAAATCAAGAAGCCCTACACTGGCACCGCACCTTTGTACAACACCTGCCAGTATCATCATCCACCAAACACCCAGTGCAGACAATGCACTAACTGCGAGAATTTTGGTCATTGGGCAAACCAATGCAGGAGCACGGGGGCTCCAAACAAAAACAACAATGCAGCTACTAATGCTGCTGCTGATAACAGGTCTTGCTACACTTGTGGCGAACCTGGACACTTCTCGAGGGATTGTCCCAAGAGAATTCAACCGAGGTCTCAGGTAGCAAGAGGACGAGCCTTTCAGATTGGAGCAGCTGCTGCTCGACAAGACCCGAATGTGGTCACGGGTACATTTCTCTTATCTGACTTTTATGCATCCATATTATTTGACACTGGTGCGGATCAGAGTTTTATCTCATCCGACTTTTCATGCCATCTTAATCATGTTGAGGAATATTTAGACTCCCCTTATACTATTGAGATAGCAAACGACAAACAGATCACAGTAGACACAGTACTTAGGAATTGCCCATTAATACTTGGCGACACACATTTTCCATCGACTTGATACCGATGGAACTGGGCAGTTTCGATATCATCGTCGGAATGGATTGGCTATCTCTTAACAGAGTTGAGTTCATCTGTTACAAAAAGCTATTATGTTTTCCAGCGGAGAACGATCAGATGTTCGAAATTCATGGAGATCAAGCGAAACGCAGTGTCAAGATAATATCCTGCATGAAGGCTCGCAAGTACCTCAGAAAACAATGTATCGCATTTCTAGCTCACGTGGTAGAGAAAGACAAGAAAACAATCAAGATTCAAGACGTACCAGTTGTGAAAGACTATGCGGACGTGTTTCCGGATGACTTATTAGGACTGCCACCCGAGAGATCGGTGCAGTTTCGAATTGATTTGATTCCGGGAGCGACTCCTGTAGCTAAGTCTCCTTACTGACTTGCACCATCAGAAATGCAGGAGTTGTCCAATCAATTACAAGAGCTACTCGACAAGGGATTCATCCGACCGAGCTTTTCCCCGTGGGGAGCTCCGGTTCTCTTTGTTAAGAAGAAGGATGGATCATTCAGAATGTACATTGATTACAGAGAACTTAACAAACTCACCATCAAGAATCGGTACCCGTTACTGAGGATTGATGATTTGTTTGATCAATTACAGGCAGCTTAGTACTTTTCAAAGATAGACATGCGTCAGGTTATCACGAGCTCTGAATTCAAGAGGAAGACATACCAAAGACGACCTTTCGTACCCGATACGGTCACTACGAGTTCATGGTGATGCCATTCGGACTGACGAACGCACCAGTAGTGTTCATGGATTTAATGAACCGGGTGTGCAAGTCGTACTTATATCAGTTCGTTATCGTCTTTATTGATGATATACTGATTTATTCAAGAAACGAGAAGGAACATGAGAAACGTCTCAGAACAGTCTTGGAACTCCTGAAGGAAGAACGACTCTATGCCAAATTCTCCAAGGGCGAATTTTGGCTAAGGGAAGTTCAGTTTTTGGGTCACGTGATTAACAGTAATGGTATTCATGTGGATCCTGCCAAGATTGAAGCAATCAAGAACTCGGATGTGCCTACAACAACGACAGAGATCAGATCATTCTTGGGATTGGCGGGTTATTACAGGAGACTCATTTCGAATTTCTCTAAGATAGCTCTGCCTCTCACCAAACTCACACAGAAGAGTGAACCCTTCGTTTGGACATAGAAACAAGAAGAGGCATTCCAGACATTGAAACAAAGATTGTGCAATGCTCCTATCTTAACACTCCCAGAAGGCAATGATGACTTCGTAGTGTATTGTGACGCTTCCCATCAGGGACTCGGTTGTGTGTTAATGCAAAGAGACAAAGTCATTGCCTAAGCATCAAGACAGCTGAAAATACATGAGAAGAATTACACAACACATGACTTAGAACTGGGAGCTGTTGTCTTTGCTTTAAAGACTTGGAGACATTACCTGTACGGTACCAAATGTACTATCTTCACAGATCACAAGAGTTTACAGCACATATTTGATCAGAAGGAGCTTAACATGAGACAAAGACGTTGGGTTGAGCTCCTGAACGATTACGATTGTGTGATCAAATACCATCTGGGCAAAGCAAATGTTGTTGCAGATGCTCTGAGCCGGAAGGAAAGAGTCAAACCCTTGTGCGTTCGAGCCATGGTAATGATTGTCCAAACAAGCCTGAAAGATCAAATCATACAAGCACACCAAGAAACAATGGCAAGAGACAATTTGAAACGAGAGCTCGATTGTGGAGCCGAGAAACATTTCAAGACAAAACAAGATGGAGTTATTTACTTTCAGGATCGTGTTTGGATCCCGGCAGTAGATGAACATCGAACACTCATACTTGACGAGGCACACAAGACACGTTATTCCGTTCATCCTGGTGCCAATAAGATGTACCAAGATCTTAGGTCGTTTTATTGGTGGCAGGGTATGAAGAAAGATGTTGCCACTTATGTTGGCAAATGCCTCACATGTGCCAAAGTCGAAGCTGAACACTAGAAACCTTCGGGTTTGCTGGAACAACCTGAGATACCACAATGGAAGTGGGAACAAATAGCTATGGATTTTATAACTAAGCTACCCCGCACCTTCAGCGGACACGATTCGATTTGGGTTATCATTGACAGATTGACCAAGTCCACACACTTGTTGCCTATCAGAGAAACTTGCAAGATGGAGAAACTAGCAAGGCTTTATTTTGATGAAATAGTAGTGAGGCACGGTGTGCCATTATCTATTATTTCAGACCGGGACAGTTGATTTACATCGCGGTTTTGGCAATCATTGCAACAATCTCTGGGGACAAGTGTCAACTTGAGCACCGCTTATCATCCACAAACGGATGGACAAAGCGAGCGAACGATTCAAACCCTGGAGGATATGTTGAGAACATGCATCCTAGACTTCGGTGGAAGTTGGGATTAACATTTACCACTCATTGAGTTCTCCTACAACAATAGCTACCACAGCAGCATTGGATGTGCTCCGTTTGAAGCACTTTATGGTAGAAATTGTCGGTCTTCAATTTGTTGGACCGAAGTGGGAGACAAAAGAATTACTGGGCCTAAACTTATTCAAGAGACTACTGATAAGATAGCCCAGATACAACAGAGATTACAAGCAACACGTAGCCGCCAAAAGAGCTACCCAAACAAACGGCGAAAGCCTTTGGAATTCGAAGTGGGTGACCGAGTAATGTTGAAAGTGTCCCCATGGAAAGGCATAGTTCGTTTTGGGGCTAAACGAAAACTAACACCGAGGTATGTCGGACCGTTTGAGATAACTCAACGCATAGGTCCTGTGGCATACAGACTCAGACTCCCTGATGAACTCAGCGGAGTACACGATGTATTTCACGTATCAAACCTCAAGAGATGTCTAGCTGACGAATCATCGATCATACCGTTGGAAGAGATACAAGTTGATGAACAATTATATTTCATTAAAGAACTGTAGAGATTAGGGAACGTGAAGTCAATACTAGTAATTGTTTGGTTAGAAAGAGAAATATCTGGCGCACTGCACACTTTCTATTCCAGACCTTACGCTGATCAGAGGTGACCGGCCCTTCGAGGCAAAGACTGAAACGAAGCCGTATCCCTTTTGTAAAGGCTCGATGGAAATCCAAGCGTGGACCAAAAGACAAAGTATCCCCACTTGTTCGAGAAGTAGAGCCCGACACTGATGCTTAAATTTCAGGACGAAATTTCTTTAACAAGGGGAGACTGTGACTTCAAGTACCTGATCGTCCGGCAAGTCCGTACGGTATTTGTACTTTGACCTTTTACTGTGTGTAAATGCGATATATGAACAATGTTTGTGATAACAATATTCAAAATACTAGAAACAAGTGTACGTATTTATGGGAAAACTTAAATACCGTAAGTACAACAACTCATGATAAACAATAGTTGTATGTATTTAGCTAAAAACCTAAGTACAATTAATACAACGAATCAAGAGAAACAACAGTGTACAAGTAAACAACAAGAACATGTCGGTTGCGATCTGATATCTGTAGATGACACGAATCAGATGACCGATAAATCAGTACGAAAACAATGTGAAAACAGGATGTTTAGTTGAGTCAGTGAGGAAAGACAATTCAAAACATAATTGCAGTGTTTTCAGAATGGCGAACTAAGAGTGTGTTTGCGTGAGTGAAGATTCACAAAAACATATCTGTGAGTTTAACTTTCTGAAATGATGACTGGAAAGTAGAAAACAAACATCAGAAAGCCAAACCAACGTCGTGTTCGTTCGGGTGACGATTCGAACGAATGCACGCGAAGGTGACGGTTCTGACGAAACGAAAACGATAAACTTTACGATCGAAAATAAAATAAGAAAATAAAACGTAAAAGATTTACTAGGAATAACCATCTTTAAAATATTTAAAATAAAGTCTCTTTATTTAAAATACGTAAAATTCGCGTAACAATCCGGAAACGCAACGGAGACGAAAACCGAGCAACCGAAACGAACCCGAACACGCTCGGGGTATATAAAGCCTAAATAAGGCATTTCCCTCATTTAATACACTCTTCCTCTCTCTCTAAACACAAAAATCCCAGTTTTGTTCCTCTAGAATTCAAGACTTCAAATCATCATATCTAGCTCGATTCTTGACGAAATGGTTGTTCTTGGTGTCTAAACAAAGCTCTCGACCTCCTCTACCTAGAAGTACCACCGATTTGGAGAGTTACCCGCTGAAAATGGAGGTAATGAGGCTCAAATCACACGAAAAAGTAGGGTTTTCGTCACCTTTTTGTTCGACCCACAACCCTAACCGGTTACCAACCATTCCATTCGACCCCTACACCTTCAAGGACCTCTCAACGCATACTAGTAACATGGGAAAACAAGTTGTAACAGATTAAGAGATCGATGAGGATGGTGATGTGCTGGGTTCGTGAAGTACATCTGCGGCCGAACCTCTGTCTAGTTGGGAAGGAGGGTGGCCGAACCTCCTTGGTTGCCGAACCTCCTGCAACGAGCCTTCATTGCCGAACCAGTATATGAACCACGAACCTTCCATTGTCATGAACCTTACAACTCAAATATGTTTCAATGAACCTTCATGGAAAACCCTTGGCCGAACCATGCGTGCAAGTCACGAACCTCTCTACTCGGCCGAACCTATGCACAACAAACCATCACCGAACCTCCACCGAACCTCCATGTCAGCCGAACCGGGGTCTAAGTTGCGGACCTGGGAAGACACGAACCTTGCTTGGCCGAAGGTTTTACCCACGAACCTTACTTGAACGAACCCTTAGGTTCGCTAGGAGCATGGCAGGGCCGAACCCCAGCCACATACACCAATTGGTTCGCTGGAATTTAGCGATATTTCATTCAATCGGTTAAAGTCCATTTGCTTGGCCCATTCCTTTTATCTAGACTAGCTTCACATTCGGCCCATACATGCTCTCACCCGGCCCAAGCCCACAAGATTCATTCGGCCCATTCTCAATGAGACTAAACCCTAAGTGGCCCACAGTTACTGTTTCGGCCCAAGGAACTAAGTGGGTTAGACTATTGTCACTGAATTGGCCCAATCATTTGACCCACATGCACGACTCAATCGGCCCACTATCATTCGGCCCACATGATGAAGATACAAATTATATATTGAAAGAATTAAATGGCTTATAACATACATGGTAATCATGGGGTTATTGCTACAAAGGGGGTAAAATTCTTGGACTTAATGCTTTCATGGCATCTAAAACATTACATTTCACAAGGATAATTTCATGGTTATTTATTAATCATGTAACAATCTATTCAAGTTTTCACAAAGTGTGAAGGATTTATAATCTTCTAAACTAAAAACTTAAGGATGATAATTATGAACTATAATAATTTCAAGATTTCATATCATGACAAGCTTATATATAGTTGGAGTTAAAGTCAAAGACAAAGTGTGCTAACCTTAATCCAATTGGGTTAGGTAGTATTAAATTTGATAATAGGTAAACAGGGCCGAATGGAGACCACGACTCACAAGTGTTAGCCAACTCTAGGGCTAACACATACACGCACGCAAATCCCTACGACTTGTACTTAGAAATTACAACAACATGAAATCAATACAGGATCGTGAATACACAACAAGTACAATCAAGAGCCCGTGCATTCTCATTTTAAGCTAAGTCAACCACAGCTACTACAAGGTGAGTTCATATGCCCCTTTTCTAATCATTAACTGATTTTAAACTCTCGGTGCTGAGAAACATGCTTAACTTTTATTTGCTTAAAAGTTTTATGTTTAACATATTTCTTATGCTTTGATTTAGATAATATTGCTTGACTTATTATCGTTTATCACTGTATGCATGCTTGTATGATCATAACATGACAGAGACAACTAAGATGAACATGATAATATAACTTCATAATTCATCAACACAATAGAATAATGTAGTTGTAAGATTTTATCTTATGACACTTAATTATTCTTACAAGAGAAATAAGAGAATTATCACAGGTGAATGAGATGACAAGGACAACAACAAACAACATCCACCACCTGAGTGAACTAAGTGTTGTAAGAATGGTTCCTACAACACTGTAGTGGCAACATGGTGACTATATGGAACAATTAGAATGATAAACATGATAATGTGCCTTCATGATAACAACATCATTCACACAACAACTAATATTGTTTAATAAGACGAGATCTTGTATAACTTTATTAGCAACAATGAGAACACACAACATTGAGAACAAACAACATTGATGAACACAATACAATTGATTGCTATTGAACTGTCTGCATTATATCATTTCAATCAATTACCATATATTGTTTCATTGTAAGTCCCTTCTCAGAATCGTTTACCAGTTAGTTTAGTGGGATCTAAACCGACCATAGCATAGTGGTACCATAGGTTTGACAAACCTCCGACGAGTGAGGTCGGTATGTTAGTCGTAACATCAATTGGCCGACGAGTGAGGTCGGTATGGTGATATCATTCGACAGGGATATTGTAATTAATCCATCGAGTTCTGTTGACTAGTAGACTAAGGAATTTATTTTCTCTCCCGTTATATTACTGGTCACAGTTTCGATGAGGCCTACGGTAATACAAAGTGGTAGAGGTAAATCGGATGCATTGTAATCTGATTACGTGAGGATCGCAATGGATTCCTTTTAGGCTCTATGCACTTCAAGTTGAGAACATATAACATTTGGTTAACTAACACTCTTACTTTTAAAAGTGATTAACAGTTAACCCCACTAGTAATAGAATAATAACAAGGATCAGATTAAATTAATCTAATTTCCTTAACACATCGAGGGATTATCAATACTTCGGTTTGTTAACTAAACCCCTCATATTATATTATTCTACATATGATTCAATGAGTGATGAATACAAACAGACGGGTGAAATGAAAATGGAGATCTATAGTTGTATTGCAAGTGGTATTAAGTTCTATTAGATATGTTGTGGGATGTTGGCTGGGGCTTGTTCCCCTACATATGCCCTATATATAAGCATAGTTAATAGGATGAGACATCACTTGTAAATATAACTATGGAAAGGCCATTGTGAGAACGGGTGAATCAAACAACTTACAAACAACAAGTATGACATTGTCATTGTGTATGTAAACATTTCAAGGCTTTCAAATATCAAACTTATGAACTCACCAACCTAGTGTTGACTTTGTTTAAATGCATGTTTTCTCAGGTGATGAACATGTTTAGTCACCAGACATACAGGGACATAGCTAGTGGACTTTAAGAAGGCCTAGCTACTTTTTGGTGTTGCATACTTTTGAATGACAAAACAGTGAATCATCTTTTGTATATTTTGTACAGTTACAAGATATAAACTCATTGATTCTTTTGATTAGATTTACTTAGTTAAATTATGAGGAAACAATGTAATTTAACTTTGTAATTGTATTTCATTGTCATGTTAGCATTTCTCATTTATTTATCATGTGCTATGTAAACAACCTGATCATTTCGATTATCAAACGATATCGCGCCCCGAGAACTTTCCACCCGACGGGAAGGTCGATGTAACAACACTGTATTTCGGGTTGTCTGTACATGTTTAATTGTACTGTTACGACCTGATATGATAATTATGAATGATGATAAACTATTGGATGTTATTACTCATATTGGTATACATATTGAGAACATATTATTATATGCATAAACCATGGGAAGTTTAGTTGAAACACAACTAAACAGAAGTAGAGAGTTTATCGTAGTTGAATTCACAGATTATGGATTGTGGTTTGGAATGGAAAGGAATTAGGAGTTGGTTATTGTTTGGTTACTAAACATAGTCCAGGACACATGGTCATGGTTTATCGAAATAGCGGTGGGACGGTGGCTGGGGAGGTTGCGACCTACCCCTACATATGCCCTATACATATACATATTTCGGTCTTTCACGGATGTGTCAGTAATATGGTTTAGTGGGATTGGATTGGGAAATTATAATATTCAAGATACTAAAAATAATGAAAGCATTACTAAAAACGAATACGCGATGGTGAGGATTACGATCATAAATTAAACATGAATATTAATTCAAAAATATTTACTTGATAATGTATTCGTGTGGGTGACGATTAACACGAATATAATTATTAAAAATAAAATTCTGAAACGATATTCCATAAATCGTAAATCGAATCGAAATACGATACGAGCGTTGGATACGAAAAGGTGACGATCTTTACGAATACGTACGTAAGTAAAGCTTTTCGACGAGATAACGAAATAATATCTAATGCTATTAAACTAATAAATGGAAACTAGTAACGTTTATTAGGAATCACAACCTAAAACAAATAAGAACAAATCGTTTTATTCAAATAAATAATTTAACGGAATCATTTACGAAACAACCGCATTAAAATAAAATCAGTTTATAAAAATGAAACATAATTATTTAAATGTTTTATATTTTAAAACACGTTTACGAGTAAAACCGAGCATCTTGACATATTTTACGCGATATAAACGAGACCGAACACGCGGGGACGGAACGGGGTTTAAGAAAGAAGAAATCCCTTCTTCTTTATCATTTCAAACTTTCCTTTCTCTCTCTAAACTTGCTAACCCGTCACCTCTCTCTCTCTCTACCTTCTCTCTACCATAATTTCTTCAATTCTTGACGGAATCGCGAGATTTTGGTGTCCAAACGACCGTGTGACCGAGGGGAACAAGAAGATACGAAGAAATCTAGCATTTGAGCACGGTTGGAAGGTAAACCGTGCATTTTACTTTTCTTTTTTCTTCATTTCAAGCAACCGGTTATCTTTGTCATGTTCGTACCTGTTTTGTAACCATAAAACCCTAAAACAAGCATGTGGGAACTAGAGGAAACCATGCACAAACCTGCAACATGTTAGATCTTGGGGTTGAAGATGGTGAGCAATAGGTTCGGTACAGATGGGCTTGAGTCGATGGTGTTGAAGCCACGAACCTAAGGGTGCCGAACCTATCATCAACGAACCTTGATGCCTCGTCCAGAACATCCTCATCGAACCTTTGCTGTCACCAACCTGTTAGTATTCACGAACCTGTAACCAGTTGAATCACGCGAACCCCTTCTCAGCAAACCCTAGGTAGGCGCACCCATTTGGTTGGCCGAACCCTGGTGCAGCCAAAGCTACAAACCTAGGCGAACCTAGCCGAACCTGTAGGATGGACCGAACCTAGCCGCACTTTTGTTTGGGCTAACCTGTACTAAAAGACTAGTCTAGCGGAACATCCTGGTCACGAACCTCTATGGGTTACCGAACCCTACAAAGTGGCGAACCTAAGGGCTTGACAAACCATCTGGGCAGCGAACCTTCCCCTTCACGAACCCT
The DNA here is from genome assembly GCA_009363875.1 of Mikania micrantha. Taxonomy (NCBI): domain Eukaryota; kingdom Viridiplantae; phylum Streptophyta; class Magnoliopsida; order Asterales; family Asteraceae; genus Mikania; species Mikania micrantha. The sequence goes on along the minus strand of CM018691.1, from coordinate 80,723,755 downwards.
AAGCTGCCTAACCCGTGATCTGCGAACCTTTCACCACCGAACCCTCTTCTCTTGGCCAAACCTATATGGGTAACGAACCTTGGGGATGAAGGCTATGTTAAGCCGAACCTAGGGGGAGAAGTGGTGTAGGTTCGCTGGAACAAAGGGGTAAACCAACCTAAGTGTCAAGCTAGGATTAGTGGAGAACCAAGGATGTTAGAGAATTAATTATAATCATATATGCATGAAGAGTTTTATTGGCCACCTTTTCTCTCTCTAAAAATAAAATTCAAAATATTAGACTTATAAACATTAAATATCCCATGAGCACAATCTAAGCATGATTTCTTAAGTTAGGTTAAATTGTGACTAACTTGAACAAGAGTGGTTGACATGATTTAATATGCATGTACATATGTATACACGTGTATATATATATATATATAACCATGCTTGCATGAGCAATTATAGTCACCACATTTTTATTAATAATATGAACCTTAAATTAAGAGATTTTACATAATGAGAACCTTTGATGATAAGGACTTAGATATGATCTCTTAGAACTCGAATTTGATTATAATAACTAAATCAAGGTGGTCAAATAAGTTAATCATGCATGTAGGTATATACAAGGGTGTACACAAGTGTATAAGACTATTATCTTTATTACTTGTAAACCTTTGCTATATTACTTAAAATCATCATTTAACGGGAAATTAAGAATGACATGTTTAAAGTACAATTGAATGATAAATTGTAATAAAATCTTAGGTGTTATAATGTAACTTAGAATAAATAAACTAAGTTAACTATACACTTAAGATTTATAGTAAATACTTATGAAAACAAACAAATATTAACTACAGATTGTTGAGTTGCTTTTGAGTTGACATACGCGAGCGCGCGTACTACAAGAACACTGACTATCAGGAATTCAGGTGATTTCTCATAACCTTAAAACCATTTTATTTTTAAACTCGGAGGTGGAACATGTATACCAATTTAAATATTATTTTGATAACACATGGGTGACACCTGGATTATCAATATGATATTCATATAAATGGATTATTATTGATTATGGATTGAGATGGAATATTACTTATCCGTGAGTCATTGTTGGTTGAGTTGACTTAGGTCCTCCACAATGATTGAGTTACTGTTGGTGAGTTGACTAACGTCCTCCTCAGTGATTCCACTATTGGTTGAGTTGACTACGGTCTTCCGCAGTGCACGAAGACACTTATAGGAATATCGTTGGTTGAGTTCACTGCGGTCCTCCGCGATGATTCCGCCATTGATTGAGTTGACTGAGGTCCTCCGCGGTAACTTATATTGATATGATTATGATGATTGATATATGTGATTTACTTGGATTGTTTGGATGTTGTGTTTGTTGGATTATTTCGCAGGTGCGCATGTGGATTCTCTCGGGGAAATTATAAATTTTCATAAACTCGTTTATAAACTTTCATAAACGTTTTTAAACATTTTTAATACATAAAAACTTATGATTTCTCACCAACTACTTCGTAGTTGACACTTGATTTTTTACATGTTTCAGGAAAGGAGTAGAAGTAGGTAGAGCAGGATAGCTCCTCGTCTTTTGGGACATCATCACTTAGGTTCTTGGACTTAGCTAAAATAACTGAAATTCAGGAGACTAGAGTTTAGTTAGTTTAGCTAAATCTTTTGTGTATTGACGTAACTAATTCGTGATGAACATGATTTTGGTGTAATTAATTTGGTTGATTAATTGATATGTGATGATTTAGTTAGATGCCCACGAGCTTATGAACAATCTACACATCCCTCGTGGCATCCCGACGTTTTCGCCATCAGTCGGGGTGTTACAGATTGGTATCAGAGCCTGGGTTATAGGGAATTAGGTTACTAGAAATGGTTGACCTAGTCTATAACCGTAGGATACCCTAGTATGAATTATTTCATTCACTAGTTAGTATATTAAGGATTTCATGCTTACGTGTTCATTACATGTTAACTGAAATCCTGTTATACATTTCATTCACATATGTTACTTACTGATTTAAATGCTTACTTGTGCCCTAATGATTCGATAAGGACATGCACGTGGTGTATCGTAAAGGTGATGGGACGTTGGCTGGGGCAGTTGCGACTGACCCCTACATATGCCCTATACATATACCATTTACGGTACATTAGGTGGATGTCAGTTTTGAAGAATAAGGGAACTACTCTTTTGGGAAATTAATTGCTTAGGAAATTAACTGCTTAGGAATTTGTTTGCTTTAGGAATTATTTTTTTGACCTTTGATCACCAGAAAAGGACACACTCATGGTATACTACAAAGGTGGTGGGACGGTGTCTGAGGTAGTTGCGACTGACCCCTACATATGCCCTATACATATACCATTTGTAGTATATTGGGGGTCTGTCAGTGTCAGGAACTTAGGATATTATTAGAAAATGCTGGAAAGTTGTTGACGGAATGTTAGTTGAATTTGGTTTGGATTGATGTTATGGATAATCATATTTGATGGACACACATATTCACATGAAAATACACTTATTGGACACGTGGGGTGAATAGGATCGATGAATTATACGAACATTTAATGATGAAATAGACATTTAGCGCTGAGATGGACACGATAAAGGATATGAACACTTGAGGAGAATAAATTATAGGGAGGATATGAACACTTAGTGACAATAAGAGCACTCAGTGATAATATGAACCCTCATTGATAATTATGAACATTGGGAGTTAGTATGGATTTTTAGTGAACTTAGACATCAGGAGAACTTTAATGTCAGGTGAACTTAGACATTAGGTGAACTAAGAAATAGTCAAACCTGCATGTCAGGTGAACTTAGACATTAGGCGAACCTAATTGTCCAAGGGAACTAGAGACCACTTCACTCAAAAATTATCCTACCTAGGATAAGGTTTGTGAAGTGAGATAATGGTAAGATACATGATATGCCCTAAATCCTAACAAGGGCATAATCGTGGTGCAATGCAACGGTGGTGGGACGGTGATGATGCGACTGCGGTCAAGTCTACGTATGCCCTATATATAAGCTTGTTGCACTGCACCGGGAGTTCGTCAGTGTTAGTATAGGGTGGGAAATGTTTGAAACTTAGGAATAGGTATCTAATATTAGATATGACAAACTAGGATACTTTAGTAAATATTAGGAAATCGCTACTTTGTTATTACTTTAATGATAGATAGGAGGAAAATATAGTTCCTATATGTAATCCTAACTGTTGAAATAAACTCATTTGACCATATTTGTATGACTTACGTTGAAAACGGTAGTAACATGTTTCTATTATCCTCAGAAACATGCCGCCACGCCGTCACAACAAAGATGATACAAACAGCAACGCTGATGGTGCTAACAATGGTAATGCAAACTCTCGCATGCAAGAGTTAGCAACACTCATTACTGGATTGATGAACCAACTAACTCAAGCAAATCAGACTCTCAATCAGAACAGAGGTGGTGCAAAACCACCCGTCTGCACGTTCAAGCACTTCAACTCCTGTAATCCACTGAAGTTTACGGGTTCTGAGACGGCCACTGGTCTGCTGCAGTGGATTGAGAGCATGGAGAACACCTTCATCAATAGTGATTGCCCTGAAAATTTGAAGGTGCGCTATGCCACTAGTGTTTTCCAAAAGAGAGCACTGACTTCGTGGAATGGCAAAAAACGAACTAGAGGAGTTGATACTGCCCTAGCACTGACATGGACTGCGGTCAAGAACTTGATGACTACTGAATTCTGTACTCGCAGTGAGATGAGGAAACTGGAGACTGAGTTCTGGGAACTCAAACAGGATAGCGGGGAGAATGTAATTTACAATACTCGCTTCCATGAGTATAGTCTACTGGTACGTCATTTGGTGACACCATTGGAGAGGGCGATCGAGAAGTACATAGGCGGTCTACCGATGCAGATTCAAGACACAATTTATGGTAGCAACCCTAAAACACTGGAGGCCGCCATCTGTCTATCTGCAACTTTAACTCATAATCATGTTAAGGCTGGAACACTCACGAGAAAGGGAACAAAGAAGACTGAAGTAAAGACTGGTGCAAAGGAAACTTTAAGAGTTTTTGGGGAAACTTCGGGTGAAATATATTCGTATTCCCTGACCTTCGGGTGAAACTTTAAGAGTTTTTGGGGAAACTTCTAGTAAAGGTCTTAAGCTGATGTCATGCACTAAAGCACACAAGTACCTTAGGAAGAAAGGTATAGCATTTTTAGCACACGTGGTGGAGAAAAAGGAGAAGGGAAAGAACATTGAAGACGCTCCTGTGATAAGAGATTTTCCTAAAGTATTTCCAGACGACTTGTCGGGTCTTCCACCAGAACGTCAAGTAGAATTTTGAATTGACTTAGTACCTGGTGCGAACCCAGTCGCCAAAGCTCCTTGCAGACTTGCGCCTTCGGAGTTAGAAGAATTGGCGAGCCAACTACAAGAACTGACTGATAAAGGATTCATTCGCCGAAGCCATTCACCATGGGGTGCACCGCTCCTGTTTGTCAAGAAAAAGGATGTGTCATTCAGAATGTGCATCGACTACCGTGAGTTGAGCAAACTGACCATTAAGAATCGATATCCTCTGCCGCGCATCGATGATCTTTTCGATCAACTTCAAGGCTCGGCATGGTTTTGAAAAATCGATCTTTGGTCTGGGTATCATCAGCTCCGTGTACATGATGATGATAATCCCAAGACGGCTTTCAGAACAAGATATGGCCACTATGAGTTTTTGGTAATGCCCTTCGGCCTTACCAATGCACCAGCGTTTTTCATGGATCTCATGAACCGTGTTTGCAGGCCATACTTGGATAAATTTGTGATCGTATTCATTGATGATATTCTGATATACTCTAAGAGCAAAGAAGAACACGAGCAACACCTTAAGCTGGTTTTGGAGTTCCGGAGAGAAGAGCGACTGTATGCCGAATTCTCCAAATGTGAATTATGGCTTAAAGAGGTTCAATTCTTGGGACACACAGTCAATGAAAAGGGTGTTCACGTGGATCCTGCGAAGATTGATGCGGTAAAGAATTGGAGTACACCGAAGACACCAACGGAGATTCGATCATTTCTTGGACTTGCCGGTTACTATCGGCGGTTTATTTCAAATTTCTCCTGGATTGCTGTCCCTCTTACTTCTTTAACTCAAAAGGACAAACTTTATGAGTGGGGACCAAAACAAGAAGAGGCATTTCAGACATTGAAGCAGAAACTTTGTTATGCTCCTGTCTTGACACTGCCTGACGGAAACGATGATTTTGTGGTTTACTGTGATGCATCCAACCTAGGTCTTGGTGGTGTCCTCATGCAACGGGGAAAGGTTGTGGCAAATGCATCGAGACAGCTGAAAATTCACGAGAAGAACTACACAACACACGACTTTGAACTTCGTACAGTCGTGTTTGCTTTGAAGATATGGAGACATTATCTTTATGGCACTAAGTGTGTAGTCTTTACAGATCATAAAAGTTTGCAGCATATTCTCAATCATAAAGAGCATAATATGAGACAAAGGAGATGGGTTGAACTGTTGAATGATTATGACTGTGAAATTCTCTACCATCCTGGCAAAGCGAATGTAGTAGCAGATGCACTTAGTCGCAAGAGTCATGTTCAAATCCATAGTGTCCGAGTGCACACTAGTCTCCATAATGATGTTCTCACAGCCCAACAACACTCATTGGCTCAAGATAGCCTGAAAGATGAGATGTCTTGCGGGGCCGAATTACTAATGGAAACTAAGGATAATGGTTTGATGTATTACTTGAATCGGTTGTGGATACCGAACCGGGATGATCTTAGGATGGTGATTATGGATGAAGCTCATAAGTCTCGTTACTGAATCCATCCGGGTGCTGATAAGAGGTATCAAGACGTTAGGGCCTTATATTGGTGGCCTGGAATGAAGAAGGATATTGCTGAGTATGTGTCTAAGTGCCTTAACTGTGCTAAAGTCAAGGAAAAACACGAGCGACCTTCGGGATTGTTAGTACAACCGAAAATACCCATGTGGAAGTGGGAGAATATCTCTATGGATTTTATTACCAAACTCCCACGAACTGCAAGTGGTACGGATAGTATTTGGGTGATAATGGATAGATTAACCAAGTCGGCTCATTTCTTACCGATACGTGAGACGTACCCTGTACGGAATTTAGCTCGTATCTACGTTGATGAGATCGTTAGTCGACATAGAATTCCCTTAAGCATAATATCGGATCGTGATGCTCGTTTCACGGCAAGATTTTGGGAATCACTTCATGAAGCTTTTGGAACAAGATTGGATCTCAGTACCGCCTATAATCCTCAAACGGATGGACAGACAGGGCGAACGATTCAGAAACTTGAAGATATGTTGAGAGCTTTTGTCATCGATTTCGGTGGCAACTGGGATAGCCATTTACCATTAGTCGAGTTCTCGTATAACAACAGTTATCATGCGAGCATTGGTTTGGCGCCGTTTGAAGCTCTTTATGGTCGAAAATGTCGGTCACCTATTTGTTGGACCGAGGTCGGTGAATTGCAGATCACTGGTCCCAAGATTATTCAAGAAACGACTGACAAGATCCGTGACAATCTGTTAGCTGCACGCAGTCGACAGAAGAGTTATGCGGATAAACGACCGAAACCTTTAGAGTTTGAAGTTGATGATATGGTATTACTCAAAGTATCACCTTGGAAGGGAGTGGTACAATTCGGGAAGAAGGGTAAGCTTGCTCCATGTTGGCCCTTTTAAGATTCTTGAACGGATCGGGAAGGTTGCCTACAAGTTGGAACTTCCTCCTGAACTTAGCAATGTACACCCAACGTTTCACGTGTCCAATTTAAGAAAGTGCTTAGATGATCAAGATCTTCAGGTACCAGTCGATGACATCCGCGTCGATGATACCATGCACTTCGTTGAAAAACCAGTCGAGATAATGGACCGTGAGGTTAAAAAGCTCAAACGTAGTAGAATTCCAATTGTCAAAGTACGATGGGAGTCGAAGCGTGGTCCAGAATTCACCTGGGAACGGGAAGATCACATGAAGCTTAAGTACCCACATTTATTCACTACGGTTACTCCAAGTTGAATTTTGGGACGAAATTCCCTTAACTAGGGGAGACTGTAACATCACTGTATTTCGGGTTGTCTGTACATGTTTAATTGTACTCTTACAACCTGATATGATAATTATGAATGATGATGAGCTATTGGATGTAATTACTGATATTGGTATACATAATGAGAACATATTATTATATGAATAAACCAGGAAAGTTTAGTTGAAACACAACTAAATAGAACCAGAGAGTTTATAGCAGTTGAATTCACAGATTATGGATTGTGGTTTGGAATGGATAGGAATTAGGAGTTTGTTATTGTTTGGTTACTAAACATAGTCAAGGACACATGGTCATCGTTTATCGAAATAACGGTGGGACGGTGGCTGGGGAGGTTGCGACCTACCCCTACATATGCCCTATACATATGCATATTTCGGTCTATCACGGATGTGTCAGTGATATGGTTTAGTGGGATTGGATTGGGAAATTATAATATTCAAGATACTAAAAATAATGAAAGCATTACTGAAAATGAATACGTGATGGTGAGGATTACGATCATAAAGTAAACGCGAATATTAATTCAGAAATATTAATATATTTATTAAGAATAAAATTCTGAAACGATATTCCATAAATTGTAAATCGAATCGAAATACGATACGAGCGTTCGATTCGGAAAGGTGACAATCTTTACGAATACGTACGTAAGTAACGCGTTTCGACAAGATAACGAAATAATATCTAATGTTATTAAACTAATAAATGGAAACTAATAATGTTTATTAGGAATCACAACCTAGAACAAATAATAAGAAATCGTTTTATTCAAATAAATAATTTAACGGAATCATTTACGAAACAACCGCATTAAAGTAAAATCAGTTTATAGAAATGAAACAAAATTATTTAAATGGTTTATATTTTAAAACACGTTTACGAGTAAAACAGAGCATCTTGACATATTTTACGTGATATAAACGAGACCGAACACGCGGGGACGGAACGGGGTATAAGAAAGAAGAAATCCCTTGTTCTTTCTCATTTCAAACTTTCCTTTCTCTCACTAAACTTGCTAGCCCGTCATCTCTCTCTCTCTACCTTCTCTCTACCATAATTTCTTCAATTCTTGACGAAATCGTGATTTTGGTGTCCAAACGACCGTGTGACCGAGGGGAACGAGAAGATACGAAGAAATCTAGCATCTGAGGATGGTTGGAAGGTAAACCGTGCATTTTACTTTTCGTTTTTCTTCATTTCAAGCAACTGGTTATTTTTATCATGTTCGTACCTGCTTTGTAACCATAAAACCCTAAAACGAGCATGTGGGAACTAGAGGAAACCATGCACGAACCTGCAACAGGTTAGATCTTGAGGTTGAAGATGGTGAGCAACAGGTTCGGTACAGATGGGCTTCAGTCGATGGTGTGGAAGCCACGGACCTAAGGAGGCCGAACCTGTTGCCAACGAACCTTGATGCCTCGTCCAGCCATCCTCACCAAACCTAGGCTGTCACCAGCCTATTAGTATTTACGAACCTTTAACCAGTTGAATCACGCGAACCCCTTCTCAGCAAACCCTAGGTAGGCGAACCCATTTGGTTGGCCGAACCCTAGTGCAGCCGAAGCTACTGACCTTACCCGAACCTTGGCCTAGGCGAACCCTAGCCGAACCTGTAGGATGGAACAAACCTACCCGCACCTTTGTTTGGGTGAACCCGTACTAAAAGACTAGTCTAGCCGAACATCCTGGTCACGAACCTCTATGGGTTACCAAACCCTACAAAGTGGCGAACCTAATGGCTTGACAAACCATCTAGGCAGCGAACCTTCCCCTTCACGAACCCTAAGCTGCCAAACCCGGGATCTGTGAACCTTTCACCACCGAACCCTCTTCTCTTGGCCAAACCTATATGGGTAACGAACCTAGGGGATGAAGGCTATGTTAAGACTAACCTAGGAGGAAGAAGTGGTGTAGGTTCGCTGGAACAAAGGGGTAAACCAACCTAAGTGTCAAGCTAGGATTAGTGAGAACCAAGGATGTTAGAGAATTAATTATAATCATATATGCATGAAGAGTTGTATTGGCCACCTTTTCTCTCTGTAGAAATAAAATTCAAAATATTAGACTTATAAACATTAAATATCCCATGAGCACAATCTAAGCGTGATTTCTTAAGTTAGGTTATATTGTGACTAACTTAAACAAGAGCGGTTGACATGATTTAATATGCATGTACATATATATACACGTGTATATATATATATATATATATAACCATGCATGCATGAGCAATTATAGTCATCACCTTTTTATTAATAATATGAACCTTAAATTAAGAGATTTTACATAATGAGAACCTTTGATGATAAGGACTTAGATATGATATCTTAGAACTCGAATTTGATTATAATAACTAAATCAAGGTGGTCAAATAAGTTAATCATGCATGTAGGTATATACAAGGGTGTACACAAGTGTATAGGACTATTATCTTTATTACTTTTAAACCTTTGCTATATTACTTAAAATCAATATATAACCGGAAATTAAGAATGACAAGTTTTAAGTACAACTGTTTGATAAATTGTAATAAAATCTTAGGTGTTATAATGTAACTTAGAATAAATAAACTAAGTTAACGAAACACTTAAGGATTTAAAGTAAATATTTATGAAAACAAACACATATTAACTACAGATTGTTGAGTTGCTTTGAGTTGTCATACGCGAGCGAGCGTACTACAAGAACACTGACTATCATGAATTCAGGTGAGTTCTCAAAACCTCCTTTTAAAACCATTTTGTTTTTAAACACGTAGGTGGAACATGTATACCAATTTAAATATTATTATGATAACACATGGGTGAAACCTGGATTATCATTATGATAGTCATATTAATGGATTATTAGTGATTGTGGATTGAGATGGATTATTACTTATCTGCGAGTCATTGTTGGTTGAGTTGACTTAGGTCCTCCACAATGATTGAGTTACTGTTGGTGAGTTGACTAACGTCCTCCTAAGTGATTCTACTGTTGGTTGAGTTGACTACGGTCCTCCGCGATGATTCCGTCGTTGATTGAGTTGACTGAGGTCCTCCACGGTAACTTATATTGATATGATTATGATGATTGATACTTATTGAATTGATGTGATTGGTTGAACATACGTGGATAATTACTTGTGATTATTGTGTATGTGATTACTTGGATTGTTTGGATGTTGTGTTGGTTGGATTATTTCGCAGGTGCGCATGTGGATTCTCTCGGGGAAATTATAAATTTTCATAAACTCTTTTATAAACTTTCATAGACGTTCTATAAACATTTTTAATACATAAAAACTTATGATTTCTCACCAACTACTTCGTAGTTGACACTTGATTTTCTACATGTTTCAGGAAAGGAGCAGAAGTAGGTAGAGCAGGATAGCTCTACGTCTTTTGGGACATCATCACTTAGGTTCTTGGACTTAGCTAAAATAACTGAAATTCAGGAGACTAGAGTTTAGTTAGTTTAGCTAAATCTTTTGTGTATTGACGTAACTAATTCGTTATGAACATGATTTTTGTGTAATTAATTTGGTTGATTAATTGATATGTGATGATTTAATTAGATGCCCACGAGCTTATGAACAATCTACACATCCCTCGTGGCATTCCGAAGTTTTCGCCATCGGTCTAGGTGTTACAAATTGGTATAAGAGCCTGGGTTATAGGGAATTAGGTTACTAGAAATGGTTGACCTAGTCTATAACCGTAGGATACCCTAGTATGAATTATTTCATACACTAGTTAGTATATTAAGGATTTCATGCTTTTGTGTTCATTACATGGCAACTGAACTCTTGTTATACATTTAATTCACCTATGTTACTTACTGATTTAAATGCTTACTTGTGCCCTAATGATTCAATAAGGACATGCACGTGGTGTATCGTAAAGGTGGTGGGACATTGGCTGGGGCAGTTGCGACTGACCCCTACATATGCTCTATACATATACCATTTACGGTACATTAGGTGGATGTCAGTATTGAAGAATAAGGGAACTACCCTTTTGGGAAATTAATTGCTTAGGAAATTAACTGCTTAGGAATTTGTTTGCTTTAGGAATTATTTGTTTGATCTTTGATCACCAGACAAGGACAAACTCGTGGTATACAACAAAGGTGGTGGGACGGTGGCTGGGGCAGTTGCGACTGACCCTTACATATTCCCTATACATATACCATTTGTAGTATATTGGGGGTCTGTCAGTGTCAGAAACTTAGGATATTATTAGGAATTGCTGGAAAGTTGTTGATGGAATGTTAGTTGAATTTGGTTTGGATTGATGTTATGGATATTCATATTTGATGGACACACATATTCACATGAAAATACACTTATTGGACACGTGGGGTGAATAGGATGGATGAATTATACGAACATTTAATGATGAAATAGACATTTAGCGCTGAGATGGACACGATAAATGATATGAACACTTGAGGAGAATAAATTATAGGGAGGATATGAACACTTAGTGACAATAAGAGCACTCAGTGACGATATGAATCCTCATTGATAATTATGAACATTGGGAGTTAGTATGGATTTTTAGTGAAGTTAGACATTAGGGGAACTTTTATGTCAGGTGAACTTAGACATTAGGTGAACTTAGAAATAGTCAAACCTGCATGTCAGGTGAACTTAGACATTAGGCAAACCGAATTGTCCAAGGGAACTAGAGACCACTTCACTCAAAAAATATCCTACCTAGGATAAGGTTTGTGAAGTGAGATAATGGTAAGATACATGATACACCCTAAATCCTAACAAGGGCATAATCGTGGTGCAATGCAACGGTGGTGGGACGACGATGATGCGACTGCAGTCAAGTCTAAGTATGCCCTATATATAAGCTAGTTGGACTGCATCGGGAGGTTGTCGGTGTTAGTACAGGGTGGGAAATGTTAAAAAGTTAGGAATAGGTAGCTAATAATAGATATGACCAACTAGGATACTTTCATTATAATATTAGGAAATCACTACTTTGTAATGAGTTTAATGACAGATAGGAGGAAAATATAGTTCCTATATATAATCCTAATTGTTGAAATAAACTCATTTGACCATAGTTTGTATGACTTACGTTGAAAACGGCAGTAACATGTTTCTATTATCTTCATAAACATGCCGCCACGCCGTCACAACGAAGATGATACAAACAGCAATGCTGATGGTGCTAACAACGGTAATGCCAACTCTGGCATGCAAGAGTTAGCATCACTTATTACTGGATTGGTGAACCAACTAACTCAAGCAAATCAGACTCTCAATCAGAATAGAGGTGGTGCAAACCCACCCGTCTGCACGTTCAAACACTTCAACTCCTGTAATCCACTGAAGTTTACGGATTCTGAGATGGTAACTGGTCTGCTGCAGTGGTTTGAGAGCATGGAGAACACCTTCATCAGCAGTGATTGCCTTGAAAATTTGAAGGTGCGCTATGCCACGAGTGTTTTCCAAAGGAGAGAACTGACTTGGTGGAATGGCGAAAAGCGAACTAGGGGAGTTGATGCTGCCCTAGCACTGACATGGACTGAGGTCAAGAACTTGATGACCACTGAATTCTGTCCTCGCAGTGAGATGAGGAAACTGGAGACTGAGTTCTGGGAACTCAAACAGGATAGCGGGGAGAATGTAATTTACAATACTCACTTCCATGAGTATAGTCTACCGATACCTCATTTGGTGACACCGTTGGAGAGAGCGATCGTGAAGTACATAGGCGGTCTACCGATGCAGATTCAAGACACAGTTTATGGTAGCAACCCTAAAACACTGGAGGCCATCATCCGTCTATCTGCAACTTTAACTGATAATCATGTTTAGGCTGGAACACTCATGAGAAAGGGAACAAAGAAAACTGAAGTAAAGACTGCTGCAAAGGAAACTAAGACCGAAGTCAAGACTGAGGCAGCTAGTTCATCCAAAAGCAGCAACAGGAAGTGGAAGACCAGGAGTTATGCTGTTATTACTCCTGTTACTTAACAGTCCAATAATTCCAACACTAGGAATTTTGGGGCCATTCCGCAATGCAATACTTGCAGATATCATCACATGGCCAACTTTCCTTGTCGCGTCTGCAAAAACTGTGGCAAGTATGGCCATTTTGCTAATGTTTGTCGGAGTGCACCACAAGCACAAAGGATGCAACTTGCTCCGCTTGCACTACCAGCTCCGCAAGCGCAACCAGTTCAAGCTGTACCCGTTCGCCAAGTACCTGTATAGGCAAGAGCCTGTTACGAGTGTGGTGAAGTGGGTCACTTCAGAAATCAGTGCCCAAGACTGACGGGAAACAATCAAAGGGTGGTTAGAGGCAGAGCGTTTCAACTGAATGCTCCAGCTGCTCAAGCCAACCAGGATATGGTCAATGGTACATTTCTGATCAACAACTTTTATGCATCTGTCTTATTTGATTCTGGTGCTGATAGGAGTTTTGTTTCATATGATTTCGAATGCATGCTTGGTAGAACACGTAGAAACTTAGATAAACCATTTAACGTGGAAGTTGCTGACGGAAACACTATTCATATTGACACTGTTATTATTGGATGTACTGTGAACTTAAGTGATCACGTTTTCCCAATTGATCTTATACCTATGCACCTTGGTAGCTTTGATGTTATCATAGGCATGGATTGGTTAGCCACCCACAAAGCGGAAATTGTCTGTCATGAGAAATATATTCGTATTCTCTTACCTTCGGGTGAAACTTTAAGAGTTTTTGGGGAAACTTCTAGTAAAGGTCTTAAGCTGATGTCATGAACTAAAGCACACAAGTACCTTAGGAAGAAATGTAAAGCATTTTGAGCACACGTGGTGGAGAAAAAGGAGAAGGAAAAGAACATTGAAGACGTTCCTGTGATAAGAGATTTTCCTGAAGTATTTCCAGACGACTTGCCGGGTCTTCCACCAGAATGTCAAGTAGAATTTCGAATTGACTTAGTACCTGGTGCGAACCTAGTCGCCAAAGCTCCTTACAAACTTGCGCCTTCAGAGTTACAAGAATTGGCGAGCCAACTACAAGAACTGACTGATAAAGGATTCATTCGCCTGAGCCATTCACCATGGGGTGCACCGGTCCTGTTTGTCAAGAAAAAGGACGGGTCATTCCGGATGTGCATCGACAACCGTGAGTTAAACAAACTGACCATCAAGAATCGATATCCTCTGCCGCGCATCGATGATCTTTTCGATCAACTTCAAGGCTCGGCATGATTTTCAAAGATCGATCTTAGGTCTGGGTATCATAAGGTCCGTGTACATGATGATGATATTCCCAAGACGGCTTTCAGAACAAGATATGGCCACTATGAGTTTTTGGTAATGCCCTTCGGCCTTTCCAATGCACCAGCGGTTTTCATGGATCTCATGAACCATGTTTGCAGGCCATACTTGGATAAATTTGTGATCGTATTCATTGATGATATTCTGATATACTCTAAGAGCAAAGAAGAACACGAGCAACACCTTAAGCTGGTTTTGGAGATCCTGAGAGAAGAGCGAGTGTATGCCAAATTCTCCAAACGTGAATTCTGGCTTAAAGAGGTGCAATTCTTGGGACACACAGTCAATGAAAAGGGTGTTCACGTGGATCCTGCGAAGACTGATGCGGTAAAGAATTGGAGTACACCGAAGACACCAACGGAGATTCGATCATTTCTTGGACTTGCCGGTTACTATCGGTGGCTTATTTCGAATTTCTCCAGGATTGCTGTCCCTCTTACTTCTTTAACTCAAAAGGACAAACCTTATGAGTGGGGACCAAAGCAAGAAGAGGCATTTTAGACTTTGAAGCAGAAACTTTGTGATGCTCCTGTCTTGACACTGCCTGACGGAAACGATGATTTTGTGGTTTACTGTGATGCATCCAACCTAGGTCTCAGTGGTTTCCTCATGCAACGGTGTAAGGTTGTGGCATATGCATCGAGACAGCTGAAAATTCACGAGAAGAACTACACAACACACGACTTGGAACTTGGTGCAATCGTGTTTGCTTTGAAGATATGGAGACATTATCTTTATGGCACTAAGTGTGTAGACTTTACAGATCATAAAAGTTTGCAGCATATTCTCAATCAGAAAGAGCTTAATATGAAATTCGCTACCATCCTGGCAAAGCAAATGTAGTAGCATATGCGCTTAGTCGCAAGAGTCATGTTCAAATCCATAGTGTCCGAGTGTACACTAGTCTCCATAATGATGTTCTCACAGCCCAATAACACTCATTGGCTCAAGATAGCCTGAAAGATGAGATGACTTGCGGGGCCGAATTACTATTGGAAACTAAGGATGATGGTTTGATGTATTCCTTGAATCGGTTATGGATACCGAACCGTGATGATCTTAGGATGATGATTATGGATGAAGCTCATAAGTCTCGTTACTCAATCCATCCGGTGCTGATAAGATGTATCAAGACCTTAAGGCCTTATATTGGTGGCCTTGAATGAAAAAGGATATTGCTGAGTATGTGTCTAAGTGCCTTAACTGTGCTAGAGTCAAGGCAGAACACCAGCGATCTTCGGGATTGTTAGTACAACCGGAAATACCCATGTGGAACTGGGAGAATATCTCTATGGATTTTATTACCAAACTCCCACGAACTGCAAGTGGTAAGGATAGTATTTGGGTGATAATTGATAGATTAACCAAGTCGGCTCATTTCTTACCAATACGTGAGACGTACCCTGTACGGAAGTTAGCTCGTATCTACGTTGATGAGATCGTTAGTTGACATGCAATTCCCTTAAGCATAATATCGGATCGTGATGCTCGTTTCATGGCACGATTTTGGGAATCACTTCATGAACCTTTTGGAACAAGATTGGATCTCAGTACCGCCTATCATCCTCAAACGGATGGGCAGACGGAGCGAATGATTCAGACACTTGAAGATATGTTGAGAGCTTTTGTCATCGATTTCGGTGGCAACTGGGATAGCCATTTACCATTAGTCGAGTTCTCGTATAACAACAGTTATCATGCGAGCATTGGTATGGCACCGTTTGAAGCTCTTTATGGTCGAAAATGTCGGTCACCTATTTGTTGGACCGAGGTAGGCGAATCGCAGATCACTGGTCCCAAGATTATTCAAGAAACGACTGACAAGATCCGCCAGATCCGTGACAATCTGTTAGCTGCACGCAGTCGATAGAAGAGTTACGCGGATAAACGACGGAAACCTTTAGAGTTTGAAGTTGATGATATGGTATTACTCAAAGTATCACCTTGGAAAGGAGTGGTACGATTCGGGAAGAAGGGTAAGCTTGCTCCATGTTGGCCCTTTTAAGATTCTTGAACGGATCGGGAAGGTTGCCTACAAGTTGGAACTTCCTCCTGAACTTAGCAATGTACACCCGACGTTTCACGTGTCCAATTTAAGAAAGTGCTTAGCTGATCAAGATCTTCAGGTTCCACTCGATGACATCAACGTTGATGATACCATGCACTTCGTTGAAAAACCAGTCGAGATAATGGACCGTGAGGTTAAAAAGCTCAAACGTAGTAGAATTCCAATTCTCAAAGTACGATGGGAATCGAAGAGTGGTCCAAAATTCACATGGGAACGGGAAGATCACATGAAGCTTAAGTACCCACATTTATTCACTACGGTCACTCCAAGTTGAATTTCGGGACGAAATTCCCTTAACTAGGGGAGAGTATAACATCATTGTATTTCGGGTTGTCTGTACATGTTAAAATGTCCTGTTATGACCTGATATGATAATTATGAATGACGATGAACTATTGGATGTTTTTACTGATATTGGTATACACATTGAGAACATATTATTATATGCATAAACCATGGGAAGTTTAGTTGATACACAACTAAACAGAACCAGAGAGTTTATCGCAGTTGAATTCACAGATTATGGATTGTGGTTTGGAATGGAAAGGAAATAGGAGTTTGTTATTGTTTTGTTACTAAACATAGTCAAGGACACATGGTCATGGTTTATCGAAATAGCGGTGGGACGGTGGCTGGGGAGGTTGCGACCTACCCCTACATATGCCCTACACATATGCATATTTTGGTTTATCACGGATGGGTCAGTGATATGGTTTAGTGGGATTGGATTGGGAAATTATAATATTCAAGATACTAAAAATAATGAAAGCATTACTGAAAATGAATACGCGATGGTGAGGATTATGATCATAAAGTAAACGCGAATATTAACTCAGAAATATTAACTTGATAATGTATTCGCGTGAGTGACGATTCACACGAAAATAATTATTAAGAATAAAATTCTGAAATGATATTCCATAAATCGTAAATCGAATCGAGATACGATACGAGCGTTGGATTCGGAAAGGTGACGATCTTTTTGAATACGTCCGTAAGTAACGCGTTTCGACGAGTTAACGAAATAATATCTAATGTTATTAAACTAATAAATGGAAACTAATAACGTTTATTAGGAATCACAGCCTAAAACAAATCAGAACAAATCGTTTTATTCAAATAAATAATTTAATGGAATCATTTACGAAACAACCTCATTAAAATAAAATCAGTTTATAAAAATGAAACATAATTATTTAAATGTTTTATATTTTAAAACACGTTTACGAGTAAAACCGAGCATCTTGACATATTTTACGAGATATAAACGAGATCGAACACGCGGGGACAGAACGGGGTATAAGAAAGAAGAAATCCCATCTTCTTTCTCATTTCAAACTTTCCTTTCTTTCTCTAAACTTGCTAACCAGTCACCTCTCTCTCTACCTTCTCTCTACCATAATTTCTTCAATTCTTAACAGAATTGCGAGATTTTGGTGTCCAAACGACCGTGTGACCGAGGGGAACAAGAAGATACGAAGAAATCTAGATTTGAGCACGGTTGGAAGGTAAACCGTGCATTTTACTTTTCGTTTTTCTTCATTTTAAGCAACCAGTTATTTTTATCATGTTCGTACCTGTTTTGTAACCATAAAACCCTAAAACGAGCATGTGGGAACTAGAGGAAACCATGCACGAACCTGCAACATGTTAGATCTTGAGGTTGAAGATGGTGAGCAACAGGTTCGGTACAGATGGGCTTGAGTCGATGGTGTAGAAGCCACGTACCTAAGGGGGCCGAACCTGTCATCAACGAACCTTGATGCCTCGTCCAGACCATCCTCACCGAACCTTGGCTGTCACCAACATGTTAGTATTCACGAACCTGTAACCAGATGAATCACGCGAACCCCTTCTCAGCAAACCCTAGGTAGGCGAACCCATTTGGTTGGCCAAACCCTGGTGCAGCCGAAGCTACTGACCTTAGCCGAACCTTGGCCTAGGCGAACCCTAGCCGAACCTGTAGGATGGAACGAACCTAGCCGCACCTTTGTTTGGGCGAACACGTACTAAAAGACTAGTCTAGTCGAACATCCTGGTCACGAACCTCTATGGGTTATCGAACCCAACAAAGTGGCGAACCTAAGGGTGTGACAAACCATCTGGGCAGCAAACCTTCCCCTTCACGAACCCTAAGCTGCCAAACGCGGGATCTGCGGACCTTTCACCACCGAACCCTCTTCTCTTGGCCAAACCTATATGGGTAACGAACCTAGGGGATGAAGGCTATGTTAAGCCGAACCTAGGGGGAGAAGTGGTGTAGGTTCGCTGGAACAAAGGGGTAAACCAACCTAAGTGTCAAGCTAGGATTAGTAGAGAACCAAGGATATTAGAGAATTAATTATAATCATATATGCATGAAGAGTTGTATTGGCCACCTTTTCTCTCTCTAGAAATAAAATTCAAAATATTAGACTTATAAACATTAAATATACCATGAGCACAATATAAGCATGATTTCTTAAGTTAGGTTAAATTGTGACTAACTTAAACAAGAGCGGTTGACATGATTTAATATGCATGTACATATATATATACACGTATATATATATAACCATGCATGCATGAGCAATTATAGTCACCACCTTTTTATTAATAATGTGAACCTTAAATTAAGAGATTTTACATAATGAGAACCTTTGATGATAAGGACTTAGATATGATCTCTTAGAACTCGAATTTGATTATAATAACTAAATCAAGGTGGTCAAATAAGTTAATCATGCATGTAGGTATATACAAGGGTGTACACAAGTGTATAGAACTATTATCTTTATTACTTGTAAACCTTTGCTATATTACTTAAAATCATCATATAACCGGAAATAAAGAATGACAAGTTTAAAGTACAACTGTATGATAAATTGTAATAAAATCTTAGGTGTTATAATGTAACTTAGAATAAATAAACTAAGTTAACTAAACACTTAAGGATTTAAAGTAAATACTTATGAAAACAAACACATATTAACTACAGATTGTTGAGTTGCTTTTGAGTTGACATACGCGAGCGCGCGTACTACAAGAACACTGACTATCAGGAATTCAGGTGAGTTCTCATAACCTCCTTTTAAAACCATTTTGTTTATAAACTCGGAGGTGGAACATGTATACCAATTTAAATATTATTTTGATAACACATGGGTGACACCTAGATTATCAATAGATATTCATATTAATGGATTATTATTGATTATGGATTTAGATGGATTATTACTTATCCGTGAGTCATTGTTGGTTGAGTTGACTTAGATCCTCCACAATGATTGAGTTACTGTTGGTGAGTTGACTAACGTCCTCCTTATTGATTCCACTGTTGGTTGAGTTGACTGCGGTCCTCCGCAGTGCACGAAGACACTTATAGGAATATCGTTGGTTGAGTTGACTACGGTCCTCCGCAATGGTTCCGCCATTGATTGAGTTGACTGAGGTCCTCCATGGTAACTTATATTGATATGGTTATGATGATTGATACTTATTGAATTGATGTGATTGGTTGAACATATGTGGATAATTACTTGTGATTATTGTGTATGTGATTACTTGGATTGTTTGGATGTTGTGTTTGTTGGATTATTTCGCATGTGCGGATGTGGATTCTCTCGGGGAAATTATAAATTTTCATAAACTCTTTTATAAACTTTCATAAACGTTTTATAAACATTTTTAATACATAAAAACTGATGATTTCTCACCAACTATTTCGTAGTTGACACTTGATTTTCTACATGTTTAAGGAAACGAGGAGAAGTAGGTAGAGCAGGATAGCTCTACGTCTTTTGGGACATCATCACTTAGGTTCTTGGACTTAGCTAAAATAACTGAAATTCAGGAGACTAGAGTTTAGTTAGTTTAGTTAAGTCTTTTGTGTATTGATGTAACTACTTCGTGATGAACATGATTTTTGTGTAATTAATTTAATTGATTAATTGATATGTGATGATTTAATTAGATGCCCACGAGCTTATGAACAATCTACACATCCCTCGTGGCATCCCGACGTTTCCGCCATCGGTCGGGGTGTTACAGTCGATCCAGCCCTCCGGCTCGGGGTGTGACTGTCGTGTCGAGTAGAGTGGAGATACACAAGTGACAAGGTTCGATTTCCGTTAAGGACACTCTCGTGGATCATCGAAGGGGTGGTAGGCTGGTGGCTGGGCTGGCAGTAAGCCTGACCCTACGTATGCCTTATACATAAACTACCTTTGGTGATTTGGGATGGTATCAGTAATGATGGTTAGACAGACACACTTGTGTAGTTCATTCGTGTTTTCAACAACATTCACACATCATATTTCAGATCGATATGAATGGAAAGATTTTCACTAAACCTTTTACAAAACCAAATGTTTTCAAAACTAATTTGACTCACCAACCTAGTGTTGACAGATTTTACATGTTCTTAGGTGAAGAACATGTGAAAGCAGGATGACATTAGAGAGGGAAAGATAGGATCCCTTAGAGGAACCTACAATTCCCGCATGGAATCTCCCCGGCTAGTCCGGATACAAGATTCAAGACTTGCGCATGTGCAAGCGTCCTTCGTGGGACATCTAGTCCACATTCCTGATGTCCAAGTCAAGTTGTAATAGAATTAAATTAGGAAACCGTTGTAATTTTATTTTATTCATTTAATGTATTTAGTATTTCTCTTACTATCATGTGCAATGTAACAATCTGATCACTCCGATTACAATCACGCCTCGGGACTATTCCGCCCGACGGGTTTCCGATCCGACCCGTCGGCCCGGGGTGTGACAAAATGGAAACACATCACCATGGAAACACATCACCATGGATTTCATCACCAAGATACCGAGAACAGCTAAACGACATGATACCATATGGGTGATTGTGGACCGACTGACGAAGAGTGAACACTTTCTCCCAATTAGGGAAACGTATGCATCCGAAAGGTTGTCCGATTTGTTCGTGAAAGAGATTGTGACCCAACATGAAGTTCCTATCTCCATTGTGTCAGATTGGGAACAAGAGTAAACATAAGTATCGATTATCACCCCCAGATAGATGGACAGTCGAAAAGGACTATCCAAACGTTGGAGGATATGCTTAGGGCGTGCATTATCAATTTTGGAGGAAGTTGGGATGACCACTTGCCATTGGTTGAGTTTTCATACAATAACAACTATCACTCTAGTATCGGAATGCCCCCATATGAGGCATTGTACGGAAGACGATGTAGAGCGCCGGTATATTGGGGTGAAGTGGGACAGAAGGAAAAGGAAACAAGGCTGTTGTGATCGATATGGCATAAAAGCTACAGGTAATTAAAGCACGAATGAAAGCCGCACAAGATCGCCAAAAGTCATAAGCAGACAAACACATAAGACTTATCGAGTTTAATGTTGGTGATCGAGTGTTGCGAAAAGTATCACCATGGAAGGGAATCATTCGATTCAGAAAGCGAGGAAAGTTAAGTCCGAGGTACACTAGATTGTTTCGGATAGAGGCAAGGGTAGGGAAAGTCGCATACCGACTGGACCTACCAGATGAGCTTAATGAGATTCATCCCACCTTCCACGTGTCACATCTTAGGTAATGTTTGGCAGACGAGCAAGCACATGTTCCTTTGGATGACATTGATGGAAGACTAAACTACATTGAATAAGCAGTCGCAACTGTGGATACGAAGGAAAGCAGCTACAGAATAAAACGGTTCGTCAAGTCAAGGTTCAGTGGAAGCATCGGAAGGGTTCAGACACTACGTGGGAAACATAAGAAGAAATAAGGAGGTTGTATCCTCATCTGTTCGATATGTAACGAGGCAGGTTTTGTGACGAAACCTATTTTAAGGAGGGGAGACTTGTAACATCCAAAATTTTCTAATACAAGTTCTGTGAACTTACGAAGGGGTAACAAATAATTAACTTGTCGGAAAATAAACGGAAAATAAACCAAGTAAAGTTCACGAAATTGGAGTACTCGAAATGGATTTTGAGTACCCTAAGTTCTCGAAATTTAGACCTAATTTCTGTAGGATTCGATCTGCCCAAGATACATATTAAGTTGATGTGGCTAGTGTGATATGATCCAAGTCGGGTCATACCCAATAACAAGCTAGACAAACACCTGCAATATTTATTTACTGATTTGATCAATTAAATAAATAACAACACTTAATACATTTAGAAAATGGTTTTCTAAATAGATGCACTTGAGAATTAATAAATAACATGGGTTTATTTATTTTGAGAGATTACTTTATATTGTTATTTAAAAGGTTAAATAACATTATTAAGTTGATATACCATGTCTTGTTACATGTTTAATGTTACAAGTTTATTTAAAAAGGTTTTAAATAAATACTTGATACATATGACATTTTAATTAAATGGATTAATTAAAATCAAGTTAAATGAGTTGGTTGGGAAAATTTAAAAGGCAAGCCCCTCATTGGACCCCTTTAATTTCGGCCCTTAATGGCTGATTTAAACCCACCAATCACTTGGAGATTGCTTCATAAGATGGACAATCAAAGACACAAGGCATTAATCTGATTTTGATCTCAAAAATAAAAGATTGCATCTTCTTTTTCTTCTCTAATCCTTGGCAGAAAAGGGCAAGAAAGAGGGCAGTTTTTTTGTGCTGGAACAAGTGTGTTCTAAGGGCTAAAATAGTGTTGAAAACCTAGCAATCAAAGGGTGTCTTGTTGGAGCTTAGGGTATAGCTACTTGAGGTCTTCTAGGTTGAAGATTGGGCTCATAAACATCATCATCTTCATCTTATAATCCACGAGTTTTAAGAGGTAATATATGATGTTTTGAATGATTGTTTGATAGCATGTTCTTCCATATAAAGATCCTTGTTTATGGGTTTTGTTTTAAATCTAATGTATTTGATGCATAAACTAACTAATCTCAAAATGGTTTTTGATTATAACTCCGCTGCGTTTTAACATATTAATGGTTAATATGACTTTGATAAAAATCAACAAAACCCAACAATGGCATCAAGAGCCGGTTATATGGATACATGCTTCAAAAATCGAAATTTTCGGGTCCTTTTTCCATAAAAAGTGGGCTGGAAATTTCACCTATGGCAAACCCTTTGTTTTTCAAGATATTACTCTTATATGCATAGTAATGATCTTGAAAAATTATAGCCATAAGATGGCTTGTTTGTTTGGACAAAAACCCATTTGAGTTTGGTTAATGTTGGCCGAGATTTTGGGTTCAAAAGGGGCTGCCATTCACGGTTTTTGTATACATATTTGGATGTATTTTAGTGCATAAACCTAGCCATGACCTTGTGTTTGAATATTTGTGGTTGTGATTTTATTTGGTTGAAATAAAGGCATGTAATTTATTTGTTTCATTTGGCATGTAATAAATAGATTAGTTGCACTTTATTTTTCTAGAAAAATGTATTAGGATTTTTCTATGTAATTGTACTTTTGGGGCTGATTTGGATGACCAAGAAGGTGCCTAAAGAAGATGGAGAAATCACAACACAAAAAAGGTCACTTGAAGCATTTGGATGCAAGTTCAAGTGGGAGTTCATCAACACAACATTGTGTCATGTTTTACCCTTAGGAATGACCTTTTGACACACTTGTTATGGCAAGCAAGTGTGGTCAAAATAGTTGGCTATGGTTATGCACTTATATTTTATGTTTGGTTGATTATTTGGTTGTTTAGATGAGTTTGATTTTTTGAAAATGCATAAACTAGTTAAACAACTAAAAATAAAACAAGCATAAAAATTGGTTCTATAAAAATCATTAAAGGAATTAATAAAATGAGTTTATTAAGGGTTAATGATTTAATAAAAATGAGTTTTATTAAAAGGAATCATAAAAATTGTTTTTCATAAAATACCATGCATTTGAATGCATACAAATAGTATGGTATAAAAGGTTTTTCTAAAAACTAGAATTTTAGAAACTATAAAAACCCTTTACAAAACAAGTTTTAACACCATCCTTTTAAACAACACTCGATTCACTTGTAACTCGTTTATGGGATAAAGGTCACCTAACCATAAATGCCGAAACTTGTGAAGTTGAGGTGAAATTACCGTATTTGTGGGATAAAGGTCACCTAACCACTTGTATTTGTAAAATCACACGTGTGTTTAAGTAGGACGACTTGATTTGGAAATCATGCATTAGGATCACCGAAGCATGACGTACAAACGGTGTTGATGGGATAAACATGCCAAACAAAACATAAGATGTTTAAAATCGATCCCATACACTAGAAATTGTAATAGGTTACAATTGTCAAAACGTTGACTACCTTGTTAATTTAAATAAAGGGATAAAGATCACCTAACCAATATTTAAATGTAACGTTGGATTCTAGATTTTAATTATTAATTGTCTATGAGACATAAAAGGGTATTAGTAATTAAAATACATTGATATTAAAAATACTAAAATTGAACTTTGAAAAATTGTAGATGGTAGCTAACAACAACAACGCAAACCCGAACGTCCACAACCTATCACTAAGAACCATCCTCGAAAAGGAACGTCTTAACCATGGGAACTTCATGGATTGGTACCGAAACTTGAGAATTGTTCTCAAGCAAGAGAAGAAATCCTATGTGTTGGACGATCCTATTCCCGATCAACCCGATGAGAATGACGTGGAAGCCTTTAACGATTGGGTCAAGTACGTCGAGGACTCCGTGCAAGTCTCATGTCTAATGTTGGCAAGTATGACTTCCGATTTACAAAAGGACTTTGAGAACCACAATGCTTATGATATGATCACCCAGTTGAAGGAAATGTTCCAACAACAATCTAGGGTGGAACGGTTCGAAACGGTTCGAGCACTTCATGCATGTCGGATGGACGAGACCCAATCAGTTTCATCTTATGTTCTCAAGATGAAAAGCCACATTGATCGCCTCGAGAGACTTAACTGTCGTGTCTCAAATGAGTTAGCTACGGATTTGATCCTTAACTCCCTATCCAAAAGGTTTGAAACCTTTGTTATGAATTATAATATGAATGGATGGGACAAGAGCATTGGTGAGCTTCATGCAATGCTCAAAACGGCCGAGGAGGGTATGGGTAAAAAGGTTTTACCGGTCCTTACGATCAATGAGGGAGGTAGTAAGAAGAGGAACCACCCCGACCCCAAGGCAAGTGTTACTAAAGGGAAAGGGCACGTCAAGGGGAAGGGTAAGGGAAAAGCTAAAATGGAACCAACCAAACCGAAAGAAAAGAAGCAAAAGGTTGCTAAAGATGACCCATGTTTTGAATGTGGTGAGATAGGCCATTGGAAACACAATTGTCCGGTCTATCTCAAAGAGTTGAAAGCTAAGAGGGATGCGGGGCAAACCTCAGGTACAAATTTTATGATACAAGTTGAGCTAAATGTTATTTCTTCTAACACATGGGTACTAGATACCGGATGTGGAACTCATATTTGCAATTTGTTGCAGGGGTTCAAAAGAAGTGAACATTATGCAAAAGGGGAAATAAGTCTCTTCATGGGCAATGGTGCAAAGGTTCATGTTGAAGCCCAAGGAGACTATGTTTTGAAGCTTCCAAATGGTTTGGAAGTTATTTTGAAAAATATTTTGTATGCTCCTAGTTTGACTAGGAATATTATTTCAGTTTCCCTTTTAAGACAATATGGTTATGATTTCAAGTTTGTTGACAATGATATTCATGTTTCTTTAAATCATATGTTTTATTTTAAGGCTATGCCTTGTAATGGTATTTATGAATTGGTTCATGATAACACAACATATCATAGCTCAATGTACCAAGCTACCACCAAAAGGCTCAAATTAGATTTGAGTGATTCCTATCTTTGGCATTGTCGCCTTGGACACATAAACAAAAATCGCATGCAAAAACTTCAAAAGAATTGTCTTTTGAAAACTAATGAAAATGATTCATTTGATGTATGCGAGTCTTGTTTACAAGGTAAAATGACAAAGGCCCCTTTTAGTGGGACTAATGAAAGGGCAAAAGATTTATTAGGGATCATACATTCGGATGTATGTGGACCTTTTAAACCAATGACTAGGAATGGTGAAAGATACTTCATTACCTTTACCGACGACTATAGTCGTTATGGGTATGTGTACTTATTAAGGCACAAACATGAATCTTTTGAAATGTTCAAAATCTTCAAAAATGAAGTAGAAAATCAACTCAACAAAACGGTCAAGATTCTTCGTACCGATAGAGGAGGTGAATACCTAAGTAGTGAATTTCAAGAGTATCTTAGAAGTTGTGGGATTGTCTCACAACTTACTCCACGTGGAACACCACAACATAATGGTGTGTCTGAGAGGAGGAATAGGACTCTATTGGATATGGTTCGATCTATGATGGCTAGAAGTACACTACCTCTATCATTTTGGGGTTTCGCTTTGCTCTCCGCGGCCCGTATTTTAAATATGGCCCCAACCAAGAAAGTGGAAAGGACACCTTTCGAAATATGGCATGG
The DNA here is from genome assembly GCA_009363875.1 of Mikania micrantha. NCBI lineage: Eukaryota > Viridiplantae > Streptophyta > Magnoliopsida > Asterales > Asteraceae > Mikania > Mikania micrantha. The sequence continues at coordinate 80,696,844 of CM018691.1, read as the reverse complement.
AAAGGTTCCATCATTGTCATATTTAAAAGTTTGGGGGTGTGAGGCTTATCCTAAGCAATACACTCAAAACAAACTGCAAACCCGATCCACTAAGTGTATCTTTGTTGGATATCCTAGAGATTGTATGGGATATTATTTCTATGATCCAACAGAGCAGAAAGTGTTTATTGCTCGAAAGGCAGAGTTCTTGGAAACTAAGTTCCTTTCGGAAGGAACTAGTGGAAGAACAGTGGAACTTGAAGAGGTTCAAGATTCACAAGACGATACACATTTGGTTGATACTAGCAATCAACATGAGGATGTTGAGAATGATCATGTGGATGATCAAGATACACAAAACATTCGCAGATCTGGTAGAATTAGTGTTCTTCCTGAGAGATATGGATTTTTCATGGATGGATGCTATGTGGTGGATTCCGATGAACCAACCACATACCGTGATGCAATGTCAAAACCTGATTTTGACAAATGGCAAGAAGCCATGAACATTGAGATGCAATCCATGTATGATAACCAAGTTTGGGAATTGGTTACACCACCTATTAAGTCCAAGGTAGTTGGAAGTAAGTGAGTTTTCAAGAAGAAAACCGATATGCATGGAAACTTGGATACTTATAAAGCTAGACTTGTAGCAAAAGGTTACACTCAAACTCAAGGCGTTAATTATGATGAAACCTTCTCACCTGTTGCGATGCTAAAGTCTATTAGGATATTGTTTGCCATAGCTGCATATTATGACTATGAGATTTGGCAAATGGATGTCAAAACTGCTTTCCTTAATGGATATCTTGAGGAAGATGTCCATATGGAACAGCCTGAAGGTTTTGTCGATCCAAAACATCCTAATAAGGTATGTAAGTTAAAAAAGTCAATCTATGGATTGAAACAAGCATCGAGAAGTTGGAATCATCGTTTTGATGATGAAGTAAAGAAATTTGGCTTCATCAAAAACGCTGACGAAGCTTGTGTATATAAAAAGGCTAGTGGGAGCATCATTACTTTCCTTGTATTATATGTCGATGACATTCTACTATTTGGAAATGACATTCCAACCTTGGAAGGTGTAAAAACCTGGCTTGGAAGCTGTTTTTCCATTAAGGATCTTGGTGAAGCCGCCTATATCTTGGGAATAAAGATCTATAGGGATAGATCAAGGCGGTTAATAGGTTTAAACCAAAGTGCATACATTGACAAAGTCTTGAAAAGGTTCAAGATGGAAAATTCTAAAAAAAGTTTAGTACCTATTCAAAAGGGGACTATATTGAGCACGTCTCAATGCCCTAGTTCAAAGGTTGAGCAAGAAAGAATGAATGGAGTCCCATATGCATCTGCTATAGGATCCATCATGTATGCAATGATATGTACAAGGCCGGACGTGTCATGTGCTCTAAGCATGACAAGTAGATATCAACAGAATCCTGGAAATAGTCATTGGATGGCTGTTAAAAGTATTTTGAAATACCTTAGAAACACTAAGGATATGTTCTTAATATATGGATCTGGTGAGGAGGAACTCGTTGTAAAGGGTTACACGGATGCGAGTTTCCAAACTGATCGAGATGATTCACGATCACAGTCGGGATATGTCTTCATTATGAATGGAGGAGCGGTCTCTTGGAAGAGCTCAAAGCAAGATGTAGTGGCACTATCTACAACAGAATTAGAATACATCGTCGCTTCATTGGCAGCTCAAGAGGCTGCATGGCTAAGGAAGTTCATTGCCGATCTAGGGGTTGTTGCTACCATTCAAGACCCCCTAGAGATCTTTTGTGATAACGAGGGGGCCATTGCTCAAATCAAGGAACCTCGTGCTCATCAAAAGACTCGGCACATAGAACGGAGGTTCAACTACATAAGGGATGAAGTTGAAAAGGGAAAGATATGTATTCGCAAAGTTCACACTGATCAAAACATTGCGGATCCATTCACGAAGCTCCTTGAAAGGACAAAGCATGATAGTCATACTTGTTCCTTAGGACTTCGATATTCTAGTGATTGGACTTAATCAAATTTTGTATTTGGATATCGGAACTTATGTAATTTGACTTAATAATATGATTATATCTTCTTTTACTGTTCCAATTTTGCATGTTTTCTCCATGAATAAGTAACTTATTCTAAATGTCCGTAGTCGGTCATATTTGTGGGAACAAATATGAATGTAAGACTATTATGAACTTGGATTGGTTGATATTCATAAGGAATGAATATAAAACAAAAGGTTGCTACCAAGGTTCATTGATATCTATGGGATATAGATATAGGACTGACCCGCTCTCATTATTTCTGCATGGAATCTTTGTGATTAGTCATAAGAAATATTGAGTAAAGGCGAATATCATAAGTATCCTTAGACCTAAGAAACATATTGGGTCTTGATATTCACCAAGTATCATACTTTGGCTTAGTTCTTTGCTGTTCTGAAACATGGCAGCAGATAAGACTGAGTTCAGGTACGATATAAGGTGATTGTGAGAGACGTATGTAGTCAAGATGGAATTTGTTCCTCTTATTCGTTGAGAGTAAGATGTCTAAGGCCTGATAAAGTTAAATCATCGAAGAATGACAATTCTATGTCTCCAGGATCTAACATGACATCTGTAACAAAAGGATAAAATGATTAATTCACCTAAATCATATTCAGGTAAGGTACTTGAAGAGGATGATGTTATTGAATGGCACTTAGTCATATACATTAGGAGTAGCAAACCGTTGCTAGGCGTTATTTGCTGCTTGCATCAATCTTCTATGAATCTTGTGCAAGTGGGAGATTGTAGGATTCGATCTGCCCAAGATACATATTAAGTTGATGTGGCTAGTGTGATATGATCCAAGTCGGGTCATACCCAATAACAAGCTAGACAAACACCTGCAATATTTATTTACTGATTTGATCAATTAAATAAATAACAACACTTAATACATTTAGAAAATGGTTTTCTAAATAGATGCACTTGAGAATTAATAAATAACATGGGTTTATTTATTTTGAGAGATTACTTTATATTGTTATTTAAAAGGTTAAATAACATTATTAAGTTGATATACCATGTCTTGTTACATGTTTAATGTTACAAGTTTATTTAAAAAGGTTTTAAATAAATACTTGATACATATGACATTTTAATTAAATGGATTAATTAAAATCAAGTTAAATGAGTTGGTTGGGAAAATTTAAAAGGCAAGCCCCTCATTGGACCCCTTTAATTTCGGCCCTTAATGGCTGATTTAAACCCACCAATCACTTGGAGATTGCTTCATAAGATGGACAATCAAAGACACAAGGCATTAATCTGATTTTGATCTCAAAAATAAAAGATTGCATCTTCTTTTTCTTCTCTAATCCTTGGCAGAAAAGGGCAAGAAAGTGGGCAGTTTTTTTGTGCTGGAACAAGTGTGTTCTAAGGGCTAAAATAGTGTTGAAAACCTAGCAATCAAAGGGTGTCTTGTTGGAGCTTGGGGTATAGCTACTTGAGGTCTTCTAGGTTGAAGATTGGGCTCATAAACATCATTATCTTCATCTTATAATCCACGAGTTTTAAGAGGTAATATATGATGTTTTGAATGATTGTTTGATAGCATGTTCTTCCATATAAAGATCCTTGTTTATGGGTTTTGTTTTAAATCTAATGTATTTGACGCATAAACGAACTAATCTCAAAATGGTTTTTGATTATAACTCCGCTGCGTTTTAACATATTAATGGTTAATATGACTTTGATAAAAATCAACAAAACCCAACAATTTCGAGTACCCAGTTCGGGAACCTTGCCTATATATATGAGTGCCTTGGGAAGCGTGCACACCTTTGGCTGGAAACACAGTTTCTCTTAAGTACTCGAATTTGAGTTCGAGAACCTCAAAAATCGGCTGTAAATCGCTCAAGGAGAAGACGGAACACACAAGAAGCTACCAGTGGGATCATCTAATGACAAGTAAGTGATTTATGCGTAAAAGTTAGGATCTTTATACATAAGTGAACTCATGCATAAAGCTCGCACCTTTATACATAAAGTTCGAGACTTTTCGGTTCCAGTGTGTTGGTAATGCCATAAGGAACCTAGAACTAGCTCCCCAAATCCTTAGATAGATTTTTGATGTTGAGTACCCGAAGATGTACACGAGACGAGTTCCCGAATTTCCTTCGAGTATGTGATTTCGAGTATGTGATTTCGAGAACATAGATTTCTTGTACATAGAGGTTCGTGTAGGCCATGGATTTTGAGTACTCAGGTAGTTCGTGAACCCTAGGAGTTTCGTGTACATGAGCACTTCGTGAACTACAAGTGTTTCAAACACTAACCATGTTTCGAGAACTTGGACTCATAAGGGGGAACTAGTAGCTATGGATAAATCCTAAGTCTAAGAATGGAATGTAATGAGACGATGTAATGATGTAGGTTCTTAAGTCTTGGCGAAGGAGTTCGGTCAAGAATACAAGGAGCTACTGTCAGGTGAGTTCTAGATGCCCTATTTCAACACTATACGTGTAATTATGTTTTGGGCTGACATACATGCTGTTATATGTTTATGATGATGATGTTTGCATGTTAATGAGTTATGATGATGTATGCATGAAGGTATGCTAAGTATGATAAATGCATGATACGGAGTTATGATTATGGACTGTATGATAACATGCTATGATGATAGTGATAAATGTCATGCTGTGATGATATCCTAGGCTGCTAGGATGAAAGTATGATGTGTGACATGATGAATGCTAACATGATATGTTTATGGGGCCATAATGCATGAGATGATGAATGCTAGTATGACATATGTATGAGTCTATAATGTATGATACCATGAGTAGATACTAGCATGGCTTGTGTGTGATGCCATGATGTTATGACACGATGATATGATGCCTACATAACATGTATATGATGCTAGGATGTTACAATGGTATGATAAAATGATACTAGCATAACCTCTTATGAGAAATCCTATGTTACTATGATAAGGATAGGACACTATGATGTATGAGTGTTGCTACCACACTTGTGTGGGGTAAGTATATATGATGAATGTTAGTATGACGCTATTATATCATATCATGATGAACAGATGGATGTTTCTCTCATACTCGTTATAGGGTAAGGATGGTTGCTCCCATATTTGTATGGGGTAAGTATGATGTTGCTCCATACTCATTATGGGGTAAGAATGGTTGCTATAGTACTCGTTACTGGGTAAGTATGATGTTGCTCCAGTACTTGTTACTGGGTAAGTATGGATCTGTAGAATGATTCGGCAAGTCACGTCAAAGGATATGGAGCCTTGTGCCGGCATAAGCCCACTGTTACGCTCAGTAGAAGTGGTTGTATGATGATGATCATGATGATCATGATGTTTATTTGTTATGGTTTTGTATGAACGAGATGATGTTTTATGATGTTCACTCCTTAAATGTTTATGTTGTTTTACTAAAACTATAACTCACCAGCGTAGGCTGACATTTTAGCATGTATGTCATGTTAAAGCTAAGGTAAGAGGAAGCATGGAGCTCGGGCATCAAAAGAGAGAGTCCGATGGTGTTGGCAATCATAAATGTTTTGATACAATCTATTTCAGTATTTGTTGTATTTGACTATGTTTTAAATTCCACTGCATATTTATGAAAGCTTTTGGTTTAAGAGTAATGTGTTATTATGAAAACCCACCTCTGTGAGGTGCCTGGGAACAGGGCTTCACATTGTCATCTATAACTCTCCCATGAGATCGGTCCGCATGCTAACATAAAGATGTACCCTTAAGTTGATTTCTTGACATATTTGCATTTCGCAAAGTCAGAATCAGAGTAACCAACAACTTCCAAATTATCACTTACTCTATAAGTTAGTTTGAAGTCTTTTATCCCTTGAAGATATCGAAGCACTTTCATAGCTGCTTTCCAGTGATTAAGGCCATGATTAGTTTGCTAACGGCAAGCATTACAACAATGTAAGCAATATTTGGACGAGTACAAACTTGAGCATACATAAGGCTCCCGACTACTGATGCATAAGGTATCATTCTCATTTGTGCATTTTCAGCCTCAGTTTTCGGATACTGAAAGGAACCGAAAACATCTCCTTTAGGTATTGGAGCTACAGAGAGAGAGAGAGGGAGAGCAGTTGTGCATGTTGTAGCTTGAGAGAACCCGTTCAATGTAAGCCTTCTGAAATAAATCCAAAACCCATTGACCCTATCTCGGTGAATTTCAATGGCAATAACGTAAGAGGCCTCTCTAAAACCCATCATGTCAGAATTATGCGAAAGTAAGCACTTCGACTCATGTAACATATCTAAGTTGTTACTTGCTAGAAGAATGTCATCTACGTAAGGTACAAGTATAATAAAGTTTCTCTCACTCATCTTGAGGTAGGTGAATTGATCAACTTGATTCTTTAAGAAACCATGCTTCTTCATCACTTCATCAAACTTTAGATACCATTTTCGTGAGGCTTGCTCCAAACCGTATATGGATTTCTTTATCATGTAGACTAAATGCTCTTAAACTTTAGGCCCCTCATGTTGTTTTATGAACACGTCTACATACAAGTCCTTATTTAGGAAAGCAATTTTGACATTCATATGATGCAGCTCTAAATCAAAATGAGCTACAAGGAGACAAGAGAAAAGGTCTATTGATAGTCAATTCTCTGTTTCTAAGTGATAACTTTTGGAACCAATCTTGCTTTGAAGTGTTCAATTTTCCCATTCGGATCCAGTTTTGTTTTGAACACCCATTTACATCCTACATGTTTAACTCCATTGGGTAGTTTTACCAAATCCCAAACATCATTTTTCTTCATGTAATCAAGCTTTTTAGTCATGGCTTTCTTTTATTCAAAAGACTGATTACTAGTAATGGCTTCATGATAAGAGGTAAGATCAGTAAACTTTCCGGCATCCATTACAATGTTAGTCAGTTAGGTTATATAATCATCAAAGTTAGTAGGCACTTTATGCCTAGATGACCTCTTGAGTTGATTAGCGGGTTCAACATGGCTGGTATTGTGTTGATGTTGATCAATTGATGTATCTTTATTCTCGGTAACATTTGAAATCGTAGTAAGTCCTGATTGTTTAGGATTTTGTGCAGTGTCGTTCGGAGTAGCATGGTGTATAGGAGGAGTAATCGGAGTTAAGTTAGTCGATGAGTGACTCCCCACGCATCTTGTACTTCTTTCAAATCAAAATCATGATTTTGACTGCTCCCGCTGACCTTAGAATCCTCAAGGAAATGAGCTTGCTTTGTTTCTATAATTCGAGTGACATGGGAAGGACAATATAACCCTTTGAGTGATCGGCATCCCCAATGAAGTAGCATGTAACAGTTTTCATGTCAACCTTCTTTAAGAAAGGATTATAGATTTTAGCTTTGGCAAGACAACCACATGCTTTCATATATATAAGACTCGGTTTCCTTCTTGTCCAAAGTTCATAAGGAGTTTTACGGACAGATTTCGAAGGAACTCTATTGAGTATATGAACTCCTGCCTTTAAAGCCTCGGTACAGGGGAATGAGGGCAAATATGAGTTGGCTAACATATTGCATACCATGTTCATTAGGAATCTGTTTCTCCTTTCAGCAACACCATTTTATTGAGGAGTATTGGGCATGGTGTATGGGTTCACGATCCCCTGGCCTTTACAAAACTCATAAAATGGACCAGGAGCCTAACCCACTTCAGTATGTCTATCATAATATTCACCTCCTTTATCTGATCTCACAACTTTTATTTTAAAACTTAGTTGATTTTCAACTTCAATTTTATAATCTTTAAAAGTTATAAGTGATTCAGATTTATCCTTGATTAGATACAAGTACATGTAAGGAAAGTAATCATCAATGAAAGTGATAAAAGAAGTATGTCCAATTATTTTAACAATGAAGTGAGGGCCACTAATATCAGTGTGAATAATTTTTTAAAAATTATAACTCTTAGTGGCACCTTTCTTAGTTGATGTTGCCATGTTGTGTTTAAGACATTTGACACATGTTCCAAAATCAATGAAATCAAGAGAAGGTAAAACTTCATCCTTCACAAATCAAGATAAGTGATCCCGTGAGATGTGGCCTAAACGTTGATGCCACAACATGGATGAAGTTTGTAAGTCTCATTTTCTTTTAGTCTTTGTTAAGTTCTCATTAATGTTATATGACAACAAAGATATAGATAAATCATCATCTAGTTCTAATTTATAGAGAACATCGTCCTGAAGACCAGTACCAAATACTTGAGAATTAAAACTAAAACATAAAAACCATCCATGTCTAACTTTGGTCCTGATACAAGATTCCTAGAAATCTCAAAAATATATAAAGCATCATAAAGTTTAAAACATAGAACGGTTTTCATTATTAATTCTAAGGTTCTCACGGCATCAACAGATAGTTACTTTCCATCCCCAAGCTTAAGTGTACTTTGGTTCTTTCCAGCCTCCGAATTGTAAGGAATCCATGAGTAGAATTGGCCATATGAATCATAGAACCAAAATCAAACCACCATGTATTAGTTGAAACATTTAAATTAAAGGACTCAATTATCATATTAAGATGATTACCTCTTTTAGCCAGCCATTCCTTGAAATCAGTGCAGTCTTTCTGCTTATGTCCTACCTTTAGGCATGAATTGCAGCAAGGCTTGGAATTGGAATCGTTAGAGCTGGAAGAAGCACTTGCATTGGATTTAGCGACCTTAGAAGCATCCTTGTGAGAATTGTTCTTCCTTTTCTTTGAACTAGCAGCCATCAGGTAAGTAACATCAGGTTTCTCGAGCTTCTAACGCTCTTTCTCTTGTACGCACATGGCAATCAACTCATTCATTAACCAATTCTCTTTTTGGGTGTTATAGTATCTTTAAGGCCTCACAGGATGTAGGAAAAGAAGTAATAATGAAGTGAACAAAGAAACCATCACTGATCTCCATGTCTAATCCCTTAAGTTTACGGGCCATGTTATTCATCATCATGATGTGCTCATGAATTCCACTGACCCTATCATACTTAGTAGACACCAGTTTTATGATAAGGGTGCTAGCATGTGCCTTTGAGGTTTCTCTGAATGCTCCTCTACATAATGCAGATAAGCTTTAGCATTTAGTAAGTCATGAATAACTCCTCTGATGATCTTTCTAATGGAGTTCTTGATAAACATGAAAGCCATCTGATTAGCTTTCTCTCATTTCTCATGCAGCATCTTAGCTTCAGCAGTGCTCTTGTCAGTGAGGGCAGGAGGTGCAGGCTCTCTCAGTGCATAGTCAAACTTAGGAATCCCAAGAGTAAGCATCAATGAATCATTCTAAGAAGAGTAGTTCACACTAGTAAGGGTTCCAATTCCCATATTGAGAGATGTGGATTAAATTAGATGAGAAAAGCGTAATCTACTAAGGCTATAGAAGAACTTAGAGTGATCTATAGGGTAACTTAGATTAAGGCAAGCAGATATAAGGACCGTTATACTAATGAAGCTGTGATAAAATTCTACTATAATATCAAATTAATAGACTAGATTAGGTTCTACTTAAACAAATGAGTTTTACTTTGGTTTATAACCATTTATCTAAGTATTAGGAACAATTAATTAGAAAATGAAATATGCATTAGGAATATAGCACATCACCTTTGGGCATAAATGAGACATTATGCACATGTTAAGTTTGCAAATATGAATGTAACACATCACCTTTGGGCAAAAGTGAAACATGCATGCTTTAAGGCAAAATGTCATGTGAATATCTAATAGTTAATGATATACACAATTGAGTGACAATGCTTAATGAGACTCAAATAATAAGATGTAACACATCACCTTTGGGCAGAAGTGAAACACTTGTTATTGAGTTTAAGCAAAGTTTGTATTTTAACGTTTTGTAAAACAAAATAGTTTAAGGTTTTAACAAAACAATTTATTTTACCTCTTAGCCCCCTTTGGGCAGAAGCGAAACATACATGCTTTGGTAAAGTATTCATACATAATAAAGTACTCGAAGAAAGTAAGGTTTTCAAATTTTATAAGGTTTTGAAGTTAGTAAAGTTTTCGGATTTGATTAGGTTCTCGAATATGATTAAATATTAACAAAAAACAATTAATTTTAGATTTTTGAGAACTTTTAACTTTCGAGAACTTTTAGAAATTCAAGAACTTTTGAATTTCGAATACTTTTAATTTCGAGAGCTTTGAATTTAGAATACTTATAATTTCAAATACTTATAATTTCGAATACTTTTAATTTTGAAAACTTTGAATTTCAAATACTTATAATTTCAAATACTTTTAATTTTGAATATGTTTAATTTTGAAAACTTTGAATTTCGAATACTTATAATTTCGAATACTTTTAAGTTTACGAAAAATGAACCAGATTTCACATTTACGAAACCGAGCCTGTTTTAAGGTTTTACGAAAAACGAAGTATTGTTCATACTCATTTTCTGAAAACGTTTTCGATTTTCATCTCAATTTCGGATTAGGAATCGATTAGTCAACCTATTGCTCTGATACCACATGTTGTTTAGTTCCTTTGATTTGATTTAAACATGTATACATGAGATTAGACGAAACCTGTGAATCCAGTGAAAACATTGTTGATTCCTGACATTATTCGTGTGAGAAGAAGATCCAATCGGTTCTCGTTTAAGGTGTATAGTGAGGATGGATTATGAAGAGGCTTGGTAGGTCACGGATTCTAGAAGTTAGGGATTCTTGATTATGATGTTTGATTGTGACACCCTGTAATTTCCAGGTCAGACTCTTATTTATTTAAATGTTTATTTAAATACTATCTGTACACGTGGCACTAGAATTAGTTTAATTTAGTGTGACACGTGGCACGACAGTACAAACACTGACACACAACAAGATAATTCGAGGAATTATCGACAAACCGCACACACGTGTCAAAACACACGAACGTTGGTGAACGTTTAGCACATCATGTAACACAACACTCGAAACCTCACAAGACGCTCAAACATTGAACTTGGAAGTTCAAATGAGGCCAAACGATAGTGCGGAAACGTGAAAATGACAACGAACGGATCAAGCCCATTAAACTAGGCTTATTGGGCTCTTCAAGGACCCATTGCGGTACGCGATGGCCCACAAGAGGGCCTATCGCGGTACGCGACGAGTTTTGGGAAATTTGAATCCTGAATTCTTTCGCGATACGTGAAGCATCTTTTTGCCCTTCTCCACGGTACGGGACGGGTGTCAGACGGCAAATCTTTATAAAACCAAGATTGTAATCATTTTTCTAGCTACCTATCTACATTTCTCGATTCCCAGACGCTACAACTCGTCTTCCTCACCAGAAAACCCCATTTTTCCCTCTGTTAGAAGCCATTAACAAGCTTGTGGAAGCTTAGTTTGAAAGTTGGAAGCTTGAAGAACCCTATTTGGAGCTCGACACCACCACCACCTTCTTGTTCTTGTCAAGACTAACGAGCCAGGAGGTCTGGAAAGCTGTTCTCAACATTATCTCAAGGATAACAACGCTTTAGAAGGTAGTTCCACATGTCTCGTGGATTAAAACCACCATATTTCGCACATGCACGCTCACAAGCACACATGCAAGTCCATAGCATGCACACACACAAGATTATGTTCTAGTTTTGTTAATATTAATGTGTTTCTTGATGATCTATGATGATTGTGTAAGGATTTATGACGATCTATGACGTTGTGTATGTTAAAATATCATGATTTGGTCATTAGCAAGTGCAAAAACCACATGCATGGATGATACATGGCATGTGGGATGATTTTGAATGTTAAGATGTGCTTCTTAATGTCATTAGAGGGATATTGCATGATTAGTTATGCTTAAAATGGTTAAAAACATGATTTTTTGACAAACTTTCTATTAATGGTAACTTTTTAGTTACAAAGTGGTTTTATGGATGAAATGGTGAACATGCATGTATGTGGAATTGCTACTAGGATGTTATTAGGATGATGTTGATGCTATGAATATGATTTTGATATGGATTATGGTCATTTTAGCAAAGTTACTATTTATAGTAACTTTTACAAACTAAATTTGATGAATGGTGATTTTGGCTAAATGTGTATGCTTAAATGATGTTAAATGACTTATTTTGATGATTTGTGTCATAAAAATGGATTAGAATGGTTTAGAATAATCATTTGTATGCAAATTGGCAAAGTTACTATTTATAGTAACTTTATTTTTAGAAAAACCAACTTATGAATGTTTTGTATGTTTTGAACTTGCTAAGTGGTTTATTATGTTTTAGTATGATGAAAAAATGCATAGTTAGATGGTTTCCGATATCGCGTATGCTAGTAATGGAAACTTTCCATTTTAGGAAACTTTTATGTGCAAACATGTTATAAGTGGCTTATTTGAATCGTATGATGAAAATGCTATGTGTTAACATGATCACGTATGACTAACGAGCTTGCTAGAACTCTAAAATCAATATGCTTCGGGAAACTTTCCATGAATGGAAACGTACTATAAATAGTAAGTTGTCCATAGACGCGATTTGCACACGACGAGCACTTACACGATTGCTACACGATACACAACCAACACACGGTTCACCAACGAGTCGTTGACTTGACACGGTCAACTTTGGTCAAACATGGTCAAATGCGGTCAAACACGGTCAATGTGGACCAACATGAGCAAACACGGTCATTGTGGACCGACACGGACAAACATGAACAACTGAGGGTTGTTGAGTACAAGCACGAGCACTAACACGAACACTAGCACGGTCACTTACACAAACGCACGAACGGCATACAATATAGGTTGCCGGTGACCAACATGCTTTCTACTCGAGTAGCTTAAGCTTATTTTCATTCACTTCATTAAGGTGAGCTTACGGCCCCTCTTTACTCTTTTCAAACATTTTAAATAGGGGGAGAATACTAGTTGCATCGAGTCAAACATCTATTACTGTACAAACATATTTATGTGTATGCTGGTTTATTAAACAAACATTAAGTGTTGAACTCGTAACAAGCCCTCACAAAGTCTTACTATTAATGTACGAACAACGTGATAGATTTGAATGGATCCGTTTAGGTGTGACAATCCCCACGGGGCACAATATTGACTGAGTGTCATAACCCGTGAAATTCTGACCTAACTTGTTGTGTGCACGAGACACAGCGGAGGCAAGGACAAAAAAGTCTAGTTCGGTAGTGACGCACTGAGACTTGGAGCCTAGGGCTGGGTACTAACATTATGATAAGCAGCATGACACTTGTTTTCTATTACTATATGTATATCAAAACCTATGAACTCACCAACCATTGCATTGACACTTTTTAAACTTGTATTCTCAGGTAACTGACAGGGTTATGGATACACAGGAATGCACACCTAAGGGACGAGTATTAGGATCATCATGCAATTATGTTTATCTTTTGAAAACAATTTCATTTGGTTTATGTATTAAAAAATGTTTTGTCTGAAAATTTAGTTTTCGCTGTTTAAACAAGTATTTTCCGCTGCAAGTATCAAACATATTTATTTCCGCTGCTAAGATTACTTATTCCGCTGCAAAATATTTTACTAAGTGTATGCTAAACATTGTAAATGTAAACGCATATAGGGGTGTTCTATATGACCTTGAGCTGTGATTCTGGCCACGTCACACCCACGTGGACTAAACCCACGAGTGGGAATTTGGGGGTGTAACAGACTGGTATCAGAGCCTTGGTTATAGGGAACTAGATTTGCATGTAGTAAGCTTAGACTGTAGCCATTGCTCAACTTTAGACACTACACTTAGAACTTGTACACTGCTGTTGATATTATTGTTATTGAACTGTTATTTACTAACTCGAGACTTGCAGGATGGCCGACCACAACAACGACGCTAGCAGAAACCCGGGGAAGCGCCCGGTGATCGATGATCTGACTGAGGAGAGTCGTCGACTAGTCGATGACATTGTGGCACAGGTAGATGTCGAGATGGATCAACGCGCCAGACAGACTATGCGTGATCGGTTTTGGGGTTGGTTCCCCATGACCATACAGGAGTGGATTGTAGGAGAGCGAGTACCTCCGCTGCAATACCCAGGCGACTCATCTGCAGGACAGCGACTGCCGCCTCTCGGCGTACCATTGGAGCGAGCCTTCGCAGCTCACGTCGCCTATACCAGGCGTGAGGCCAGGAGGACACATGACCTATCGGACGAGGTCCGAGTTCTTCGCGAGAAGAACGAACGCCTTGAGAGGCATAACGACAGCCTGCAGGAGCAGGTAGAGGCACTGCGAGTTCAGATGATGCAGCTGATGGGGCGGCAGGGCCAGATAGTTGAGATCATGCAGGAGCATGATGGGCGCGTCGTTGCAAATGAGGTCGCCAACCAGGAGAACCAGGCCATGATACAGGCCAGTGACGCCATGCTTAACGCATGGGCCGAGCAGTTCATTGTCGAGCCGCCACCTGAGGACGGACCCTAGTTCGAGGTCGAGGACCTCCAGGAGGGTGATTTTGATGAGGATCCCAACAAGGATCCCGAGGAGGACGAGGACGATGACGGAGTCGATAGTGCATCTCACATGTTACCATAGACTCCGATTAGATAAGTTGTTTTATTTTGTATCTCGTTTTGTATTGCCTAGATGAGCGGGATGTGCTCGTATGGACTCGTATTATTATCATTTGAAAAGTATTGTACTTCCAAAATCTTATATTAAGAAGAATGATGTTTTGTTTTATTTATAGCATATCCTAACTATGGTTGTTTGCTAGCATGATATCTAACATGACATTTGACATGACACCTGACTAGCACTCTAACTGACTAACATCCTATCCCTTCTGTATAGAAACCATCTATGGCAGGAAGGGGACCATACGCGCGTCACACAAGGCGAACAATGGATGCAGCCGTCATTAAGATGATGGTTGACAGACGAGTCAACAAGGCGATCGCTGAGTATGAAGCGAGTCGCCAGCACAGTGCCAACTCAATGAGCTGGGCTAACTTCACCAGATTACTGCAGGAGGAGTATTGTCCTCGTGATGAGATCAGGAAACTGGAAGCCGAATTCTGGGTGTTGAAGATGGTAGGCTCTGAAATCGAGCAATATTGTACTCGATTTCACGAGTTGTGCAAGCTATGCCCGGCTATGGTGACGTCGGAGTACAAAAAGATTGAGCAGTTCATCAGTGGGCTGCCAGAACAGATTCAGAACATGGTGACTGCGTCTGACCTCACCACCATCCAATCGCTAATCCGGCTGGCACACAAATTGACTGATCAAGTAGTAGCACAGGGTAAGCTACCCAAGCGAGGCGAACACCTGAAGCCTCAGGAGAGCCAGAAACGGAAATGGGAACCCAGCCACCATCAGTCTCACCTGTCTCAGCAACAACAACAACGATCTGCACCAACTAGAGCTTTCACTGCCACCCAATCAGAGGACAAAGGGAAGGGTGTATATCAAGGGAAGTACCGCCTGTGCAACAGATGTTCATACCATCACTTTGGGCAATGCGAGCGCTACCGTTGCCTGAAGTGCGGGCGACATGGCCACATGGCCAAAGATTGCAGATCCAAGCTACCTAGCAACAACAACTTCAACCACAACTTGAACAACAACCAGAACACACTCAAGGGGTGTTACGAGTGTGGGAAGTCGGGTCATATGAATAGGGACTGCCCTTAGTTGAAGAAGGCCGACGGTGGAGCGGCAAAAGGCCGAGCATTTGTAATTGGCTCGGGGGAAGCCAAGGATGATCCTAACATCGTAATCGGTACGTTCCTTTTAAATAATGTCTATGCTAGCATATTATTTGATACCGGTGCCGATAGGAGTTTTATATCTAGTGAGTTTAGTGAATTGCTAGATATTACCCCAACACCACTAGACTATAAGTATACCATAGAGTTAGCCGACGGCAAACTGATTGAAACACAACACGTCTTTCGAGGATGCATCGTGGTGTTGGCGGATCACGAACTCGAAATCGACTTGATGCCGGTGACTCTCGGGAGCTTCGATGTGGTCGTTGGAATGGACTGGTTATCCGCAAACCAGGCAGAGATTGTATGCAACGAGAAGATCGTACGAGTGACGTTGTAGAACGGAGAACAGATCTCAAGTCAAGGAGAACGACCGGGAATACCTTTGAACATCATGTCTTGCATGAAGGCAAACAAGTACATCCAGAAGGGATACACTGCGATACTAGCTCTTATCATGGAGCAACCGAATAAAGAAAGGAAGATCGAAGACATCGTCGCAGTCCGCGATTTTCCCGAGGTGTTTCCCGACGATCTACCTGGACTACCACCGAAACGACAAGTCGAGTTCCAGATAGACCTCACTCCCGGAGCAGCACCGATTGCTAAGGCTCCGTACCGACTAGCACCAACGGAGATGCAAGAACTGTCTAACTAGTTGCAGGAACTGTTAGACAAGGGATTTATCAGACTGAGCTTCTCGCCTTGGGGAGCACCAGTCTTGTTCGTGAAGAAGAAAGACGGATCGTTCCGTATGTGCATCGATTACAGAGAACTGAACAAGGTGACGATCAAAAATCGATACCCGCTACCACGAATAGACGATTTGTTTGACCAGTTGCAAGGGTCAAGCTACTATTAGAAAATTGATTTAAGATCGGGTTACCATCAACTAAGGATACAGGAGAATGATATTCCAGAGACTGCCTTTAGGACCCGATACGGACACTACGAATTCTTGGTTATGCCCTTTGGACTAACCAACGCACCCTCAGTATTCATGGACCTCATGAATAGAGTGTGAAAACCCTATCTTGACAAATTCGTAATAGTGTTCATTGACGATATTCTGATTTATTCAAAGAATCGGGAGGAACATGCTGAACATCTAAGGCTAGTCTTGGAATTATTGAAGAAAGAACAACTGTACGCGAAGTTTTCAAAATGCGACTTTTGGATTCGCGAAGTCCAATTTCTTGGACATGTGGTTAACGTACAAGGGATACATGTAGACGCAACCAAGATTGAAGCCATTAAGAACTGGGAAGCACCCAAGACTCCAACCGAGGTGTGGCAACTCCTAGGACTGGCCGGCTACTACAGAAGATTCATCGAAGGATTTTTAAAGATCGCCCAATCACTGACCTCCCTAACCCACAAAGAAAAGAAGTCTGATTGGGGAGAGAAACAAGAAACTGCTTTCAACTTATTGAAACATAAGCTATGTACTGCACCCATACTATCCTTGTCGGAAGGATGTGATGATTTCGTGGTGTATTGCCACACTTCGAAACAAGGACTCGGTTGTGTACTAATGCAACGCGAGAAGGTGATAGCGTATGTGTCACGACAATTGAAGGTACACGAGAAGAACTACACAACTCATGATCTTGAGTTGGGAGCCGTGGTGTTTGCCTTGAAGATCTGGCGACACTACCTATACGGTACGAAATGCACTATCTTTTCCGATCATAAGAGCCTACAACACATTTTCGACCAGAAAGAGCTGAACTTGAGACAAAGAAGATGCGTGGAACTCATTGGTGACTATGATTGCGCTATCAAGTACCATCCGGGTAAAGCGAATGTAGTGGCTGACGCACTGAGCCGGAAGGAAACAATGAAACGTGTGCGTGCCCTACAGCTCACAATTCATTTAGAATTACCGCAAAAGATCCGGAATGCTCAACAGGAAGCTCTGAATGTCAAAAACCTCCCACAGGAATCCTTGTGTGGCATGGACAAGCACATGGAGGTGAAGGCCGACGGAGCACACTACTACATGGATCGGATCTGGATTCCACACTACAGAGGACTAAGGAATGTGGTAATGGATGAGGCACATAAGAGCCGGTATTCTATACACCCGGGCTCTGACAAGATGTACCATGACCTAAAAACGACCTATTGGTGGCCGAACATGAAAACTGAAATTACAACTTACGTAAGTGTCTGACGTGCTCAAAGGTCAAGGTTGAGTACCAGAAGCCATCAGGTCTACTTCAACAGCCCGAGATACCAATGTGGAAATGGGAACAAATTTCCATGGACTTTATCACTAAACTGCCTAAGACGGCAAGTGGTTGCGATACCATCTGGGTTATCGTAGACCGACTGACAAAGTCTGCACACTTTCTGCCTATTAAAGAGACTGACAAACTGGACAAACTCACTCGTATATATCTAAAGGAAGTGGTTACTCGACTTGGAGTACCGATCTCAATCATTTCTGACCGCAACAGTCGATTCACGTCGCACTTCTAGAAGTCCTTGCATAAGGCATTGGGCACGAGATTGGACATGAGTACCGCTTACCACCCGCAGACTGATGGGCAGAGTTAACGAACTATACAAACTCTGGAAGACATGCTCCGAGCATGTGTTATTGATTTTGGCAGTAGCTGGGAGACTCATCTACAACTCCTCTTCCTCACCAGAAAACCCCATTTTTCCCTCTGTTAGAAGCCATTGACAAGCTTGTGGAAGCTTAGTTTGAAGGTTGGAAGCTTGAAGAACCCCATTTGGAGCTCGACACCACCACCACCTTCTTGTTCTTGTCAAGACTAACGAGCCAGGAGGTCTGGAAGCTGTTCTCTCCATCATCACAGGGATAACAACGCTTTAGAAGGTAGTTCCACATCTCTCGTGGCTTAAAACCACCATATTTCGCACATGCACGCTCACAAGCACACATGCAAGTCCATAGCATGCACACACACGAGATTATGTTCTGGGTTTGTTAATATTAATGTGTTTCTTGATGATCTATGATGATTGTGTAAGTATTTATGACGATCTATGAAGTTGTGTATGTTAAAATATCATGATTTGGTCATTAGCAAGTGCAAAACCCACATGCATGGATGATCCATGGCATATGGGATGATTTTGAATGTTAAGATGAGGTTCTTAATGTCATTAGAGGGATATTGCATGATTAGTTATGCTTAAAGTGGTTAAAAACATGATTTTTGATAAACTTTCTATTAATGATAACTTTTTAGTTACAAAGTGCTGTTATGGATGAAATGGTGAACATGCATGTATGTGGAATTGCTACTAGGATGTTATTAGGATGATGTTGATGCTATGAATATGATTTTGATATGGATTACGGTCATTTTAGCAAAGTTACTATTTATAGTAACTTTTACAAACTAAATTTGATGAATGGTGATTTTGGCTAAATATGTATGCTTAAATGATGTTAAATGACTTATTTTGATGATTTGTGTCATAAAAATGGATTAGAATGGTTTCGAATAATCATTTGTATGCAAATTGGCAAAGTTACTATTTATAGTAACTTTATTTTTAGAAAAACCAACTTATGAATGTTTTGTATGTTTTGAACTTGCTAAGTGGTTTATTATGTTTTAGTATGATGAAAAAATGCACAGTTAGATGGTTTCCGATATCGCGTATGCTAGAAATGGAAACTTTCCATTTTAGGAAACTTTTATGTGCAAACATGTTATAAGTGGCTTATTTGAATCGTATGATGAAAATGCTATGTGTTAACATGATCACGTATGACTAACGAGCATGCTAGAACTCTAAAATCAATATGCTTCGGGAAACTTTCCATGAACGGAAACGTACTATAAATAGTAAGTTGTCCATAGACGCGATTTGCGCGTTTTGCACACGACGAGCACTTACACGATTGCTACACGATACACAACCAACTCACGGTTCACCAACGGGTCGTTGACTTGACACGGTCAACTTTGGTCAAACATGGTCAAATGCGGTCAAACACGGTCAATGTGGACCAACATGAGCAAACACGGTCATTGTGGACCGACACGGACAAACATGAACAACTGAGGGTTGTTGAGTACAAGCACGAGCACTAACACGAACACTAGCACAGTCACTTACACAAACGCACGAACGGCATACGATATAGGTTGCCGGTGACCAACATGCTTTCTACTCGAGGAGCTTACGCTTATTTTCATTCACTTCATTAAGGTGAGCTTACGGCCCCTCTTTACTCTTTTCAAACATTTTAAATAGGGGGAGAATACTAGTTGCATCGAGTCAAACATCTATTACTGTACAAACATATTTATGTGTATGCTGGTTTATTAAACAAACATTAAGTGTTGAACTCGTAACAAGCCCTCACAAAGTCTTACCGTTAATGTACGAACAACGTGATATATTTGAATGGATCCGTTTGGGTGTGACAAACCCCACGGGGCACAATATTGACTGAGTGTCATAACCCGTGAAATTCTGACCTAACTTGCTGTGTGCACGAGACACAGCGGAGGCAAGGACAAAAAAGTCTAGTTCGGTAGTGACGCACTGAGACTTGGAGCCTAGGGCTGGGTACTAACATTATGATAAGCAGCATGACACTTGTTTTCTATTACTATATGTATATCAAAACCTATGAACTCACCAACCATTGCATTGACACTTTTTAAACTTGTATTCTCAGGTAACTGACAGGGTTATGGATACAAAGGAATGCACACCTAAGGGACGAGTATCAGGATCATCATGCAATTATGTTTATCTTTTGAAAACAATTTCATTTGGTTTATGTATTAAAAAATGTTTTGTCTGGAAATTTAGTTTTCGCTGTTTAAACAAGTATTTTCCGCTGCATGTATCAAACATATTTATTTCCGCTGCTAAGATTACTTATTCCGCTGCAAAATATTTTACTAAGTGTATGCTAAACATTGTAAATGTAAACGCATATAGAGGTGTTCTATATGACCTTAAGCTGTGATTCTGGCCACGTCACACCCACGTGGACTAAACCCACGAGTGGGAATTTGGGGGTGTGACAGACTGGTATCAGAGCCTTGGTTATAGGGAACTAGATTTGCATGTAGTAAGCTTAGACTGTAGCCATTGCTCAACTTTAGACACTACACTTAGAACTTGTACACTGCTGTTGATATTATTGTTATTGAACTGTTATTTACTAACTTGAGACTTGCAGGATGGCCGACCACAACAACGACGCTAGCAGAAACCCGGGGAAGCGCCCGGTGATCGATGATCTGACTGAGGAGAGTCGTCGACTAGTCGATGACATTGTGGCACAGGTAGATGCCGAGATGGATCCACACGCCAGACAGTCTATGCGTGATCGGTTTTGGGGTTGGTTCCCCATGACCATACAGGAGTGGATTGTAGGAGAGCGAGTACCTCCGCTGCAATACCTAGGCGACTCATCTGCAGGACAGCGACTGCCGCCACTCGGCGTACCATTGGAGCGAGCCTTCGCAGCTCACGTCGCCTATACCAGGCGTGAGGCCAGGAGGACACATGACCTATCGGACGAGGTCCGAGTTCTTCGCGAGAAGAACGAACGCCTTGAGAGGCGTAACGACAGCCTGCAGGAGCAGGTAGAGGCACTGCGACTTCAGATGATGCAGCTGATGGGGCAGCAGGGCCAGATAGTTGAGATCATGCAGGAGCATGATGGGCGCATCGTTGAAAATGAGGTCGCCAACCAGGAGAACCAGGCCATGATACAGGCCAGTGACGCCATGCTTAACGCATGGGCCGAGCAGTTCATTGTCGAGCCGCCACCTGAGGACGGACCCTAGTTCGAGGTCGAGGACCTCCAGGAGGGTGATTTTGATGAGGATCCCAACAAGGATCCCGAGGAGGACGAGGACGATGACGGAGTCGATAGTGCATCTCACATGTTACCATAGACTCCGATTAGATAAGTTGTTTTATTTTGTATCTCGTTTTGTATTGCCTAGATGAGCGGGATGTGCTCGTATGGACTCGTATTATTATCATTTTAAAAGTATTGTACTTCCAAAATCTTATATTAAGAAGAATGATGTTTTGTTTTATTTATAGCATATCCTAACTATGGTTGTTTGCTAGCATGATATCTAACATGACATTTGACATGACACCTGACTAGCACTCTAACTGACTAACATCCTATCCCTTCTGTATAGAAACCATCTATGGCAGGAAGGGGACCATACGCGCGTCACACAAGGCGAACAATGGATGCAGCCGTCATTAAGATGATGGTTGACAGACGAGTCAACAAGGCGATCGCTGAGTATGAAGCGAGTCGCCAGCACAGTGAAACAAGTGGAACTTACAACGATACTAACACTCGCCTAACATGACTAACATAGTGTAGCTAACACGATACTAACACGAGACATTGGTTCCTGACAAACAGGATCGCACGGCAGCAGTAACAAAGGATGTTCATTTAAGTCCTTCCTGAACTGCCACCCACACAACTTTAAGGGAACAGAGGGAGCGGTCGGAATGCTCCGCTGGGTGGAAAAGGTCGAATCTGTTTTCGCAATGTGCAAATGTACTGAGGAGAACCGTGTGAAATTTGCAACCGGTACACTGGAAGGACCAGCTCTCACTTGGTGGGATACCCATGTTCAAACCTTGGGGTTGGACGGTGCCAACTCAATGAGCTGGGCTAACTTCACCAGATTACTGCAGGAGGAGTATTGTCCTCGTGATGAGATCAGGAAACTGGAAGCCGAATTCTGGGTGTTGAAGATGGTGGGCTCTGAAATCAAGCAATATTGTACTCGATTTCACGAGTTGTGCAAGCTATGCCCGGCTATGGTGACGTCGGAGTACAAAAAGATTGAGCAGTTCATCAGTGGGCTGCCAGAACAGATTCAGAGCATGGTGACTGCGTCTGACCTCACCACCATCCAATCGCTAATCCGGCTGGCACACAAATTGACTGATCAAGTAGTAGCACAGGGTAAGCTACCCAAGCGAGGCGAACACCTGAAGCCTCAGGAGAGCCAGAAACGGAAATGGGAACCCAACCACCATCAGTCTCACCCGTCTCAGCAACAACAACAACGATCTGCACCAACTAGAGCTTTCACTGCCACCCAACCAGAGGACAAAGGGAAGGGTGTATATCAAGGGAAGTACCGCCTGTGCAACAGATGTTCATACCATCACTTTGGGCAATGCGAGCGCTACCGTTGCCTGAAGTGCGGGCGACATGGCCACATGGCCAAAGATTGCAGATCCAAGCTACCTAGCAACAACAACTTCAACCACAACTTGAACAACAACCAGAACACACTCAAGGGGTGTTACGAGTGTGGGAAGTCGGGTCATATGAATAGGGACTGCCCTTAGTTGAAGAAGGCCGACGGTGGAGCGGCAAAAGGCCGAGCATTTGTAATTGGCTCGGGGGAAGCCAAGGATGATCCTAACATCGTAACCGGTACGTTCCTTTTAAATAATGTCTATGCTAGCATATTATTTGATACCGGTGCCGATAGGAGTTTTATATCTAGTGAGTTTAGTGAATTGCTAGATATTACCCCAACACCACTAGACTATAAGTATACCATAGAGTTAGCCGACGGCAAACTGATTGAAACACAACACGTCTTTCGAGGATGCATCGTGGTGTTGGCGGATCACGAACTCGAAATCGACTTGATGCCGGTGACTCTCGGGAGCTTCGATGTGGTCGTTGGAATGGACTAGTTATCCGCAAACCAGGCAGAGATTGTATGCAACGAGAAGATCGTACGAGTGACGTTGTAGAACGGAGAACAGATCTCAAGTCAAGGAGAACGACCGGGAATACCTTTGAACATCATGTCTTGCATGAAGGCAAACAAGTACATCCAGAAGGGATACACTGCGATACTAGCTCTTATCATGGAGCAACCGAAGAAAGAAAGGAAGATCGAAGACATCGTCGCAGTCCGCGATTTTCCCGAGGTGTTTCCCGACGATCTACCTGGACTACCACCGAAACGACAAGTCGAGTTCCAGATAGACCTCACTCCCGAAGCAGCACCGATTGCTAAGGCTCCGTACCGACTAGCACCAACGGAGATGCAAGAACTGTCTAACTAGTTGCAGGAACTGTTAGACAAGGGATTTATCAGACTGAGCTTCTCGCCTTGGGGAGCACCAGTCTTGTTCGTGAAGAAGAAAGACGGATCGTTCCGTATGTGCATCGATTACAGAGAACTGAACAAGGTGACGATCAAAAATCGATACCCGCTACCACGAATAGACGATTTGTTTGACCAGTTGCAAGGGTCAAGCTACTATTAGAAAATCGATTTAAGATCGGGTTACCATCAACTAAGGATACAGGAGAATGATATTCCAGAGACTGCCTTTAGGACCCGATACGGACACTACGAATTCTTGGTTATGCCCTTTGGACTAACCAACGCACCCTCAGTATTCATGGACCTCATGAATAGAGTGTGAAAACCCTATCTTGACAAATTCGTAATAGTGTTCATTGACGATATTCTGATTTATTCAAAGAATCGGGAGGAACATGCTGAACATCTAAGGCTAGTCTTGGAATTATTGAAGAAAGAACAACTATACGCGAAGTTTTCAAAATGCGACTTTTGGATTCGCGAAGTCCAATTTCTTGGACATGTGGTTAACGTACAAGGGATACATGTAGACGCAACCAAGATTGAAGCCATTAAGAACTGGGAAGCACCCAAGACTCCAACCGAGGTGTGGCAACTCCTAGGACTGGCCGACTACTACAGAAGATTCATCGAAGGATTTTCAAAGATCGCCCAATCACTGACCTCCCTAACCCACAAAGAAAAGAAGTCTGATTGGGGAGAGAAACAAGAAACTGCTTTCAACTTATTGAAACATAAGCTATGTACTGCACCCATACTACCTTGTCGGAAGGATGTGATGATTTCGTGGTGTATTGCCACACTTCGAAACAAGGACTCAGTTGTGTACTAATGCAACGCGAGAAGGTGATAGCTTATGTGTCACGACAATTGAAGGTACACGAGAAGAACTACACAACTCATGATCTTGAGTTGGGAGCCGTGGTGTTTGCCTTGAAGATCTGGCGACACTACCTATACGGTACGAAATGCACTATCTTTTCCGATCATAAGAGCCTACAACACATTTTCGACCAGAAAGAGCTGAACTTGAGACAAAGAAGATGCGTGGAACTCATTGGTGACTATGATTGCGCTATCAAGTACCATCCGGGTAAAGCGAATGTAGTGGCTGACGCACTGAGCCGGAAGGAAACAATGAAACGTGTGCGTGCCCTACAGCTCACAATTCATTTAGAATTACCGCAAAAGATCCGGAATGCTCAACAGGAAGCTCTGAATGTCAAAAACCTCCCACAGGAATCCTTGTGTGGCATGGACAAGCACATGGAGGTGAAGGCCGACGGAGCACACTACTACATGGATCGGATCTGGATTCCACACTACAGAGGACTAAGGAATGTGGTAATGGATGAAGCACATAAGAGCCGGTATTCTATACACCCAGGCTCTGACAAGATGTACCATGACCTAAAAACGACCTATTGGTGGCCGAACATGAAAACTGAAATTACAACTTACGTAAGTGTCTGACGTGCTCAAAGGTCAAGGTTGAGTACCAGAAGCCATCAGGTCTACTTCAACAGCCCGAGATACCAATGTGGAAATGGGAACAAATTTCCATGGACTTTATCACTAAACTGCCTAAGACGGCAAGTGGTTGCGATACCATCTGGGTTATCGTAGACCGACTGACAAAGTCTGCACACTTTCTGCCTATTAAAGAGACTGACAAACTGGACAAACTCACTCGTATATATCTAAAGGAAGTGGTTACTCGACTTGGAGTACCGATCTCAATCATTTCTGACCGCAACAGTCGATTCACGTCGCACTTCTATAAGTCCTTGCATAAGGCATTGGGCACGAGATTGGACATGAGTACCGCTTACCACCCGCAGACTGATGGGCAGAGTTAACGAACTATACAAACTCTGGAAGACATGCTCCGAGCATGTGTTATTGATTTTGGCAGTAGCTGGAAGACTCATCTACCTCTAGTTGAGTTCTCATACAATAACAGCTACCACACAAGCATACAAACTGCAACATTTGAGGCACTTTACGGACGTAAGTGTCGATCACCTATATGCTGGGCGGAATTTGGAGACAGCCAACTGACTGTCCCAGAGCTTGTGCACGAAACGACTGAGAAGATCATACAAATACGCAAACGAATGGCTGTATCTCGGGACAGACAGAAAAGTTATGCTAACAAGCGACGCAAACCATTGGAATTCCAGGTGGGAGACAGAGTGTTACTCAAGGTCTCATCCTGGAAGGGAGTCATACGATTTGGCAAACGAGGAAAGTTGAACCCTCGTTACATTGGACCTTTCGAGATCACTAAATGAATAGGCCCTGTGGCCTACGAGCTGAACTTGCCAGACGAGCTGAACAGTGTAAATAATGTATTTCATATCTCAAACCTCAAGAAGTGTTTATCTGATGAAACACTTGTTATTCCTCTTGAGGAGATACAAATAGAGGAACAATTGAACTTTGTTGAGGAACCGGTGGAAATTATGGACCGGGAAACCAAGAAGCTCAAACTCAGCAAAATACAGATTGTAAAGGTGCGATGGAATTCGCGACGCGGACCGAAATTCACATGGGAATGCGAAGACCAGATGAAACAGAACTGTTCGCGGAACAGGCAAACACTGGCAACGTAAGTTGAATTTCGGGACGAAATTCTTTCTAACAAGGGGAGGATGTGACACCCCGTAATTTCCAGGTCAGACTCTTATTTATTTAAATGTTTATTTAAATACTATTTGTACACGTGACACTAGAATTAGTTTAATTTAGTGTGACACGTGGCACGACTGTACAAACACTAACACACAACAAGATAATTCGAGGAATTATCGAGAAACCGCAAACACGTGTCAAAACACACGAACGTTGGTGAATGTTTAGCACATCATGTAACACAACACTCGAAACCTCACAAAACGCTCAAACATTGAACTTGGAAGTTCAAACGAGGCCAAACGATATTTCGGAAACGTGAAAACGACGACGAAAGGATCAAGCCCATTAAACTAGGCTTATTGGGCTCTTCAAGGACCCGCGGTACGCAATGGCCCACAAGAGGCCCTATCGCGGTACGCGACGAGTTTTGTGAAATTTGAATCCCGAATTCTTTCGCGATACGCGAAGCATCTTTTAGCCCTTCTCCGCGGTACGCGACGGGTGTCAGACAGCAAATCTTTATAAAACCAAGATTGTATTCATTTTTCTTGCCACCTATCTACATTTCTCGATTCCTAGACGCTACAACTCGTCTTCCTCACCAGAAAACCCCATTTTTCCCTCTGTTAGAAGCCATTGACAAGCTTGTGGAAGCTTAGTTTGAAGGTTGGAAGCTTGAAGAACCCCATTTGGAGCTCGACACCACCACCACCTTCTTGTTCTTGTCAAGACTAACGAGCCAGGAGGTCTGGAAGCTGTTCTCTCCATCATCACAGGGATAACAACGCTTTAGAAGGTAGTTCCACATCTCTCGTGGCTTAAAACCACCATATTTTGCACATGCACGCTCACAAGCACACATGCAAGTCCATAGCATGCACACACAGGAGATTATGTTCTGGGTTTGTTAATATTAATGTGTTTCTTGATGATCTATGATGATTGTGTAAGTATTTATGACGATCTATGAAGTTGTGTATGTTAAAATATCATGATTTGGTCATTAGCAAGTGCAAAACCCACATGCATGGATGATCCATGGCATATGGGATGATTTTGAATGTTAAGATGAGGTTCTTAATGTCATTAGAGGGATATTGCATGATTAGTTATGCTTAAAGTGGTTAAAAACATGATTTTTGACAAACTTTCTATTAATGATAACTTTTTAGTTACAAAGTGCTGTTATGGATGAAATGGTGAACATGCATGTATGTGGAATTGCTACTAGGATGTTATTAGGATGATGTTGATACTATGAATGTGATTTTGATATGGATTATGGTCATTTTAGCAAAGTTACTATTTATAGTAACTTTTACAAGCTAAATATGGATGAATGGTGATTTTGGCTAAATATGTATATGCTTAAATGATGTTAAATGGCTTATTTTTATGATTTGTGTCATAAAAATGGATTAGAATGGTTTAGAATAATCATTCTTATGCAAGTTGGCGAAGTTACTATTTATAGTAACTTTATTTTTAGAAAAATCAACTTATGAATGTTTTGTATGTTTTGAACTTGCTAAGTGGTTTATTATGTTTTAGTATGATGAAAAAATGCAAAGTTAGATGGTTTCCGATATCGCGTATGCTAGAAATGGAAACTTTCCATTTTAGGAAACTTTTATGTGCAAACATGTTATAAGTGACTTATTTGAATCGTATGATGAAAATGCTATGTGTTAACATGATCACGTAGGACTAATGAGCATGATAGAACTCTAAAATCAATATGTTTTGTGAAACTTTCCATGAATGGAAACTTACTATAAATAGTAAGTTGTCCATAGACGCAACTTGCGTGTTTTGCACACGACGAACACTTACACGATTGCTACACGATACACAACCAACACACGGTTCACCAATGGGTCGTTGACTTGACACGGTCAACTTCGGTCAAACACGGTCAAATGCGGTCAAACACGGTCAATGTGGACCAACATGAGCAAACACGGTCATTGTGGACCGACACGGACAAACATGAACAACCGAGGGTTGTTGAGTACAAGCACGAGCACTAACAGGAACACTAGCACGATCACTTACACAAACTCACGAACGGGATACGATATAGGTTGTAGGTGACCGACGTGCTTTCTACTCGAGGAGCTTACGCTTATTTTCATTCACTTCATTAAGGTGAGTTTACGGCCCCTCTTTACTCTTTTCAAACGTTTTAAATAGGGGGAGAATACTAGTTAAATCGAGTCAAACATCTATTACTGTACAAACATATTTATGTGTATGCTGGTTTATTAGACAAACATTAAGTGTTGAACTCGTAACAAGCCCTCACAAAGTCTTACCGTTAATGTACGAACAACGTGGTAGATTTGAATGGATCCGTTTGGGTGTGACTAACCCCACGGGGCACAATATTGACTGAGTGTCATAACCCATGAAATTTTGACCTAACTTGCTGTGTGCACGAGACACACTGGAGGCAAGGACAAACAAGTCTAGTTCGGTAGTGACGCACTGAGACTTGGAGCCTAGGGCTCAGTACTAACATTATGATAAACAACATGACACTTGTTTTCTATTACTATATGTATATCAAAACCTGTGAACTCACCATCCATTGCGTTGACAGTTTTTAAACTTTTATTCTCAGGTAACTGACAGGGTTATGGATACAAAGGAATGCACACCTAAGGGACGAGCATTAGGATCATCATGCAATTCTGTTTATCTTTTGAAAACAATTTCATTTGGTTTATGTATTAAACAATGTTTTGTCTGACAATTTAGTTTCCGCTGTTTAAACAAGTATTTTCCGCTGCATGTATCAAACATATTTATTTCCGCTGCTAAGATTACTTATTCCACTGCAAACTATTTTACTAAGTGTATGCTAAACATTGTAAATGTAAACGCATATAGAGGTGTTCTATATGACCTTGAGTTGTGATTCTGGCCACGTCACACCCGCGTGGACTGAACCCACGAGTGGGAATTTGGGGGTGTGACATTGGTCAACCTTATTATGAGCCTTAAGCTCCTTTATATATATACCTAAGAGGAAACCATAATTAGGATAAATAAGGATAATTATGTCCATCAAATAATTATCTATCGATAAGGGTATTTTAATAATTGATCTATTAATTAAATAATCATGAGAACCATATAATAATTATCTATTTATTTATTATAACAATGGAGAAAACCCAGACCCAAGAAATTGATAATGAAATAAAAAAAAACAAAATTACTTTAGTGAGTCTAATTGCACCAACCCTACTTACTAAATGCACCAACCTATTATATTTTTTTTTTGAATGGCAACTTTTATGAAACCACCAAAAAACACCAAAAAGAGCCAGCAAGATGCTAAGCTCCCGCAACTCCAAATACAATAAAAAGTACAAAAAACAAAATTAGAAAGAAAAAGAACATCACTCCTCCCAATTCAGCGTCCGCCAATTTGCTCTATGTTTAACCCTAATATAGCTTAGGAATTTAACCTTCGCTAATAACCATTTATATGAACACCTCATCCTATTGAAAAATACATCATTTATTTCTTTCCGAATA
The DNA here is from genome assembly GCA_009363875.1 of Mikania micrantha. NCBI lineage: Eukaryota > Viridiplantae > Streptophyta > Magnoliopsida > Asterales > Asteraceae > Mikania > Mikania micrantha. The sequence continues at coordinate 80,666,805 of CM018691.1, read as the reverse complement.
CACCATATGGTTGTTGAAACAAATGTATGTATTATTTTCCTATTCCGACCACTATCATTACTATACATAGATAACTCTAACAAATCATTCATTGAGAAAGCAAACATGGGTTGTAACTTACACCATGCAGCTATGCCCATCCATACCATCGAAGCTATGTAACAAGAGGAAAACAAATGAATCAGTGATTTGTTATAGTTCCCACAAAGTGGACAAAGTTCCCCTTTAATACGCACACCTCATCTGTCCAAAGCTTTCAAAGTTGGCAACGGCTCTAACAATGTTCTCCAAGCCAGTAAATTAACTCTTATAGGCACCCATTTACTCCAGGATAACACAGGTCTAGTCCCATACTCTCTATCCTTAGCACATATTGAGCGAAAGGAGCTGACTGAGAATAAACCATTATTATTGCCATCCTATAACCATCTATAAATTACCTTTCTTAAAGTTAGCTTGCAAAATCGTTTGGTTACAAAGGATAAGATCTTGTTGTTCTTCCGTATTAAGCTTCCTCCTTGTACAATTCCATTTTAGTTGTATGCTTCCCAGGCCCGCATCCACCCCACAACAACCTATTTTATAAATTAATTATTTTGACTTAATCATCCAATAATCTTTGTTTATTAATTGTTACATATTATTCAATATTACCTATTATTAAAACCAGCTTAATCATTTATTATTTATCACAAATCTAATTTATTAGTTAATTATTTATGCATATTATTAGATATACATAAATAAATGACAACCATTTATTTAAATTAAACAGATAACCATTGATATATATATATATAAAATGAATAATTTAGCAAGTTTCTAATAATTAAAATTTAACAATTAATGAAAAAACTAAGTTAAAATTTCCTAACATTTAATAATTAATAAAAAACTAATTGAGTGGGAAAACCTATTTAAAAAATCACATCATGTTTTATAAAGATTAGATAACATAACTTGTTGAATACGAAATTATAAATTGATTTTTTTATTAATTATTAAACTAAATTGTCACAAACTTGCTAAATTATTAGTAATATTTTTAAATATAAAATGGTTATTATTTATTTAGTTTAACTAAATAGTTGATATTTACTTATTTATGGTTAATAATATAGAAAATTATGATTAATTAATAAGTTAGATATCTTCTAATCATAATAAAAGAGTAAATCCAATGCCACATGTCCTTTTACAAGCATCTAACCTCACTAAATGCCACATGTCACTTCAAAACTATTGTCATATAGGACTAATATACAAATGTTATCAACACAATAAAAGTTGAAATTTTTCATTATCATAAAATACAAATTTATTAGCATTAATTGTATCATAAGTTACTATTATTTTAAATTTAAAAATTAAACAATAATAGATTATTGATTAATTATAGGAAATAAGTATAACAACTAAATTATTCAAATTTTTATTAATTTATTATTTAACAAATTCATTCAATTTTTCATTAGTTAAAATATATAAAAAACTTGATATAAAATCCATCTGTTAAATGTTTTTAATAAAATTTAAAAAACTTTAACGCATTTTTTTAGTAATATGACCTCATATTTGCGTTTAATAATATTTCATATAATATTAAATATAAACATCATATTATTTTTACATATAACACATTTTAGAAATTTAAAAAACTAACATGCACGATAAATTAAAAAAACTTTTAAAATTCTAAAATTCAAATATGAAAAAATACAATAAGCAACCTATTTTTATTCAATAATTTTCGTTAACATAAAACATATTTTATTAGCCATAATTATCTCATAATTTACTATTATATTCAATTTAAAAATTAAACAATAACATATTATTGATTTATTAAAATAATAAATAGAACAAATAAATGATTGAAAGTTGTATTACTGTATTAATAAACAATTTTCCTTCACATTTATGTTACTTAAAATAGAAAACAAACTTTGTTAATAAATCCATCTGTATTGTTTTATGTTTTTATAATAATTAAAAAATTGTTGTCATATAATTTTTGATAAAATTTCCTCATATTTGCAACTATTATATTTGAATTTAAATGTTACATAATTGGAACTAATATTTGACACTTAATAAAATTACATATGATATCAAATGTACATATAATATTATATTTACATATAATTATTTTTTAACATCTTGAATATTAAAAGCCACGTATAACACATTTTAGCAATTTAAAAAGCTAACATACATAATAGGATTTTTTACATTTCAAAATTATCAAAATTTTTATATAACCATTTCATAAAGTTAAAAAAAACCTATTTAGATAGTGTCAATTACTTTGTAATAAATTAATATTTTAAATTCACGTATTAAACTTTAACTAATTATTCATTTATTAAAGTAAATGATTTGAACAACTAAAATGGATCGAAATTTGTATTAAAATATGATTAGACCAATCTCTTTCCAATATTCATTACTTAAAATATAAGATAAACTATTTAATAAATGAATAAATTATATATTTTAATTTCAAATCTTCAACATTCCATTTTACTTAAATTTATCCACTAATTTCTTGATACTTTAAAATACATATAAAAAATAATATTATATATATTCAAATAAGAGAATAATTAAAAAAATAGTGGTCTATTTCTTAAATTTATTTACGTTGATTATCATTTTTCTTTTACTATGTCATGAAAGACTATGAAGATATGATAGCATAGCAATAAAGGGGAAAAAATAGGTAAATTATTGGCTTCATGTTGTTTTATGCCAATTATAATGATATCATTTTTTTTTTTTGTGAATTTCATCTTTAACTTTGTGTCAATACGTGTGTTACATGGGTTATTAAGCTAGTTGAACAATAAATGAGTAAATTACTTTTGATGATTGGTAATCATTAATGACATTTACCAATTAAGGTGAGTGAATTTGTAAATAGTTGCAATTAGAAACCCTTACTTTATTATAAAGTATATTACGGGTTTGGCTCTTATATTTTTGGTATATTAACAAATTACAACCCAAAATTAAATGTTTTAACAATAAAGTCTCTGTGCTTCAAACAATTAATCGTTTTGACCTCGAAACTTAACTATTCTAATAGTTTGACCCCAAAACCTAAATATGGTTGAGTGTCAAAACCGTTAGTTGTTTAAACTAGAGTAGCTGAATTGATAGAAAATTTTATTTTGGGTTGAAATAATTAAAACATTAAAAACATAGCGGTCAAAATCGTAACTTACTCTTTAACAAATTTATAGTTGAATATTAATAAATGATACGGTGTAGGTAACATATACGTCTTAATATATTTAATTCTTAGTTTAATTTTCTTATCCCTCTTTTATTAATTTATTATTTATTACATTTTAAAAAATTGTTTCTATGTGATGTTAAATAATAATGTAAAAAGAAAATATATTTTAAATATTTAACATATATTTAATAATAGAAGAACAAGCTTGGAATTTATAATTTGACTGACACACCCTAACTAATGGTGGAATACGTTAGGGCGCGAGTTAGATTGTTCATTACTCATGGTGCTATGTTATAAGTTTCATTAGTTAAGTAGTTGTATTTAAATAATTCAATAAACCAAACATAAATGCATTCCAATCAAAATAACCATTCATTACATAGGTCAAAACCAAAATATATAAAGAAATAGGCTAACATTTTCTTAAAATTAAAATCTAGGTCTACTAACATAAACATATCTTAAGTCTTCCCTATGAAAGCATCCATCTAACCTGTTACATATACAAAATAAATATTTTTGTCAACTATTTTCATAGTTGGTGAGTAACCCATACATTTTATAGTATACGTAAGAAAATGATGCGATTCAATTAGATTACAAAGTTTAAACTCTAGCATGCATGTCCTACTTGTTTGCAATTAAGTGTATAGAATATCTTGTCTCCAAACTCGCATCAATACTTAGGTAAAAAGCTTAGTATATCTACAAGTCTGCTATAGTTTATATCCCCTCCAAACTCGTTCCAATACAAAGCAGAAGGCTAAGTATTTTCACAGGTCTACCCATAGTTGTACTTTTCGCCCTTTTAACACATTTGACCTAAGCCAAAGCGAAGGTGGTATCTAACACACCTTAGACTACTCTGTATATAATATCATAGAATATCATAGTATCACAAAGCAAATAGAATCACATAGAATAAGCTTAAACCAAATAGACTAAAAGCATTGCATCTATAGAATTTGACTCTTGAAAAACATAGTTTTTGAATACTAGCATATGTAACATCTCAAAAGTGCAAAAATGTAAAGAGGGAGTATATAATTACTCACATGATGTCCTAGCTTTGTCACTTAAATCGTTGCCTAGGATTTAGGAAGTTGTGCTTGCAAACCTTAACCTAAAGGCAATAGAATTTCTTAGTCTATGTACTTAGAGTTCACGTTTTGTCATCATAGTTTTTATGACATACTATGGAAGTCCTAATTGACATGTCTAAGTTTGAATGGTTTTCATTTAGGATTATTTATTTATTTATTTATCAAATAAATAAATATTCTAATTGATTTTGAATAGTTATTTATTTCCTTGATTTTGAATAATCAAATAAATAAATATCCTAATTTTGAATAATAATTTGAATATCTCATGATGTTTGAAGTAGCCTACTTCCATCCTTTTGTTTTTGTTTTATTGTTTAATGTTTAAAGATTTTGATTTAAAATTAAATGATTCAATCTTTGTTTTAAAAGTTGTATATTTGTTTCAAGGTCATAAATGATAAATTTTAATTTTATAAACATTTAACTTTTTATTTAGATGTTTAATTTAAAATAATTTCTTGCCTTTGCTTATAAAAGTTTTGTTTTTAGAATGTTGTTTTATTTTGTTTAATAGTTTAAAATAGTTTCTTAGTTTAAACAAATAATTTTTATCTTTTAAAAAAACAATCAATCGAATAATAAATTTGATAGAAAAACGATTTATAGGAAATTTAATAAATCATTTTGACTAGTTATTAAAAATCTACATATATATGTATTTTATAAATCATTTTATAATTACAAATAATAAAAGAAACGATTATAAATGATAAAAATATGCACATTCATGCATTTCATGAAATTAGTTTAGTATTAAAATAATAAAAGAGTACTTATAAATGAACTAGAGTTTTCAATTAGATTATAATAATTAATTATTAAGTAAAAACAACTAGTTAATATAGAAAACAATGAAAAAAAATTTCTGGAATAATTTATTTTTTTTTAAATATTAATTATTGTTTTTAGGATTTCTTGGATATTTTATATAAAAAAATAGGTGGAAATGGAGCAAAAACCGGTCCAACCCCACGACAGTGGGTCTCGAACCCAAATACTTCCTCCCCAGCCCCAGCGACTTAACCGCTGGGCTGGGGGAGGGCACACTGACAGATCTTGAGATTTTTTAAACTTAAACAGATCCTAAAATTCGTCCTAGTTTGAGTATGAAACCTAACCGGGTTTCGTTCCAATTCGTTCAAATAATCGAAAGTAAGCCCTCGATATGATGGGGCTTTTGTTCTACACCTAAAACTGAGTAGGATGGAGCTAAAACTTACTTGGATTGATTAGGAATGGATGGTGTTCGAGTCTCGTGTAGGTCCGGTTGTTCTTGGCTTCGAATCCGGCTTCAGATCGCTTGTTATATTGTTTAGATGATGCAGAAAGGTTTGAAAGGGTTGAGCGAACGGAATGGGATGATCTAACTCGGTTTTTATACACGTTAAATTTGAATTCTATTTTTGAGTTTTGTTCGGCATTATGAGGATCGAATCCTCTTGATTTGATTTGATTTTCATGTAATTTCTAGTGTGATACGAATCGTGTACTCGTTTCCCACTCAAATCCATTCCTAATTTGTTCTAAAACTGCATAGATAAGCTGGAATAATGAACGGGTCGCAAAAAATGGCATCTGGGTCGAGTTGGTGCGATCTGGGCGAAGGAGAAGGATGGAAAGTATTTTGTGATTTTTACAAATCAGCTCCTGATCTTTTTGATGTGTTCAAATCTTCCTTTTACTTCTTTACACTAACAAAGAATTTTATAAAACTCTAATTTCAGCCCCTTTGTCTTCTATTAAAGTTTATAAAAATCATTTTAACACTTTTATAAAATTTTATGAGTACTTAATTACTATTGTTGTTGTTGTTATTATTATTATTACTTATTTTGTTTTATGTGTTTATTATTATTATTATTTATATCTTATATGAATTATATAAAAATAATGTATGTAGAAACACATAGATTTATATAAAAAGAATTTCTTTTGAGATGACTTTGTTTAAATAAATCTAATTGGATTTTAAACTTTTTGTTTCTATTTATATTGGTGTGTGTGTGTGTGTATGTTTATATAATAATTTTAATAAACTTGTTTATTGAATGCGAATACCAATGTTTCAATGAACACCCATAACTTTATTTTGTTATAATTCAAACACGATTACAATTTAAAAATCGACATAGAAAACTCTAGGGATTACATTGACTATTATCAATTTTTATAACGTTTAAAAATTTTTTAAATACCATTGCTAATAATATTTTGTAACACCCAAACTCTTTACACATCTACAGTGGCAAAAGATGGTCCCAGTTATGTTTTAACACAAAAATACACCAAAATTTGCTCGGAAGCGTAGATTTTTAAACATCTCAGTTAAACATACTTAATTACATGCGAACACACTTTAACGTAACCAACATAAAGTATGTTTAAGTTTAAATTCACCAAAAACAACATAAAGCTTGATATCCGCATCAACTTGTGCCCGATCATGACATCCGAAACATACTTACTTTTCACATGTGAACATCACAAATAAGCTCAAAATTAGTTCATATGAACTAAATAAATCACCCTTATAATCTAATTGATAATTTCTACTTGTTTGATCACAATTTGTAAACACATACAATCACCAGCTCGTCTAGCTAAGTTTTTCATACCAAAATCCCATACTCAACTCATTGGCTCATCCAATTATCCACCCTCAAGTGGTTTAACACTTAAACTACCAATTCGCCCTAGTATCCACCCTCTAGTGGCTTAATTGATCAATTTCACCGTCATGTGGTATAACTACTCAACCACCGGCTCATCCGGCTATTTTGATGCAATATATATTGCATAATACCACTGAATTATCATAAACAACATTGGAAATTAACACACATATCACACTCCCACCTCTCATCACAAGATGATGATGTCACTGCTCACTCTTTGAATGTTACGGAAGCAGAGTGGTAATGTCTGAGAGATGGGGTGCCTCTTTACTTGAACCGGTATCACAACACACAAGATTATTTAAACAAAATTTACAAGGTAATGTTACTGTCACAACCCATAAGTTACGGTTCACAACTTAGAACATATTAAATATTCTGAGTCACTTAATTACAAGTGCCTGATTGTGCAGTTTCTCGCATGTCGTCATTGTCTACCTGCAAAAATTTGTAAGTTTGGAAAGTCATCAATAACCTAGTGAGTTCATACATAAGACTCGATGCAATATGATATGCTAAGTATAGTCAATGCTACACATTGAAACAATTGGAATAATCATGTGACTTATATCTAGTTCCTTTCCGAGCGAAAGATATGATGCTACCAACGGTAATCATATATACCTCATTGTAACGTATACACATTGAAGTTGATAATGGAAAAGGTAACAAAATTCACACCAGGGGAGATGCAATCCTCCCAGTAAATGGGGTTGTCAGCCCGATAGAACTACCATTGTTCACTCGTTCAGCCTCACATGGGTTCACTAGATATAGTTCTAAGAATGAGGACTTTTTGATATGTCACTTAGATACCCTAAGTTATACCTTGATATCCCAAGCCGAAACACAGTTATATAAGCATATCATAAGTTTAAGAAAGATTTTATAATGATACCCCGATGTTTAGAAAACATTAAAAAGAAAAGGGGTTGTACGAAACTCACTTGTAGTGTTGTAATCAATGGTTAGTGTGAAGACTTGTGTTTGTAGTTCAATTCTGCATTAGTTAAGGTTTTATAAGTTATTAGTTTTTTGATTTGCTTATTAGATCTTCCTTAACGTTCAACGTCAAGGACATTGCAACTCAAGTCATCAAACTGATATTAGATCCTTAATAAATTTTCTTAATTGAATATCACACAATGTATGATAAAATGGGAACCTATAATGATTTATGTTCCTATTAAGAAGTCGATGACTCATTGGTTTAATCAGAATGTCCTTAGATTAACGAAATAGGTATTGTTGTTGATTATATCACAGGAACAGTTTTTGTTTAATTTCTGGTCTAGGAATAGTCAATCCTTGTCATTAATCACTTTAGATATCATGAAACCTAGGAATATCATGTTGGAATAGGTTCAATAACCATATTCAATATACTAATCTAACTGTTAACATGTACATCAGATCGTTATTACAATGATTATCCTAACTCATGTCATTAGCTAGAAACACTTGAAAAAACGTTAAGGACCGGCAAAATCTGTATTGGACGGAAGGTTAGGGCTAGAACACATGATGAATATGAATCAAATCGTGCGGTATATTGATTAATCGAATGATTACAAGATCGAATCCACATCATAAAAGAACATAGTGTTGCCGGGGAGAGATCGAGCATGATCTTTCCCCCTCTCGTGCTCAAAACCCTAGAACACCAAAAACCCTTAACTATCAAATCTGGAAACTGGTATTTAGAGGGGCTGAACTCCATTCATACGAATGGAGCCATTCGTGTGCTCATTCATACGAATGTACCCTTTTACATTAAATTCATTCTCATATGCTCCTGGGAACGACTCAATTCCCAGTGTAACAACACACAAATACATACAAGTGATTACAAATGAACAAATACAAATCTAATCTATTCGACCAGCAGCAGAAACCCAAAATATGCACCAACAACACTTAGATTTGATCTAGCATTTCAAGGACTGATCAAGTTAAACATAACCATTGTTATGATCAAATAGGTTAAAACCATTATGATCTATAGTAAGGTATCATGATAACCAGACATCATAACGGATCCAAACAATGATTTCACTGTTAACATATCGATTTATATATTTCAGTCTATTCCTAGCCAGGATGTAGGCAATAATCAACAACAATAACCATTGCATTACGTTTAAAAACTATATTTTTTCCATAGATTATCAAACTAGTAGAAGAAATCGAATCATTATCCCATCGGACGGATTTTCGGTTGCAAAACAATGATCAGATGTTGTAGGGACAATCCCTAGCGCAATCTTGGTGTTCCTTTGGCTTTAGAATAGAGATTTATAGCTACAAAGTATTGCAGATCGTTTTTGGAGAGTTTAAGTTCGAAGGAAGAAAAATAGATAACTTTTCATGAAGAAATCTGATGATTCTAGCACTTTTAACAGTTGACCCATCTTCACGTACCGCCAAGAAGCCTGAAAGAGGCTTGCGTACCGCGAAGAATCTGAATAATTTTAGATATATTTTTCTCATCATGTACCGCAAAAAGGACCCAAAATGGTCTTGGCATACATCGAAGAATTTCGGAGTAAGATATTTTCCAATTTTTCATGTTTTTACGATTCCGGAGAATCGCTAACTCCGGTTTTAGCACCATTTTCACCCACGTTTATGATTTCTCGTGCATTTCATAATCAATGAAAGTACGATCGTGTTATTAACATGGATTTAAAAACAAGAATGAATTAAACTTATGATACTTACTGAGAATAAAAACTTAACAAAACATAATTGTCACAGTCTCCTCCTGTTAAAGAAATTTCGTCCCGAAATTTGCTGAAGACTTATCTGTATACAATCATTTAAGAAAACAAGTGAGAATATTTTTCTTTCATTGAACCGGAGTTTGTCATCAATATGAATTTATTCAAGAGGTACCATCAACGATTCATCCGTTAAGCACTTTTTCGGATTCGACACATGAAATACATCATGAATGTTACTAAACTCAAAAGGTAATTCAAGTTTATAGGCTTTCATTCTAGAATTTTGAATGGTCCTACAAATCTTGGTGAAAGTTTATTTCGCTTTCCAAATATGAATATTCCTTTCCAAGGTGAGACTTTTAACATGACTCGATCACCTATTTGAAATTCTAGGGGTCTCCGATGATTATCAGCATAACCCTTTGATGATTGCGTGCTGCTTTGATTCGTTCTTGAATTAGTGCAATCTTCTCTGTAGTTTCTTGTATAAATTATGGGCCGGTGATTCGACTTTCACTTACTTTCGACCAACATATGGTTGATCGACATTTGCGTCTGTAAAGTGCTTCAAATGGAGCGCATTGAATACTAGTATGGTAGTTGTTATTGTATGAGAATTGAAAAGGTGGAAGATTAATATCCCAGCTACCTCCGAGATCAATCACACAGCTTCTAAGCATATCCTAAAGAGTTTGATTTGTACGCTCTGTTTGTCCATCTGTTTGCGGATGATAAGCTTTTCTCACATTGATTTGCGTGCTCATAGCATTTTCCAGAGTTTGCCAAAATGTGATATAAACCGACTGTCTCTATCAGAGACTATTCAGATTGATACTCCATGTCGGGATACAATCTCATTGACATAGAGTTTGGCTAATTGATCCATGGAAAAATCTTTTCGGATTGGTAGAAAGTGCATAGATTTCGTAAGGCGATCAACTATAACCCATATAGAGTCATGATTGCGTGACATTCTGGGTAGTTTGGTAATGACATCCATTGAGATTTGATACCATTTCCACATGGGAATTTCTGGTTGTTGCAATAATCCAGAAGGTCTTTGATGTTCTACCTTAACTTTAAGACACGTTAAACATCTATCCACGTATTCTGCTATATGTTTTTTCATCCCAGGCCACCAATAAAAGTCCCTAATGTCCTTATACATTTTACCAGCACCTAGATGAATATAATACTTGGATTTGTGCGCTTCATCCAAGATAATTGATCTAACAATACCAGATAGAGGAAACCATATTTGGCTTTTGAAATGCAACACTCCATCGGTTTTGGTTTCTAATTGTTTGTCTAATCCTCTTAGCTCCTCAGTTGGGTATTTTATTGCTTGTAACCCTTGTTGCCGAGCCTCTCTAATTTAAGGAATTTGTCACACCTCCAAATTCCCACTTACGGTGTCAGACCGTTGGGTGTGACGTGGTCAGGATCACAACTCTAGTCATACAGAACGAATCTATATGAGTTTGAAAATACATTCATTATAACATCCAAAATCAATTTAGTTTGACAAACATGTAGCAGAATGTTGTAAATTTTCTAAAGCAGCAGAAATAGAAATAGTTTCATGCAGCGAAAAAGTAAAGTGTTAGACACTACGTTGTTTAATACACCAACATAATATAAATATTGTTTTCTAATGACACGATATGAATGCATGCTTAGTCTTGTGCTCGTTCCCCTATGTGCATTCCTGTTCCATGTGTGGCTAGTTACCTGAGAATACATGTTAAGAAAAAGTGTCAACACATTGGTTGGTGAGTTCACAGATTTTGATAAGCAGTAATCATAAACAAAACTAATGTTTGTCGTGTTTCATGTTGTTTATTAATGTTTGTCCGAGCCCTAGGCTCCAAGTGTCAGTTGTGTCTCTACTAAACTAGACTTGTTTGCTCTGCCTCCGCCATGTCTATCGTAAAAACAATGGCGCGATGGGTTGAGATTACACAATATTGGCGCCGTGTGGGTTCGTCACACCCAATAGTACTATCGAAACTCACATTATTGTATACACATTAACGGTAAAACTGTACGAGGACTTTGTTACGATGCATAACACTTAATGTTTGTTCCCAATAAACTAGCATAAATAAATATTCATACAAAATAGTTTAAATTAAACAACATGCATTCTCCCCTAGTTTGAAAGCTTGTAAAACACTTTAATAAAGGGACCGTAAATTCACCTGAGTGTGCGCATAGCTGAAACGAAATAGAACGGTGTGCTTGATACTGGTTACCTATATCACATAAAGTACGTAAGTTCATGTTCGGGTTTGTGTGCGTGTTCGTGTTCATGCTCAACAACTCAAAGTTGTTATGGTCGTTCGTGTTCGATCATGTTTGTCCGTGTTTGACAGGATTTGACCGTGTTTGACCGTGTCAATTCAATGACCCGTTGGTGAACCGTTAATTAGTTATAGTTTGTTTAGTGATCGTTATTATTCATGTATTGCATGTAACACATAAGCCACGTTACATGGACAACTTACTATTTATAGTAAGTTTCCATTTTTATTAAGTTTGCATCATGATTCATTTTAGTAGTCCTAGCATGCTCGTTTAGCTTAAATGATCATGTTAACACTTAGCGCATTCTTACACATTGTCAAATAAACACAAAGTCCATTTTTTAGTAATTAAAGTTACCTAAAATAGAAAGTTTCTATATTTAATAAGTTTAACAATGAAAGTCATACAACAACTTCACGTATCAACAAAATAAGCATGTTATGTCATTTGCTATCTCCAAGACTTGGCCATTGATCATATTTCACGGAATCCCCTAATAAAGTTTTTAAAATTATAAAGTTTTCAATAAACATTGCTCTAAATCAAAATCAACTATACACATATTCATATGATCATTATTATTCTCAATAACACTTTATCAATAATAAAATCAACATGCATGTATGAATCTTACTTTTAAAGTTGCTATTTTTAGAAACCTAAGATAAAATCATCCATTTCATTAAGTCTAACCAATCTATTTGTTAATAATATCATTATTAACCACATATCACCATTTTAACATATTCATTTTACCTAAGTCATCATCTAACACATTTTTGCATAAATAAAGTTACTATTTATAGTAACTATCCCAAATAATCACCACATTGACAAGTCTAATTAAGATTATTGTTAACATTATCAATAATAGTCACAAATCATCATTTAAAGTCACATGCATGGTCTTATTTCATCATCTAGCATATTTTATGCAACAAAAGCTACCAAATATAGTAACTATGCCCAAATCAACATTAAATGATCATCAATATCTATGATTTTCATTACAAATAATCCCAATATCATAAACTTTCACATAATCATATCCAAAATGTCCGAAAACTTTATAGGTTGTCATTGCAGGTAAATAAAAGTTACTATTATTAGTACTACTCACAAATAACACAAGAATCACATCAAAAGTCAAAACTCACAATAAATCATCACAATGACTCAAATCAGTAATCAAATTAACAATCTCAGATTTATAAAGTCAAAAATTCGTGCATGCATCATCTATTGTGTTGCATGTGTGTGGTTTAAGTGGCATGTGTGATTTAGTAAGTGTTTGGTGCACAATAACTTGTAAAACTACCTCCAAGAGTTCCAAATCACTGATATGGAGACAAATCAGTTGGGAAGTAACTTGAGAGCTTCTGTGGTTTGTTTATCGCTGTAATGTAGGTGGTGGTGAGGTGATGTGGCCCTTCCAAGCTATTCCTAGCTCTAAGTCTTCAACAAGAACCAACAATCTTCCATAGATGGCTTCAGATGACTTTGGTTAGTGATGACAGAGTGTTTTTGGTCGTGGATGCGTATTTCAGTCGAGATAAATGGTGAGAAAGGATAAGAACAAGTCTGGTTGTTTTTATTAAGTTCTTGCAAACCAGGGATGGTCGCGTATCGCAAAGCTTGCCCCCATGGGTCTTAGCGTACCTCGATGAATATTTTAATCGGGTTTCTTCCCGAAACACGCCGCGTACCGCCGAGTGGAAGTTGATCAGTCGTGGCGTACCACGAAGAAATTCGGGGAATTCAAATCTTCTCGCCTCACCTTCGCTTAACGCCAAGGATTATTCCAAGGCTATTGGCGTACTACGAAGCTTGCTGGATTAGCCCAATGGCCCTGTTTAATTGTTTGAATCATTTTTTGTTCATCTTTCATTATAACTTATCGTTTCTCGACTTTTGTAACCATTTTATTTGTTGGTTGATCATATATTAATCAATTATCGTTCAATTGGTTATATTGTTCGACGTTCACCAACGTTCGTGAATTTTACGACAAGTGTGTGCGTTTCTCGATAATTCACCGAATTATCGTGCCTGTGACTGTGTTTGTACTATCGTGCCGCATGTCACACTAAATTAAACCAATTCTAGTGCCACATATATAAATATCAATTAAATAACCATTTAGTTAAATATTTTGCTAACCTGGAATTTGCGAGGTGTCACATCATCCCGAAATTCATCTCGCGTTGTCAGTGTTTATCGGGTTAGCTAACAGGTGTGGGTATTTCTTCTTCATTTGGACGTCACGCTGCCACGTGAATTCTGGTCCACATCTCGAATTCCATCGAACTTTCATAATCGGTATATAGCTAAGCTTGAGTTTCTTAATCTCACGGTCCATGATCTCGACCGGTTCCTCAACAAAGTTTAGTTGCTCGTCGATTTGAATTTCCTCAAGAGGAATCGCATGCGTTTCATCAGACAAATACTTTTTGAGGTTCGATGCGTGAAACACATTGTGTACACTACTTAGCTCGTTTGGTAGATTTAGTTCGTAGGCTACAGGGCCTATCCACTGGACAATCTCAAAGGGTCCGATGTAATGAGGAATCAACTTCCCTCATTTCCCGAATCGGATCACTCCTTTCTAGGGCGAGACCTTGAGAAGCACTTTGTCTCCCACTTGGAATTCCAAAAGCCTACACCTCTTATCGGCATAGCTTTTGTGTCTATCCCACGCTGCTGCCATTCGATTTCGTATTTGCACGATCTTCTCAGTCGTTTCATGCATTAGTTCGGGACCTGTGACAACTAGTACCCGACCGCCCGGCAAGTCCGTACGGTATGTGTACTTGCATACAGTAACTATGTGTACATATGTATTTGTAAACAGTTTTTGTATTAACAGGATTCTAAATACAAGAACGGTTGTACGTATTTTCGTGTAAACTTAAATACATTAAGTACAACGCACATTTGAAACATTAGTTGTGTTTATTAAGTGAAAACTTAATGACAATTAACACAACAAATCATGAGAAACAACGGTGATTCAAACGATATTCAGAAACAAATCGGTTGCGATCTGATGTCCATAGATGACAGGAATCAGATGGCCGACATTTCAATGTGAAAACAAGGTGAAAACAGGATGTTTAGTTGAGTCCGACAGCGAGGAAACACAATTTAAACATAAACTGCAGTGTCGTTTCAGAATAACGAACTGACAGTGTGTTTGCGTGGGTGACGATTCACACAAACATATCTGTGAGTTTAACGTTCTGAAATGATGACTGGAAAGTAGAAAACAAAAGTCGGAAAGCAAAACCATCGTCGTGTTCGTTCGAATGACGATTCGAACGAATACGCGCGATAGTGACGCGATTCGACGAAACGAAAACGAATTACGACGCGAAACGAATTTAAATTTAATAAAATAAAATAATAAACATTTTTACAATTTTGAAACTCATCAAATTAATTAAAATAACCTTTCTATTTATTTATTATTAATTACGCGTAATTTTCCGGATACGCGACGAAAACGCGAACCGAGCAACCGAAACGGACCCGGACACCACACGTGCTATAAATAGGCTAAATAAGGGTGTTCTTTCATTTTTACTCAAAATTCTCTCTCTCTCTTCCAAAATTCCGGCCAAGACAAGAACCTCCACCAAGCCACCTTCAATCCATCATATCTAGCTCATTTTTTAACCGATTTGGGTGATTTTCGCGTCCACGCGTAGCTCTTGAAGCCCTCTACATTAAAGTACAGCAGATCTAAGAGATTAACCAACGAGATTCAAGGTAATGGTCGTGGAAACCCACTGAAAATAGGGTTTTCTTCACTTTGTTGTTGACTGTACACACACCCAAACCGGTTCAGTGATTTTCATATACACACACTCTACCCACTCGTGAGATCATTTTAGCATAACACAATCCTTGGAGATGGTTCACAAATTAAAGTTGGTCGACGAGGATGAAGAAGGATCACAGGTTCGCGCGAGTACAAGGAACCGAGCCTTCGACATCTGAAACGAACCCACAGCTCAATGGCCGAACCAGTGAACAGTCTCTTTAGAGCCGAACCTTCGAGCTCATCACGAACCTATGACCAGTCAAACAGCCCCCGAAACCTGGCATGTCGCCGAACCCAACCATGTTGACGAACCCTTGAATCACGAACCTTCTTAAGCTGCAGACGAACCATGGGGCAGGTTCTGCTCACGAACCCAAGGGAGCAACGAACCTTCATGAGACTGGACACCACCGAACCCTATTGTCACGCAAGACTGCAGCGAACCTCTTTGACCAACCTTCAACCGAACCCTTATCAGTGCATCAAAACTCCACAGCAGCTGGTGACTAGAACAGTGTGCTTTTCCTTTCCTTTGGCCGACCATGTGATCGATGATTTAGCCCAACATAGACCAGCTGGCCCAGCAACCATTCAGTCGACCCATCCCCACCTTTTGAATGGTTTTGTTCGGCCAACAGCGTTATACCAGACCTTTAGCCGAACCCTCATGTGAAGCCATGGCCGATTCTTAGCTGGGTTAAGACTAACACGTTCGCTGCCTAGAACCTAATAAACATTCTGGTTGATATTGCCAACAGTTGGCCCAATATGAAATCTGAGCCCATATATTCCTTAGCCCAACCAACGTTCATATTCTGGCCCAGCATCTTATTCTAACGTATCTGTGTTGTGTGGCCCATCTATTTTACATGGCCCAGCTGCCTTGCTGCAGCCCACATGCTGATCGGCCCAAAACAGCCCATTTGGCCCACGTTGGGCTCACAACATATGTGACTCAAGAGAAACTTCTTCGGCCCAGTTTAATTAGTACAGCCCAACAGTCCTTTGTCGAACCACTATGGTTGTCCGGCCCAAACTAATTAGCCCAAGTCTTTTACTTAGCTCACTATAGCTTAAACCGGCCCAATAACAGTTGTCAAGGCCCAATGGGATTCGGCCCAATTAATTTCGACTCATATTGTAACGAGACAATTTAATACATTAAAACTATAATGTTGGGGAAATTTACAAATCAAATATGGTCACGATAGCAAGACAAACATTAAATTGTAAATCTAAGTCACATGTATGGTTTGGACTTAGTTGCAAGACTTGAATTAAGGGATTTAAATGATGACTTACAATTTCGACCATAACACGAAATTAAGTTAATGAAATCAGATGTTAGAGAATTAAAGAACAATAAACAAGGGCCGAATCACTACCGAGACTCACGAGTGTTAGCCAAGTTAAGGCTAACACATATACGCGCACAATAAACAATTACACTCAACACTATAAGTTTCAAACAATATGAATTCAATACAGGAGCATGAAAACTACCGCAAGAACAATCAAGAGCGCGTGTCTTCTTTCTTTAAGCTAAGTCAACCCTACAACAACAAGGTGAGTTCATATGCCCCTTTTACTTTAAATCTTTACTGATTTTAACTCTCGGGGCTGAGAAACATGTTTGCTTTTATTTATTTAAAAGTTTGCTTAACATGTTATTTATACTTTGATTTGATAATATTATATTGTTTATTATCGTTATCATTGTATGCATGCTTGTATGATTATGAGATAACAGGGAAACTCATATGATTATGATAAGATGATTCTTAATCATCAACACAATAAAATAACTTAGTTATAAGATTTAACTTATAACACTTAGTTATTTCTACACAATCAAGTACTTAAACAATATACATTTAAATGTAAAACAAGAATATTCCCTCATGGATGTTTTGGGAATACATGGATTCAGTAAATGATGGTCATGATAACGTAACTTCATGGGATTCTTATCATTTACAGTAAATGACGGTCATGATAACGTAACTTCATGGGATTCTTGTCATTTACACATATTTAACATAATGTAATAAGACGAGTTCTTATTCGACTTTGTTAAACACACGAGAACATTCCCACACGGATACTTTGGGAACGCATGGATTCAGTAAATGACGATTCTTATCATTTACAGTAAATGACGATCATGATAACGTAACTTCATGGGATTCTTGTCATTTACACCCGATTATCATAACGTAATAAGACAAGTTCTTATTCGACTTTGTTAATCACATGAGACAATCCCACACGGAAACTTTGGGATCACACGGCGGGATAGGAGAGAATGGAATGCATTTTAATCTGATTACGTGAGGATTTAAAATGGATTCCATTCGGATTCTATACGTTGCATTTGGAGACAAATGATGAACAGTTAACTAATACTTTTAATTAAATTAAAAATGTATCATAAAAGTTAACCTCACAAGTAATAGAATAATATAAGGATCAGATTTAAATAATCTAAATTCCTTAATTTGATGAGGGTTTATCAATACTTCGGTTTGATGACTAAATCCCTCTTACTATATTATTATTCTACATATGATTACACAGTGGACAATTCGGATAGTTGGGAAATGGATATCTTTAGTTGTATCGCAAGTGGTGTGGAACTTGGTTGAGTATGTGGTGGGATAGCGTCTGGGCTTGACCCTTTCGTGATTCCCTATATATAAGCATACTTAGTTAGGTGATATACTACTTGTACATATAACTAAGGAGAGGCCATTGGGTGGAACAGGTGAAACAAGTATACAAGCAACAATTATATCATTGTGAATGTGTGAATGATCAGTCAATGGTTTACAATTTACTTACTTATGAACTCACCAACCTAGTGTTGACTTTGTTTAAATTACATGTTTTCTCAGGTGACGAACAGGTGTAGATACTTTATGCAAATGATAAGCTAGTGGACTAATAGAAGACCTAGCTTTCTTTTGATTGCATACATTCTGATTTGACAGAACACTGAATCACTTTTGTATATCTTGTACAGATCAAGATATAAACTCATTGATTCTTTTTGATTAGATTTACTTAGTTAAATTATGAAGTACAATGTAATTTAACTTTGTAATTCTATTTCATGTCATGTTTAGCATTTCTCATTTATATCTCATGTGCTATGTAAACAATCTGATCATTTGATTATCATTCAAAGATATCGCGCCCCGGGAACCTTCCGCCCGACGGGAAAACCCGATCCGTTCCTGCCGGCCCGGGGTGTGACAGATTGGTATCAGAGCCATGGTTATAGAGAAATATAGGTCATTTTGTTTCAAACGGTTTGGCCTAGACTATAACCTAGGGACCCTCATGTAGAGCTTTATGATATAGGATTTATTTGCATACGTTACATCATTTAATCATAAACACTAACCGATAAATTTTCGGTTAGGATCGACATGTCACAAGAACCACCACCACCACCTCATCCTCCTTCATCAGAGGTGGAACCCGCGACTGCTGCACTGGCGGCCCTGATCACTGAGCAGTTAGTTGCAATCATTCCTGATATCATCAACAGAATCAGGAACAGCGAAGAATACGCTAGGAGTTTTCCACCTGTCACTACCAAAGGAAAAGAACCTGCGGAATGTGACACCAGCAAGAAACACAAACATCACCCTGAAAAAAAGCAGAAGATGACTATGAACTACACTGAGGCCACACCTATCAGGCAGGTCATGCCGGACCCGACTTTAATGGACGGCAAGATTTACAAGGGAAAGGCTGCTCTTTGCCAACACTGTCACTATCACCACCATGTCAATGCCCAGTGTCGCCAATGTACCTTTTGTGGGAGGATGGGACACTGGGTTAGCCACTGCAAATATGCGATGGGATCGCCTCGCGCTGGTATGTTCTTTCAGTGTCACGAATGTGGGTTGCTTCATGCTAGGAACAAACCATGCAAACATTGTTTGAATTGCGGGAGGAAGGGGCATTGGAGTCGTGATTGTAATAATCCCCCGACTCATAACCAGAACCCTGGAAACACTACTTATCCCCTTCCTCGATACCGCAAGGATTGCTATGTGTGCGGAATGTCTGGACACGTTATACGAAACTGCCCAGTAAGGGTATCTTCAACAGTTCCAACGGCTCCAACCGCATCAACCACCACCGAGGAACTGCTCGCTCTACCAGCACCAGATGTACACGCGGAGTCGGATGACTCTGAAGGTATGTCATTTTAACCATGCATATTTGAATTAGATATAATGTTCAAAATTATATAGGTATGTATTATATGTAGTTAATAATATAATTAAACATAAGTATAGATTAATTAGGCGCCATCTAGATAATAGAATTTAGTATAGATAAACTACTACGCATTCCTATGGAGAACAATGAGGTCTTGGAGATTCGTGGAGACCAAACGAAACGCATTGTCAAGATAATATCTTGCATGAAGGCTCGCAAGTACTTACGAAAACAATGCGTTGCATTTCTAGCTCACGTGATTCAGAAAGACAAGAAGACGATCAAGATTCAAGATGTACCAATTGTGAGAGATTTTGCAGAAGTATTTCCGGATGACTCACCGGGACTGCCACCCGAGAGATCGGTGCAGTTCCGAATCGATTTGATTCCAGGAGCAACTCCTGTAGCTAAGTCTCCTTATAGACTTGCTCCATCAGAGATGCAGGAGCTGTCTAACCAGTTACAAGAGCTACTGGATAAGGGATTCATCCGACCGAGCTTTTCCCCGTGGGAAGCTCCGGTTCTTTTTGTCAAAAAGAAGGACGGAACTTTCAGAATGTGCATTGATTATCGAGAACTCAACAAACTCACCATCAAGAATCGGTACCCGTTACCGAGGATTGATGATTTGTTTGATCAGTTACAGGGAACACAGTACTTTTCAAAGATAAACCTGAGATCAGGTTATCATCAGCTCCGGATTCAAGAAGAAGACATACCAAAGACGGCCTTTCGTACCCGATATGGTCATTACGAATTCATGGTGATGCCATTTGGATTGACGAACGCACCGGCTGTGTTCATGGATTTGATGAACCGGGTGTGCAAGCCGTATCTGGATCAATTTGTTATCGTCTTTATTGATGATATACTGATTTATTCAAAGAACGAGGAGGAACACGAACAACACCTCAAAACAGTTTTGGAGCTTCTGAAAGAAGAACAACTCTATGCCAAATTCTCTAAGTGTGAATTTTGGTTAAGAGAAGTTCAGTTCTTGGGTCACGTGATTAACAGTGATGGTATTCACGTGGATCCTGCCAAGATAGAAGCAATCAAGAACTGGGATGTGCCTACGACACCAACAGAGATCCGATCATTCTTGGGATTGGCGGGTTATTACAGGAGATTCATCTCGAATTTCTCTAAGATAGCCTTGCCTCTCACTAAGCTCACACAGAAGTCTGAACCTTTTGTGTGGACACATAAGCAAGAGGAGGCATTCCAGACATTGAAACAAAGATTGTGCAATGCTCCAATCTTAACACTCCCAGAAGGCAATGATGACTTTGTAGTTTATTGTGATGCTTCCCATCAGGGACTCGGATGTGTCTTGATGCAACGAGACAAAGTCATTGCTTATGCCTCATGACAATTGAAGATACATGAGAAGAATTACACGACACATGATTTAGAACTGGGAGCTGTTGTCTTTGCATTAAAGATCTGGAGACACTACCTTTATGGTACCAAATGCACTATCTTCACAGATCACAAGAGTTTACAGCATATATTTGATCAGAAGGAGCTTAACATGAGACAGAGACGTTGGGTTGAGCTCCTGAACGATTACGATTGTGTGATCAAATACCATCCGGGCAAAGCAAATGTTGTTGCAGATGCTTTGAGCCGGAAGGAAAGAGTCAAACCCTTACGCGTTCGCGCAATGGGAATGACTGTGCAAACCAGTTTGAGAGATCACATTCTACAAGCACAACAAGAAGCAGTGGCAAGAGACAATCTGAAACGCGAGCTCGACTGTGGAGCCGAGAAACATTTCAAGACGAAACAAGATGGAGTTATCTATTATCTGGATCGTGTTTGGATTCCAGCAGTAGATGAACTTCGAACACTCATTTTTGATGAGGCACACAAGACACGTTACTCAGTTCATCCTGGTGCCGATAAGATGTACCAAGATCTTAGGTCGTTTTATTGGTGGCCAGTCATGAAGAAAGACATTGCCACTTATGTTGGCAAATGTCTCACATGTGCCAAAGTCAAAGCTGAACACCAGAAACCTTCGGGTTTGCTGGAACAACCGGAGATACCACAATGGAAGTGGGAACAAATAGCTATGGATTTCATTACCAAGCTACCCCGCACTTCCAGCGGATACGATTCGATTTGGGTCATCATTGATCGATTGACCAAATCCGCACACTTCTTGCCGATCAGAGAGACATACAAGATGGAGAAATTAGCAAGACTATACATCGATGAAATAGTAGTAAGGCACGGTGTGCCATTGTCTATTATTTCTGACCGGGACAGTCGATTTACTTCGCGGTTCTGGCAATCATTGCAACAATCCTTAGGGACAAGTGTTAACTTGAGCACTGCTTATCATCCACAAACGGATGGACAAAGCGAGCGCACCATTCAAACCCTAGAGGATATGTTGAGAACATGCATCCTAGACTTCGGTGGAAGTTGGGATACACACTTACCACTTATCGAATTCTCCTACAACAATAGCTACCACAGCAGCATCGGATGTGCTCCTTTTGAAGCACTTTATGGCAGAAAATGTCGGTCTCCAATTTGTTGGACCGAAGTGGGAGACAACAGAATCACTGGGCCTGAACTTATTCAGGAAACTACTGATAAGATTGCCCAGATACAACAACGATTACAAGCAACACGTAGTCGCCAAAAGAGTTACGCAGACAAACGGCGCAAGCCTTTGGAATTCGATGTGGGTGACCGAGTCATGTTGAAAGTGTCCCCATGGAAAGGCGTAGTTCGTTTTGGGGCTAAAGGCAAGTTAGCACCTCGGTATGTCGGACCGTTTGAGATTACTCAACGTATAGGTCCTGTGGCATACAGACTCAGACTCCCGGATGAACTCAGTGGAGTACATGATGTGTTTCATGTATCAAATCTCAAGAGGTGCTTAACAGACGAGTCATTGATCATACCATTGGAAGAAATACAAGTTGATGAGCAATTACACTTCATTGAAGAACCTGTAGAGATTATGGAACGTGAAGTTAAGAAACTGAAGCGTAGCCGTATCCCTATTGTAAAGGTTCGATGGAACTCCAAGCGTGGACCAGAATTTACTTGGGAACGCGAGGACAACATGAAAGCCAAGTATCCCCACCTGTTCGAGAAATAAAGACCGATCTTTATGCTTAAATTTCGGGACGAAATTTCTTTAACAAGGGGAGACTGTGACAACTAGTACCCGACCGCCCGGCAAGTCCGTACGGTATGTGTACTTGCATACAGTAACTATGTGTACATATGTATTTGTAAACAGTTTTTGTATTAACAGGATTCTAAATACAAGAACGGTTGTACATATTTTCGTGTAAACTTAAATGCATTAAGTACAACGCACATTTCAAACATTAGTTGTGTTTATTAAGTGAAAACTTAATGACAATTAACACAACAAATCATGAGAAACAACGGTGATTCAAACGATATTCAGAAACAAATCGGTTGCGATCTGATGTCCATAGATGACAGGAATCAGATGGCCGACATTTCAATGTGAAAACAAGGTGAAAACAGGATGTTTAGTTGAGTCCGACAGCGAGGAAACACAATTTAAACATAAACTGCAGTGTCGTTTCAGAATAACGAACTGACAGTGTGTTTGCGTGGGTGACGATTCACACAAACATATCTGTGAGTTTAACGTTCTGAAATGATGACTGGAAAGTAGAAAACAAAAGTCGGAAAGCAAAACCATCGTCGTGTTCGTTCGAATGACGATTCGAACGAATACGCGCGATAGTGACGCGATTCGACGAAACGAAAACGAATTACGACACGAAACGAATTTAAATTTAATAAAATAAAATAATAAACATTTTTACAATTTTGAAACTCATCAAATTAATTAAAATAACCTTTCTATTTATTTATTATTAATTACGCGTAATTTTCCGGATACGCGACGAAAACGCGAACCGAGCAACCGAAACGGACCCGGACACCACACGTGCTATAAATAGGCTAAATAAGGGTGTTCTTTCATTTTTACTCAAAATTCTCTCTCTCTCTTCCAAAATTCCGGCCAAGACAAGAACCTCCACCAAGCCACCTTCAATTCATCATATCTAGCTCATTTTTTAACCGATTTGGGTGATTTTCGCGTCCACGCGTAGCTCTTGAAGCCCTCTACATGAAAGTACAGCAGATCTAAGAGATTAACCAACGAGATTCAAGGTAATGGTCGTGGAAACCCACTGAAAATAGGGTTTTCTTCACTTTGTTGTTGACTGTACACACACCCAAACCGGTTCAGTGATTTTCATATACACACACTCTACCCACTCGTGAGATCATTTTAGCATAACACAATCCTTGGAGATGGTTCACAAATTAAAGTTGGTCGACGAGGATGAAGAAGGATCACAGGTTCGCGCGAGTACAAGGAACCGAGCCTTCGACATCTGAAACGAACCCACAGCTCAATGGCCGAACCAGTGAACAGTCTCTTTAGAGCCGAACCTTCGAGCTCATCACGAACCTATGACCAGTCAAACAGCCCCCGAAACCTGGCATGTCGCCGAACCCAACCATGTTGACGAACCCTTGAATCACGAACCTTCTTAAGCTGCAGACGAACCATGGGGCAGGTTCTGCTCACGAACCCAAGGGAGCAACGAACCTTCATGAGACTGGACACCACCGAACCCTATTGTCACGCAAGACTGCAGCGAACCTCTTTGACCAACCTTCAACCGAACCCTTATCAGTGCATCAAAACTCCACAGCAGCTGGTGACTAGAACAGTGTGCTTTTCCTTTCCTTTGGCCGACCATGTGATCGATGATTTAGCCCAACATAGACCAGCTGGCCCAGCAACCATTCAGTCGACCCATCCCCACCTTTTGAATGGTTTTGTTCGGCCAACAGCGTTATACCAGACCTTTAGCCGAACCCTCATGTGAAGCCATGGCCGATTCTTAGCTGGGTTAAGACTAACACGTTCGCTGCCTAGAACCTAATAAACATTCTGGTTGATATTGCCAACAGTTGGCCCAATATGAAATCTGAGGCCATATATTCCTTAGCCCAACCAATGTTCATATTCTGGCCCAGCATCTTATTCTAACGTATCTGTGTTGTGTGGCCCATCTATTTTACATGGCCCAGCTGCCTTGCTGCAGCCCACATGCTGATCGGCCCAAAACAGCCCATTTGGCCCACGTTGGGCTCACAACATATGTGACTCAAGAGAAACTTCTTCGGCCCAGTTTAATTAGTACAGCCCAACAGTCCTTTGTCGACCCACTATGGTTGTCCAGCCCAAACTAATTAGCCCAAGTCTTTTACTTAGCTCACTATAGCTTAAACCGGCCCAATAACAGTTGTCAAGGCCCAATGGGATTCGGCCCAATTAATTTCGACTCATATTGTAACGAGACAATTTAATACATTAAAACTATAATGTTGGGGAAATTTACAAATCAAATATGGTCACGATAGCAAGACAAACATTAAATTGTAAATCTAAGTCACATGTATGGTTTGGACTTAGTTGCAAGACTTGAATTAAGGGATTTAAATGATGACTTACAATTTCGACCATAACACGAAATTAAGTTAATGAAATCAGATGTTAGAGAATTAAAGAACAATAAACAAGGGCCGAATCACTATCGAGACTCACGAGTGTTAGCCAAGTTAAGGCTAACACATATACGCGCACAATAAACAATTACACTCAACACTATAAGTTTCAAACAATATGAATTCAATACAGGAGCATGAAAACTACCGCAAGAACAATCAAGAGCGCGTGTCTTCTTTCTTTAAGCTAAGTCAACCCTACAACAACAAGGTGAGTTCATATGCCCCTTTTACTTTAAATCTTTACTGATTTTAACTCTCGGGGCTGAGAAACATGTTTGCTTTTATTTATTTAAAAGTTTGCTTAACATGTTATTTATACTTTGATTTGATAATATTATATTGTTTATTATCGTTATCATTGTATGCATGCTTGTATGATTATGAGATAACAGGGAAACTCATATGATTATGATAAGATGATTCTTAATCATCAACACAATAAAATAACTTAGTTATAAGATTTAACTTATAACACTTAGTTATTTCTACACAATCAAGTACTTAAACAATATACATTTAAATGTAAAACAAGAATATTCCCTCATGGATGTTTTGGGAATACATGGATTCAGTAAATGATGGTCATGATAACGTAACTTCATGGGATTCTTATCATTTACAGTAAATGACGGTCATGATAACGTAACTTCATGGGATTCTTGTCATTTACACATATTTAACATAATGTAATAAGACGAGTTCTTATTCGACTTTGTTAAACACACGAGAACATTCCCACACGGATACTTTGGGAACGCATGGATTCAGTAAATGACGATTCTTATCATTTACAGTAAATGACGATCATGATAACGTAACTTCATGGGATTCTTGTCATTTACACCCGATTATCATAACGTAATAAGACAAGTTCTTATTCGACTTTGTTAATCACATGAGACAATCCCACACGGAAACTTTGGGATCACACGGCGGGATAGGAGAGAATGGAATGCATTTTAATCTGATTACGTGAGGATTTAAAATGGATTCCATTCGGATTCTATACGTTGCATTTGGAGACAAATGATGAACAGTTAACTAATACTTTTAATTAAATTAAAAGTGTATCATAAAAGTTAACCTCACAAGTAATAGAATAATATAAGGATCAGATTTAAATAATCTAAATTCCTTAATCTGATGAGGGTTTATCAATACTTCGGTTTGATGACTAAATCCCTCTTACTATATTATTATTCTACATATGATTACACAGTGGACAATTCGGATAGTTGGGAAATGGATATCTTTAGTTGTATCGCAAGTGGTGTGGAACTTGGTTGAGTATGTGGTGGGATAGCGTCTGGGCTTGACCCTTTCGTGATTCCCTATATATAAGCATACTTAGTTAGGTGATATACTACTTGTACATATAACTAAGGAGAGGCCATTGGGTGGAACAGGTGAAACAAGTATACAAGCAACAATTATATCATTGTGAATGTGTGAATGATCAGTCAATGGTTTACAATTTACTTACTTATGAACTCACCAACCTAGTGTTGACTTTGTTTAAATTACATGTTTTCTCAGGTGACGAACAGGTGTAGATACTTTATGCAAATGATAAGCTAGTGGACTAATAGAAGACCTAGCTTTCTTTTGATTGCATACATTCTGATATGACAGAACACTGAATCACTTTTGTATATCTTGTACAGATCAAGATATAAACTCATTGATTCTTTTTGATTAGATTTACTTAGTTAAATTATGAAGTACAATGTAATTTAACTTTGTAATTCTATTTCATGTCATGTTTAGCATTTCTCATTTATATCTCATGTGCTATGTAAACAATCTGATCATTTGATTATCATTCAAAGATATCGCGCCCCGGGAACCTTCCGCCCGACGGGAAAACCCGATCCGTTCCTGCCGGCCCGGGGTGTGACAGGACCAGTCAGTCGGCTTTCACCAACATCGAACTGGTGACACGATGATTTTCAGTCCTATGCTCTACCGCCCAATAAATAGGCGATCGACACTTGCGCCTGTAAAACGCTTTGAACGATCCAGCCTTAATGCTGGTGTGGTAACTGTCGTTGTAAAAGAACTCAACCAATGGTAAGTGAGTCTCCCAGCTACTGCCGAAGTCGATTACACATGCCCGAAGCATGTCCTCTAGTGTCTGAATGGTTTGTTCACTCTGCCGATCAGTCTGCGGGTGATAGGCAGTGCTGATATCCAATCTCGTGTCCAATGCCTTATGCAAGGACTTCCAGAAATGTGTCGTAAATCGACTGTCATGATCAGAGATTATCGGGATTAGAACTCCATGTCTGGTGACTACTTCCTTTAGCTAAATTCGGGTCAATTTATCTTACTTTTCGGTTTCTTTGATAGGGAGGAAGTGTGTAGACTTCGTGAGTCGGTCTACGATTACCCAGATGGTATCGCAACCGCTTGCGGTTTTTCCTATCTTAGTGATGAAATCCATGGAAATCTACTCCCATTTCCATACGGGAATCTCAGGTTGTTGAAGTAGACCTGAGGGTTTCTGGTACTCGACTTTAACTTTTGAGCAAGTCAAACAATTGCTCACATAAGTTGCAATGTCAGACTTCATGTTCGGCCACTAGTATGTTGTCTTCAAGTCATGGTACATCTTGTCAAATCCCAGATGTGCAGAGTACCTGCTTTTATGAGCTTCATCCATCACTATGCCTCACAGTCCTCCGTAGTGTGGTATCTAGATTTGGTCCATAAAGTGGTACGCTCCGTCGGTCTTCGCCTCCAACTGTTTATCCATGCCGCGCAAGGATTCACGAGTGAGGTTCCCGGCCTTTAGAGCTTCTTATTGAGCATTCCGAATATTGTTTAGTAGCTCAAAATGTATAGTAAGCTGTAGTGATCGTACACGTCTGGTGGTTTCCTTTCGGCTCAGTGCGTCGGCTACCACATTGGCCTTCTCGGGATGGTACTTGATGGCACAATCATAATCACCTATGAGTTCAACCCATCTTCCTTACCTCATGTTTAGCTCCTTCTGATTGAAAATGTGTTTTAGGCTTTTATGATAGGTGAATATGGTGCACTTTGTGCCATACAGATAGTGTCGCCGGATCTTCAAAGCAAACACCACGGCTCCCAACTCCAAGCCATGGGTTGTATAATTCTTCTCATGCACCTTCAGTTGTGATGATGCGTAAGCTATGACTTTCTTGCGTTGCATCAGCACACAACCGAGTCCTTGTTTTGACGCTTCACAATAGACTACGAAATCGTCACACCCCTCAGGTAGGGATAGGATCGGTGCACTGCATAACTTCTGCTTCAATAGACTAAATGTGGATTCTTGCTTCTCTCCCCATTCGAACTTCTTGTTCTTGTGTGTCAAGAAGGCTAGTGATTGTGAGATCTTCGAGAATCCCTCAATAAACCGCTTGTAGTACCCTGTCAGTCCTAGGAATTGCCGCACCTCAGTCGGAGTCTTTGGTGCTTCCCTGTTTTTGATATCTTCGATCTTCGCTGGGTCTACATGTATTCCCTTCTCATAGACTACGTGTCCAAGGAACTGGACCTCGCGAATCCAAAAATTGCATTAGGAAAACTTCGCGTATAGTTGTTCGGCCTTCAGTAATTTCAAGACAATCCTTAGATGCTCAGCATGTTCTTCCTGATTCTTGGAGTAAATCAGGATATCGTTAATGAACACTATTAGAAATTTGTCAAGGTATGGTTTGCACACTCGATTCATGATATCCATGAAAACAGCTGGTGCATTGGTCATCCGAAGGGCATGACCAAAAATTCGTAATGTCCGTATCGTGTCCTAAAGGTTGTCTTAGGAATGTCATCCTCATGTATCGTTAGTTGATGGTAGCCCAATCTCAAATCGATCTTCGAATAGTAGCTTGTCCGTTGTAGTTGATCAAACAAATCGTCTATTCACGGTAATGGGTATCGATTCTTGATCGTCATCTTGTTCAGCTCCCGGTAATCGATACACATTCGGAAGGATCCGTCTTTCTTCTTTACAAATAAGACCAGTGCTCCCCATGGTTAGAAGCTTGGTCCGATAAATCCCTTGTCTAACAGTTCCTGCAACTGGTTAGATAGTTCTTGCATTTCAGTCAGGGCTAATCGGTATGGAGCTTTGGCAATATGTGCAACTCCTGGTGTAAGATCTATCTGGAACTCAATCTGCCGTTTAGGTGGTAGTCTAGGTAGATCTTCAGGAAATACTTCAGGGAAATCACGGACAACATCGATGTCCTCGATCTTTCTCTCCTTCTTTGGTTGTTGTGTTATAAGGGCTAGTATTCCTGGGTATCTCTTTTGCAGATACTTGTTAGCCTTCATGCAAGACATGATGTTCAAAGGTATTCCCCATAGTTCTCCCTGAATAGAAAATTGATCTCCGTTTGGAAACGTGATTCGGACGATCTTCTCGTTGCAAACGATTTTTGCTTGGTTTGAGGATAGCCAGTCAATTCCAGCCACCACATCGAAGCTTCCTAGCGTTACCGCATCATGTCGATTTCGAGTTCGTGATCCGCTAGCACGATGACACATCCTAGAAATACGTATTATGTCCCTATCAGCTTGTCGTCGGCTAACTCTACGGTATACTTATAGTCTAGTGGTGTAGGGATAATATTTAGCAGTTGGCTAAATTCGCTAGGTATAAAACTAATATCGACACCGGTATCAAATAATATGCTAGCATAGACATTATTTAAAAGAAACGTACCGGTCACGATGTTGCGGTCATCTTTGGCTTTTCACGAGCCAATCACAAATACACGGCCCTTCGTCGCGCCTCCTCTTGCTTTCTTCAATTATGGGCAGTCTCTACGCATGTGCCCCGGTTTGCCACATTCGTAACACCCTCTGAAGGTGTTCTAATTGTTGTTGCTGTTGATGTTGTTGTTGTGGATTAGTTTGCTTTTGCAGTCTCTGGCCATGTGACCGTGCCTCCCACACCTCAGGCATTGGTATCGCTCGCATTGGCCATAGTGATGGTACGAGCATCGGTTGCATTTGGGGTATTTTCCTTCATAAACACCATTCCTATTGGTGTCAGGTTGGGTTGCGATGAATGCCCAAGCCGGTGCTGATCGCTGGGGAGACTGCGATGTGGGTGAGGGGTGAGCTTGATGGTGGCTGTGTTCCCATTTACGGTTGTTGTCCTAGGGATTCATATGTTCACCCCTCATTGGTAGTTTCCCCTAAGCTACAGCCTGGTCTATCAGTTTGTGTGCAAGAAGGATGGTCGGTTGAATGAGCGTGGGGTCGGCTACAGTGACCATACTCTGAATTTTTTCTGGAAGGCTAGTGATGAACTTCTTGATCTTATTGTACTCCGTGGTCACCATTCCCAGGCACAGTTTGCATAGCTCGTGGAAGCGTGAAACATACTGTTCAATCTCACAGCCCTCCATCTTCTGCACCCATAACTCCTCCTCCAGTTTCTTGATCTCATTACGGGGACAGTATTCCTCCTTCAGCATCTTGGTGAATTCCTCCCAAGAAATAGAGTTGGCAGTTTCCAAACCTAGTGTCTGGACATGGGAGTTCCACCATGTGAGGGCCTGTCCCTCCAAAATTCCGGTGACGAACTTCACCTTGTTCTCATCGGCACACTCACACATACAGAAGACTAACTCGGCCTTCTTGGTCCAGTGGAGCAATCCCACTTCTCCTTCTGATCCCTTAAAGGTGTGACGGTGGCAACTAAGAAGTAACGCCTGGCTCTTGAGACACGTTACTTCATCGGATTTACTCATAAGCACAATGATTAAATACATATAACTCAATCATAGCGGAAATAAAACATATTATACAGAAGTAAACCCGATTACATATCCATTATACAATGATATATATTATTATACAAAATCTACACCTGCGCCAGTATTCTCAAAACTTGCAGCCAACACCCATCCAATGCCACTTATGCCACCTGTTTCTTGCCTCCACTAGCTGAGGCTTCATTATTTTACCTATTATGCATGCTAAAAATTTTCAGCATAAGCTAGTGAGTTCTAAGTTTAATAAACATCTTTAGTTTCAAATAATATATTTCAAAAGCATTTCACCAAAGCATACATCGATATACATGTATCATATTATATCAAAAACATTTATTTAAAACTCTTTTCACCCAAAGATGCTCTATTTTACCCGAAGGTAACTCTGTTTTTACCCAAAGGTATCTCTTCTTCGAAACAACGTCTTTGTCTCAAACCTATACACTGACATTATCCTGTTATATCAAAGGAGCATAAGACTACACACCTTCAATATACCAGGACCATGTCTTTATTAGTATATGAGATTTAGACTTCCTAAAAACTCTTTTTGTAAACTTATTTTTAAAATAAAGACTCAAGTTGCCTCTTTTATATTTTAAAATTATACGTACTGAAAATTCGACATTATCCCGGCTTAACATTGGTTTAAATGGGAAACATCCCGGCATAAATATAACATTATATATATCAAAACATTATAAATATAACTTGCACATCAACCCAAAGCATTTAAAGTAGTAAAACAGGGATCCTAGAACAAACATTTGTTAAAGCAAAACTTCTACTATAGCTTCACGAACAACGTGTCACTTATACGACCTGACAACTCCCGAGAACTTTCTAATAATGTAGATACTACTTTTTCAACCCAATTGGTGGTTAAGCATGTGTATTTGTTGGTGGAATAGAGCTGGATTCAAGTGGCATTACGTTGAAACGAGTTTTTACCGACACCTCACTCGGACATGTGGCAGCCTTGGGGACACGTGGCAAAGTATTGGGACACATGGAAATAGGTTGTGACACGTGTCAATGCTCTTATACACGTGTACTTTTTGCGTGGTATAATCCTGAACTTGTTTTCGCGATTCCCGCTTCATATGAACTCCGTTTTGCGTACTGTTTTTGTCCAAGTTAACGATTTTCCATGCGCTTTCTAACTATATCAAGTATTCATCATAGGGGTGTACTTATTATGTGGATCATTTTATAACTACGGTGTATCCTCAGCTTACCATAAATTTCAGTGAGAGTATTGTTTGTTAATTCTGCTTTCGCTTACTTTTGTTGTTTCTTTTAGATGATCTAAAATTTATTATAACTAATTTATTCACTCGAGGTACATACCTCGTTACTCAATTTTTCAATTACTTGTATTGGTTTTTTTAACTTAGCATATGTTTGGTCTATCATAGCTTACATAAAATATTTGTATTAAGCAACTGGAAGCATTTCATTGTAATAAAAATTATTACATGGTTTCGAAAAGACTGAACGTTACAATTCTACCCCCTTAATGAAGGTTTCGTCCCCGAAACCTATTACATGGAATATAGTTGAGGGTAATTCTTTCGCATTTCTTCTTTAGTTTCCCAAGTTGCTTCCAATCCATTCCTATGCTTCCATTGCACTTTAACCATTTTAATAACCTAATTTCGGAGTCTCTTTTCACCCTGATCGATAATTGTGATGGGCTCCTCAACATAACTAAGTTTTTCATCAACTTCAATTTCCTCATATAAAACATGAGAGGTTTCATCGGCCAGACACTTTCTTAAATATGATACATGAAACGTTGGGTGTATACTACTAAGTTCTTCAAGCAGTTCCAATCGGTATTTAACTTTACCGATCCTAGCCAAAATCTTAAATGGTCTGATATACCTTGGACTTAACTTTCCTCGCTTTCTAAATCGAATTAAACCTTTCCACGGGGATACTTTTAATAACACACGATCCCCAACGTTGAATTCAATTGGTCTTCTTCTTTTGTCTGCATATGACTTTTGACGATCTTGGGCAGCTTTTAGTCGTGCTTTGACTTGAGTGAGCTTATTGGCCATTAATTCTACATCAACTTTTTCCCCATGTCTATTTGCCCAACTTCACCCGACATAGTGGTGTTCGATATCGTCTCCCGTATAGCATTTCATATGGAGGCTTTCCAACGCTAGCATGGTAGCTGTTATCGTCTCCCGTCACATCTTCTAATGTTTGTATCGTTCTTTCAGTCTGCCCATTCGTTTGTGGATGATATGTCGTGCTTAAACATAATCTCGTCCCCATCTTTTCATGGAATTACTTCCAGAATCTGGAAGTAAATCTGGTATCTCGATCCGATACAATCGAGATTGGTACTCCATGGCGTGCAACAATATCTTTTACGAATAATTCTGATAGCTTTTCTGACAAATACGTCTCACGTATTGCTAAGAAGTGAACACTCTTCGTTAGTAGGTCCACAATCACCCATATGGAATCATGTTGCTTAGCTGTACGTGGTAGCTTTGTGATGAAATCCATGGTCATGTGTTCCCATTTCCATTCAGGAACTTCCAGAGGCTTCAAATAGACATGAGGCTTCTGATGCTCAACTTTCACTTGTAAACAAGTCAGACATCGATTAACATATTGTAATATGTTAAATTTCATTCCTGGCCACCTATAATTCTTGCGTAAATCTTGGAACATTTTGGTAGTACCTGGATGAACGTAATATCGAGACTTGTATGCTTCGTATAGAATTCTTGATCTGATATCACCGTATGAGGTACCCACATTCTACCGTAATGAGTTTTGATTCCGAACTCATTTTCATCAACCTTCGTTATTAGACCAAAAATTCTTTCACTCATCACATTCTATTCTTTCAATGCTTCTTGCTGTGCATCTTTAAGATGATTCTGAAAATCTGATGTTATAACCAACGCATAAGATTTTACCCATATTGGAGAAAAATCACTCTTGCGACTTAGCGCATCAGCCACTACATTGGCTTTTCCTGGATGGTATAGAATTTCATAATAATAATAATCCTGAATCAACTCAAGCCATCTACGATGTCTCATGTTCAAGTCTTTTTGTTCAAAGAAATACTTTAGACTTTTATGATCAGTGTAAATGGTGCACTTGGCACCATACAAATAGTGCCTCCATATCTTTAGTGCAAACACGACTGCGACCAATTCCAAGTCGTGTGTTGGGTAATTTGCTTCATGGGCTTTTAATTGTCGTCATGCATACGCAATAACTTTGCCTCGCTGCATCAGAACACAACCCAAAACCTGATATGATGCATCAGAGTGGATAACAATGTCTTCTATGCCATCAGGTAATGACAGAACTAGGCCTGTGTTAATCGTCTCTTCAGTTTTCAAATGCATCTTGTTGTTCAGGACCCCATTCAAACTTTACTTCCTTCTTGGTTAACTTGGTCATGGCAGAAGCAATCTTGGAGAAATCTTGGATGAATCGTCGGTAGGAACCTGCCAAGCCCAGAAAGCTACAAACTTCAATGAGTGCCTTTAGCGGATTCCATTTTTTCATCGACTCGAACTTACTTGAATCAACCAGGATTCCATTAGCATTGATTACATGACCAACAAATTGTACTTCTTTTAACCAAAAGGCACATTTTGAGAATTTGGCATACAACTTCTCTCTTCTCAACGTTTCTAGAACTTCTTTTAGGTGACAGGCGTGGTCTTGTTCATTCTTTGAATATATCAAAGAATCGTCAATGAACACAATTAGTGACCTGTCAACATTGGTCGACATACCCTATTCATGAGATCCATGAATGCTGCAGGGGCGTTAGTCAAACCAAATGACATTACTAAAAACTCATAAGGTCCATATTGTGTTCGGAATGCAGTCTTTGATATGTCTTCTTCTCTCACCTTCAGTTTATGATAGCCCGAACGTAGGTCGATTTTGGAGAACCAACTCGCCCCTTGTAGTTGGTCAAACAAGTCATCGATTCTAGGAAGAGGGTATTTGTTCTTTATTATAAGTTTATTTAGCTCCCTGTAGCCTATGCACATTCGCATACTACCGTCTTTCTTCTTTAAAAATAGGGGTAACTTTATATAAATGTAACCAACTTTCAGGTTTGTTCCAGTTAGGTCACTCATACTTTTTTTTGTTCTGATTAAGTCACTCATACTTTTTTTGTTCCGATTAAGTCACTCATACTTTTTTTTTGTTTCGATTAGGTCACTGTACATTTAATTTTGTTTCAATTAGGTCACTTATATGAGTGACTTAATCGGAACAAAAAAAGTATGAGTGACTTAATCGGAACAAAAAAAAAAGTATGAGTGACTTAATCGGAACAAAAAAAGTATGAGTGACTTAATCGGAACAAAAAAAAGTATGAGTGACCTAAGTGGAACAAAGCTGAAAGTTGGTTACATTTGGAGCTCACAGGGTGAAACACTTGGCCGCACAAAATCTTTGTCTAACAGGTCTTGCAGCTGTGACATTAACTCCTTCATCTCTGTGGGTGCAAGTCGATAAGGTTCCTTCGCAACTGGTTTAGCTCCTGGTAAAACATCAATTCGAAATTCTACTTCTTGTTCTAGGGGCATATCGGTAATTCGTCAGGAAACACATCGGGGAATTGGGATACCACCGGAATATCTTTTAGTTCTTTCGCCTTTGCCTTGTATCGACCACGTATGCTAGATAGGCTTTGCAATCCATGCCCAACACGACATCAAACCTGCCCAATGTTATTGGGTAAAGGTTAATGTGTATTTCATGACCATCAAGGTCAATAGAACAATCCCTAACAATGGTAGAAATAACTATGTTCTTTCATAGTGACGTTTCAACTTCTAGTAGGTTATCTATCTTATTGGGGATCTTATTGAGCAGTATACATAAGTCAACAGATATAAAACTCCTACTTGCACCAGAATCAAATAATACAGTAGCGGGCGTGTGTTTTACAAGAAACGTACCAGATACGACATCTGGAGTTTCCTTAGCTGCACCAATGGTCACTGTCACACCCCCTGCGCCGCGTGCGGAATCCACAGCGCGGTGACGTATGAATAGTTGAATCATGCACAAGTATCGAATAAGAACAACCACAATGGATTACTAAGTCTCATAATGTTTAGACAGTTGTTTAGTTACAGACAATCTATCTACCAAAATAATGACAACTACAGACCCAAAATATAGTTTACAAAATAAGACTTCAAACAAGACAATTAAACAATTACGATTTAGTGTGTTTCTAATCCATCCTAGCATTTTTCTTCATCTTGTTCTATCCTAGAAAGGTCTCCTTAGTTGTCCCTTAGAAAGCTTTAAACCTGATTGCCTGAAACACGTGAAAAGTAACTGTCAACTACAGAAGTAGTTGGTGAGAACAATAGGTTTAACATTTGAAACATGAACTTGTAACGTAAGGCATATGTTTAAAGCAAATAATGAAATACATGGATGAGCTGCAACCCAAACTAACATCAAGTATGTACAAGTGTGTCCAAACAGTCAGCAGACTGTTTGCTAAAGAAGCCAACATATAATCAAGTCCCAAACCACGTTTGGAGTTAGATAATGTATCAGCAGTTTTGATAACCATAATGACACCAAACCTGCAGTTAGCTTTTTAAAGAAATTTAAAAGCTAACTCCATTTTGGATATGAACCAGTGTGTCCGCTTTCCTTTGTTGTGATCACCCGGTACTAACGCTAATGAATACGAAACTTGATGTGTTTATAAGTTTGTTTACAACAGTGGACACCATGTTTTTGAT
Source organism: Mikania micrantha (assembly GCA_009363875.1). Lineage (NCBI taxonomy): Eukaryota > Viridiplantae > Streptophyta > Magnoliopsida > Asterales > Asteraceae > Mikania > Mikania micrantha. Next base: position 80,629,563 of record CM018691.1, on the reverse strand, counting down.
CCTTACTTTAAAACCATTGAGTTAATGCCATATTTGATAACATGACTTGAAACCTTGTTTGAATACCATGATTTGAATCCTTTGTTTGAACACCATGAAATGAATCCTTGGTTTGAACATCACCATGAAAACCATTGCTTGAATACCATGTTTTGAAACCTTTGATTGAGTACATATGATGGTGACCTTGTATAGTAACAAGGTTTATAAAAGATTATCTTCGAAAACACGAGTTTTTTAATAAAAGAGTTTATAAGTCACATTATTTAAAAGTGTTTATCATTTATAAAACCATTCGAGCAAAACTGATGTAAAATAGTTCAAGAAAACTTTATAAAACCTCTTTGATAAAAAGTGTTTAACAATTGCTAAAAATCCCTTGAAACAGTTGAATATACTGATGAAGTTGTACCATGAACCTGAAATGTTTGTAAAATAGCATACATCTTGTATAATGCAATACAAATGTAAACAGTGTAATTGATCACGTGTTCCACCCCAAAACAGTTGAAAAACAGTTAAAAGAGGGGCTAATGTTCTCACCTGTCTGCAGTAGACTCTGAACTATAACAAATAGCAAGTAGCAAACAGGACTTCTAACTGGTTCCTATATCATTGTAATCATACATAAGATATAAGATTTATAATTGTATAGACCTCGATTCATTGATTGACTTGTGTTATCATGATTTTGATTAACTTCTTGAGTATTTGATCTCATGTTTGAAAATGTCGTATGAGCTTGAAAGTCATGGTTGAGTTACTTGATTGATAATGATCCATGAAATGAATGTGTAATGTTCTTTTATGCACAACTTGTGTGCATAAAATAATAAGTGTCGACGAGTTTGATATCCATTGTTTAACATGTATTTTGAAGGAATGTTCTAAATGTTTAAGTCCTTGAGATTGTGACTTGATCCCATAATTAGGTTAAGTTATAACTTAAACTCTCTAAGATCAAATCATAATTATTTTGAGTTTGTGGGCCACACTATGGGCCTTAAGCCCATAAAACTATGATAGGCTTAAGTAGAGGTCCATGGGCCTCTTAGGTTACCCACGATCCAATTGAATGTGAAGTTGGGCCAACCAACATGTTTATGGGCCATGTAAGATGTCAAAGATAATGTTAGGCCAAATCAAAATCACAATGGACCGAATGGTATTTAATTGGGCTAATTGCTAAGTATTTGGGCCGAAGACTATTAGATGGATCAATTGAAATAACATGGGCCGAATGAATCAAACTGGGCCAAGTGTGGTCTACTTGGGCCAATTAGCCTAAGTGGAGCTCGATGTGGGTTCCATATTGGGCCAATTGGTTTATTGTTGGGCCGAATAAAACTAAGTTGGGCCGGCTGTAGTTTTCGATCAATACTTCGGAGAACCAACTCCCAAAGCAGCGAACCTTGGTGACCATGTAGCCAAGGGTTCGGTTAGGGTAGTAAGGCTCGGCTGATCATGGTGGTTCGCGACCCTAGCAAGGTTCGGCCATGGAGCCATTAGCTGATAACAGGGTTCGGTTTCTGCATGGAGTTTCAAAGGTTCGTGACAAAGTGAAAAGATTCGTTCGACTAAGGTTTACAACTGAGTTCGTGCATGGTTCGGCTATGTCCCGAGGGTTCGCAAAAGGTTTGAGCATGGTGATGGTTCGTCGAAGTTCATAGGGTTCGTGGGCCTGTGAGAAGGTTCGTCGACCATGGCCATCAGAATGGTTCGCTCATCATGCAGTAAGGTTCGCTAGGTGGCTGAGGGTTCGACTAGATTCGTCTTTGCATGAGGGTTCGCTGATCCTAATCAAGGTTCGTGATGTTCAGAAGGTGCGGCTGAATGTTTGGTTCCGGCTCATGGTTCGTGGAACACAACTAAGGTTCGGCTAGCAACCTGGGTTCGTCTCCATGCACTCAAGGTTCGGGGAAAAGAGGTTCGGCCAGTCTCTCTTGTTCGACCACGAACCTGTACAGCCCACCGTTTTCCATCAGCTCAAACCATTAATTTGACCATCACAAAGGTGTTGCTACATGCGGCTAGGGCTTCGAGAGTGTTGGGTTCGAAAAATATAGTGATGAAACCGATTGAACATGTGTGTACCAACTTCAACAATGAAAACTCTAATTCCCGACATATTCTTTTGTTCATACCTCTAATTTGGCCGGTGAAAACCTCCGATCCGTTGTACTTTCGTGTAGGGGATGTCGAGAGCTTCGCGTGGACACCAATAACACCGAAATCCGTGGAGAAACGAGCGAGTTACGTGTGTTTGAAGTCGGTTTCTATAGAGAGAGAGGGTTGGACGAATTTTGTAGAGAGAGAAGAGGTTGTTGGTGAAATAAATGAGGAAAATGACCATCTTCATGGCTTTTATAGCCCGCGCGGTATTCGGGTCCGTTTCGGTCGCTCGGTTCGCATTTTCGTCGCGTGCCGCGTATTTTACGCGATTTAAATAAAAGAATTATTATTCTCATCATTTTGATTAGTTTCAAAATTGTAAAAATGTAAAATAATATATTTTAATTATTTCTGCTCTTCGTTCGTTGACAGATGGTTAAACGACCGCAATTACGTGTATACCCGCAATCGCGTACGTTTTTCGATCGTATAAAATGTTAAGACGTTTAATCATAATTATAAGTTCAACATTCGTATTATTATGGATCGTCACCCATAACTATACTCAGTCTCGCTTACATATTACGATTTTTGTTTAATTAATTGTCATACTATTTGTCTCAACACTACGCACTAACACTATCCCATTACACCGAACGCAGTATATATATAGGGCATACACCAGATTCCAGCTACCTGCACTACCTGACGCCGTCCCACCACTGTTTCGATATAATACGATACTGTTCTTGCCTAGCGAACTCGACTGTAAATAAATAATACATAGTTGTTCCTAAGTAATAAAGATCCTAACACCCAAGCACATTATGAAAACATGAATCACATTAACTGATTTGATATGAAAACACATTTGTTCTAACACTGTTTATAACTACCGTGACTATATGTACAAATGTTACAGTCTCCCCTAGTTAAGGGAATTTCGTCCCGAAATTAACTAGCCAAAGGTACTGTAAAAAGATGAGGGTACTTAAGCTTCATCTGGTCTTCACGTTCCCAGGTGAACTCAGCACCGCTTTTGCCCTCCCATCGTACCTTTACGATCGGGATACGGCTGCGTTTAAGTTTCTTTACCCCATGATCCATGATTTCGACTGGACGTTCTATAAATTGCATGTTGTTCTGAATCTGAATGTCTTCCAGTGGAATCTGAACATCATGATCTGCCAAGCATTTCTTAAGATTTGATACATGAAAAGTATCGTGAACATTGCTTAGCTCCACTGGAAGTCTGAGTTTGTAGGCTACGGGACCAATCCTTTCCAGTATCTCAAAAGGTCCAACGTACCTTGGTGCAAGTTTCCCTTTCTTCCCAAATCGGATAACGCCTTTCCAGGGAGAAACTTTGAGTAAGACTCGGTCACCGACTTGAAACTCAAGTGGTTTCCTACGTCGATCAACATAACTCTTCCGTCGATCTCGTGCGGCCTTAAGCCTTGATTGAATGATGGTGATTTTGTCTGATGTTTCCTGAATAAGTTCTGGTCCTACGACCTGTGAGTCACCAACCTCGGTCCAACAGACCGGTGATCGGCACTTTCTACCATACAGCGCCTCGAATGGTGCACATTGAATGCTTGTATGGTAGCTGTTGTTATACGAAAACTCGATGAGTGGAAGATGAGTGTCCCAACTCCCACAAAAGTCAATCAAACAAGAACGTAGCATGTCCTCGAGTGTTTGGATAGTCCTTTCGCTTTAACCGTCGGTGTGGGCATGATACGCCGTGGTAAGATTAACACGAGTTCCCAAAGCCTTTTGCAATGTTTGCCAGAAGCGAGAAGTGAAACGACTATCACGATCAGAAATGATTGATGTTGGAGTACCATGAAGTGCAATGACTTCGTTGATGTACAATGTAGCTAACTTCTCCATTTTGTAATCCTCTCGGATCAGGAGAAAATGAGCAGATTTGGTGAGTCGATCAACGATCACCCAAATCGAGTCGAATCCTCGCGGAGTTCTCGGCAACTTGGTTATGAAATCCATGGAAATTTGTTCCCATTTCCATTGAGGAATTTCAGGTTGCTGCAGAAGTCCCGAAGGCTTTTGATGTTCTGCTTTGACTTTTGAACATGTAAGACATTTTCCCACGTACAGTGCTATGTCTTTCTTCATTCCTGGCCACCAGTGCCCGCAAGTCTTGGTACATCTTATCTGCTCCAGGATGAACTGAGTATCGCGACTTATGAGCCTCATCACAGATGAGTGTGCGCAATTCTTCTGACTTTGGAATCCAGATTCGGCCGTTGAGATATAACACCCCTTCAAATCGAGGTTCCAGTTTCTTCTCAATTCCACAGTCTAAGTCTGCCTTAAGCTGATTGTCTGTTACTACTTGTTGTTGTGCAATACGAATCAAATCCTTCAAGTTTGGCTGCGTGTTGATCTCCATGGCTCTGACACGAATTGGTTTGACTGGTTCCTTACGACTAAGAGCATCCGATACCACATTGGCTTTACCCGGATGGGAACGAATCTCACAGTCATAATCAGTTAGAAGCTCAACCCAACGCCGTTGTCTCATGTTGAGTTCTTTCTGATTAAGGATATGTTGTAGGCTCTTGTGGTCTGTATAGATGACACATTTAGTACCATACAGGTAGTGTCTCCAAATCTTCAATGCAAAGACCACAGCCCCTAGCTCAAGATCATGGGTAGTATAATTCTTCTCGTGAACCTTAAGTTCTCTTGAAGCATAGGCAATCACCTTGCCCCGCTGCATAAGTACACAACCGAGACCAAGGTTTGAAGCATCGCAGTAGATAATGAAATCATCACTGCCCTCTGGGAGACTAAGGATAGGGGAGTTGCATAACTTCTGTTTAAGAAGTTGAAATGCATCTTCTTGTTTCTGTCCCCATATAAACGCTTGGCTTTTCTGGGTTAGTGTGGTAAGTGGCAAGGCGATCTTTGAAAAGTTCGCAATGAACCTTCTGTAATAGCCTGCCAAACCCAGAAATGAACGAATCTTTGTTGGAGTAGATGGGGTAGTCCAGTTCTTAATCGCCTCAATCTTCGCTGGATCTACGTGTATCCCATCCTTGTTAATGACATGTCCTAAGAAGTGAACTTCTTTTAGCCAAAATTCACACTTTGAGAATTTAGCATAAAGTTGTTCAGCTCTTAGTAGTTCTAAAACTTTCTTCAAATGATCTTCGTGCTCTTGTTCTGTCTTTAAATAGATCAGTATATCGTCAATAAAGATGATAACAAACTGATCTAAGTGAGGTCTGCAGACTCGATTCATCAAATCCATGAACACTGCAGGTGCATTGGTCAGCCCGAATGGCATAACCACAAACTCGTAGTGTCCATATCGAGTCCTAAATGCAGTCTTTGGTATATCCTCATCATTTACTCGTAACTGATGATACCCGGATCGTAAATCAATCTTAGAGAAGCAAGTTGTTCCCTGTAATTGATCAAACAGATCATCGATCCTAGGCAGAGGATATCTATTCTTGATTGTCAACTTGTTTAGTTCACGATAATCAATGCACATACGAAATGAACCGTCTTTCTTCTTGACAAAGAGAACCAGAGCTCCCCATGGAGAGAAACTCGGTCTAATGAAACCTTTGTCTAGAAGTTCTTGAAGCTGACTAGACAGTTCTTGCATCTCAGACGGTGCTAATCGATACGGTGACTTCGCCACTGGATTTGCTCCAGGGATGAGATCGATTCTAAACTCCACTTGTTGGACTGGTGGTAGTCCAGGCAAGTCTTCTGGAAATACTTCCGGATAATCTCTGATGACTGGAACGTCTCCAACTGCCTTCATTTCAGGTTTCTTTTCCACCACGTGTACTAGAAGCGCATAGTATTTCTTCTTCAGGTACTTCCTAGCCTTGATGCACGATACAATCTTCAATCCGCGGCATGGTTTCTCGCCGTAAACTAACATCGTTTCTCCAAACGGTAGAGGAATTCGAATAAGTTTCTCCGAACATACGATTTCGGCATTGTTTTTGGATAACCAATCCATTCCTACTACAACTTCGAAACTTCCGAGAGTCATAGGAATAAGATCGATGGAGAAAGGATGGTCGTTTAATCTTAATTCGCAACCATGTATTATGGAATCCACAACTATGGTCTTACCATTGGCTACTTCTACGGTATAGGGAGCAGTAAGTATAGATGGTTGCATATTAAACAAAGAAGAAGTATGAGCAGAGATAAAGCTTTTATCAGCACCAGTATCAAATATGATAGAAACGTAATGACCATTGATGAGAAATGTACCCGTGACGACTGCCAGCTCCTCGCGTGCTTCGGTAGCTCCGATAACAAAGGCACGAGCAGTAGCAGTGTTGTTGTTGAGACGGGGACATTGGTTCCTGAAATGCCCCTCTGCTCCACAGTTATAACAGGCCCTTCCACCTGTAGCAGTAGGAGTAGCAGTGGCAGTTGTTGCAGCAGCAAGATGAGCAGATCGACATGTAGCTGCTAAGTGTCCCATACTCCCACACTTGAGACACTTTTTGCATGGAGTGTTGGGTAGGTGATGATATTGGCATTTGGTGCAAAGTGGAAACGGGCCAGTATAAGGCTTCCTGGCAGTAACTGGTTGTGGCATAGCAGTAATGGGTGTGGCATGAGTGGGTGTAGCTGCAGTCAGACTGCAAAATTCTTGATTGTCTTCTGCTTCTTCTTCTTGGGATGGTGCTGTTCAGGCTTCTTGCCTTCTTCGATCTGTGCTCTCTTGTATCCCTTTCGGGTGAGCACACCAGACTTAACATACTCCTCAGTAAGTGTAGCACCAAGTTGAATTGCTTCTTCCAGAGTAGTGGGGTTATTCCCCATAACAGTTCCTCTGACCACTAGAGGTAAGCCTTCAATGTATTTCTCTATCCTGCGGGATAGAGGAGTAACCAAGTGTGGCACTAGAATGCACAACTCATGGAAACGAGTTGTATATTTGGCGTTTTCACCAATGTCTTGCACCAGATTCCACATATCTACCTCGAGTTTCTTTAGCTCGTGACGTGGACAAAACTTTTCCACAAGTAAGTTCTTGAAACCGTCCCACGGTAAGGCTAAAGCGACTTCGCGTCCTCTGGTGTTCTTCTCAGAATTCCACCAGGTGAGTGCGCCTTTGTGAAAAGCGCTTGAGGCCATCTTGACCTTCAGATTCTCAGGACATCCAGTGAAGTCGAGAATATCTTCAATGCTTTCCAACCATTGCAGTAGAACGGTAGCTCCCTCCATACCAGAGTACTTAGGAGGCTTAGCAGCGTTGAACTGCTTGAAAGTGAAGTTAGCAGTTCCAGTGTGGTTAGTGTTGGAGTTGTTTGCTGAATCACTGGTACTCCCCCGAAGATTCTGGGTGATATCAGTGACCATGCCCGGAATGACATCTCTCATGTGTATAGCGATGGCTCGGGCAATCTTGTTGATCTCATCGTCGTTGCCACTTGTCGAACCCCCTCCGTTAGGATCACGTCAGGGAGGCATTCTACGAATAGAAGCCACAAGTGGGTCAGTAATGAGAAAGGATACAATTGAATTTGCATTATAAAATTAGTAATGTATCTATACTACTAGTATTATCATTCAATTGTAATATGAGCATGTACACGTATAAGCAATCAGCTCATTAGCATACTTCTCACGTGAATGTGTATAACGTTCCATGATCTCACTCCACCAAACCTACACACTGACACTTTCCCGATATACCGAAGATAGCTTATATATAGGGCATACGAAAGGGTCAAGCAAACTGCCAGCCCAGACGCCATCCCACCACCGCTTCGATATACCACGATCATGTCCTTGCTAGCATTTGGCAACATGTTTGTACTGATTTCCATGTATGTTCCATTGATTAAGAATCCCATGATCTTTGATCAATTTGAACTATGATTAAATCCATGATTTAACTATGATTATGTTATGTGTGCACCTACTAACAGTTGTTAACATGTAGAACTAAATCATATGAGTGCTCTACATTGTTATTGTGAAACTATGTTAGTAAGTACTAATGATGTAATCACTTAAGAATTTCACTTAAGGTTTACATTGAAAGAATGTTCACAACTTGATTGATTCACACGCAATGTTTGACTCATCCAAGTCTGAATAGCACAATGATTTGATTCACCAAGGATAGTATCTCAAATGTTTGTATCTCATGTGTTTGACTAATGTTCAATGATTCCAGTTGCTCCCGAATCTTTACTTCAAATACGAACGTCGGATTCCTCCTGACATACCGAAATAAGCTTATATATAGGGCTAGCTCTCACCGCCCACCACTTATCCCAGCACATCAGCGTTAATCCGCCGTTTGTATTTGGAGCTAAGATTCCAACTCTTGACTGATTATGATTTGTTCATGTTTGACTCTTGTTTCCTTGATTATGGTCATGAATGTGTAACCCATGGTCCTTAATTTACTTGAAATTAAGACCTTAGGTTTTAGTATGTGTGTCCTAGGTTAATTAACCTAGGTTCTCAATACTTACAGTATTGAGTATAATGATCTCCTGTGAGAACTTCAACTAAAGAATACTGTTACACAGATTCTAAGTTATAAAGTTCCTATGATAATGAATACCTGATAATGATAACATGACAAGGATTTCAGATCCAAGATTCTAAAATTATAGATCTTGACCTCTGAATTCCTATGATGAACATGACAAGGATTTTAGATCAAAGATACTAAGAATACAGATCTTTGCCTCTAGATTCCTATAATGAACTCTGATTGAGAATTCCAGATCAAGGATACTGAGAATACAGATCCTTGCCTCTGGAATCCTTTAACGAACTCTGTGTGAGAATTTCAGATCAAGGATACTAAGAATACAAATCCTTGCCTCTGAAATCCTTAAATGAATATGTGTGAGAAATTTAATTCGGTTTCTAAAATTATAGTATTCCGATTCAAATTCCTTGACTCGATATCTAATCTTAGAAGAGTATCCCTAAGATCTTTCAAGCTTAATGTAGACTTAATGCTCACTTAAGTTACTTAGATCCTAAGTATCCTCAAGCCTATAGCACTTAGTCCTATTGGGTAGCTTAGGTTATAGTCTAGGTCATTAAACATTGGGTTTTTCCTAGTTCTCTACAACCTTGGCTCTGATACCAACCTGTCACACCACCTGCGCCGCGTACGGAATCCACGGCGCGGTGACGTATGAATAGTTGAATCATGCACGAGTATCGAATAAGAACAACCACAATGGATTACTAAGTTTCATAATGTTTAGACAGTTGTTTAGTTACAGACAATCTATCTACCAAAATAATGACAACTACAGACCCAAAATATAGTTTACAAAATAAGACTTCAAACAAGACAATTAAACAATTAGGATTTAGTGTGTTTCTAATCCATCCTAGCATGTTTCTTCATCTTGTTCTATCCTAGAATGGTCTCCTTAGTTGTCCCTTAGAAAGCTTTAAACCTGATTGCCTGAAACACGTGAAAAGTAACTGTCAACTACAGAAGTAGTTGGTGAGAACAATAGGTTTAACATTTGAAACACGAACTTGTAATGTAAGGCATATGTTTAAAGCAAATAATGAAATACATGGATGAGCTGCAACCCAAACTAACATCAAGTATGTACAAGTGTGTCCAAACAGTCAGCAGACTGTTTGCTAAAGAAGCCAACATATAATCAAGTCCCAAACCACGTTTGGAGTTAGATAATGTATCAGCAGGTTTGATAACCATAATGACACCAATCCTGCAGTTAGCTTTTAAAACAAATTTAAAAGCTAACTCCATTTTGGATATGAACCAGTGTGTCCGCTTTCCCTTGTTGTGATCACCCAGTACTAACGCTAATGAATACGAAACTTGATGTGTTTATAAGTTTGTTTACAACAGTGGACACCATGTTTTTGAACCTTACTTTAAAACCATTGAGTTAATGCCATAGTTGATAACATGACTTGAAACCTTTTTTGAATACCATGATTTGAATCCTTTGTTTGAACACCATGAAATGAATCCTTGGTTTGAACATCACCATGAAAACCATTGCTTGAATACCATGTTTTGAAACCTTTGATTGAGTACATATGATGGTGACCTTGTATAGTAACAAGGTTTATAAAAGATTATCTTCGAAAACACGAGTTTTTTAATAAAAGAGTTTATAAGTCACATTATTTGAAAGTGTTTATCATTTATAAAACCATTCGAGCAAAACTGATGTAAAATAGTTCAAGAAAACTTTATAAAACCTCTTTGATAAAAAGTGTTTAACAATTGCTAAAAATCCCTTGAAACAGTTGAATATACTTATGAGGTTGTACCATGAACCTGAAATGTTTGTAAAATAGCATACATCTTGTATAATGCTTTACAAATGTAAACAGTGTAATTGATCACGTGTTCCACCCCAAAACAGTTGAAAAACAGTTAAAAGAGGGGCTAATGTTCTCACCTGTCCGCAGTAGACTCTGAACTATAACAAATAGAAAGTAGCAAACATGACTTCTAACTGGTTCCTATATCATTGTAATCATACATAAGATATAAGATTTATAATAGTATAGACCTCGATTCATTGATTGACTTGTGTTATCATGATTTTGATTAACTTCTTGAGTATTTGATCTCATGTTTGAAAATGTCGTATGAGCTTGAAAGTCATGGTTGAGTTACTTGATTGATAATGATCCATGAAATGAATGTGTAATGTTCTTTTATGCACAACTTGTGTGCATAAAATAATAAGTGTTGACGAGTTTGATATCCATTGTTTAACATGTATTTTGAAGGAATGTTCTAAATGTTTAAGTCCTTGAGATTGTGACTTGATCCCATAATTAGGTTAAGTTATAACTTAAACTCTCTAAGATCAAATCATAATTATTTTGAGTTTGTGGGCCACACTATGGGCCTTAAGCCCATAAAACTATGATAGGCTTAAGTAGAGGTCCATGGGCCTCTTAGGTTACCCACGGTCCAATTGAATGTGAAGTTGGGCCAACCAACATGTTTATGGGCCATGTAAGATGCCAAAGATAATGTTAGGCCAAATCAAAATCACAATGGACCGAATGGTATTTAATTGTGCTAATTGCTAAGTATTTGGGCCGAAGACTATGAGATGGATCAATTGAAATAACATGGGCCGAATGAATCAAACTGGGCCAAGTGTGGTCTACTTGGGCCAATTAGCCTAAGTGGAGCTCGATGTGGGTTCCCTATTGGGCCAATTGGGTTTATTGTTGGGCCGAATAAAACTAAGTTGGGCCGGCTGTAGTTTTCGATCAATACTTCGGAGAACCAACTCCCAAAGCAACGAACCTTGGTGACCATATAGCCAAGGGTTCGGCTAGGGTAGTAAGGCTCGGCTGATCATGGTGGTTCGCGACCCTAGCAAGGTTCGGCCATGGAGCCATTAGCTGATAATAGGGTTCGGTTTCTGCATGGAGTTTCAAAGGTTCGTGACAAAGTGAAAAGATTCGTTCGACTAAGGTTTACAACTGAGTTCGTGCATGGTTCGGCTATGTCCCGAGGGTTCGCAGAAGGTTTGAGCATGGTGATGGTTCGTCGAAGTTCATAGGGTTCGTGGGCCTGTGAGAAGGTTCGTCGACCATGGCCATCAGTATGGTTCGCTCATCATGCAGTAAGGTTCGCTAGGTGGCTGAGGGTTCGGCTGGATTCGTCTCTGCATGAGGGTTCGCTGATCCTAATCAAGGTTCGTGATGTTCAGAAGGTTCGGCTGAATGTTTGGTTCCGGCTCATGGTTCGTGGAACACAACTAAGGTTCGGCTAGCAACCTGGGTTCGTCTCCATGCACTCAAGGTTCGGGGAAAAGAGGTTCGGCCAGTCTCTCTTGTTCGACCACGAACCTGTACAGCCCACCGTTTTCCATCAGCTCAAACCTTTAATTTGACCATCACAAAGGTGTTGCTATGTGCAGCTAGGGCTTCGAGAGTGTTGGGTTCGAAAAATATAGTGATGAAACCGATTGAACATGTGTGTACCAACTTCAACAATGAAAACCCTAATTCCCGACATATTCTTTTGTCCATACCTCTGATTTGGCAGGTGAAAACCTCCGATCCGTTGTACTTTCGTGTAGGGGATGTCGAGAGCTTCGCGTGGACACCAAGAACACCGAAATCCGTGGAGAAACGAGCGAGTTACGCGTGTTTGAAGTCGGTTTTCTAGAGAGAGAGGGTTGGACGAATTTTGTAGAGAGAGAAGAGGTTGTTGGTGAAATAAATGAGGAAAATGACCATCTTCATGGCTTTTATAGCCCGCGCGGTATTCGGGTCCGTTTCGGTCGCTCGGTTCGCATTTTCGTCGCGTACCGCATATTTTACGCGATTTAAATAAAAGAATTATTATTCTCATCATTTTGATTAGTTTCAAAATTGTAAAAATGTAAAATAATATATTTTAATTATTTTTGCTCTTCGTTCGTTGACAGATCGTTAAACGACCGCAATTACGTGTATACCCGCAATCGCGTACGTTTTTCGATCGTATAAAATGTTAAGACGTTTAATCATAATTATAAGTTCAACATTCGTATTATTATGGATCGTCACCCATAACTATACTCAGTCTCGCTTACATATTACGATTTTTGTTTAATTAATTGTCATACTATTTGTCTCAACACTACGCACTAACACTATCCCATTACACCGAACGCAGTATATATATAGGGCATACCCCAGATTCCAGCTACCTGCCGTACCTGACGCCGTCCCACCACTGTTTCGATATAATACGATACTGTTCTTGCCTAGCGAACTCGACGGTAAATAAATAATACATACTTGTTCCTAGGTAATAAAGATCCTAACACCCAAGCACATTATGAACACATGAATCACATTAACTGATTTGATATGAAAACACATTTGTTCTAACACTGTTTACAACTACCGTGACTAAATGTACAAATGTTACAGTCACTGTAAAAGCTCTCCCCTTGGGTTTTGGAACCATATCAATTTTCTTATTTGGGCATTATGTTGCCCTATGACCTTGTTTTCCGCAATCAAAACATTTCACAGTTGGGCATTTGTTGGCATAGTGCCCTCCTTGCCGCACCTAAAACAAACATTCATCCCATTCTACAGCTCCCACTATGCATCCGGTCACATATCTTACAAACTATAGGACTGCTGCAAGATATCTTTCTTTGTGGTTTGAAATTATGTTTCTTATAAACTTGAGACTAATCTCCCCACTTCCTCTTAATTGTCATGGCCTCCCTCCTAGCCCTTACACTTCTTCAAATAATTCTGCAGTAAGCTCTACTACAGACTGATAGGTTCCTGTTGCATAACCTTTAATGAATCTCCTTACTTCCGACAGAAATCCCTGGATATAACGCTTGATTCGGGACATCTCTAGCGTTACTAAATGAGGTACAAATCTGGACATCTCATTAAACTTAGTCGTGTATTCTTGGCGAGTCATGGTACCAACCTCTAGATTCATGAAATCTTTCTCCATCTTATCTACAACAAACTTTGGACAAAATTTTGCTAACACTAAATGCTTGAAACCTTCCCAACTTAGTGCCTCTACTACATGCTCCCCCATCGCTTGTTGAATTGCGTCCCACCAAAATAAAGCTTCAGACACAAAGGAATGAGCTGCAAACTTGACCTTTTTGGCTGTCATTGCACTCACTAATCTTGATTACTGACTCCATCTCCCTCAACCACTAGTGAGCTTCAACAGCATCTTTCTTTCCGTCAAACGAAGGAGGGTTACAACTTTTGATGATTTTGTAGTCGCACCCTTTCTTTTTATCTTCTCATCTTACAGCATTGAGTGGTACGACAATTTGAGCAGTTCCAATTTCCGTAGCTGCACCTGTCTCCATTCCCGTATTGTTATCAGCGCCAGAGTGATCACCATTACTATCCTTCTCTTGTCGACGTATTTTAGCAGCAATTTCTGGTATTGCCGCTTTAAGCATTCTTGCAAAGTTTGCTTCCATCTGATTTGGTTGATCGTTGGTTCCGTGATTCCCATGAGAGTTTGAATTTGTTTCAACGTGTACTTCATCTTCCAAATTTGGATTCAAGCGAGTACTTCTTTTTCTTATTAGGGGTCTACCGATATCATGACCGATATTTCCATCTAGAGCGCGTCCTCTATTGGCCATCCTACAATTAAGGTATAGGATAATTCAATATTTGCATGATAAATAGTAATGCCAGAATACGAATGTATAATAAATAATCAATTACAGAACATAGGATGTAATTAGTTATTTACCATGACATCATCTTCCAGTTTACATTCTATCATGTTTATACTAAATATCCAACCTTAACCCTCAACTTACAGCACCTTTACAAATAACAGGTAAAACTTTAGCATTATTTGCAAATGCCAAACCTCAATTCCAGTAGTTTTTTGCATGTGATTTTTAAGCATTATGCATGTGTCAAAAGTTTTATTCGTTATATGCCTGATGTATCCTATGTGGCTGGCATGTGGCTGCTTTGACTAGCATTCTTACGTTCTCCCAGAGTCCTAGTTTAAGTTTAGTTACCTTTTGAGTACCTAAATATCTTAAACCAGTGCTGTGATACCAGCTTGTGATGCCCGTCTCCCGAGATACGTTAATTCATCGGATTTACTCATAAGCACAATGATTAAATAGAGATAACTCAATCGTAGCGGAAATAAAACATATTATACATAAGTAAACCCGATTACATATCTGTTATACAATCATATTTATTATTTTACAAAATCTACATCTATGCCAGTATTCTCAAAACTTGTAGCCAACATCCATCCAATGCTACCTATGCCACCTGTTTCTTGCCTCCACTAGCTAAGGCTTCATCATTCTACCTGATGAGCATTTTAAAAATTTTCAGCTTTAGCTGGTGAGTTCTTAGTTTAAAAAGCATCTTTAGTTTCAAATAATATATTTCAAAAGCATTTCACCAAAGCATACATCGATATACATGTATCATATTATATCAAAAACATTTATTTAAAACCTGTTCACCTGAAGGTGTTTAGTTTTACCCGAAGGTAACTCCGTTTTTACCCGAAGGTAACTCTGTTCACCCAAAGGTGCTCTTTTACCTGAAGGCAACTCTATCTTATCCGAAAGTAACTCTTTTCACCCGAAGGTGCTTTCAAATCTCTTTTAAAAACTTTATAATCAGCAACATAGTGCAAGAAATCTTTTTCGAAACAACATCTTTATCTCAAACCTATACACCTGCATTATTCTGTTATATCAAAGAAGCATAAGACTACACACCTTCGGTATACCAGGACCATGTCTTTATTAGTATATGAGATTTAGACCTCTTTAAAACACTTTTTGTAAACTTATTTTCAAAATAAGGACTTGGGTTGCCTCTTTTATATTTTAAAAGAATATGTACAGAAAATTCGGCATTATCTCGGCTTAACATTGGTATAAACGGGAAATATCCCGGCATAAATATAACATTATATATATCAAAACATTATAAATATAACTTTCACATCAGCCCAAATCATTTAAAATAGTAAAACAGGGATCGTAGAACTCACCTTTGTTATAGCAAAACTTCTACTATAGCTTCACGAACAACGTGTCACTTATACGACCTGACAACTCCCGAGAACTTTCTAATAATGTAGATACTACCTGTTCAACATAATTGGTGGTTAATAGTGTGTATTTGTTGGTGGAATAGAGCTAGAGTCAAGTGGCATAACGTTGAAACGAGTTTTTGACGTCTATTTATAGGAACTGACACGCAAATCAAGACAACGGGGTGCCGACACCTCACCTGGACATGTGGCAGCCTTGGGGAAACGTGGCAACCCTTGGGGAAACGTGGCAAAGGATTGGGACACGTGGAAATAGGCTGGGACATGTGTCAATGCTCTTATACACGTGTACTTTTCGCTCGATATAATACCGAACTTGTTTTTGCGCTTCCCGCTTCATACGAACTCCGTTTTGCGCACCGTTTTTGCCCAAGTTCACAATTTTCCATGATCTTTCTAACCATATCAAATATTCATCATATGGGTGTACTTATTATGTGGGTCATTTTATAATTACGGTGTATCCTCACCTTACCATGAATTTCAGTGAGAGCATTGTTTATTAATTCTGCTTTCGCTTATTTTTCTTGTTTCTTTTAGATTATCTAAAATTTATTATAACTTAATTTATTTACTCGAGTTACATAACTCGTTACTCAAAATTTTAATTACTTGTATTGGTTTCTGTAACTTAGCATATGTTTGGTCTATTATAGCTTACATAAAATATTTGTATTAAGCAACTGGAAGCATTTCATTGTAATAATAATTATTACATGGTTTTGGAAAGAATGAACGTTACATAAGAAAAGTCTTGAATAAACACCCCTTGGTGTTGCTGTTGTTGAATCATGTTGGTCAGTAGTCAAGCCTACATGTTAGAAGTTATGTTTGCTATCCTATCTTAGTCAGGTTAAAGTTTGTTTTTTCCGTTGTTGGTCCCGCAAATTTCACTATTCAGAGGGGCCTCTTCGTATTCTGTGATTGCCTTGTTGACACGTCTTTCCATCATCGCCTTGATGGCTGCCGATCCGATGGGTCGGTTGTTTGCATGCGCGTAAGTCCCGCGTCCCGCCATTTGTTAGTTCTAAATTCAATAGATAGTATGTTACTTACTGTTTGAGTTAGTTGTGTGTTAGTATGCATACAAATATAATGTCACAAGATCATAAAGTTCAAAATAATCATTTCATTAATAATTTTTCCTAAGTACAATCATAAGTTCGATTCGGTCACTACTCCCAAAATGATTTCTTTGAGCACAACCCGCTCATAATAGGTTCTAATGATTCTACTACAATAACAATAAAACTACTCTAAGTAGGTGAGGAGATGGTGGATTTCGAGTCTCCACTATCTGCAGGACTGTCGTCCTCCTCCTTAAACGGCTCCTCATCCTCGTCCCGAAACGGGTCTTCGCCGTCGTCGTCAAACAACTGTCCTACCTCTACGGTTGCTGGCTCCTCTGCTAGCTGTGCAACTAATGTTCCTACCATGGCCTTAACCGCCTCAGCTCAGGCCTCGGCCACCTCAGCTCGGGCCTCGGCCGCCTCAGCTCGGACCTCGGTCGTGTGACAATTGCACTTTAGAATTTCGTCATTAATGATGTGAGCACGTTTGGTCGTGCTTGAAATCCATGTTGATTTAGCTATTGTAGTTATTACAGGTTGATAGTATACGATAAATGATGAATGTGGGCGAAAACCGTGTGCGAAACGGAGTTTCGGATACTCTGAAATCGAAAAACGAAGAAAAATCTCGAAGTAATGAACTCCGGGGGTCTTCGCGGTATGCCAAGGCAAAGATGAGTATTCTTGGCGATACGTGAAGGATCAAAATATCTGAAAGTCTCCGAATTTCTTCGCGGTACGCCGAGTTCCAAGTTGCCCTCCTTGGCAGTACGCGACTAGAAGGGCGGTGCAAAGGTTAGATTGAAAAGTTCATTTCATGCAAAATGTTATCATCCTTTCATTTCTCGAACTTCTTTCACCTACAGACGAACAAAACAGTTATTTCATCATCTAAACTCCAGTTTTAAGCTGCCAAAACCCACGGATCGCGCCAGGAAACGTATCTGCAAGTCCTAATCATTGTTTTGCAGTCAAAACTCCGTCATATCAGGTAACAATTCATTTTAACCTTCTAGCTTAATAATGGTTGATTAGATCTTAATTTTGAACGTAATGATATAGTTAGGGTTGTTGATTATTGCCTAGATGATGGGTAGGATTGATTATAAACGAAGAACATGATGTTTTAGCAGGTAAATCCTTGTTTTGATCCGTTGTAATGCCCGGTTTGCATGAAATCATACCCGTAATTATAATGGTTTAAACCATTTGATTGTGACAATGTAGGTGATTAGTTTGATTAATCTTTGAAATACAAGGTTAAATCCAAGTGTTTCAAACTAATCACAATCATTAACATACTTATTGGAACAATTATCTGATGTTTATGATAACAGTCAGATTAGTATGTTAAACATGGTTATTAAACCTATTCTAATGCTACATTGTGATATTTCATGATATTTGGGTAATCAATAACAAAGATTGATCATTTCTAAGCCATTAATCTGTCCAGAAACTGTTTTAGCATTATAATCAACAACATTAACTATTTGGTTAATCCGAGATTATTCTAATTAATCAAGGGTATCATCAATCTTGTATTAGGAATCTAATTAGGTGTAGGTTCCTACATTATCATACATTGTATGATATAACATTAAATTAACTAATTAAATACTTAACCTCAGTTTGATGACTGTTAAGACAATGTCTTTGACATTGGACGTTCAGAAAGATCTAATCAGTAAGTTAAAACATAAATAACTCATTAAAAATAAATGAATGCAGAATCACTCTATTACTAGCAGTCGTGTGACATTCTGCTACTTGTAAGTTCTCAGGTGAGTTCGTACAACCCCTTTTCTTTTTAATCTTTTATAAAAACCGGGGTCTTATTGTGGAACTTTTCTTGAACATATGATATGTATCACTGTTATCTGCGTGATTTCATGTGATTGTTGAGAACTTGTGGATTTCATGGGATTTTTCCTGGAGAACAGAACACTATCACAGAACTTAAAAGTCCTCATTTTTGAACTGTATATAGTGAACCCATGTGGGGCCGAACAGGAAACAATGATAGTACTATCGGCTGACAACCCATTTGCTAGGAGCTCCAACTCCCCTTGCTATGAATGTTTGTTACCTGTTTTTAGAACTTCTTAATGTTGTGATAGACATTAAGACAATGAGGCATTAAGATGTTACCGACGGGTAGTATCTTATAGAACAAGAACAGAACGTCCGAAAGAAACTAGATACGGGTCCCATGGTTATCTAGAACTGAACTTTTTGGAGAGCTTGTACATCATATCATATTGTTGAACTGAACTTTACGATCTCACCAGCTTTGTGCTGACGTTTTGAATCTAAACCTTTTTGCAGGGAGACGGTGACTGCCGGGTGAGGATGCACCTTATATATATTTGTAATTAAATAAGTTAGTCATGTAATAAAATTAGTTTGTAATTGTACTGTTGATTGTAACGACGATCCTTGTGATATATTTACTTTAAGTTAATCTGTGTGCTATGATATCGGATCAAGTAAGTCACACCTCATCTCTGAGATATCACCACTATGCTTCCGCAACCTTCTCAGAGTAACGAATGACATCATCTCAGGTGACGAGAGGTGGGGGTGTGACAGGGTGGTATCAGAGCCATAGGTTATAGAATTTAGGTGAATTTAGAGACCTAGACTATAACCATAGACTCAAATAGTGACACAGAGAGCACCGAACATAACTAATGAACAAAACTTTTTTTGAATTAAGACAGGATAATCAAGTAGTACGAATTCCAGTTATGAGTGGCCAGCATAACTGTCACACCCCGAACCGGCGGGCTGGATCGACTTTCCTGTTGGGCGGAAAGTTCTCGGGGCGCGATATCGTTTGATAATCGAAATGATCAGATTGTTTACATAGCACATGATACGTAAATGAGAAATGCTAACATGATAATGAAATAGAATTACAAAGTTAAATTACATTGTTTCCTCATAATTTAACAAAGTAAATCTAATCAAAAGAATCAATGAGTTTATATCTTGTAACTGTACAAGATATACAAAAGATGATTCACTATTTTGTCATTCAAAAGTATGCAACACCAAAAAGTAGCTAGGCCTTCTTAAAGTCCACTAGCTATGTCCATGTATGTCTGGTTACTAAACATGTTCGTCACCTAAGAAAACATGCATTTAAACAAAGTCAACACTAGGTTGGTGAGTGCATAAGTTTGATATTTGAAAGCCTTGAAATGTTCACATACACAATCACAATGTCATACTTGTTGTTTGTAAGTTGTTTGATTCACCCGTTCACACAATGGCCTTTCCATAGTTATATTTACAAGTGATATCTCATCCTATTAGCTATGCTTATATATAGGGCATATGTAGGGGAACAAGCCCCAGCCAACATCCTACCACATATCTAATAGAACTTAATACCACTTGCAACACAACTATGGATCCCCATTTTCATTTCACCCGTCCGTTTGTATTCATCACCTATTGAATCATATGTAGAATAATATAATATGAGGGGTTTAGTTATCAAACCGAAGTATTGATAAACCCTTTGTGTATTAAGGAGATTAGATTAATTTAATCTAATCCTTGTTATTATTCTATTACTTGTGGGTTAACTGTTAATCACTTTTAAAAGTAAGAGTGTTAGTTAACCAATTGATATTTGTTCTCAACTTGAAGTGCATAGAGCCTAAAAGGAATCCATTGCAATCCTCACGTAATCAGATTACAATGCATCCGATTTACCTCTACCACTTTGTATTACCATAGACCTCATCGAACTATTACTAGCAATATGACATGAGAGAAAATAAATTCCTCAGTCTACTAGTCAACAAGAAGTGATGGATTAATTACAATATCACTGTCGAATAATATCACCATGTGTCGTTTACCAAACCAGACTGATCGTCGCCCTGTTACCGGTCATATGTTACCGGCCAATTGATGTTACGACTAACATACCGACCTCACTCGTCGGAGGTTTGTCAAACCTATGGCACATGATTGACATGATATAATACAGACAGTTCAATAGCAATCAATTGTATTGTGTTCATCAATGTTGTTTGTTCTCAATGTTGTGTGTTCTCATTGTTGCTAATAAAGTTATATAAGATCTTATCTTATTAAACAATGTTAGTTGTTATGTGAATGATGTTGTTATCATGAAGGTAAATTATCATGTTTATCATTCTAGTGGTTCCATATAGTCACCATGTTGCCACTACAGTGTTGTAGGAACCATTCTTACAACACTTAGTTGACTCAGGTGGTGGATACTTTTTGTTTTTGTTCTTGTCATCTTGTTTCACCTGTGATAATTCTCTTATTTCTCTTGTAAGAATAATTGTGTGTCCTAAGATAAAATCTTACGACTACATTATTCTATTGTGTTGATGAATTATGAAGTTATATTATCATGTTCATCATAGTTGTTCTTGTCATATCATGATCATACAAGTATGCATACAATGATAAACGATAATAAGTCAAGCAATATTATCTAAATCAAAGAATATCGAATATGTTAAACATAAAACTTTTAAGTAAATAAAAGTTAAGCATTGTAGACCAATTTGGAGCTCGGAAACAATCCGGTTCCAATGGATATCTACTCGACAGCCTCTGGAATAGTGCGGAATCCTATTCCAGGGTTTTCCAATCGAAACCAACAGCAACCGTGCTGATCCAAAGGTGTAGGAAGGACGTTTAATCGAGAATCGAACACCACGGGTCGAGAATCGAACTTGGACGTGCACAATGACCGCTCTAATCTCCTAGGGTTTTGACTCTGTGTTTTCCGGGAAGAAGGAGGGCTCAAAAGTTAGATTTGAAACAGATTTGGTTGGTATTTATAGACTGTTGTCATTCAGCCGAATGAGAGGCCGAAGCAACTCATTCGGCGATTGAGAAGCCGAAGCAACTCATTCGGCGAATGGACAAGTCATTCTAATGAGTCATTCGGCGAATGACTCATTCGTTTGCCTATGTCATTCTCTAGTTTGTTCATTCGGCGAATGGCTTCATACTTAGAGCCATTCGCCCGAATGTGTCTGAAAAACATATAACTTCAACTTTAAACACAATCAAAAACTTATAATCAATAAAAACATTAAGAACAATATAGAAAGACAACTTCCATTAATATAATAAACTTTATACATTAAGAACAGTACAAAATAGAACTAGGGACATTTAATGCATCTTCTGACAACTAGTACCTGACCGGCCGGCAAATCCGTACGGTGCGTGTACTTTCTACAGTAACTATGTGTACGTACATGTGTGTAAACAGTGTTTGTATTAACAGATTCTTAAATACAAGAAATTGTTGTACGTATTTTTGTGTAAACTTAGATACATTAAGTACAACGTACATTTGAAACTTTAGTTGTGTGTATTTAAGTGAAAACTTAAGTATAATTGACACAACAGATCATGAGAAACAACAGTGTTTAAGTAAACAACAGAAACAAATCGGTTGCAATCTGATGTCCATAGATGACAGGAATAAGATGGCCAACAATTCAATGTGAAAACAATGTGATATCAGGGTGATTAGTTGAGTCCGACAGTGAGGAAACACAATTCAAACAATATTGCAGTGTTGTTTCAGAATAACGAACCGACAGTGTGTTTGCGTGGGTGACGATTCACACAAACATATCTGTGAGTTTAACGTTCTGAAATGATGACTGGAAAGTAGAAAACAAAAGTCGGAAAGCAAAACCATCGTCGTGTTCGTTCGAATGACGATTCGAACGAATACGCGCGATGGTGACGCGATTCGACGAAACAAAACGAAACACGACACAAAACGGTAATAATTTTAATAAAATAAAATTACATTTTACAATTTTGAAACTCATCAAAATGATTTAAACAACCTTCTTTTATTTATTATATTTAAATTACACGTAATTTTCCGGTTACGCGACGAAAACGCGAACCGAGCAACCGAAACGGACCCTGACACCACACATGGTATAAATACTCTAAATGAGAGTATTTTCTCACTTTACACTTCCCCATTCTCTCTCTAGACCCAAAATTCCGGCCACCCCTCTCCTCCACCATTTTTGCACCTTCAAACTAGCATAACTTCCCCATTTCTTAACGAAAATCGGTGATTCTTGCGCCCACACGAAGCTCTTGTCGAGCTCTACATGAAAGTACAACGGATCTGAGCAAATAACCAGCAAAATCGGAGGTATGATGCTTGAATCGTGACTGAAAATAGGGTTTTCTACACTCTCCTTGTTCGACACACACACATATCCGGCCGACCTACCCCTTAGTTGAAACCACAAACCACAAGCAACCCTACTAGCCTAATCACAACCACCCTGGTTCGATGATGGGTACTGATGGTGAACAGGTTTGGGAAAGATAGGGGACGTACCATGCACAGTAGCAAAAGCCTACGAACCTGTGCATGCGAACCTTCCTAAGGACGACAGCATGGAACGAACCTGGCTTCAACAAACGAACCATCATGCGACCACCGAACCCTGGTGGCCTCCCGAACCATACCTAAGCGAATCTTCTTCCATGAAGTGCTCATGTTGGCCGAACCTCCCTCCTCATCCGCGAACTCTAGGCGAACCATTGATAGAGACGAACCCTCAGCCGCCACGTTCACCGAACCTGTTACAGGACACAAACCCTTAGTGTCATTCACGAACCTCTACACTTTAGCCGAACCCTGCTTCCTTTTCCTTGGCCGAACCCTCGGCTGAAATAACCAGTAGGTTCGCTGGTTGTGAATGGTACCCCATGCTGGCCAATCATCACAATATCAAACTGAATAACCACGACCATGGGGAAAAATCCTTGTTCGGACCATCAAACGCACGCAGCTAATTCTATATCTATGGCCCAATGTTTTTGTTCGGCCCATTTAACCCCCGGCCCAAGACTAGACTCACAGATTGGGCCACGAAACTCATGAGACTCGGCCCATGTTATGGCCTCCGGCCCACTTAAATTTAATTGGGTCCATCAGCCTCCTTCGGCCCAAAGGGGAAACTGATTTGGCCCAAAACCCAGTAACCGGCCCAATATAATTCCAGTAATTTGAAGCCCATTACTTCGGCCCATACTAGGTGTCGGCCCAATTTATTCAAGATGTGGATTAAAACATGAGACTAAATTACCAAGGGTAACATATGAGATTTTTAAACTACAAAACAAGACTATATACTTAGAAAATGATAAGAGCTTCAATTTTACACATTATGACAAGTCTCAAATCAAGTTAAACGTAAAACAATTATCAAGATGTAATAAGTTCATTTTAAATTGGTTAGGGGCTAGTATAATCTATAACCATTGAATCAAGGCCGAATAAAGACCGTGACTCACAAGTGTTAGCCAATAATAGGGCTAACACATACACGCACTCAAATCTTATTAACTTAGACTTATAAGATCCAACAATATGAAATCAATACAGGAACGTGAAAACACGACAAATACAATCAAGGAGCGCGTGCATTTTCATTTAAGCTAAGTCAACCACTTCAAACATAAGGTGAGTTCATATGCCTCTTTTTCTTTAATCTTTACTGATTTTAACTCTCGGGGCTGAGAAACATGTTTACTTTTATTTATTTAAAAGTTTTGCTTAACATGTTATTTATACTTTGATTTAGATAATATCAAACTGTTTATTATCGCTTATCATTGTACGCATGCTTGTATGATCATGAGATAACAGGGAAACTCAGATGATTATGATAATGTAAATTCTTAATCATCAACACATTAGAATAACATAGTTGTAAGATTATATCTTATAACATGTAGTTATTTCCACATGAGCAAACATTTAGACAATTTACACATAAACAAACAACGAGAACAATCCCACATTGAGGCTTTGGGATCACATGGATTACAGTAAATGATGATCATGATAACGTAACTTCATGGGATTCTTATCATTTACACATAATTAACATGACGTAAAAAGACAAGTTTTTATTCGACTTTGTTAATCACAACGAGAACAATCCCACATTGAGGCTTTGGGATCACATGGTTCACCGTAAATGATGATCATGATAACGTAACTTCATGGGATTCTTATCATTTACACATAATTAACATGATGTAATAAGACAAGTTCTTATTCGACTTTGTTAATCATATGAGAACAATCCCACATTGAGGCTTTGGGATCACATAGACTACAATAAATGATGATCATGATAACGTAACTTCATGGGATTCTTATCATTTACATATAATTAACATGATGTAATAATACCAGTTCTTATTCAATTTTGTTAATCACATGAGGACAATCCCACATGGAGACTTTGGGATCACACGACGGAATAGAGGTGAACGGAATGCATTGTAATCTGATTACGTGAGGATTACAATGGATTTCATTTGGGCTCTATACGTTGCATTGAGATTACATTATAAATAGTTAACTAACACTTTTAATATTTAAAAGTGAAACAATAGTTAACCCCACACACTATAGAATAATTCAAGGAACAGATTTAATAAATCTAATATCCTTAACACACATATTGGTTATCAATACTTCAGTTAGATAACTACAACATTATCATTATATTATTCTATACATGAGATCACAGGTGAACAAAGATGAGGTACACATGGGAAATGGGGATGGAAATCTATAGTTGTATTGCAAGTAGTGTGAAACTTGTTTGAGCATGTGGTGGGATGGCGTCTGAGCGGGTCGTAGGCTCGACTCAGGGGTATGCCCTATATATAAGCATGCTTGATTGGGGGTCACAACACTTGTAAATACAACTAGGGAGGAGCCATTGGGTGAACAAGTGAAACAGACAATCATACAAGTAACATATTATCATTGTGAATATGCATGTGAATGAATTAAGGTTTTACATTAACTTATTTATGAACTCACCAACCTACTGTTGACTTTGTTTAAATACATGTTTCTCAGGTGATGAACTGGTGTAGATACTTTCATGCAAGGATTTAGCTAGTGGACTTTTAGAAGACCTAGCTTTATTTTGTGTTGCATGTTTTTGGGAACTAGAACATGAATCATCTTTTGTATATCTTGTACATATACAAGATATAGTTACATTGATTCTTTTTGGTAGATTTACTTGATTAAATTATGAACGATACTGTGTAATTTAATCTTGTAATTCTATATCTTGGATGTGTTAGCTGTTTCTCATTTAATTATCATGTGCTATGTAAACAATCTGATCATTCGATTATCACTCATGATATCGCGCCCCGGGAACCTTCCGCCCGACGGGAAAACACGATCCGTTCCCGCCGGCCTGGGGTGTGACAGATTGGTATCCGAGCCATGGTTATAGAGAGATATAGGTCATATTACTTTAACGGTTTGGCCTAGACTATAACCTAGGGACCCTCATATAGAGATCATGTGACTTAGGATTCTATTTGCATATGTCTTCTACTTCTGATCACTGCACTAACCGATTACTTTCGGTTATGATCAGAATGCCGCCAAGAAGACAACCACCTCTATTACCATTGACTCAAGGCTCTGCTCCTCACTCATCTACGCCGACACCACCTGATTCTCCTCCACCTCCACCTCCTCCTCCGCCACCACCGGCTTATCAGCTAGATCCCGCTACCATTGTACTGGCCACTCTGTTGACCAGCCAGCTGAGGGAGGTAATCCCAGACATGATGAACCGAATCAACACCAACAACAGAAACAACGTTGCCAACTCATCTGGAGAAGGTAGCGGTAACACCAGACAGAGTCAGGACTATGCCTACAAGAACTTTGTAGGTTGCAAGCCACCCAGTTTCAGTGGCAGTGAGGGTGTAGTCGGACTGATCCAGTGGATCGAGAAGATGGAGGCTACCCTCGACATCAGTGGCTGTCCTGAACAGAACAGAGTTAAGTATGCTACGGGATCATTTAGCAAGCGAGCGTTAACCTGGTGGAACGCTCAGGTGTCAGTCAGAGGTCGGGATGAAGCTCAGGCTATGCCATGGAGTGAATTCAAGGCCATGCTGCGGGCAGAGTTTTGCCCAAGAAATGAACTAAAGAAGGTTGAGACTGAACTGCTCAACCTGGAGATGATTGGTGCTGGGCATCTGGCCTACACCACCAGATTTCATGAGTTAGCTACTCTGGAACCTGATGTGGTGCCAACAATTGAGAAGAGGATAGAACGGTATGTTGGTGGATTACCGCCCAGTATTCGAGGTCATGTGATTTCTGCTCACCCTACCACCATGGAATTAGCTGTTACACTGTCAGCATCCCTGACAGATATGATGGTTGCCTCTGGGGCATTCAAGAAGGACGCTGAAACAGCCAAAGCTGGAACTTCCAGGAAGTCGGATAAACGTCCGGCTAAGAAACAAAAGGTGGCTAGAAACTTTGCTGCCACTACTCAAGCTCCGATGCGCAACCAGCCACAACCATTGGAGATCAGGAAGCCATACACTGGCACTGCACCTTTGTGCAACTCGTGTCAGTTTCATCATCTACCCAATATCCCGTGCAGACACTGCCCCAACTGTGGGAGATTTTGTCACACAGCAAATTACTGCAGGAGTCCGAGGACTCAAAACAGAAACAACAATGCAGATACTGCTGCTGCTACTACAGATCCTAGGTCTTGCTACAACTGTGGCGAACCAGGACATTTCTCTCGGAATTGTCCCAAGAGGAATCAACAAGGGGCTCAAGCACCGCGAGGAAGAGCCTTTCAAATAGGAGCTGCTGCTGCTCGACAGGACCCGAATGTCATTACGGGTACATTTCTCTTATCTGACTTTTATGCATCCATATTATTTGACACTGGTGCGGATCAGAGTTTCATTTCATTCGATTTTGCATGCCATCTTAATTATGATAAGGAATTGTTAGACTCCCCTTACACTATTGAGATAGCAAACGGCAAACAGATCACAGTAGACACTATATTTAGGAATTGCCCACTAACACTTGGCGATCATACATTTTCCATCGACTTGATACCGATGGAGCTGGGCAGTTTCGACATCATCGGAATGGATTGGCTATCTCTTAATAGAGTCGAGTTCATCTATTCTGATAAGCTACTACGCATTCCTGTGGAGAACAATGAGGTCTTGGAGATTCGTGGAGACCAAGCGAAACGCAGTGTCAAGATAATATCGTGCATGAAGGCTCGCAAGTACTTACGAAAACAATGCGTTGCATTTCTAGATCACGTGATTCAGAAAGACAAGAAGGCGATCAAGATTCAAGATGTACCAGTTGTGAGAGACTTTGCAGAAGTATTTCCAGATGACTTACCAGGACTACCACCCGAGAGATCGGTGCAGTTCCGAATCGATTTGATTCCGGGAGCAACTCCTGTAGCTAAGTCTCCTTATAGACTTGCTCCATCAGGGATGCAGGAGTTGTCTAATCAGTTACAAGAGTTACTCGATAAAGGATTCATCCGACCGAGCTTTTCCCCGTGGGGAGCTCCGGTTCTTTTTGTTAAAAAGAAGGATGGAACTTTCAGGATGTGCATTGATTATCGAGAGCTCAACAAACTTACCATCAACAATCGGTACCCGTTGCCGAGGATTGATGATTTGTTTGACCAGTTACAAGAAGCACATTACTTTTCAAAGATAGACCAGAGATCAGGCTATCATCAGCTCCGGATTCAAGAGGAAGACATACCAAAGACGGCCTTTCGTACCCGATATGGTCATTATGAATTCATGGTGATGCCATTCGGATTAACGAACGCACCGGCTGTGTTCATGGATTTGATGAACCGGGTGTGCAAGCCGTATTTAGACCAGTTTGTTATCGTCTTCATTGATGATATACTAATCTATTCAAAGAATGAGAAGGAACACGAGCAACACCTCAAGACAGTTTTGGAGCTTCTGAAAGAGGAACGACTCTATGCCAAATTCTCTAAGTGTGAATTTTGGTTAAGAGAAGTTCAGTTCTTGGGTCACGTGATTAACAGTAATGGTATTCACGTGGATCCTGCCAAGATAGAAGCAATCAAGAACTGGGATGTGCCTACAACACCAACAGAGATCAGATCATTTTTAGAATTGGCAGGTTATTACAGGAGATTCATCTCGAATTTCTCTAAGATAGCTTTGCCACTCACCAAGCTCACACAGAAGTCTGAACCTTTTGTGTGGACTCAGAAACAAGAAGAGGCATTCCATACATTGAAACAAAGATTGTGCAATGCTCCAATCTTAACACTCCCAGAAGGCAATGATGACTTTGTAGTTTATTGTGATGCTTCCCATCAGGGACTCGGATGTGTCTTGATGCAACGAGACAAAGTCATTGCTTATGCCTCTCGACAGCTGAAGATACATGAGAAGAATTACACAACACACGATCTCGAACTGGGAGCTGTTGTCTTTGCATTAAAGATTTGGAGACATTACCTTTACATTACCAAATGCACTATCTTCACAGATCACAAGAGCCTACAACACATATTTGATCAGAAGGAGCTTAACATGAGACAGAGATGTTGGGTTGAGCTCCTGAACGATTACGATTGTGTGATCAAATACCATCCGGGAAAAGCAAATGTTGTTGCGGATGCTTTGAGCCGGAAGGAAAGAGTCAAACCCTTACGCGTTCGCGCCATGGGAATGACCGTGCAAACAAGTTTGAGAGATCACATTTTACAAGCACAACAACAATCAGTGGCAAGAGACAATCTGAAACGCGAGCTCGATTGTGGAGCCGAGAAACATTTCAAGACAAAACAAGATGGAGTTATCTATTATCTGGATCGTGTCTGGATTCCAGCAGTAGATGAACTTCAAACACTTATACTTGACGAGGCACACCAAACACGTTACTCGGTTCATCCTGGTGCCGATAAGATGTACCAAGATCTTAGGTCATTTTATTGGCGGCCGGGTATGAAGAAAGACATTGCCACTTATGTCGGCAAATGTATTACATGTGCCAAAGTCAAAGCTGAACACCAGAAGCCCTCGGGTTTGCTGGAACAACCAGAGATACCACAATGGAAGTGGGAGCAAATAGCTATGGATTTCATTACCAAGCTGCCCCGCACTTCTAGCGGATATGATTCTATTTGGGTCATCATTGATCGATTGACCAAATCCGCACACTTCTTACCGATCAGAGAGACATACGAGATGGAGAAACTAGCGAGACTATACATTGATGAAATAGTAGTTAGGCACGGGGTGCCATTGTCTATTATTTCAGACCGGGACAGTCGATTTATTTCGCGGTTCTGGCAATCATTGCAACAATCCTTAGGGACAAGTGTTAACTTGAGCACCGCTTATCATCCACAAACGGATGAACAAAGCGAACGCACCATTCAAACCCTAGAGGATATGTTGAGAACATGCATCCTAGACTTCGGTGGAAGTTGGGACACACATTTACCACTCATTGAGTTCTCCTACAACAATAGCTTCCACAGCAGCATCGGATGTGCTCCATTTGAAGCACTTTATGGTAGAAAATGTTGGTCTCCAATTTGTTGGACCGAAGTGGGAGACAATAGAATAACTGGACCTGAACTTATTCAGGAAACTACCGATAAGATTGCCCAGATACAACAACGATTACAAGCAACACGTAGCCGCCAAAAGAGTTACGCTGACAAACGGCGCAAGCCTTTGGAATTCGATGTGGGTGACCGAGTCATGTTGAAAGTGTCCCCATGGAAAGGCGTAGTTCGGTTTGGGGCTAAAGGCAAGCTAGCACCTAGGTATGTCGGACCGTTTGAGATTACTCAACACATAGGTCCTGTGGCATACAGACTCAGACTCCCTGATGAACTCAGTGGAGTGCACGATGTGTTTCATGTATCAAATCTCAAAAGGTGCTTAGCAGACGAATCACTGATCATACCATTGGAAGAGATACAACTTGATGAGCAACTACATTTCATTGAAGAACCTGTAAAGATTATGGAACGTGAAGTTAAGAATCTGAAACGTAGCCGTATCCCTATTGTGAAGGTTCGATGGAACTCCAAGCGTGGACCAGAATTTACTTGGGAGCGCGAGGACAACATGAAAGCCAAGTATCCCCACTTGTTCGAGAAATAAAGCCCGACCTTTATGCTTAAATTTCGGGAAGAAATTTCTTTAACAAGGGGAGACTGTGACAACTAGTACCTGACCGGCCGGCAAATCCGTACGGTGCGTGTACTTTCTACAGTAACTATGTGTACATACATGTGTGTAAACAGTGTTTGTATTAACAGATTCTTAAATACAAGAAATCGTTGTACGTATTTTTGTGTAAACTTAGATACATTAAGTACAACGTACATTTGAAACTTTTGTTGTGTGTATTTAAGTGAAAACTTAAGTATAATTAACACAACAGATCATGAGAAACAACAGTGTTCAAGTAAACAACAGAAACAAATCGGTTGCGATCTGATGTCCATAGATGACAGGAATCAGATGGCCGACAATTCAATGTGAAAACAATGTGATATCAGGGTGATTAGTTGAGTCCGACAGTGAGGAAACACAATTCAAACAATATTGCAGTGTCGTTTCAGAATAACGAACTGACAGTGTGTTTGCGTGGGTGACGATTCACACAAACATATCTGTGAGTTTAACATTCTGAAATGATGACTGGAAAGTAGAAAACAAAAGTCGGAAAGCAAAACCATCATCGTGTTCGTTCGAATGACGATTCGAACGAATACGAGCGATGGTGACGCGATTCGACGAAATAAAACGAAACACGACACAAAACGGTAATAATTTTAATAAAATAAAATAACATTTTACAATTTTGAAACTCATCAAAATGATTTAAACAACCTTCTTTTATTTATTATATTTAAATTACGCGTAATTTTCCGGTTACGCGACTAAAACGCGAACCGAGCAACCGAAACGTACCCGGACACCACATGTGGTATAAATACTCTAAATGAGAGTATTTTCTCACTTTACACTTCCCCATTCTCTCTAGACCCAAAATTCTGGCCACCCCTCTCCTCCACCATTTTTGCACCTTCAAACTAGCATAACTTCCCCATTTCTTAACGAAAATCGGTGATTCTTGCGCCCACACGAAGCTCTTGTCGAGCTCTACATGAAAGTACAACGGATCTGAGCAAATAACCAGCAAAATCGGAGGTATGATACTTGAATCGTGACTGAAAATAGGGTTTTCTACACTCTCCTTGTTCGACACACACACATATCCGCCGACCCACCCCTTACTTGTAACCACAAACCACAAGCAACCCTACTAGCCTAATCACAACCACCCTGGTTCGATGATGGGTACTGATGGTGAACAGGTTTGGGAAAGATAGGGGACGAACCATGCACAGTAGCAAAAGCCTACGAACCTGTGCATGCGAACCTTCCTAAGGACGACAGCATGGAACGAACCTGGCTTCAACAAACGAACCATCATCCGACCACTGAACCGTGGTGGCCTCCCGAACCATACCTGAGCGAACCTTCTTCCATGCAGTGCTCATGTTGGCCGAACCTTATGCCGGATCCACGAACCCCCACCAGCCGAACCATCTCCTGCCGAACCTCCCTCCTCATCCGCGAACTCTAGGCGAACCATTGATAGAGACGAATCCTCAGCCGCCATGTTCACCGAACCTGTTACAGGACACAAACCCTTAGTGTCATTCACGAACTCTACACTTTAGCCGAACCCTGCTTCCTTTTCCTTGGCCGAACCCTCGGCTGAAATAACCAGTAGGTTCGCTGGTTGTGAATGGTACCCCATGCTGGCCAATCATCACAATATCAAACTGAATAACCACGACCATGGGGAAAAATCCTTGTTCGGACCATCAAACGCACGCAGCTAATTCTATATCTATGGCCCAATGTTTTTGTTCGGCCCATTTAACCCCCGGCCCAAGACTAGACTCACAGATTGGGCCACGAAACTCATGAGACTCGGCCCATGTTATGGCCTCCAGCCCACTTAAATTTAATCGGGTCCATCAGCCTCCTTCGGCCCAAAGGGGAAACTGATTTGGCCCAAAACCCACTAACCGGCCCAATATAATTCCAGTAATTTGCAGCCCATTACTTCGGCCCATACTAGGTGTCGGCCCAATTGATTCAAGATGTGGATTAAAACATGAGACTAAATTACCAAGGGTAACATATGAGATTTTTAAACTACAAAACAAGACTATATACTTAGAAAATGATAAGAGCTTCAATTTTACACATTATGACAAGTCTCAAATCAAGTTAAACGTAAAACAATTATCAAGATGTAATAAGTTCATTTTAAATTGGTTAGGGGCTAGTATAATCTATAACCATTGAATCAAGGCCGAATCAAGACCGTGACTCACAAGTGTTAGCCAATAATAGGGCTAACACATACACGCACTCAAATCTTATTAACTTAGACTTATAAGATCCAACAATATGAAATCAATACAGGAACGTGAAAACACGACAAATACAATCAAGGAGCGCGTGCATTTTCATTTAAGCTAAGTCAACCACTTCAAACATAAGGTGAGTTCATATGCCCCTTTTTCTTTAATCTTTACTGATTTTAACTCTCGGGGCTGAGAAACATGTTTACTTTTATTTATTTAAAATTTTTGCTTAACATGTTATTTATACTTTGATTTAGATAATATCAAACTGTTTATTATCGCTTGTCATTGTATGCATTCTTGTATGATCATGAGATAACAGGGAAACTCAGATGATTATGATAATGTAAATTCTTAATCATCAACACATTAGAATAACATAGTTGTAAGATTATATCTTATAACATGTAGTTATTTCCACATGAGCAAACATTTAGACAGTTTACACATAAACAAACAACGAGAACAATCCCACATTGAGGCTTTGGGATCACATGGATTACAGTAAATGATGATCATGATAACGTAACTTCATGGGATTTTTATCATTTACACATAATTAACATGATGTAAAAAGACAAGTTCTTATTCGACTTTGTTAATCACAACGAGAACAATCCCACATTGAGGCTTTGGGATCACATGGATCACCGTAAATGATGATCATGATAACGTAACTTCATGGGATTCTTATCATTTACACATAATTAACATGATGTAATAAGACAAGTTCTTATTCGACTTTGTCAATCATATGAGAACAATCCCACATTGAGGCTTTGGGATCACATAGACTACAGTAAATGATGATCATGATAACGTAACTTCATGGGATTCTTATCATTTAAATATAATTAACATGATGTAATAAGACCAGTTCTTATTCAATTTTGTTAATCACATGAGGACAATCCCACATGGAGACTTTGGGATCACACGACGGAATAGAGGTGAATGGAATGCATTGTAATCTGATTACGTGAGGATTACAATGGATTTCATTTGGGCTCTATACGTTGCATTGAGATTACATTATAAATAGTTAACTAACACTTTTAATATTTAAAAGTGAAACAATAGTTAACCCCACACACTATAGAATAATTCAAGGAACAGATTTAATAAATCTAATATCCTTAACACACATATTGGTTATCAATACTTCAGTTAGATAACTACAACATTATCATTATATTATTCTATACATGAGATCACAGGTGAACAAAGATGAGGTACACAGGGGAAATGGGGATGGAAATCTATAGTTGTATTGCAAGTAGTGTGAAACTTGTTTGAGCATGTGGTGGGATGGTGTCTGAGCGGGTCGTAGGCTCGACTCAGGGGTATGCCCTATATATAAGCATGCTTGATTGGGGGTCACAACACTTGTAAATACAACTAGGGAGGAGCCATTGGGTGAACAAGTGAAACAAACAATCATACAAGTAACATATTATCATTGTGAATATGCATGTGAATGAATTAAGGTTTTACATTAACTTATTTATGAACTCACCAACCTAGTGTTGACTTTGTTTAAATACATGTTTCTCAGGTGATGAACAGGTGTAGATACTTTCATGCAAGGATTTAGCTAGTGGACTTTTAGAAGACCTTGCTTTATTTTGTGTTGCATGCTTTTGGGAACTAGAACATGAATCATCTTTTGTATATCTTGTACATAAACAAGATATAGTTACATTGATTCTTTTTGGTAGATTTACTTGATTAAATTATGAACGATACTGTGTAATTTAATCTTGTAATTCTATATCTTGGATGTGTTAGCTGTTTCTCATTTAATTATCATGTGCTATGTAAACAATCTGATCATTCCATTATCACTCACGATATCGCGCCCCGGGAACCTTCCGCCCGACGGGAAAACACGATCCGTTCCCGCCGCCCCTTGGACCTAGTTCATCCTTTGGAAGTATCTTTCTTGAAATATTTGTCGGTGATAGCTTTCCAGTCTGATCCTGCATGAATCCCCATAACCATACAGATCCTGATTACCCTCATGAATTGCAATGCTTGCTCCATATCTTGAACATCAAAGAAAATCTGAAGAAAAAAAAGAATCTTGATATCGCTGCGTGACAAGTTTGTCAACCACATCGGATCAAAAACACGTTCAGTCTCCCATTTCTTCTCTTTGCACATAACAATCACGGCTTCTCCAGTACGCCCGTCGTAGTACCACCATCGGAAGCCCTCGATAAAGTCTTGACGCATCTTCATTAACGGAATCCTCTTCATGACTTTAGGAGGAAGCCAGTTTAGGATAACCTTATACTTCCGGGTATCTCCATCTATTTCTGTCAAGTAATATCGTTCAGGTTGCTGAGGCCTAAAGTTCACCTACCTCTTTCTGTACTCGTACTGGATTTGTCTGGAAAACCAAGCTGGCATCCCTGAGCCATCACTGTATAACATCTTCAAACGCGCAATCTGATTGACTTCAAATACTGGCAGTGTCTTGAAGTCATGTGGAACTTTGAAGTAATCAACTACCCTTTCTCTTTTTACTGCGTAGCATCCTAAGTCATGAAAGTATGCCCAGCTCAGAATCTGACCTCTAGCTTTATAGCCTTTGGTCCTGTAGACTTTTGTGTGTGTAGCTGGCATCTTTACATTGCTTTCCTTCTTTAGGATCTCCCAATACACTTTCCATTCTTCTTTTTTCTGTTTGATGTCATCAGCTGCAGTCTTACTACTCTCAACTTGTTCTTCTAAGTATCAGCTCAGCATTTATTTAGTAGCTTGATCAAACAAATCAGTAAAAGTTGGTAGCTCGTCTTCAACTGATTCATACTTTTGATATTCTTCCTCTGTTATGTCCTCCAGAATGACTTCATCAACATCATGAAAAGTTTCTGGAGACGGTATATCATCAACCGGAGCTGAGGTATCATCGATCACAACCTTGTCAGGATTTAACCTGAACAGCTCGGCGATCTGCTCCTTTGATAAACAGTGAATGATCTCTCCTTCCTCTTTATTGTAGCTCACTGAGTGCTCTATAATGCCCTGAGCATCAAGAATCATAGTAAGTGTCTCATCCGGTTGACGTCTTAATGGCACAGCTTCGACTTCCTCAGCGGCTGTAGGTTCTTCAGTCTAAGCAGGAGGAGGAGAAGGAGCTTTAGAACTCTTATCGTGCCGTGTCTTTGTACGGATCTCAGGGGAAGGAGGGGCTTGATCATCATCATCATCATCATCATCAGAACTTGAAGATCCAGTAGACCCACTCCCTAATCCATCATAATCACCACCATCTGAGTCATCATCTTTGCCTGAATCCTCATAGTCAACTTTCTCCTCATCAGATTCCTCTTCCTCTTCTTCATCATCATCTTCTTTTTCTTTCTCTGAATCTGAATCATCGGAGTGAGCAGCAGTGCCTTCGATCCTCGGAGTGTTGTCTTTAAGGCTGTCAATCTGTTCAGCAAGCCTAGCATTCTCCGTCTCTAAAGTCCGGATCCGGAATGCCAACTGATTATGCTCATCAATGTACTTCAAGAGCTGCTCCTCTTGCTGAGCAGATCGAGCTCTCAGATCAGCTCTTTAATCAGCAGCCTGAAGGAGCAATGTATCTTGCTCATTTACGTGCTGGGTGAGCTGGGCAATCAATAACTCCTGCTCTCTGCTCTTCTTCTCTTGTTCCAGGTTCTTCTCCATCAATTTAAGAACCATACTATTCAGTGTGCTCAACTGCTCGACAACTAAAACAGTAGGTATAATAAGATCAGATCGTGTGATGGAAGGACTAGTAGATGCAGCAGTGTATATGGGAGCATGAGTAACGGAGGTAGTCAGAGGGGCAATAGTAGAATGAGTCGGAACAGCCCTTGACTTAATCAGTGAAGAAACCGTGACTGCTGCTACTGATGTAACAGTAGTTGTAGCGACAGACGACAGTTCTGACCTCCTCTGGAAAAGGAACCTCGCCTTTTTCCTCCTGCATGCTGGAGATGATGTGACCTGAGTAGCAGCAATAGAAACAGCTGCGGTGGCTGGAGTAGAGGTACTTGGAGGAGGAGGAATGTCAAACTCTGGAACGAATGAAGGATCTGTGATCTCATTAAGCTCTGCCTCACTTCGTTTCCTCTTTCTCTTCACTAATCTCCCACCTATCCATACACTCTCAAACTCATCATCAGGAGTATCTTTCGAGCCTGAGCTCTCGGCACCCTCATCACCAGCCTCACCACCTTCATCACCTGAGTCATCTGGCTCATCCCTGTCTTCAGCAGATGTGGTGCCTGTCATATCAAGTGGAGTAGTAACTATGGAAACAGTGGCTGTAGAAGTAGCCATAAAGTCTAACTCCAACAATGAGTCAATATCAACATCCTCTTCATCTGCAGCAGACAAACCAACTCCATTACCAACACTCACACCAACTCCACCAACATCCATCACACTGGCCTCAATCATACTAACATCAGCAGTAGCAATGATGTCATCAGCATCAGCACTCACAATAACAGCACTCACAACTACAGTGCTTACAGCAACAGTGCTCTCTACAACTAAGCTCACACCAACACTAGCACCAGCAACACTACCTCCTGCACCATCACCATCATCACCACCATCATCAGGAACAATAATATCCTCCACCTCAGAATCCGAGTCATTGTGCCTCCATCTCCTACTTACTGGAGCTATGTAATCAGTCCTCACAAGATGGCCGAACATAGACTGTACTGTAGGCTCCCTCTCTTTTCCTCTGTTTGACATCACTCTGTTGAGAGTAATGTCATTCATGTGCTCCATGAGAATAATGTCAGCATTGATCTTCGGCAAATATGGTAACTGAGCATCGATCAACTGCTGGAGGAACCGAGGATACATAAGGAACTTCTTATCTCCCTTTAGTGCCACATTCTCCTTCATATGCATGAAGATCATCTTTGAGAAATTGAAGGGCATGTTCAGCACCAGGGCAATGAATGTACACTTTATCGTCTCCCTCATATCATCAAATCCGCCTCTCCTGGATCCCAGGCAGTGAATGAGTACGTGTGCCAAATACTTGAACTAGGGAAACATATATGCCTTGTTGAGAATCCTTGCTCCTAGATCACCATCGTACTTGCACAGCATGAAACATCCTCAAACTAAATAGCGTTCAAGCAGATATGGCTGATCTGGTGTATCCTGGAATCCACAGACTCTCCTGATGTGCTCAATAGATATAATCACATCATGTCCAAGCACCTTCCCTCGAATGACAGGAGGCTCAACCTCTCAGTCAATATCAGCAGATGCCCAGAAGTCCTGCTGATGAGAGTGATAGGGAACATGCATGGTAGAAATAGCAGCAAATATCCTGGAGCGCCTCAAAAATGTGATAATTTCTGTGAAGTGTGGAGCATTCGGCGTAGTAAGATCCAGGTGAGCACATATGTTGTTCTTGGTCACTGACTTGTATCCAGCCATACTGAAAGACATAGAAATACACATGTTAGTACAATTCAGTTGCTCAATAGAATCAAATCAGAACAATTAACAAATAGAACATTTTGGCCGAATGTAGTTGATTTGGCCGAATGACCATTGATCGAATTAGTATATTGACCGAATGAGTGATTCTTCAAATGAACTTCATTCGCCGAATGAATCATTCTGTCGAATGAATTTCATTAGTCGAATAAGTCATTCGCCGAAAGAGCTTCATTCGCCGACAGGCGTCATTCATTTGACTGTTGGGATTCAAACACCAGTTTACAAAAATTCCAATCAGTCCATAAAAATCACATATTCATGCTCAGAAATGACCGAATAGCAACATTAAAACCAGTCTCATGTGATTTAAAGTCCATTATGATCATCTATTAAGAGGGCGATTTCAAAAACCCTAAAACCCTCGAACCCGTCCTGTTTTCAATGATTTCACGGTCAAAAATCGATGATATTGGATCCACAAGTACCTGAGATGATGAAGACAATATCTATCAGTATGAGGTTTAGTGAATCGAAGGTAAAATCAGAAAAATAAACAGAAGGTGTGATTCGGGAGAATGTCACACAGTTAAGGGGAGAGAATGAAAATTGGAGAATGAGGGTAGTTCGCCCGATTGAATGTTTAAATAGTGTCAGTCATTCACCGAATGACTCCATCGAATGACCTGGTTTTCCATAAACTCATTCACCGAATGAGTTTCATACTCAATGTTCATTCGGCGAATGAACCAATCGAATGGCTTCATTCGACCAAGCTTGATTCGGTCGAATGACTCATTCGATCGAATGACTTCATTCTCACGAATGAGCCATTCATACGAATGAGCCATTCCTTCTATCCATTCGTGAGAGTGAAATCATGCACTCACAAATACAAGTTAATTTTAAAAAATGAACATTAAGATGTGTTAAATTGATGCCATTTATGAAGATAAGTCTGGTTGGTTTGGGATTCAGATGTGACAGACATCTGAACTTACAAATGATCATCTAAAATAAAATTGAAAACATAAAATCTTTTTGTAATTTTTTTGAAATAAAATACAACTGTACAGCTAGCAACTAAATACAAAGAAAGACATATTTTTGTGAGAGGTCTGTTGAGAAACTAGTGCATACTCCTAACCATATCAAATCAGCATTACTGAACGTTTCACATCGGACACATTTGTTTTGTGATACGATTACTGATATGTCTGTCCAATTTAAGCTTTTCAATACAAAATTATTCAACTCGTTTGATGATCACTTATGTTTTCTGACTTAGTTACCCATTTTATCTAAGCAACAAAGATTAAAATCAGTTTGTAACTCATCTCTTCACATCTTAATACCCAACATCATAAATTCCATAAGGTTCCAACTTATATTCTTTTTGTATTTTTTTTATTTTGATTTGTCTCTCATAACCAACACATTCTCATGGACGGCTTCAGCTAGTTCTTTACAAAGCAATATGGCACGTATACAGACTGTATTGACATGACTGACTTGTTTTATCCAAATGGACCGCTTCAGCTAGGTCTTTACAAAGCAATATGGCACGTGTATGGAATCGAACTTATTTTATTTTTGTATTTTTACAAGCTTAATACCAGCTTGATTTTTCTTTTATTGTGATTCAATCATTCTTATCTGAATGGACGGCTTCAACTAGGTTCGTCCCAGTAGTTTGGCACGTATACAGACTTGAATTCATGAATCATTGGAAACCTTATTAGATCCTATGATATCAGGTGTATGCCTGATTTGAGTCGTAAACTATTACTCACTTAGCTAATTTTTTAAAACAGATCCCACAAATCAGATTTTCTAAGTTATCACAAACTGTCTATGCATTTTGTAAAGTCAGCCTATCAGTGCATCTGTTCACAATTCTCATGTGTTTTCAGTTTACACATTCAACTTAGCTTTTAAGACATAAAAGGCTAACACATCACTTTCTCAAAGATGACTTTCTCGGTTTTATGATTTTTTAATTGTTTTTGTATTTTTCAAATTTTTTAGATGTTTTTGGTTTTTCAATTAACTGGCTATTTCTCCCCCGAAAAACCTAAAACAAAAAATCTTTTTGAGTTTTTGACTAATGAAATGAAATAACAGACAAACTTAACAATGAAAAAAATAAAACAAAATGAAAGTAACTAAGAAAATCGATGATCATTTTATAGTTTCAGATGAAGGAAGGACTTCATCCTTTTGAAAAACACCATTAGAAAAATAACAGATATAAAAATCTGGGTTTATCAAAAGCTTTTGTAAAAAGATCGGCTTTCTGGATATCGGTGTGTATTTTAACAACATCGATGAGTTTTTTTTCAAAACAATCACGTATGAAGTGATATTTGATATTGATGTGTTTGGTTTTCGAGTGCTAGACCGGATTCTTAGTGACAGCTATGGCAGCAGTATTATCAACATAGATAGGGGTGTTAGAAAAATGTAACCCATAGTCCCTGAGTTGCTGTTGTATCCAGATGATTTGAGAACAGCAACTTGCAGCAGCAATGTATTCAGCTTCACAGGTTGAAGTAGACACCGAGTCTACTTCTTGCACTGCCAGGTAACCAATCGGGTTCCAAAGAATTGACATCCCGCAGATGTTGACTTGAAAATCTCTCTTGCATCCACCATAGTCTGAATCACTGCATGCAGTAAGTTCAAAATTATCATCACTAGGGTACCATAAGCCAAGATCCGGTGTACCCATCAGATAACGCATAATCCTCTTCACAGCAATGAGACGTGATACTCTTGGTTTTGATTGACAACGAGCACACAAGCTTGTGGCGAACATGATGTCTGGCCGAGAAGCAGTGAGATACATCAGAGATCTAATCATTCCTCGGTAAAGAGTGGCATCGATTAACTCCCTCTTTTCGTCGGGTGTAATCCCGTGATTGACAGCCAGCGGGGTACCAGCAGGTTTCGCATCCAACATACTGAACCGGCTCAGAATGTCACCAACGTTTTTGGTTTGATTAATGAAAATCCCTGCCTCAGACTGATCCACCTTCAACCCGAGAAAAAGCTTCATCTCTCCCATTGAGCTCATTTCGAACTTCTCCTTCATAACCGTCTCAAACTCCTTGCACAGACTATCATTCGTGGAACCAAAAATGATGTCGTCCACATAAACTTGCCCCAAGAGTAGATCACCATCTTTCTCTCGAATAAACAGTGTACAATCAATGATACCTCTTCTGAACCCGTTGTTCAGAAGGTGAGTAGATAATGTGTCATACCATGCTCGCGGTGCTTGATGTAATCCATATAAGGCCTTGTCTAGCTTGTAGACTTGGTCATGATGCAATGGATCATCAAACCCGGGAGGTTGATTGGCATACACTGTTTCACTTATCACACCATGAAGGAATGCACTCTTAACATCCATTTGATAGACTTTAAACTTCTTGAAGGATGCATATGCCAAGAAAATACGAATTGCTTCAAGTCGAGCAACCGGTGAAAACACTTCATTATAGTCCAATCCTTCAATCTGTCTGAATCCTTGAACCACCAGACGTGCCTTGTTTCGCACAATGATCCCGTGATCATCCTTTTTGCAACGAAGAACCCATCTAGTGCCTATGACTTTTGCACCTTTTGGTCTGTCAACAAGTTGCCAGACACCTAATTTCTTGAACTGCAGGAGTTCTTCTTCCATGGCATCAACCCATGATTCTTCCTTTAAAGCTTCAGTAATGGTTCGCGGTTCAACTTGGGAGATGAAGCAAGAATGGGCACAAAAACTTACATCTGCAAAATCAAGAATGTCTGCAAGTCCCCCTGAAGAGAGCTGGTTTCTTGTCTTAACACCATCTAACGGACTTCCAATGATGTTTTCTTGAGGATGAATATGATTAATTCTTCCGACAGGATGAGGAGGAACTTCAACCTGTGGATCTATATTGTTCAGATTCAAATCCTCAAGATCCGGTACAAGATTATCAACATCTGGTTCGGAGGCAGCTGGCTGAACTGGGTTATCATCTGTGTCTGAGCTGTTATCATTTATCTGTACTGTGGGAATTGAAGCTGATGAAGGTGGCACAGGTTCATCAGTGCATTCTGTGCATCATACATCATTTGAACAACAACATCTTCATCTGAGTACATGGGAGGCATATTGAATGAGTCGAAAAGGTCTGAATAGTCAAACATCCAGTCTGGACCTTTCCCAGGTGGGGGCATAGAGTGTCTCTGAACATCAACATGGTAGCACTCCTCCACATTCTGAGTTGATCTGTTGTAGACCCTTTTATTAGGAGTGCTTATTCAAGAAAATACCCTTCTTCCACCATCTCATTGAACTTGCCCTGCTCCTGTTTCTTAAGCATCGTGCACGGTGCACCAAAAGGTTCAAGATACTTAAGATTAGGTTTTCTATTGTGGAGCAGTTCCAAGCAGGTCTTCCCATGTCTCTTCACTATCAAAACCCTGTTCAGTGTGTAGCAAGCATTTGCTATATCTTCATTCCAG
Organism: Mikania micrantha; assembly: GCA_009363875.1. Lineage (NCBI taxonomy): Eukaryota > Viridiplantae > Streptophyta > Magnoliopsida > Asterales > Asteraceae > Mikania > Mikania micrantha. The sequence continues at coordinate 80,586,475 of CM018691.1, read as the reverse complement.
AACTGAACCGATAGATATGAATCAGCAAGCATCGTCCTTGCAGATTCAATCAAAGTTTTGTTCTTCCTCTTAGCAACACCGTTCATTTGAGGGACATATGGAGCACTAAATTGCTGAACAATGCCTCATGCATTACAAAAGTTCTCCAAGTTGTGGTTCTTGAACTCCGTCCCATTGTCGGTTCTGAGCATACGAATCTTGAGCTAATAGAGGGATTCAAGTTTGGTCACCGACACTTGAATACACTCAAACGTTTCTGATTTCTCCTTTAGAAAGAAAACCCAAGAGTATCTGGAATACTCATCAGTGATGACTAAACAGTATTGATCCCCAGCTATACTCTTGCAGTTCACTGGACCAAATAAATCCATGTGGAGAAGTTCAAGAGGAACAGTGATTGAATGAAATTTCTTTAGCTTGTGAGACTGCTTGGTTTGTTTTCCTTTCTTGCACGAGACACAGATATCAGACAGCTTAAAATTTTTTAGACTGACCCCCTCAACCAAATTGTTATGCACCAAATGATTCATCTTGCGTAGACTCAAATGACCCATCCTCTTATGCCAAGGAATTGAATCTTTCTCAGTTGCCTTTGACATAAAACATGAAGCTGCTGAGGATGTTGTTGAAGCTGTGGCCATGTTAAGCACATACAAGTCCTGCTTTCTGGGAGCTGACATCAAAATCCAATATTCAGGAATAATCACGCCTTGCTTGAGTATGTAGCAGTTGGTGTCATCAAATAGAACTTTGTATTGCTTATCACAGATCTGTGACACTAACAGTAGATTATTTTCCAACTGCTTGACATATCTGACTTTGTCAAAAGAAACCTGGCCATTTGAAAGAATACCCTCTCCTGTTATGAACCCGCCTTTGTCACCGGCAAATGCTACATAACCACCTCTAACATAATTAACGTTGTTGAGCAGCAAAATATCACCATTCATGTGCCTGGAAGCCTCACTATCAACGATCCAAGAGCTGTTAAGAGCAGCTGTTGGGGCAACCTGCACAAACACAAACGATTAGTTTGTTTTGGGAACCCAAGCCTTTACAGTCTTGGGTTGACCCAAAGAGTCACGGAGCCAAACATCGATCCATTTACCATCAGGGATAGTCATATCTGGAATGGGTGAAACTGAATTCTTAGAAGACTTGACTCTCCAGACAGTGTTTTTGCTGAAACAGTTTTTCATGAAAATGGATGATGACTTTGCTTGATTGACATTAACAACTTTAGGAACATCCAAGTTCACCAGTTTCCCTTTACCCTTGTCCAAAGGTTTAACCCGATTTAGTTTTTTGGGTTTTGCTTGAGTTGACTTAGATTCAGATTTAACAGTTTTGAGAGAAATCTGATTTAGTTTTCTGGGTGGTACAACCTTCGGTCTTATCAACTGTGGACAAAATCTAACTATGTGGCCAGGGGTACCACACTCAAAACAAACTTTGTCACCCTTTTTATGAAAATGTTTTAATTTAGAAAAGGACTGCCTTTGTGATTTAAAAACATTTGTTTTAAGCTTGTTGTGATTAAAACCCAATCCCTTTTTCCCATTAGGTACAAGATTGTCAATCTTGTTAGATACACAAGCTTCATTTTCTTTCGAAGCTTTCACAAAGCTTAAAGCTTGATAGATTTTAGAAGATGAGATTGGGTCACCTTTCATGACTGCAGGTGTGTGATTTAGAGCAACAACACAGTTAGATGAATTGTCAGATTGATGCTCAAAATCTGAGACCCAATCTTCAACAATCCCTTCCACAAAAGATTCCTTTGATAAGGAGGAACCCTCATTAGTAATCATCCCAATTGGATCAATTACTAATGGAGTTTTAAATTGAAAGTCTTTAACATCTTTGTCATCTGGAGAATTGACAAAGGTGTTCAAGATTGGTGGAGGATATTGTTGGTAGCTCACCTTTCCCTTACCCTTCTGATCAGTACCCTTACTGACCATATGCTCAATAATATAAGAGGAGCTTTCATAGCTCTTGAGCTTTTGACCTAAGGTCTCATAGTCACACTCGACTATAGCTAACTTCTTCTTAATCTCATTGATGGTATTGAGATAAGAAGTGGTAGCATCTTGCTTGTTTCGAACAGCAATCTCAGCCTCATGAAGTTGTCTATTTAAAAGGTCAATTTTAGCTTGAAAATCTTTTTCATTAGATTTTAAAACTTTATTTGCCTCAATGCACTGGTTGAGATCACTAATCAAATCAGCATTATGCTTCTGATAAGCAAGGACCCTGCTGTCATGATCAACACAATTAAAACATTTTGAGTGAAAAGATGAACATTCATCAGATACCTGATCTGAAAGTGAAGATGCAGTAGGAGTAACTGAAGAGTTTACCATCAAAGCAAACTGAGTGACCGGTTCTTCAAGATCAGCATCATATTCAGCTTGAGTGTCTGAGTCTGACAAACTTTCTGACTCTTAACCCGAGGATTCTTCTATTCTGATCTGTGTTTCTCCAGAAGTGCTCTCTTCACTGGAATCATCCAACTTCTGTATCTCTGCAACACATGCTTTATCCTGTCCCCCTGATTTAGAATTGAATATGAAATCCCAATTTTCACCTTCATCCTGCTGTACCATCAATGCTTTACCTGCATTTGAAGAACTTGTTTGAGCGGAAGAATTAATAGGGACAAGTCTTCTCTCTGGATTAGCTGTAGCAAGTTTCTTGTGCTGAAAAGGATTCTTTTTCCCTGCTTTCCTTGGGTGCTTGCACTGCCTGGCAAAATGACCTTTTTCCCCACAATTGTAGCAGGTGACAGATGCCATATCAAATCCAAACTTAGACTCCTTGTTTAGATTGATATCTTTTCCTGTTCTTTTCACAAACTCCTTTGCCCTTCTCACAGCACTGGCAAGAGCCCACATTATATCTATCCTCTCCATATCAACTGGGTCTATCTGAGAATAATCATCATAGGTCAGATAAGGATTGCCAATCTGTCCAGCTACTAAACCATCATAGGAGCTGACAAGAGTAGACAAAAGACCCATGTGCTCCTTGGCAATCTCTACAGTCACTTTATCAAAGTTGTCTGTCTTCAGACTGGTGACAGGTTGATGAAGTTCCTTCTGAGAGCTTGATGAGGAGGAAGACTGAGTGAAATGAATCTAATTGGAAGATGGAGCTTCAGTAGTCTGAGAAACAAAGGCAGTCTTCAGTGGAGCATAAGAAGATGATTTATCGACAGTAGGAGTAGAATAATACAATGAGGGATCCTGGACTTGAGCAACTCTCTTAGCCTTCCACTTGTTCTCTATTTCTTGCTCTTTCTGCTTCTGGATGAAATCATTTATGTCCATATGTGCCATCATCTCATTCTGCTTAAGTATTATAAAAAATGACTCCCATTTTGGAGGCAAGGCATCTGCCAAACACTGGATCTTCTCCTGAGTAGTAGTCTTGACTTCATGGTTGAACAACTCACTCAACATATGGTAGAATTTGGCAATCAAATCATCCAATGATTCATTTCCAACATACATGAAGCTGTTGAATTCCTTCCTCAAGGCCTTTGAATTGATGTTCTTCAAAGCATCATTGCCCTCATATCTCTGCTGCAAAGCATCCCACAAATACTTAGATGAAGTAACTGTCTAAACTGATGGAAGATATCAGTAGCAATGGACTGAGACAGAATAGCATAAGCTTTCTTCTCATAATCATAAAGCTTCCTCTGAGGCTCAGTCATCCGTGTGACCAGCATAGGAGTTCCATCTTCATTCAGAGGCCTCAGATAACCACCTTCAATCATCATCCATAAATTAGTGTCTACTCCATTTATGTGAATCTCAAATCTGTATTTCTAGTGCCGATAATCATCTAAGGACAGTAGCTTGGGAGCTTTATTGGAGTTCCCTGTCTCAGTTTCAGTCAGCATCAATGTCTGAATACGATGGTTCTGGTTAGCCATCAATGCTAAATCCTCCATAGAATCAAGAACAATAATATCCAACACTTAGAAAAAAATTTTCAATCTGATGGCTGAATGAAGACAATTATGGCGAATGTCGGGGACCGAATGTAATGAAACTGGAGAAAGAAAAAATGAGTATGACAGTTGGGCGAATGAGCAGGGCGGTTGAACCTATTCGGCAAATGAAAGGATCAAATGAGGCTATTCGACGAATAAGGGGTCGAAAGAAGCTATTCGCCGAATGAGTGATCGAATGAAGCGATTCGCCGAATGAGTAAACGAATGGAGCTATTCGGCAAATGACAGTGATTCGGGCAAACTTATTCGGCCGCCAGAGTCATTCGGGCTATCTGGGGTTTTCAACAACTAAAATCACGATAACTCTTGATTTAGACCAAATCTATGCACCAAATTTGATACAAAACACCATGACAAGATTACTAACTAAATGGGATGACTGTTTTGACAAAAACACCACAAAAACTTACTAATTTTGAATGAAAACAGAGACTTGGGGAACAACAAAATCAGGGTTTTTGCAAGTTACGAAAACTCAATCTGAGATATGATGATTTTGAAAGGAAATCGAGTAGAATCAAGAGCCAAAGCTCTGACACCACTTTGCAGGACCAATTTGGAGCTCGGAAACAATCCGGTTCCAATGGATATCTACTCGACAGCCTCTGGAATAGTGCGAAATCCTATTCCAGGGTTTTCCAATCAAAACCAACAGCAACCGTGCTGATCCGAAGGTGTAGGAAGGACGTTTAATCGAGAATCGAACACCAAGAGTTGAGAATCGAACTTGGACGTGCAATGGCCGCTCAAATCTCCTAGGGTTTTGACTCTGTGTTTTCCGAGAAGAAGGAGGGCTCAAAAGTTAGGTTTGAAACAGATTTTGGTTGGCATTTATAGACTGTTGTCATTCGGCCGAATGAGAGGCCGAAGGAACTCATTCGGCGAATGACGCCGAAGCATCTCATTCGGCGAATGACAGAGTCGAATGGACAAGTCATTCACATGAGTCATTCGGCGAATGACTCATTCGTTTGCCTTTGTCATTCTCTAGTTTGTTCATTCGACGAATGGCTTCATACTTAGAGCCATTCGCCCGAATGTGTCTGAAAAACATATAACTTCAACTTTAAACATAATCAAACACTTATAATCAATAATAAACATTAAGAAAAATATAGAAAGACAACTTCCATTAATATAATAAACTTTATACATTAAGAACAGTACAAAATAGAACTAAGGACATTTAATGCATCTACAAGCATGTTTCTCAGCCCCGAGAGTTTAAAATCAGTTAAGATTAGAAAAGGGGCGTATGAACTCACCTTGTAGTAGTTGTGGTTGACCTAGCTTAAACAAGAAATGCACGCGCACTTTGTTGTACTTGAGTTTGTTTTCAAGATCCTATATTGATTTCACGTTGTGTGTAATTTATAAGTATGACTTATAGGGATTTGTGTGCGTGTATGTGTTAGCCCTAAAATTGGCTAACACTCATGAGTCGCGGTCATCATTCGGCCTTGATTACTTGCTAAGGATTATACTTAACATTTAGTCAAATTTAGATAGGCTTATTTCCATGTGTTGTTAACTCTTATGTTTCATTTGATTTTGATCCTTGTCATAGTGTATAGCCTTGTAACTACCATAGTTTATGAGTATACCTTTAGATTTTCGGTTAAAGGTTAGAACCCTTAACATTTTGTCATTACTTGCGAATATTTTTGAGAGACAAGGTTTTAGGACTTAGAAAATTCATTAGCTTCAAACCCTAACACCTTTGTAGTAATTTATATTGATGACCCCATGCAAGTGATCATTAGTATTGATGTCAAGTGTTTTACATCATTTGTTATTTGGGCCGAATGAGCCATAATGGGCCGAAGAATCAATTGGGCTAGGCCAAAAAAATGTGGGCTAAAGCAACGGGTTTGGGCTAATCAACTGGGCTGAGTATATATTGTTGGGGCCGAATGAATTCAACTGGCCGAATAGGATGCGTGGGTTGATTAAATGGTTTGGGCCGTGCAAATTGTGGCTTATCAGTTTAGATGACCAACGAAGAATGAGTCCAGCCCTACTTCAGCGAACCTCATGGTGAGTTGGCCTAGGGTTCGGCCTTGACCTGTCCAGTGAACCTTATGGTTCGTGCATGTTAAGGTTCGGTCATAGGGAAGCAATACGTTCGGCCTGGTATAAGGTTCTCCTAAGGGCTCGCCATTATGGTTCGTGATCCACAGGTTCGTACGAATGATAGGCTCACAGCTCCCGAATTGGTTCGGTTGTAGGGTTCGTGTACAGCACAAAGGTTCGGCTGATAACAAAATGTTCGGCTAGAGTTGTTGCACATGGGTTCGGTGATCACTCAGATTCAATGACAGATGCATCCATGCAAGGTTCGTTGTAGAGGTTTCAGTCACACAAGGTTCGGCTCCTCGCATGTTCAGCCATGAAAGGTTCGCCCCTCCCATCATGGTTCGTGTAGGTGAAGGTTCGTGAGTGTGGAAGGTTCGGCCATTATAGTTCGTCCACAGAAGGTTCGGTGATGATGACAGCCAGCAGGTTCGTGACTTAAAGGGTTCGGCACCCCCATAGTACCCAGCTCCTCCTATGCTCGAAGGTTCGGCTGGGGTTGACTCGTAGCTCACACAGGTCTGTGACAGCAGGAAAGGTTCAGCCGACCCAGCTATCTTGCGAACCTGCACATGCTTCATCATCATCTTCGAATCAAGGGTGTAGAGTGGTTGTGTATAAGGGTTCTAGCCGGTTGATTGTGTGGGTCGAACAAAAAGGGTATGAAAACCCTATTTTTCGAACTTTCAAAGCTCATTACCTCGGATTTGGCTGAATAAACCTCCAGATCAGTTGTACTTCTATGTAGAGGACGTTGCTAGCTACGTGTAGACACCAAGAATGCTTGATTTCGTCCAAGAATGAGCAAGTTATCATGAATTGAATGTTGGTTTTTCTTAAAGAGAGAGAGAGAAAACCGGTTTTTGAGGTTTAGAGAGAGAGGGGATGTAAGAAATGAGGAAAAATGCCTCATTTAGGGTTTAAATACCCCGAGGGTGTTCGGGTTCGTTTCGGTTGCTCGTTTCACCTCTCCGTTGCGTTTCCGGAACGTAACTCGCGTATAATACGAATTTAAATAAAAGAGTTGTGTTTTTTTTTAATATTTTAAAGGTTGTGATTCCTAATAAATGTTTATTATTTAATTTCTTTATTTTATTTTCGTTCGAATCGTTTTTTTCGTTTTCGTTTCGTCAGAACGCGTCACCTTCGCTCGTACTCATTCGAATCGTCACCCGAACGAACACAATGTTGGTTTGGCTTTCTGACTTTTGTTTTCTACTTTTCAGTCATTGTTTCAGAACGTTAAACTCACAGATATGTCTGTGTGAATCGTCACTCACGCAAACACACTGTTAGTTCGTTATTCTGAAATAACACTGAATTTATGTCTTGAATTGTGTTTCCTCACTGACGGACTCAACTAAACATCCTGTTTCACATTGTGTTCGTACTGATTTATCAGCCATCTGATTCATGTCATCTATGGATATTAGATCGCAACCGACAGGTTTTGTTATTTTCTTGTACACTGTTGCTCCTCTTGATTCGTTGTATTAATTGTACTTAGGTTTTCACCTAAATACATACAAGTATTGTTTATCGTGAGTTGTTGTACTTACGGTATTTAAGTTTTCACATAAATACGTACAGCTATTTCTTGTATTCTCAGAATTCTGTTATCACAACACTGTTCATATATTGTATTTACACACAGTAAAAGGTGAAAGTACACATACCGTACGGACTTGCCGGACGATCAAGTACTGGATGTCACAGTCTGACCTTGTTAAAGAAATTCCGTCCTGAAATTTAAGCATAAATTTCGGGCTCTACTTCTCGAACAAGTGAGGATACTTTGTCTTCATGTTGTCCTCACGCTCCCAGGTAAAGTCTGGTCCACGCTTGGAGTTTCATCGAACCTTTACAATAGGGATACGGTTTCGTTTCAGTCTTTTGACTTCACGCTCCATAATCTCTACAGGTTCTTCAATGAAATGTAATTGCTCATCAACTTGTATTTCTTCCAACGGTATGATCAATGACTCATCAGCGAGACATCTCTTGAGGTTTGATACATGAAATACATCATGTACTCCGCTGAGTTCATCAGGGAGTCTGAGTCTGTATGCCACAGGACCTATGCGTTGAGTTATCTCAAACGGTCCGACATACCTTGGTGCTAGTTTTCCTTTAGCCCCAAAACGAACTACGCCTTTCCATGGGGACACTTTCAACATTACTCGGTCACCCACTTCGAATTCCAAAGACTTTCGTTGTTTGTCTGCGTAACTCTTTTGGCGGCTACGTGTTGCTTGTAATCTCTACTGTATCTGGGCTATCTTATCAGTAGTCTCCTGAATGAGTTCAGGCCCAGTAATTCTGTTGTCTCCCACTTCGGTCCAACAAATTGTAGACCGACATTTTCTACCATATAGTGCTTCAAACGGAGCACATCCGATACTGCTGTGGTAGCTATTATTGTAGGAGAACTCAATGAGTGGTAAATGTTTATCCCAACTTCTACCGAAGTCTAGGATGCATGTTCTCAACATATCCTCCAGGTTTTGAATCGTTCACTCGCTTTGTCCATCCGTTTGTTGATGATAAGCGGTGCTCAAGTTGACACTTGTCCCCAGAGATTGTTGCAATGATTGCCAGAACCGCAATGTAAATCGACTGACCCGGTCTGAAATAATAGATAATGGCAAACCGTGCCTCACTACTATTTCATCAACATAAAGCCTTGCTAGTTTCTCCATCTTGTAAGTTTCTCTGATCGGCAAGAAGTGTGCGGACTTGGTCAATCTGTCAATGATGACCCAAATCGAATCGTGCCCGCTGGAAGTGCGGGGTAGCTTGGTTATAAAATCCATAGCTATTTGTTCCCACTTCCATTGCGGTATCTCAGGTTGTTCCAGCAAACCCGAAGGTTTCTGGTGTTCAGCTTTGACTTTGGCACATGTGAGGCATTTTCCAACATAAGTAGCAACATCTTTCTTCATACCCAGCCACCAATAAAACGACCTAAGATCTTGGTACATCTTATCGGCACCAGGATGAACGGAATAACGTGTCTTGTGTGCCTCGTCAAGTATGAGTGTTCGAAATTCATTTACTGCATGGATCCAAACACGATCCTGAAAGTAAATAACTCCATCTTGTTTTGTCTTGAAATGTTTCTCGGCTCCGCAATCGAGCTCTTGTTTCAAATTGTCTCTTGCCATTGCTTCTTGTTGTGCTTGTATGATTTGATCTCTCAAACTGGTTTGCACGGTCATTCCCATTGCTTGAACACGCAAGGGTTTGACTCTTTCCTTCCGGCTCAGAGCATCTGCAACAACATTTGCTTTGCCCGGATGGTATTTGATCACACAATCGTAATCGTTCAGGAGCTCAACCCAACATCTCTGTCTCATGTTAAGCTCCTTCTAATCAAATATGTGCTGTAAACTCTTGTGATCTGTGAATATAGTGCATTTGGTACCATAAAGGTAGTGTCACCAAATCTTTAAAGCAAAGACAACAACTCCCAGTTCTAAGTCATGTGTTGTGTAGTTCTTCTCGTGTATCTTCAACTGTCGTGAGGCATAAGCAATGACTTTGTCTCATTGAATTAAAACACAACCGAGTCCCTGATGGGAAGCATCACAGTATACTACGAAATCATCGTTGCCTTCTGGAAGTGTTAAGATCGGAGCATTGCTCAATCTTTGTTTCAGTGTTTGAAATGCCTCTTCTTGTTTCTGTGTCCACACGAAGGGTTCACTCTTCTGTGTGAGTTTGGTGAGAGGCAAGGCTATCTTAGAGAAATTTGAGATGAATCTCCTGTAGTAACCTGCCAATCCCAAGAATGATCTGATCTCTGTTGGTGTTATGGGCACATCCCAGTTCTTGATTGCTTCAATCTTGGCCGGATCCACATGAATACCATTACTGTTAATCACGCGACCCAAAAACTGAACTTCTCTTAGCCAGAATTCACACTTGAAGAATTTGGCATAGAGTTGTTCTTCTTTCAGGAGTTCCAAGACTATCCTGAGATGTTGTTCGTGTTCCTTCTCGTTCTTGAATAAATCAGTACATCATCAATAAAGACGATAACGAACTGATCTAAGTACGGCTTACACACCTGGTTCATTAAATCCATGAACACTGCCAGTGCGTTCGTCAGTCCGAATGGCATCACCATGAACTCGTAGTGACCATATCGGGTACGAAAGGCCGTCTTTGGTATGTCTTCCTCTTGAATTCAGAGCTGGTGATAACCTGAACGCAGGTCTATCCTGGAAAAGTACTGAGCTCCCTGTAATTGATCAAACAAATCATCATTCCTCGGTAATGGGTACCGATTCTTGATGGTGAGTTTGTTAAGTTCTCTGTAATCAATGCACATTCTGAATGATCCATCCTTCTTTTTAACAAAAAGAACCGGAGCTCCCCACGGGGAAAAGCTCGGTCAGATGAATCCTTTGTCGAGTAGCTCTTGTAATTGATTGGACAACTCCTGCATTTCTGATGGTGCAAGTCGGTAAGGAGACTTAGCTACAGGAGTCGCTCCCGGAATCAAATCAATTCGAAACTGCACCGATCTCTCGGATGGCAGTACTGGTAAGTCATCCGGAAACACGTCCGCATATTGTTTCACAACTGGTACGTCTTGAATCTTGATCGCTTTCTTGTCTTTCTCTACCACGTGAGCTAGAAATGCTATACATTGCTTTCTGAGGTACTTACGAGCCTTCATGCACGATATTATCTTGACACTGCGTTTCGCTTGATCTCCATGAATTTCCAAAATCTGATCGTTCTCCACTGGAATACGTAATAGCTTTTAGGAAGAGAGGAACTCAACTCTGTTAAGAGATAGCCAATCCATTCCGATAATGATATAGAAACTGCCCAGTTCCATCGGTATCAAGTCGATGGAAAATGTGTGATCGCCAAGTGTTAGTGGGCAATTCCTAAGTACTGTGTCTACTGTTATCTATTTGCCGTTTGCTATCTTAATTGTATAACGGGAGTCTAAAGATTCCTCAACATGATTAAGATGGCATGCAAAGTCAGATGAGATAAAACTCTGATCCGCACCAGTGTCAAATAATATGGATGCATAAAAGTCAGAAAAGAGAAATGTACCCGTGACCACATTCGGGTCTTGTCGAGCAGCAGCTGCTCCAATCTGAAAGGCTCGTCCTCTTGCTACCTGAGCCCTCGGTTGAATTCTCTTGGGAGAATCCCTTGAGAAGTGTCCAGGTTCGCCACAAGTGTCGCATGACCTGTTATCAGCAGCAGTTGTAACCGCTGCATTGTTGTTTCTGTTCGGAGCCCCCGTGCTCCTGCAATGGTTAGCCTGTAACATTTGTGCATTTAGTCATGATAGTCGTAAACAGTGTTAGAACAGTGTGTGTCCATGTTCAGTTAATCTATGTGATTCATATGTTCATTATGTGCTTGTGTGTTAGAATCCTTATTATTTGAGAACAAGTATGTATTATTATTTACAGTCGATTACACTAGGCAAGAACAGTATCGTGTTATATCGAAACAGTGGTGGGCAGCGAAAGTGAGCCCTATATATATACTGCGTTCGATGTAACAGGATAGTGTTAGTGCGTACTGTTAAGACGAATATTATGACAATTAATTAATTCAACAAGAATCGTAATACGTAAGCGAGACTGAGTATAGTTATGGGTGACGATCCATAATGATACGAATGTTGAACTTATAATTATGATTAAACGACTTTAAATAATTAATACGATCGAAAAACGTACGCGATTGCGGGTGTACACGTAATTGTATCTGTTTAACGATCTGTCAACGAACGAAGAGAAAAAATAATTAAAATAATTATTTTACATTTTTACAATTTTGAAACTCATCAAAAAGATGAGGATAATAATCTTTTATTTTAAATCGCGTAAAATACGCGTTACGTTCCGGAAACGCGAACCGAGCGACCGAAACGGACCCGAATACCGCGCGGGCTATAAAAGCCTTGAAAGAGGCCATTTCCTCATTTATTCCACCAACAACCCACTCTCTCTCTATAATTTTTGTTCAACCCTTCTCTCTCAAAAAAATCCAAGCTTTAAACGCTCATATCTCGCTCGTTTCTCAACGGAATTCGGTGTTCTCGGTGTCCACGCGAAGCTCTCGACATTCCCTACCCGAAAGTACAAGAAATCAGTGGAATTATCTGGCCAAAAACGAGGTATGAACCGGAGAAGTTTCGGGAAAATAGGGTTTCTTGTGTTTTTGGTTCAAACCCGACACTTAGCCGGATTCTTGCACACCATTTCCATTTTTCGCACCTATAGTAACATTCCCTGAAGTCATACTAGCTTAGATTGTGGTCTGGATCCAGAGATTTGATGATGGTGAGGATGCAGCTCGACAGGTTCGCCGGGCAAGTGGCAGCCAAACCCTCACCTGCTGGGTGCCGAACCATTTGGTGGCTGCCGAACCCTCATTTGCAACTGGCCGAACCTTGAGGTGCTTCACGAACCATCACGAACCTTTGGAGTCTCGGTGAGCCATAACGAACCCTGCATGGTTCGTTTCATGATCAGCCGAACTATAGGGAACCTACACGAACCTTCATGGATATGAGCATCTTCGGCGAACCCTATGGAGTCCACGAACCCTGCATGGTTCGTGGAAGTACCAGCCGAACCCTATTCCTCAATCAGCCGAACCATGAGGTCACCGAACCATTTGTACATGCCGAACCATTCTACCTCGCCGAACCCTTGCATGGTTCGTTGACATGTAGCCAAACCTTAGGAGCCTCACGAACCTAGGCTGACCATCGACGAACCCTAGCTAAATCCATTGACAACCAGGGAGCCGACGAACCTTGTTTCATGCTAGCCGAACCTTTGAAGAAAAGGAGATAGGTTCGCTGCCCAAAGTTGGCAGCCCATAACCCATTCGGCCCATTATGATTCTAAGTGGCCCAATTGAGTAGTTCACATCTGTCCACATTGGAATAAGCTCAATTCAACTCCATCCGGCCCAACTCAATGCTACAAGGCCCAATTTCAGTAGCAACCGGCCCATAGACTTAAACCAAGCCCAATGGAATTAGGTTGACCCATTATGACCTTAATTGGCCCAATTTGATTCCATTCGGCCCACATCATATCAAGTACCATAGTACCCTTGACCCAATAGTTCACATAGGTGGCTCACGACATCCCATTCGGTTCCATTCAATCCAATTTGGCCCAACATAATCATGGTGTCTTACATGGCCCAAGAATATATCGGTTGGCCCTCGACTTATGATACTTGTGAATTGAGCATGAATACGTTAACTTGTAACTTAACATAAATCATGAGATCAATTCATAATTCCAAAGACATAACAATTCAACATTTATTTCTGAAATACATGTTAATCAATGGTTTATCAAACTCTTAAACACATGTGATGTTGTACAAACAAGTTTGTGCATAAAAGAGCATTACACATCATTTTCATGGATCCATGATCAAGCAAGTAACTCAAATCATGACTTTCAAGTTCATACAACATTTTCAAACATGAGAGCAAGTTATTCAAGATGTTAATCAAAGTCATGAGAACACAAGTCAATCAATGAATCAAAGTCTATACAACTATAAATCTTATATCTTATGTATGATTACAATGATATAGGAACCAATTAGAAGTCCTGTTTGCTACTTGCTATTTGTTATAGTTCAGAGTCTACTGCAGACAGGTGAGAACATTAGCCCCTCTTTTACTGTTTTATAACCGTTTTGGGGTGGAACACGTGATCAAACCATCTATTTACAATCGTATTTCATTTTACAAGATGTGTGTATACTTACAAATACTACAGGTTCATTTTACAAATCCAATGGATTCATCAACTGTTTCAAGGAATTCATCAACGGTTTTAAGGGATTTATCAAATATTAAACTCTTTCGACTAAAACGATTTTATAAAGGTTCTTTGAACTGTTTTTATAAAGGATTTACTTCAATGGTTTTATAAAAGATAACACTTTTAAATAATGGATTTTATAAACTCTTTTGTTATAAACTCGTGTTTTCTAAGTAATATGTTATAAACCTTGTTATTCTACAAGGTCACCATTCTCGGTATTCAAATCAAAGGATTCATTTCATGGTTATTCAAATCAAAGGATCCATTTCATGGTATTCAAAACAAAGGATTCAACTCATGGTATTAAATCAAGGTTTCCAAATCATGTTATCAAATAAGGCATTAACACGCTAGTTTAAAGCAAGGATCAAAAGCATGGTGTCCATTGTTGTAAACAAACTTATAAACGCATCAAGTTTCATACTCTTTAGCGTTAGTACTGGGTGATCACAACAAGGGAAAGCGGACACATTTGGGCAGACCGATTTCTGGAGTTAGCTTTTAAATTTGTTTTATAAGCTAACTGCAGATTTCGGTTACGTATGGTTTATTCATTGTTGCTGACTAATTTTCTGACTCCAAACGTAGTTTGGGACTTGATTATATGTTGGTGTTCATGCAAACAGTCTTTGGACTGTTTACACTCGTTTTACATACTTGATGTTAGTTTGGGTTGCAGCTCATCCATGTGATTCAATTATTGCTTTATTATACCTATGCCTTATATTACAAATTCATGTTTACAAATGTTAAACCTATTGTTCTCACCAACTACTTCTGTAGTTGACAGTTACTTTTCACGTGTTTCAGGTAATCAGGTTTAAAGCATTCTAAGGACAACTAAGGAGACCGATTAAGATAGAACAAGATGAAGAAACATACTAGGATGGAATAGAAACTCACTAAATTCTAATTGTTTAATTGTCTTGTTTGGAGTCTTATTTTGTAAACTGTATTTTGGGTCTGTAGTTGTCATTATTTTGGCAGATAGATTGTTTGTAATTAAACAACTGTCTAAACATTATGAAACTTAGTAATCCATTGTGGTTGTTCTTATTCAATACTTGTGCATGATTCAACTGTTCATACGTCACCGCGTCGTGGATTCCGCATGCGGCGCAGGGGTGTGACATAGCCCAACGACCAAACTTCCCACAGTTAGTGCATTGTCTGCACTGGATGTTTGGCGGATGATGATATTGGCAGGTGTTGCACAAAGGTGCCGTGCCAGTGTAGGGCCTCTTGATCTGTAGTGGTGGTGGTTGATTGATCATTGGTGTCTGGGTGGTCGCAGCAAGGTTCCTGACCACCTTTTGTTTCTTAGCCGGCCGTTTATCGCCTTTCTTGAAGTTCCCACCATTGCTGATTTAGTTTCCTTCTTCAGGGCTCCAGAGGCAACCATCACATCAGTCAGAGTTGCTGACAATGTAACAGCCGACTCCATTGTAGTGGGATGGGCAGAAATCACGTGCCCTTGCATGCAAGCAGGTAGTCCACCGACATACCTCTCAATTCTTTTCTCCAGTGTTGGCACCACATCCGGTGCCAAAGTAGCTAACTCATGAAAACGGGTGGTGTAGGCCAGATGCCCAGCACCAATCATGACAAGATTGACCAACTCGGTCTCAACCATCTTCAGTTCATTCCTCTGGCAAAACTCTGCCCTTAGCATAGCCTTGAAATCATTCCAAGGCATAGACAGAGCCTCATCTCTACCTCTAGTCTGAACTTGAGCGTTCCACAAAGTTAATGCTCGTTTGTTGAATGAACCCGTAGCATACCTCGCTCTATGCTGATCAGGACAGCCACTGATGTCTAGGGTTGTCTCCATCATTTCGATCCATTGGATCAATCTGACTGCACCCTCACTGCCACTGAAACTTGGTGGCTTGCATCCTACAAAGTTTTTGTAGGAGTAGTCCTGATGGTGTCGTGTGTTGCCGCTGCCTTCTCCAGATGAGCTGGCGACATTGTTGCTGTTGTGGCTGTTGATTCTATTCATCATCTCTGGGATCACATCCCTCAGTTGACTGGCCACCAGTGCTATGGTGGCAGGATCCAACTCATGAGCAGGCGGTGGCGGAGGAGGAGGTGGAGGAGGTAGATGTGGAGGAGAGTCAGGTGGTGTCGGTGTCGATGAATGTGGAGCAGAATCGTGAGGTGGTGGCAGTAAAGCTGGTGGTGGTCTTCTTGGCGGCATTCTGATCATATCCGAAAGAAATCGGTTAGTGCAGTAATCAGACGCAGAAGACATATGCAAATAGAATCCTATATTGTATGATCACTACATGAGGGTCCCTAGGTTATAGTCTAGGCCAAACCATTTAAGTAATATAACATATATTTCTCTATAACCATGGCTTTGATACCAATATGTCACACCCCGAGCCGGCGGGCTGGATCGACTTTCCCGTCAGGCGGAAAGTTCTCGGGGCGCGATATCCTTTGATAATCGAAATGATCAGATTGTTTACATAGCACATGACAATGAAATAGAATTACAAAGTTAAATTACATTGTTTCCTCATAATTTAACTAAGTAAATATAATCAAAAGAATCAATGAGTTTATATCTTCTAACTGTACAAGGTATACAAAAGATGATTCACTGTTTTGTCATTCAAAAGTATGCAACACCAAAAGAATCATGAGAGAAAATAAATTCCTCAGTCTACTAGTCAACAAGAAGCGATGGATTAATTACAATATCACTATCGAATGATATCACCATGTGTCGTTTACCAAACCTGACTGATCGTCCCCCTGTTACCGGTCATACGTTACCGGCGAATTGATGTTACGACTAACATACCGACCTCACTCGTAGGAGGTTTGTCAAACCTATCGTACCAATATGCTATCTCGGTTTAGATCCCACTAAATTAACTGGTAAACGATTCTGAGAAGGGACTTACAATGAAACTTGAATACATGGCACATGATTGACATGATATAATACAGACACTTCAATAGCAATCAATTGTACTATGATCATCAATGTTGTTTGTTCTCAATGTTGTGTGTTCTCATTGTTGCTAATAAAGTTATATAAGATCTTGTCTTGTTAAACAATGTTAGTTGTTGTGTGAATGATGTTGTTATCATGAAGGTACATTATCATGTTTATCATTCTAGTTGTTCCATATAGTCACCATGTTGCCACTACAGTGTTGTAGGAACCATTCTTACAACACTTAGTTGACTCAGGTGGTGGATACTGTTTGTTGTTGTTCTTGTCATCTTGTTCACCTGTGATAATTCTCTTATTTCTCTTGTAAGAATAATTATGTCATAAGATAAAATCTTACAACTACATTATTCTATTGTGTTGATGAATTATGAAGTTATATTATCATGTTCATCATAGTTGTTTCTGTCATATCATGATCATACAAGTATGCATACAATGATAAACGATAATAAGTCAAGCAATATTATCTAAATCAAAGCATATGCAATATGTTAAACATAAAACTTTTAAGTAAATAAAAGTTAAGCATGTTTCTCAGCCCCGAGAGTTTAAAATCAATTAAGATTAGAAATGGGCGTATGAACTCACCTTGTAGTAATTGTGGTTGACTTAGCTTAAATAAGAAATGCACGCGCTCTTTGTTGTACTTGAGTTTGTTTTCATGATCCTGTATTGATTTCACGTTGTTTGTAACTTATAAGTATGACTTTTAGTGATTGTGTGCGTGTATGTGTTAGCCCTTAAATTGGCTAACACTCGTGAGTCGCGGTCATCATTCGGCCTTGATTACTTGCTAGGGATTATACATAACACTTAGTCAAATTTAGATAGGCTTATTTCCTTGTGTTGTTAACTCTTATGTTTCATTTGATTTTGATCCTTGTCATAGTGTATAGCCTTGTAACTACCACAGTTTATGAGTATAACTTTAGATTTTCGATTAAAGGTTAGAACCCTTAACATTCTGTCATTACTTGTGAATATTTTTGAGAGACAAGGTTTTAGGACTTAGAAAATTCATTAGCTTCAAACCCTAACACCTTTGTAGTAATTTATATTGATGGCCCCATGCAAGTGATCATTAGTATTGATGTCAAGTGTTATACATCATTTGTTATTTAGGCCGAATGAGCCATAAAGAATCAATTAGGCTAGGCCAAACAAATGTGGGCTAAAGCAACGGGTTTGGGCTAATCAACTGGGCCGAGTATATATTGTTGGGGCCGAATGAATTCAACTGGGCCGAATAGGATGCATGGGTTGATTAAATGGTTTGGGCCGTGCAAATTGCGGCTTTATCAGGTAGATGATCAACGAAGAATGAGTCCAACCCTACTTCAGCGAACCTCATGGTGAGTTGGCCTAGGGTTCGGCCTTGACCTATCCAGCGAACCTTATGGTTCGTGCATGTTAAGGTTCGGTCGCAGGGAAGCAATAGTTTCGGCCTGGTACAAGGTTCGCCCAAGGGTTCGCCATTATGGTTCGTGATCCACATGTTCGTACTAATGATAGGCTCGCAGCTCCCAAATTGGTTCGGTTGTAGGGTTCGTGTACTACACAAAGGTTCGGTTGATAACAAAAGGTTCGGCTAGGGTTGCTGCGCATGGGTTCGGTGATCACTCAGGTTCGTTGACAGATGCGTCCATGCAAGGTTCGTGGTAGTGGTTTCAGTCAGACAAGATTCGGCTCCTTGCATGTTTAGCCATGCAAGGTTCGCACCTCCCATCTTGGTTCGTGTAGGAGAAGGTTCGTGAGTGCGGAAGGTTCGGCCATTATAGTTCGTCCACAGAAGGTTCGGTGATGATGACAACCAGCAGGTTCGTGACTCAAAGGGTTCGGCACCCCCATAGTACCCAGCTCCTCCTAGGCTCGATGGTTCGGCTGGGGTTGACTCGTGGCTCACACAGGTTCGTGACAGCAGGAAAGGTTCAGCCGACCCAACCATCTTGCGACCTACACATGCTTCATCATCATCTTCGAATCTCGGTTGTTGCTGAACGATTCCCATGATAGTGTTGTGTGTAAATGAGTTTTCAAGGGTGTAGGGTGGTTGAGTATAAGGGTTCTAGCCGGTTGAGTGTGTGGGTCGAACAAAAAGGGTATGAAAACCCTATTTTTCGAACTTTCAAAGCTCATTACCTCGTATTTGGCTGAATAAACCTCCAGATCAGTTGTACTTCTATGTAGAGTACATTGCTAGCTACGTGTAGACACCAAGAATGCTTGATTTCGTCCAAGAATGAGCTACTTATGATGAATTGAATGTTGGATTTTCTTTGAGAGAGAGAGAAAACCGGTTTTTGAGGTTTACAGAGAGAGCGGGGATGTAAGAAATGAGTAAAAATGCCTCATTTAGGGTTTAAATACCCCGAGGGTGTTCGGGTTCGTTTCGGTTGCTCGTTTCACGTCTGCGTTGCGTTTCCGGAACGTAACTCGCGTATAATACGAATTTAAATAAAAGAGTTGTGTTGTTTTTTTTAATATTTTAAAGGTTGTGATTCCTAATAAATGTTTATTATTTAATTTCTTTATTTTATTTTCGTTCGAATTGTTTTTTTTCGTTTTCGTTTCGTCAGAACGCGTCACCTTCGGGCGTATTCGTTCGAATCGTCACCCGAACGAACACAACGTTGGTTTGGCTTTCTGACTTTTGTTTTCTACTTTTCAGTCATTGTTTCAGAACGTTAAACTCACAGATATGTCTGTGTGAATCGTCACTCACGCAAACACACTGTCAGTTCGTTATTCTAAAATAACACTGAATTTATGTTGTCACACCCCCAATTTTCAACTAACGGAATTATACCGTTTGGGAACGTGACAAACCAGGATCTCAGATCATTTGACATAACGAAGACCTCTATATGAATTTCAAAACATATGTTGGTTTAAAACTGTAACATCAAAGTTTCAATGTTTGCGGAAGCGTTTTAAAACCAATAACAATACGTAACGGTTTGAAAATGTAAAGTACAATTTTAATAACATTCCATGTCTTAATTGATCAGAACTAAAACACTTGAACTGAAATGCATGCATGAGACTCAACATCCTAGTCCCTGCTTGTCATTGCTTGTGTCTTAGTGTCCTGAGAAAACATGTAAATCAAGTCAACACAATGGTTGGTGCATACACAGGTTTAAGCATTCACAATGTTCAAAACAACAGTTTGAATATCAAGTTTGTAGATAACATAATCACACATGCACAGTCATGATAGCTAGTCATATAAACTATTTACATAAGTGGTCGACACCGAAGCTGACGAATTGCCATGCTATAGCATGTTTTTGCCTTAACACTATTGTCTAGCACAAACAATAGTAATGTATGTTTGGTCAGTCAAACACCTGCGTAGATCCCATCTACCAAGTGAGGTTTGTCAAACCCAATAGATCTATCTTCAACTACCACGCTTTGCACTACGGCAAACTAAACGGTTCGAAATGGAAGGCTTTGTAATGCTATGTTTGCACTTCATGTAAACAGCTAACTCATGCAAGTGATATGTATCTAAAAGTGTTTGTTGCACATGTTTTCTCCCCCAAAATAGTTAAAATAAGAAAGGGGCCGTGTACGCACCTTTGATTGTTGCAGAATGATCAAATACGTGAACTCGCGTAGAAAGTTCTCCTACGAAGAACCTGTGTTTTAACAATAACCTAGTGTTATTCGAGATGTCGTTTTGTGCTTGAATTCACATACGTGTCAACACACGTATGTTAGATAGTTAGAATCGTGCACAATTAAATACGCGTGACTTTAAAGTCGTTTAATAAAATCACATAGTCGTTTATGATTTTATTTAAACAAGCGTAATTATACGCGATTACGTTTTCGGGTTAAAATATGAATTTTATTATTCTAATACGTTCGAAATTAAATTCTGATTCCAACGCAAGTTGAACGGACTAAATCGGAGTTAAAACGAGCAAGTTACGGGTTGAAAACCAAAAATGGTATTTAAATTCAAAAACCCGGCAGAGGTGTGGCTAGAACCCACGACCCCCCGGACCAGACACAAGCTTCCCACCATCTGATCTGATTATGATTTTGTAATAAATTTCTAAAGTTAATTCTTTTAATCCTAAATAAACTAGTTCCCTTTTGTAAACCTCCAACCAAAACCAATGGGTTCTAATTGAACCCCAATTCGACCGAATTCGAACCCAATTTCTTAGGGCTTCTGTTCCATGGATCTAGGCGTTTTTATGGATTATTTTAATTCACCTAGTGATGTGGTTAAGTATTCGAAGTCAGTCCTGGTCAAATTCGGACTCAAACAATCCTCCTTCGATCCAATTTAATCAAATTCAAATCCTTTATTCCTCAAACTCATAGGGTTTTTCATCACTAAGTCAAACCGAAACTATTTGTGTAGTTTAATTTGAATATCTAATTCATTTGGGTCGAAACCCCCAAAACAATTTGTATGATAAACCCTAGAATTAGATCTCATAGAATTCGTTATGATTTGATGAAATTAACTTAGGGATTTCTTTTATCAATGTATTCCGAAGCTATCTACATAATTCAATTCGATTTTTGAACTTGTTTGATTAAAAACCCCCAAATGGTATTCTAGAATGAACCCTAGAATTAGAGTTCATGGAATTCGATGTTTACTCTCGAATTAACCATAAGGATTAACTTAGTCGGCGTGTTTAGTTCGTGTATAGATCGATGGTTACCTGATTTGATTTTCGATTGATGAAAATCAACTTTAGGCTTGAGTTTCGGTCGGCTCTCAATCGATTTCTCTATCCAACCTGCTTCTGTTTGAATTGTTGTATGGAACAGGTTCTAAATGTGCCGATTACATGTTTTGGATTGCCAATTTTGTGATTTAGAGTCGAGATGTATGGTTTAGATAGTGTAGTGCTACGGTTTCACCTTAAATGATGAAAATTGAGTTTAATTCTATGATTAATGGTTTCAATAACCGTTGATCGTGATTAATGGTCATTATTGAGATAATTATACATGTTTAATTTGATTAGTAATAGAGAATAAATGTGAATTTCGAATTAAATTGATATTTTTGGCCGAAATTTGACTTTAAAAAGTCAAAATTTATCATTCTAATCATTTACCAATTAAAACCCTATAATCTAAGTGTTTTAGGCTTATTTCGATTAATTCAAACCCTTATAATTTGCTTTGGATCAATTACTTGACATTTCGGTTAACAAAGTTGAACCGAAAATCCCGAATTGTCACTAATCGGGCTTCTTAGAACCTTATTGGGCTTGATTAATCCAATTGGGCCTCTTAAATACAACTGGGCCTATCCTGGACTCATTGGGCCTACCTTGACCTCATTGGGCCTACCCTGGGCCTACTTTGGCCTTATTTGGCCTACTTGGGCCTCAGTGGGCCTTCCTTGTCTTGTTGGGCCTGTGATCTAACCATTTTCAGTTAAGAAGGTTAATCCAAAAAGTCGGATTGTCACATCATCCCCTTGTTGTAGGAATTTTCGTCCCGAAAATTAGTAAGTGTTAGGAGTAGTTAGGAAACTACTTACGAGTTTAAATCGTACGTGTTAGTGTGATTTGATCATTCTGTGTGCTTGTGTGTACTCACACACACAATCTAATGCTTGCAACATCACAACTACTTGTGATCGTTCAATGTGACTGTTTGCTTGTACACTAGTTAGTTCACCTAACTGTGACTGTTTGTGTTTGATCATACTGTATTATGTAACCTCACACATAGTGAGTGTCTGTAACTGTTTGTACTATGCAACCCCGCACATAGCAAAATGTGTGTAACTAATCATGCATGTACTACCATAACATGTAACATATGAAATGTAGCACATAAAATGTATAAAATGTATGTAGCACAAATGTTTGTAACAAAACCAATTGAATAAAGTGTTTGTATACTGTACTATGTAATCTCACACATAGCAAATGTTTGAATGTAGTCGACAAAATAGAAACTTCCAAAATTCATGTGTACCTGTAAATTCACGAGTACATGGGCCCCTATATTCGTCAATTTACCTTACACAATTATTCTGGTTCCTTCTATATGTAACTTCACCATTGTTTAACCGATATCAAATGTAATGTTTGAAATATAGTACATTGTTTGAAATTAATCATGTATGTACTACTATGAAATGTTTGTGTTTGCATTCTGCAAAGCTGGTGTTCAACCCAGTTGTTTATACTAAAATCAATAGTATGAAGTGTTTGCTTACAGTTAGAGTGTGAAATATCACATCATCCCCTTGTTAAAGGAAATTTCGTCCCGAAATTTAACGTGTCTTCACAGTGTTTGCAATTGTTGTTTTGAATAGATGAGGATACTTTTTCATCATTTGATCTTCCCGTTCCCATGTGAATTCAGGACCACGTCTTGAATTCCACCGAACTTTGACCATCAGAATCTTGCTTTGTTTGAGCTGTTTGACCTCTCGATCTATGATTTCAACTGGTTCCTCGATGAATCGTAACTGTTCGTCCACTTGTATTTCTTCAAGTGGTACTACCAAAGTCTTATCAGAAAGACATTTCTTTAAGTTCGATATGCGAAAGACATCATGAACTCCACTGAGTTCATCCGGTAATTTGAGTTGATACGCAACCGGACCAATCCTTTTTAGGATTTCAAAAGGTCCTACGTAACGTTGACTAAGCTTCCCGCGCTTACCGAATCATATCACACCTTCTCAAGGTGATACCTTTAGAAGAATCATGTTTCCCACTTGAACTTCCAACGGTTTATGGCGTTTGTCAGCGTAATTCTTTTGCCGATCCCGAGCCGCTGCCATACGGTTCCGAATTGGTAAGAGAATTCCATCCACGGTAAGTGGTTTTCCCAGCTATCATTAAAGTCAATTGCGCATATCTTCGAGTGTCTGAATCGTACGTTTACTCTGACCGTCTGTTTGTGGGTAATATGTTGTACTCATGCCTAAACGAGTTCCGAAAGACTTATGGAGTGATTTCCAAAAGTTGGAAGTAAATCGAGCATCCCGATCTGATATGATGGAAATTGGCACGCCATGTCGTGCTACCACTTTCTTGATGTAAATACGAGTCAGTTTCTTCATCTTGTCGGTTTCCTTGATTGCTAAGAGATGTGCAGATTTCGTTAAATCGATTGATAATTACCCACATCTTATCACAACCACTCGGTCCCTTTTCCACATTGGTATTTCTGGTTGTTGTAGCAAACCAGATGATTTCTGGTATTCAACTTTGACTTTCGAACAAGTCAAACATTTGTTAATATACCTAGCAATGTCGACTTTCATGTGAGGCCACCAATACAGCGCCTTCAAGTCATGATACATCTTGCCTGATCCCGGATGGGCTGAATATTTGGATTTGTGCGTTTCATCCATCACGAGTTCCCTCAAACCTCCATACAAAGGTATGCAAATTCGATTAATGAAATAACGAATTACATCAGACTTGGCATCCAATTGTGTTTCCATCCTCCGTAAGGATTTATGTACCAAATTATCCTTTTCTAAAGCTCCCATCTGAGCACTGCGTACCTTATCAGGTAAGTCAGTATGTACCGTCATCATAAGTGCGCGACCCCGTCTTGTTGTGTCTTTTCTGCTTAAAGCATCAGCTACCACATTAGCTTTTCCCCGGGTGATACTTAATCGCTCGTTCGTAGTCGTTCAACAACTCAACCCATCGTCGCTGTCTCATATTGAGTTCCTTCTAATCAAAGATATGTTGCGAACTCTGATGATCAATGTAAATGGTACACTTAGTTACATACAGGTAATACCTCCAAATCTTCAAAGCAAAAACCACTGCTCCTAACTTCCAAGTCATGAGTAGTGTAATTCTTTTCGTGTGGTCGTAGTTGCCTTGAAGCGTAAGCAATCACTTTATCACGTTGCATCAATACACACCCCAAACCCTGTGCAATTGCATCACAATACACCACTAAGTCTTCTGTCCCTTCCGGTAAGGACATAATCGGTGCACTACAGAGTTTCTGTTTCAATAACTGGAATGCAGCTTCCTGTTTATCTGTCCAGTTATACTTTGTTCCCTCATGCGTAAGAGCTGTAAGTGGTTGAACGATCTTTGAGAATCCCTCAATGAATCTTCGGTAGTAACTCGCCAAACCAAGGAATTGCCGTACCTCGGTATGGGGTCTTTGGTGCTTCCCAATTCTTAATCGCTTCAATCTTTGCTGGATCAACATGTATACCCTTTTCATTAACTATATGACCCAAGAATTGTACTTCTCGCATCCAGAAATCACATTTCGAGAACTTAGTGTACAATTGTTCATGTTTCGGTAATTCTAGTAGCAATCGGAGATGTTCAGCGTGTTCTTCTTTGGTCTGAGAATAGATGAGAATGTCATCAATGAAAACAATGACAAACTTATCGAGATAAGGTTTACAAACACGATTCATGAGATCCATGAATACAGCTGGAGCGTTTGTTAACCCAAATGGCATAACCAAAAACTCATAATGGCCATAGCGCGTCTTGAATGCTGTCTTTGGAATATCCTCCTCCCGAACTCTTAATTGATGATAACCAGACCTGAGATCAATCTTCGAGTAGTAACTCGAACCTTGCAACTGATCGAACAGATCGTCAATTCTAGGTAACGGATACCGGTTTTTTTTTTTTTTTTTTTTTTTTTGATGATAACCTTGTTCAGTTCCCGGTAATCGATACACATACGGAAAGTCCCATCCTTCTTCTTAACAAATAAGACTGGAGCTCCCCACGGTGAAAAACTAGGTCGTGTGAAACCTTTGTCCAACAACTCTTGCAATTGTGTAGATAATTCTTGCATCTCTAACGGTGCAATTCGATAAGGCGCCCTAGCTATCGGTGATGCATCTGGTGTAAGGTCGATTCGAAATTCCACCTGTCTGATAGGTGGTAATCCCGGTAGGTCTTCTGGAAATACTTCAGGGAATTCACAAACTACTGGGATATCTTCTATCTTCTTCTCAACTACCGGCTTCTCAGTTATAAGTGCTATAACTGCCGTATGACCTTTACGCAGACATTTGTATGCTTTCACACAAGATATGAGATGCAGTGGCGTACTGCTCTTCTCACCTTGTACATACAGTGTCTCTCCATATGAAAGCGGTATGCGAACGATCTTTTGATAGCCTACTGTTTCAGCCTGGTGATTGAACGACCAGTCCAGGTCAATGACTACATCAAAACTGCCTAAGGCGGTAGGCATAAAGTCAATGTCATGTGTTTAACCCATCAAGTCAAGAACACATCCTTTAGAAATATGGTTTACAACAACTAACTTATCACTAGCTAGTTCTATAGTGTATGGGTTTTCTAAACCCCGATCTGCACCAGTGTTAAATATCATAGAGGCAGAGTGATAATTCAAGAGAAACGTACCCGTAACGACGTTGGGATCTTCCCGTGCCTGACGTCTTCCAATCACAAAAGCCCTGTCCGAACAACATTTGTGTTGTTGTTGCTGTTTCCTTTTGTAGTTATGTCATTAGCCCTTCTTTTCTTGAGTTGTAGGCACTCCTTCTTGAAATGTCCTGATAAGCCACACTCAAAACATCCTTTCTGTGTGTTGTTCCGGTTGAGTGAGCTTGCCTGAAGTTCCCCACGACAGCCTTTTGCTACATGACCTACCTTTCTGCATCGCTGACATCGGTACTTGTCACATTGATTCCCAAAGTGATGGAATCCACATTTGTTGCACTTTGGGTATTTACCATTATACCCTCCCGATGACTGTTGGTTATTGTTTGGATTGTGATGAGTCTTGTTGGATTCCTGCTTGCGATTCTGCTGAAATGACGGCTGAGTGAAATTCTTGGAATCAATGCTATCCCATTTTCTTTTGTGGTCTCCCACTTTAGTTGTTACTGTTCGTTTGGGTAGTGTCCCTCGTTGCATCGCTTGATCAGTCAGTTGGTGTGCCAGTCGAATAGCTTGCTGTATGGTAGTAGGATTTGCAGATATGATCAATTTTCGAACCTGAGATACCAGACCTCCAATGTATCTCTTGATCCCCTTGCTAGATGGGGTTACCCTGTGCGGTAAGAGTCTTGCTAATTGCTGAAATCGAGTAGTGTATTCCTCAATATTAGAACCTTTCATCTTGATTTGTATGTATTCATCCTCAAGTTTTTGCATTTCATTACGGTGACAATACTCCTCCTGCAACAGGATTTTGAATCCGTTCCAAGTAAGTGCATTGGCTGTATTCAAACCGAGTGTCTGTACGATAGAGTTCCACCATGTCAAGGCTGAACCCTCCAAAGTACCAATAGCGTATCTGACCTTGTTTTCTTCCGGACAATTGCACGTCTCAAATACCGATTCTGACTGTTCAATCCATCAAAGAAGTCCAATGGCTCCTTCCGATCCTTTGAAATTACGTGGTTTACAGTTCAAGAATGTCTTGAACGTGCACATTTGTGGGTTTACCAGTTCCCCCGTTGGATCCTGTGGTCCTGTTTGGTTTGTTTGCGTATAGTTTGCGATTGTCTCGGTAATTCGAGTGTTAATAAGTGCCTCAACTTCCGTTGCGGTCATGTTAATTTTCCTCCAACCATGATCTTCCTATTTACAAATATACATAATGAAACTACACCCATCGCATAATCACCACTCATGCACAAAGTAAATGTAACACACTACCATAGCCATTAAGGTAACGATTCTCAATCATTTATGATAAACTAGTGCTTACAATTGTTTGTCAAAGAGATGTAAAACAACTAAACACTAAGTCTACTTTTATGAGTACCACCCACTCATATAAGTTTGTTAAATAGAAGGTAAATGAAATAACTATATTCCATCGTTTGGTTGATCAACGGTTGATGATGAATCTTCCAGTTCTGCTGGACCAGTCGCTGCACCATGCTGGTAACGCATATGCCCAGTGATGAGGGTCATGGCCTCCCCAGCCAAGTTTCTCACTATATTGGCTTCAGTCGCCGCTGCACCAGCCCGTGCATTGGCTTCCTCAGCCCTTGCCTCAGCTACAGCTGCACGTAACTCAGTAGTTTCTAGTCGTGCAGTGAGTTCGAGGATCATCCCTCGCATCATCCAGATCGTTTCCACTAAATTTTCCTGTTCTTCATTAGTCCTAACCAACTCCTCAGTGATGTTATCCCACATTTGTGTCAGCCAGTTGTTATTCTCAAGCAATTCTGTGATCATCCCTGCTACTTCCCGCATGTTGCGGATTTCACGCTCCATGCGTGCAACAAAAGCAGCAAATGCCTGTTCTAGTGGATATCCTAGAGCAGGTAACGTCCAAAGGTTATTAGCAGTATTGGCAGCTGGTGGTGGTGGCACTCGTTCTTCCCACACCCAGCTGTTTATGAGATCAGGAAACCATTGCCAATATTGGTTGTTCCCCCTTTGTTGAACATGTGTTTCCTCCCCATAGTGGATCGTATCATCCACTGGTTCGATCCTCCTTGTCAGGATGTCTGACAATGCTACTACTTGTCCCTTAGTGTGAGTAGGTATAGATGATGATGCCATGTCTGTTACAAAATGTCATATGTAAATGCTATACAAACTATCGTGTAAGCAAGTGTCTAATGTCTAACAGTTATAGTCTAAGTCTACAAATGCAAACCTAGTTCGCTATAACCAACCTGGCTCTGATACCAATCTGTCACACCCCCAATTTTCAACTAACGGAATTATACCGTTTGGGAACGTGACAAACCAGGATCTCAGATCATTAGACATAACGAAGACCTCTATATGAATTTCAAAGCATATGTTGGTCTAAAACTGTAACACCAAAGTTTCAATGTTTGCGGAAGCGTTTTAAAACCAATAACAATACGTAACGGTTTGAAAATGTAAAGTACAATTTTAATAACATTCCATGTCTTAATTGATCAAAACTAAAACACTTGAACTGAAATGCATGCATGAGACTCAACATCCTAGTCCCTGCTTGTCCTTGCTTGTGTCTTAGTGTCCTGAGAAAACATGTAAATCAAGTCAACACAATGGTTGGTGCATACACAGGTTTAAGCATTCGCAATGTTCAACACAACAGTTTGAATATCAAGTTTGTAGATAACATAATCACACATGCACAGTCATGATAGCTAGTCATATAAACTATTTACATAAGTGGTCGACACCGAAGCTGACGAATTGCCATGCTATAGCATGTTTTTGCCTTAACACTATTGTCTAGCACAAACAATAGTAATGTATGTTTGGTCAGTCAAACACCTGCGTAGATCCCATCTACCAAGTGAGGTTTGTCAAACCCAATAGATCTATCTTCAACTACCACGCTTTGCACTACGGCAAACTAAACGGTTCGAAATGGAAGGCTTTGTAATGCTATGTTTGCACTTCATGTAAACAGCTAACTCATGCAAGTGATATGTATCTAAAAGTGTTTGTTGCACATGTTTTCTCCCCCAAAATAGTTAAAATAAGAAAGGGGCCGTGTACGCACCTTTGATTGTTCCAGAATGATCAAATACGTGAACTCGCGTAGAAAGTTCTCCTACGAAGAACCTGTGTTTTAACAATAACCTAGTGTTATTCGAGATGTCGTTTTGTGCTTGAATTCACATACGTGTCAACACACGTATGTTAGATAGTTAGAATCGTGCACAATTAAATACGCGTGACTTTAAAGTCGTTTAATAAAATCACATAGTCGTTTATGATTTTATTTAAACAAGCGTAATTATACGCGATTACGTTTTCGGGTTAAAATATGAATTTTATTATTCTAATACGTTCGAAATTAAATTCTGATTCCAACGCAAGTTGAACGGACTAAATCGGAGTTAAAACGAGCAAGTTACGGGTTGAAAACCAAAAATGGTATTTAAATTCAAAAACCCGGCAGAGGTGTGGCTAGAACCCACGACCCCCCGGACCAGACACAAGCTTCCCACCATCTGATCTGATTATGATTTTGTAATAAATTTCTAAAGTTAATTCTTTTAATCCTAAATAAACTAGTTCCCTTTTGTAAACCTCCAACCGAAACCAATGGGTTCTAATTGAACCCCAATTCGACCGAATTCGAACCCAATTTCTTAGGGCTTCTGTTCCATGGATCTAGGCGTGTTTATGGATTATTTTAATTCACCTAGTGATGCGGTTAAGTATTCGAAGTCAGTCCTGGTCAAATTCGGACTCAAACAATCCTCCTTCGATCCAATTTAATCAAATTCAAATCCTTTATTCCTCAAACTCATAGGGTTTTTCATCACTAAGTCAAACCGAAACTATTTGTGTAGTTTAATTTGAATATCTAATTCATTTGGGTCGAAACCCCCAAAACAATTTGTATGATAAACCCTAGAATTAGATCTCATAGAATTCGTTATGATTTGATGAAATTAACTTAGGGATTTCTTTTATCAATGTATTCCGAAGCTATCTACATAATTCAATTCGATTTTTGAACTTGTTTGATTAAAAACCCCCAAATGGTATTCTAGAATGAACCCTAGAATTAGAGTTCATGGAATTCGATGTTTACTCTCGAATTAACCATAAGGATTAACTTAGTCGGCGTGTTTAGTTCGTGTATAGATCGATGGTTACCTGATTTGATGTTCGATTGATGAAAATCAACTTTAGGCTTGAGTTTCGGTCGGCTCTCAATCGATTTCTCTATCCAACCTGCTTCTGTTTGAATTGTTGTATGGAACAGGTTCTAAATGTGCCGATTACATGTTTTGGATTGCCAATTTTGTGATTTAGAGTCGAGATGTATGGTTTAGATAGTGTAGTGCTACGGTTTCACCTTAAATGATGAAAATTGAGTTTAATTCTATGATTAATGGTTTCAATAACCGTTGATCTTGATTAATGGACATTATTGAGATAATTATACAGGTTTAATTTGATTAGTAATAGAGAATAAATGTGAATTTCGAATTAAATTGATATTTTTGGCCGAAATTTGACTTTAAAAAGTCAAAATTTATCATTCTAATCATTTACCAATTAAAACCCTATAATCTAAGTGTTTTAGGCTTATTTCGATTAATTCAAACCCTTATAATTTGCTTTGGATCAATTACTTGACATTTCGGTTAACAAAGTTGAACTGAAAATCCCGAATTGTCACTAATCGGGCTTCTTAGAACCTTATTGGGCTTGATTAATCCAATTGGGCCTCTTAAATACAACTGGGCCTATCCTGGACTCATTGGGCCTACCTTGGCCTCATTGGGCCTACCCTGGGCTTACTTTGGCCTTATTTGGCCTACTTGGGCCTCAGTGGGCCTTCCTTGTCTTGTTGGGCCTGTGATCTAACCATTTTCAATTAACAAGGTTAATCCAAAAAGTCGGATTGTCACATATGTCTTGACTTGTGTTTCCTCACTGACGGACTCAACTAAATCCTGTTTTCACATTGTGTTAATACTGATTTATCGGCCATCTGATTCCTGTCATCTATGGATATCAGATCGCAACCGACATGTTTTGTTATTTACTTGTACACTGTTGCTCCTCTTGATTCGTTGTATTAATTGACTTAGGTTTTCACCTAAATACATACAAGTATTGTTTATCGTGAGTTGTTGTACTTACGGTATTTAAGTTTTCACATAAATACGTACAACTGTTTCTTGTATTTTCAGAATTCTGTTATCACAACACTGTTCATATATTGTATTAACACACAGTAAACGGTGAAAGTACACATACCGTACGTACTTGCCAGACGATCAAATACTGGATGTCACAATAACTGAAATTCGCAACACGTGTGCATTCTAGTTTAATTTAATCCAAGCAGAACAATAACAACTATAAGGACGAATAGTTTCTTTGAGAGAGGAAGAGATGTCATATCATGTTTGTATTAAATATTGTTATTCAATATTTATTTCATGATACTAATTTGAACTTTTATGTATACAACGATGGCCAATCAGGGAGAAAGATATATATATCAGCGATTTCCATACGTTATCCTGGAGGATACACCCAGTTCTAGTTTTGGATCAGATTCAGATCCTTCTGAGGCATCATCAGCCACATCCCACGCAGTACCGCAGGTGCTGGCTACACCACCACAGGTACCACACACTCCACCTAGACATCCTCATGTATTGGATGAGGATACATCTGCAGGCAGGAGAGAGAGTCCACCTCCCCAGACGATCCCAGTTTGGGATGGACTCAGGCGTATGCGGGGTCAGGCCCGCAAGATGACAGGTCTTCCTCCTAGACAATAGTTGGTGCCTAGAGACGAGCCCAGTATCATACATGAGGTAGGAGAGTCTTCACAGCAGGCGCAGCTTATGGCGCAGGTTCACCAGGTGGCTATAGATCTTCAAGGGACTCGTCTAGAGTTACAGGAGTTTCGTGCTACTGTGGAGGACACACATACCACTGTGTTGGAGATACTCACCTCTCACGTGATGTTGATGGATCAGGTGAGTGCACTGGATGCAGGCATACGAGCCTGGCGGTTATTCTTGAGGAAAGGATGAGGAGAACGGTGACGCATGTGTTGATGATTGTATTTTGGCAGTATGTTGAGGTGTTGAGAGAGAGAGAGCTGTGGAAGTGATAGAGGTTGTGAGGAGCTTGAGCGTGGAGGCGAGGATGATAGCATTGGCTATTGTACTGGCAACTGTAGCCATCGTGATGACATGTTTACCGTATTTTCTACGGTAAAGTATGATGTGGGTGTGCATGTTTGGGATCATCATTGTATATACTATCAGTAAAAGACGGATAGATTGAGAGTTGGATGTTTGGGGGATGCTTTTGGATGTAAAATAGATCCCCGTTATCTAGTTGTAATGTCTTCGTTTCTGGCAGTCGGTGTAACAAAACGTTATGGTTGTATAAAACTGATATTATAGTAATAAAATGGTTGTTTTTGTATATCTATATGTGTAATGTGTTATGTATGTGATGTTTGAAGTAGGTATCAATGTTAAACTTTTGTGAACTATAACCAGAACTATGAGAACATTTTGTGTGAGAACATATCTATTGCTTGTATGGCAATGTATCACAAAACAATGAGAACATTTTGTGTGAGAACACATCTATTGCCTGTATGGCAATGTGTCACAGAACTATGAGAATATTTTTGAGTGAGAACATATCTATTGTCGGTGTGGCAATGTATCAAAGAACTGTATCTGAACATTTTTGTTTGAGAACTTATCAGTGTCATGTATGTTAATATATCAAAAACATGGGTAATAACGTATCTATATTACAATGCTATGAGCTGTGTAATATTTTGACATGTTTTTGAATTAACAGGACTGAGTATAACTACGAACATTTGTGTGATCTTTGTGTATTGAGAACATGTCTGAACTATATCAATGTAGTTATACTATAATTATCATAATCAGATGTTAACATGAATTTTCAGTATTACTGAATATGGTTGAACTAATGTGATTGAACAAGGGTTATATATATATATATATTTATTCTTGAACTGACCTGAGTTTGTCTGCATGTGAGCAGAACGATGGCTCCAAAACGAGGTCGACCAGCCAAGAAAGCTGGCAAGAATAATGCTAACCCTGAACCGGAACAGGTCCCACCTGTGAACATAGAATCAAATCCGGATCCACGTGTTAATCCGGAAGTGAACATGGTTCCACCTGAAAATCTGGAGACAAATACTGTTCCACCTGCTGGTGCAAGTGGATCTGAATCAAATGAAGCGATGATAGCATGAATTGTAAGAGAACAACTATCAGCTTGTGGTGTTTTAACACAACACCAGCCACATGTCACTGCAGGTTCTGGTGGGGACCATGATCATGTAGAACATAATGCTACTGGTGGCCACGTGGAAACTCATAATACCACCGGGGTAACAACTAAAATAACTCCTCCTGATCCACCACAACAAGGATGTACTTATAAGTACTTTGCTTACTGCAACCCTCCTACTTTTACGGGAAAAGAAGGAGTGGCTGGACTCATAAGGTGGATTGAGGAGATGGAAACAAAACTGAAAATCAGCCAATGTTTGGCAGAGCATAAGGTGTCTTATGCTGCTTGTTCTCTGAGGGAATCAACTCTAACCTGGTGGAATACCCAGGCTAAAACTTTGGGCTCAGCTACAGTTGATTCTAATGGCTGGAAAGAATTTAAAACTCTGATTATGTCAGAGTACTGCCCAGTCACTGAAATCCAAAAGCTCCAGGAGGAATTATGGAATCACTCGATGATCAGTGCTGATTGTTTAGATTATACCGATCGTTTTCATGAACTTACTAGCTTACTTCCCAATATGTTTCCTGCGAAAGCAGCTTTGATTGAGAAGTACATTAAAGGTCTGGTTCCCCAGATTCGACGAATGGTGACGGCAGCTGAACCCACAATTCTTAAACGTACAATTCTTTTAACCACTAAGCTTACTGATGAGGCGGTAAGGAGTGGTACTTTGTCCACATAAACTCAGATGGCGGTGGGCCGTAGTGATGCCGGTACCTCCAATGTTTCTAAAGGTACCAAACGAAAGTGGTTTGGCAAAACCAAAACAAAGGCTTCGGCTGAGACTAGCCAGAGCAAACCAGTAGTGAAGAACTATGGTGCAACTGTTTCTGAGAGGAAAGTTTACACTCGGTAGGCGCCCAAATGCAATAAGTGTCCATTCCATCACACTGTGCGAAATATTACAACTTTCCTGCTCAACCACAAAACCTAGCACCACGACAAACTACTCAAACAAACAGGTCATGCTTCAAGTGTGGAAGTCCTGACCACTTCATGAGAAACTGTCCGAACAATAACAACACAAATCAAGGGAATGAAGCTAGGGAGAGCTTTTCAGATTGGTGCGACCGAGGCAAGGCATGATGCTAACATTGTCACTAGTACGTTTCTTCTTAATAATCTATACGCATTAGTTCTGTTTGACACAGGGCCAGATAAGAGTTTTATCTCTCCTGAATTTGCATCATTACTTTCATTGCCTACGGTAGATCTAGAAACTCCTTATGTCATTGAACTTGCTAATGGCAAGTTAATCAAAACTAACAGTGTCATTCAAGGTTGTTCCTTGAATTTGAATGATCATCTTTCCAATATCAATTTACTTCGTATTGAGCTTGGGAGCTTTGATGTTGTGGTCGGTATGGACTGGCTTTCTGATAACCAAGCGTAAGTTGTATGTCAAAACAAGATGATCTGTATTCCATTACCTGACGGTAATACACTGATAGTTCAAGGAGAACGAGCTGGTAGAAAACTTGGTATCATTTCTTTTATGCAAACTCAGAAATGCTTACGGAAAGGTTGCCGGGCCTTTCTAGCACATGTGATCGAAAACTATTCTTTACAAAAACGTATCGAAGATATTCCAATAGTCAAGGATTTTCCTGAAGTTTTTCTTGAGGATATATCAGGATTACCCCCAGCGAGGCAAGTTGAATTTCGTATTAACTTGATTCCAGGTGTAGCACCTGTAGCTAAAGCTCCTTATCGTTTAGCACCCTCAGAGATGCAAGAGCTTTCAGGTCAACTGCATGAACTGTTAGACAAAGGTTTTATCAGACGTAGTTTCTCACCTTGGGGAGCACCAATTCTTTTTGTGAAAAAGAAAGATGGTTCATTCAGGATGTGCATTGACTACAGAGAACTCAATAAACTGACAATCAAAAACCGTTATCCATTGCCACGAATAAATGACCTATTTGATCAACTACAAGGTGCTACTTACTTTTCATAAATCGATATAAGATCTGGATATCATCAGTTAAGAGTTCATGATGATGATGTTCCTAAAACTACTTTCAGAACTCGATACGGACATTACGAATTTTTGGTAATGTTGTTTGGATTAACCAATGCACCTGCAGTTTTCATGGATATGATGAATCGAGTATGTAGACCTTATCTGGATAAATTTGTGATTGTGTTTATTGATGATATTCTCATTTATTCTCGGAACCAACAAGAACATGCTCAACACTTCAAATTAATCTTAGAACTTTTGGCACATGAGAAATTATATGCCAAATTCTCAAAGTGTGAGTTTTGGTTACGAGAAGTTCAATTTCTTGGGCATGTAGTGAATGAAAACGGTATTCAATTGGATCCCAGTAAGATCGAAGCTGTGAAACAATAGGAAACACCACGAACCCCAACTGAAATATGTCAATTCTTAGGGCTGGCAAGTTATTATCGCCGATTCATCAAGAACTTTTCAAAGATAGCTTTGCCACTGACTACATTGACACATAAATCAACCGTTTATATGGGGTTCCCAACAAGAGGAGGCATTCCAACTGTTGAAACACAAACTATGCAACGCACCTATCTTGGCATTACCGGAAGGTACTCATAATTTCACAGTGTACTGTGATGCTTCTCATCAAGGTCTTAGGTGTGTTTGAATGCAGAACAACAAGGTAATTTCTTATGCTTCTCGACAACTGAAAGTACATGAGAAGAACTATACCACTCATGATCTAGAACTTGGTGCAGTGGTGTTTGCACTCAAGATTTGGAGACATTATCTATACTGAACCAAGTGTATTCTATACACTGATCACAAAAGTCTTAAACACATTCTAGATCAGAAAATGTTGAACATGCGACAGAGGCGGTGGGTAGAACTTTTAAACGACTATGACTGTGAAATTCGTTATCATCCTAATAAAGCAAATGTCGTAGCCGATGCCTTAAGTCGCAAAGAGCGAGTCAAACCTTTACGTGTGAAAACGTTAGGAATGACTATTCGATCCAATATAATTCCTCAGATTAAAGAAGCTCAGTAACAAACTTTACAAGCAATGAACTACCCTGTTGAGGAATTAAGGGGATTAGACAAGCAACTCGAAACTAAGACTGATGGAGTACTGTATTTCAAATGCCGAATTTGGGTTCCTTTATTCGGTAACTCTAGAACAATTATCATGGATGAGGCGCACAAATCCGGGTATTCTATTCATCCAGGTGCTGATAAAATGTATAAAGATCTTAGAGATTTTTACTGGTGGCATGGAATGAAGAAACACATAGCAGAATATGTGGATCGATGCTTAACATGTCTCAAAGTTAAGGCTGAACATCAACAACCTTCTGGGTTATTACAACAACCTGAGATTCCCATGTGGAAATGGGATCAGATCTCTATGGATTTTATCACTAAACTATCCAGAACATCACGTAATCATGACTCTATATGGGTTATCGTTGATCGCCTTACTAAATCTGCGCATTTCATACCCATCCGAGAAGATTACTCTATTGATCGACTCGCTAAACTCTATGTTAATGAGATTGTATCTCGACATGGAGTACCAATCTCTATCATTTCTGACAGAGATAGTCCATTTATATCACGATTTTGGCAAACCTTTTAGAATGCTCTGGGCACACAAATCAATATGAGCACAACTTATCATCCACAAATGGACGAGCAAACCGAACGAACAAATCAAACTCTTGTAGATATGCTCAGAAGCTGTGTGATTGATTTTGGAGGTAGCTGGGATATGCATCTTCCACTTGTTGAGTTCTCATACAATAACATCTACCATACTAGTATTCAATGCGCTCCATTTGAAGCACTTTATGGACGCAAGTGTAGATCACCTATATGTTGGTCAGAGGTAGGTGAAAATCAAATTATAGGCCAAGAATTCATTCAAGAAACAAATGATAAGATCGCACTCATTCAAGAAAGAATGAAAGCTGCCCGCGATCGTCAAAAGAATTATGCTGATAATCTTCATAAACCTCTAGAATTCCAAATAGGTGATCGAGTAATGTTGAAAGTTTCACCTAGGTAGGGCATTTTCAGATTTAGGAAAGAGCTAAGTTTTCTCCAAGATTTGTAGGATCTTTCAAAATCCTTGAACGAATTGGATCAGTAGCCTACAGACTTGAATTACCTCCTGAACTCAGTAATATTCATGATGTCTTTCATGTATCAAATCTGAAGAAGTGCCTAAAGGATGATTCATTGATCGTACCTCTTGAAGAAATTCAAATTGATGAGAAACTTCAGTTCAGTGAAGAACCAGTAGAGGTAATGGATCGAGAAATGAAAGTGTTAAAACGCAGTCGCATACCCATTGTTAAAGTCAGATGGAATTCACAACGTGGACCTGAGTACAAGTGGGAACGTGAAGATCGAATGAAAGCAAAATACCCCCACTTATTCTCATGAACGATTGTCATCAGGTAAGTCTTCACTAAATTTCGGGACGAAATTTCTCTAACAGGAGGAGACTGTGGCAATTTCATTTGATAATTTCGTCATTAATGATGTGAGCACATTTGGTCGTGCTTGAAATCCATGTTGATTTAGTATTGTAATTATTACAGGTTGATAGTATGCGAGAAATGATGAATGTGGGCAAAAACCGTGTGCGAAACTGAGTTCTGGATACTCTGAAATCGAAAAACGAAGAAAAATCTCAAAGTAATAAACTCCGGGGGTCTTCGCGGTACGCCAAGGCAAAGATGAGTATTCTTGGCTGTATGCGAAGGATCAAAATATCTTAAATTCTCCAGATTTCTTCGCGGTACGCCGAGCTCCAAGTTGCCCTCCTTGGCGGTATGCGACGAGAAGGGCGGTGCAAAGGATCACATTGAAAAGTTCATTTCATGCAGAATGTTATCATCCTTTCATTTCTCGACCTTCTTTCACCTACAGACAAACAAAACAGCTATTTCATCATCTAAACTCCAGTTTTAAGCTGCCAAAACCCACGGATCGCGCCAGGGAACGTATCTGCAAGTCCTGATCATCGATTTGCAGTCAAAACTCCGTCAGATCAGGTAACAGTTCATTTTAACCTTCTAGCTTAATAATGGTTGATTAGATCTTCATTTTGAACGTAATGATATAGTTAGGGTTGTTGATTATTGCCTAGATGATGGCTAGGATTGATTATAAACGAAGAACACGATGTTTTTACGGGTAAATCCTTGTTTTGATCCGTTGTAATGCCAGTTTGCATGAAATCATACCCGTAATTATAATGGTTTAAACCATTTTATTGGGACAATGTAGGTGATTAGTTTGATTAATCTTTGAAATGCAAGGTTAAGTCCAAGTGTTTCAAACTAATCACAATCATTAACATGCTTAATGTTTTATAAACACCGGGGTCTTATTGTGGAACTTTTCTTGAACATATGATATGTATCATTGTTATCTGCGTGATTTCATGTGATTGTTGAGAACTTGTGGATTTCATGGGATTTTTCCTGGAGAACAGAACACTATCACAGAACTTAAAAGTCCTCATTTTTGAACTGTATATAGTGAAGCCATGTGGGGCCGAACAGGAAACAATGATAGTACTATCGGCTGACAACCCATTTGCTAGGAGCTCCAACTCCCCTTGCTGTGAATGTTTGTTACCTGTTTTTAGAACTTCTTAATGTTGTGATAGACATTAAGACAGTGAGGTATTAAGATGTTACCGACGGGTAGTATCTTATAGAACAAGACCAGAACGTCCGAAAGAAACTAGATACGGGTCCCATGGTTATCTAGAACTGAACTTTTTGGAGAGCTTGTACATCATATCATATTGTTGAACTGAACTTTACGATCTCACCAGCTTTGTGCTAACGTTTTGAATCTAAACCTTTTTGCAGGGAGACGGTGACTGCCGGGTGAGGATGCACCTTATATACATTTGTAATTAAATAAGTTAGTCATGTAATAAACTTAGTTTGTAATTGTATTGTTGATTGTAACGACGATCCTTGTAATATATTTACTTTAAGTTAATCTGTGTGCTATGATATCAGATCAAGTAAGTCACACCTCATCTCTGAGATATCACCACTATGCTTCCGCAACCTTCTCAGAGTAATGAATGACATCATCTCAGGTGACGAGATGTGGGGGTGTGACAGGCCGCCTCGGCTCGAGTCTCTGCTACAACAGTGCAGGCCTCGACCTGCCCGAATCTGGCCTCCATCTGCTCCAATCAAGCAATGGTCTCCTCCTGCGGCCTAAGATCCTGTCACGTCATATCGACCAGATTTTTGTGCATCTGGTTGGTGTAGTCCATCTCCTCTTCAAGGCGTACTACTCGCTGAAGTAGGAGCTGTCGGAATGCGAGTAACGCCGAGATCTATCCGGACATGTCATACATATTCCGGATCGCCCGATCCGACATAGCTGCATGGATCGCAAAGGCCTGCTCCAATGGGTATCCAAAGCCGGTAGACTGGGCTGGCTAGACGTGCTCCTTAAGGACATTGGTGGTGGTACTTGCTCGCTGCAGTTCCACCTGTGGATCATGTAGGGATATCAATCCCACTCTCGCGTATTGCTTTGTAAGCGAATACGCACCATCTCCCCTAGGAAGATGTCAACAAGTGGTACAATATGGGCAATGACTAGGTGTAGTGTCTAGTGTAGAGCAATGACTATAATCTAACTTTACTACATACAAACCTAGTTCTCTATAACCAAGGCTCTTATACTTGTCTGTCACACCCCCAAATTCCCACTTGCGGTGTCAGACCGCTGGGTGTGACGTGCCCAGGATCACAGCTCTAGTCATACAGAACGAATCTATATAAGTTTGAAAATACATTCATTATAACATCCAAAATCAATTTAGTTTGACAAACATGCAGTGGAGTGTTGTAAATTATCTAAAGCAGCAGAAATAGAAATAGTTTCATGCAGCGGAAAACTAAAGTGTTAGACACTATGTTGTTTAATACACCAGCATAAAATAAATAGTTTTTTTTTGAAATGACACGATATGAATGCATGCTTAGTCTTGTGCTCGTTCCCCTAAGTGCATGCTTATCCATGTGTAGCTAGTTACCTTAGAATACATTTTAAGAAAAAATGTCAACACATAGTCGGTGAGTTCATAGGTTTTGATAATCAGCATACATAAGCAAAATTAGTGTTTGTCGTGTGTCATGTGTCATGTTGTTTATTAATGTTTGTCGAACCCAAGGCTCCAAGTGTCAATCGCGTCTCTACCGAACTAGACTTGTTTGCTCTTGCCTCTGCCATGTCTATCGTAAAAACATTGGCGCGATGGGTCATGATTTCACGCGTCCTGATCTCCAGTCAGTATTGGCGCCGCGTGGGGTTCGTCACACCCAATAGTACTATCTAGACTCACCTCGTTGTATGCACATTAACGGTAAAACTGTGAGAGGACTTTGTTACGATACACAACACTTAATGTATGTACCCAATAAACTAGCATACACAAAATGTTCGTACAAAATAGTTTAAATTAAACATGTATTCTCCTCTCGTTTTAAAGCTTGTAAAACAATTTAATAAAGGGTCAGTAAACTTACCTGAGTGTGCGCATAGCTGAAACAAAATAAAATGTTGTGCATGCAACTGGTTACCTATATCACATAGGGTACGTAAGTTGGTGTTCGGGTTCGTGTGCATTTGCGTATTCGTGTTCATGCTCAAAAACTCAAAGTTGTTATGTTCGTTCGTGTTCGATCATGTTTGTTTGTTTTTGACCAGATTTGACCGTGTTTGACTGTGTCAATTCAACGACCCGTTGGTGAACCGTTAGTTTGTTATAGGTTGTTCAGTGATCTTTTTATTCACGTATTGCATGTAATACATAAATCACGTTAAATGGCCATTGATCCTATTTCACGGAATCCCCAAATAAAGTTTCTAAAATTAGAAAATTTTCAATAAACATTACTCTAAATCAAAATCAACTATACATGTATTCATATGATCATTATTATTCTCAATAACACTTTATCAATAATTAAATCCACACGCATGTATGAATCTTACTATTAAAGTTAATATTTTTAGAAACCTAAGATAAGATCATCCATTTCATGAAGTCTAACCAATCTATTTTTTAACAATATCATTATTAACCACATATCACCACTTTAACATGTTCATTTTACCTAAATCATCATCTAACACATTTTTGCATAAATAAAGTTACTATTTATAGTAACTATCCCAAATAATCACCACATTGACAAGTCTAATTAATATTCTTGTTAACATTGTCAATAATAGTCACAAATCATCATTTAAAGTCACATGCATGGTCTTATTTCATCATCTAGCATATTTTATGCAACAAAAGCTACCAAATATAGTAACTATGCCCAAATCAACATCAAATGATCATCAATATCAATGATTTTCATTACAAATAATCCCAATATCATAAACTTTCACATAATCATATCCAAGTGTCCTACAACTTTATAGATTGTCATTGCATGTAAATAAAACTTACTATTATTAGTGTTACTCACAAATAACACAAGAATCACATCAAAAGTCAAAACTTTCAATATATCATCACAATGACTCAAATCAGTCATCAAATCAACAATCTCAGATTTATAAAGTCAAAAATTTGTGCATGCATCATCTATTGTGTTGCATGTGTGTGGTTTGAGTTGCATGTGTGATTTAGTATGTGTTTGGCGCACAATAACTTGTAAAACTACCTCCAAGAGTTCAAAATCACTGACATGGAGACAAATTAGTTGGGAAGTAACTTGAGAGCTTCTGTGTTGTGCTTCTCCACTGTAATGTAGGTGATGGTGAGTTGATGTGGCCCTTCCAAGCTATTCTTAGGTCTAAGTCTTCAACAAGAACCAACAATATTCCAAAGATGGCTTCTGATGACTTTGGTTAGTGATGACAGGGTGTTTTTGGTTGTGGATGCGTATTTCAGTAGAGATAAATGGTGAGAAAGGATAAGAACAAGTCTGGTTGTTTTTATTAAGTTCTTGCAAACCAGGGATGGTCGCGTACAGCAAAGCTTGCCCCCATGGTTTTTGGCATACCTCTTTGAATATTTTAATCGGGTTTCTTCCCAAAACACGCCACGTACCACGAGTGGATATTGATCAGTCATGGCGTACCACGAAGAAATTTGGGGAATTCAAATTTTCTTGCCTCACCTTCGCGTAGCGCCAAGGCTTATTCCAAGGCCCTTGGCATACTGTGAAGCTTGCCGGATTAGCCCAATGGCCCTGTTTTAATTGTATGAATCGTTTTTGGTTCGTCTTTCGTTATAACTTATCTTTTCTCGTCTTTTGTAACCATTTTATTCGTTGTTTGATCATATATTAATCAATTATCATTCAATTGGGTATATTGTTCGTGAATTTTATGACAAGTGTGTGAGTTTCTCGATAATTCACCGAATTATCGTGCTTGTGACTGTGTTTGTACTATCGCGCCACGTGTCACAGTAAATTAAACCAATTCTAGTATATATCAATTAAATAACCATTTAATTAAATGTTTTGCTGACCTGGAATTTGAGAGGTCTCACCGAATTAGACTTGTTTGAATAGTCATTCCTAAAGCTCTCACACATAAAGGTTTGACTTATTCCTTGCAACTCAAGGCATCGGATACGACATTCTATTTACCTGGGTGATGACGAATTTCACAGTCATGGTCATTTAGAATTTTACCTATCTCCTTTGTCGCATGTTTAGTGTATAAAATACCATTTGTTCTGTATAGGTAGTGCTCCAAATCTTAACTGCAAACACCACTACACCAAGTTCTAGATCATGAGTGGTATAATTCTTCTTGTGTATTTTTAACTGTCAAGAAGCATAAGAAATTACCTTGTATTTTTGCGTTAACACACACCCAAGACCCTGACAGGAAGCATCCAAACATACCATGATGTTTTATGTACCTTCTAGTAATGCAATTATAGGTGCGTTGCAAAGTTTGTGTTTCAACACTTGGAATGCCTCCTCCTATTGGGAATCGGATATAAACTTTTGATTCTTCTGAGTCAAAGTTGTTAGTGATAAGGCTATTTTTGAAAAATTCTTAACGAATCGCCGGAAATAACCTGCCAGTCCTAAGAATTGACGAATTTCAGCTCGGGTCCGTGGTGTTTCCCATTGTTTTACTTCTATAATCTTACTAGGAACCACTTGTATACCATTTTCATTTACCACATGTCCTAGAAACTGAACTTCCTGTAACTAAAATTCACACTTGGAATATTTTGCGTATAGCTTTTCACGTGCTAAAACTTCCAAAATTAGTTTGAAGTGTTGTGCATGTTATGTTTGGTTTCGGGAGTAAAAGAGAATGTCGTAAATAAATACAATCACGGACTTATCCAGATAAGGTCTACACACTCTATTCATCAGATCCATGAAAACTGGATGTGCATTTGTTAACCCAAATGGCATTGTTAAAAACTCAAAATGTTTGTATTAGGTTCTGAAAGCTTTTTTAGGAATACTGTTGTCATGAATTCGTAATTGATGATATACAGACCCTAAATCAATCTTAGAAAAATAAGTAGCACCTTGAAACTGATCGAATAGATCATCGATATGTGGTAGTGGATAACATTTCTTGATTGTTAATTTATTGAATTCTCTGTAGCCGATACATAACCTGAATGAGCCATCTTTCTTTTTAACAAAAAGAATT
This sequence comes from Mikania micrantha, assembly GCA_009363875.1. Taxonomy (NCBI): domain Eukaryota; kingdom Viridiplantae; phylum Streptophyta; class Magnoliopsida; order Asterales; family Asteraceae; genus Mikania; species Mikania micrantha. The sequence goes on along the minus strand of CM018691.1, from coordinate 80,542,191 downwards.
GGTAATCCCCAAGGTGAGAAACTATGTCTAATAGTTCCTGCAGTTGACCTGAAAGCTCTTTAATCTTTGAGGCTTCTAAACCATACAAAGCTTTAGCAACATGTGTTGCTCCTGAAATCAAGTGAATACGAAATTCAACTTGTCTCACTGGGGTTAATCCCTACATATCATCAGGAAAAACTCCAAGAAAATCTTTGACTACAGGAATATCTTTGATACGTTTTTGTGGAAAAATGTTCTCAGTTACATGTGCGAGAAACGCCTGATAACCTTTCCTTAAGAATTTTTGAGCTTGCATGCATGATATGATACCAAGTTTCCTACCATCTTGTTCACCTAACTAAGAGTGTATTACCATTAGGTAATGGAATATGAATCACCTTGTTTAGACACATGACTTCTGCTCGATTGTCTGAAAGCCAATCCATTCCGATAACGACATCAAAGCTTCCAAGTTCAATAGGAAAATGATTGATATTAAAAAGGTGATCATTAAGATTCAAGGAACATCCTTGAATAACATTGTTAGCTTGATCAACATGCCATTGGCAAGTTCAATCACATAGGGATGTTCTAGGCATATATTAGGTAATGAAAGTAATGATGCAAATTCAGGAAAGATAAAACTCTTATCTACCCTATATCAAACATAATTAATGCGCATATATTAGTGTGAAGAAACGTACCAGTGACTATATTTGCATCATGCCTAGCCTCTGTTGCACCAATCTGGAAAGCTCTCCCTCTAGCTTCATTTCTTGGATTGGTGTTGTTGTTGTTAGGACAGTTTCTCATGAAATGGTCAGGGCTTCCACACTTGAAGCATGACTTGTTCGGTTGAGTGGGTTGTCGTGGCGCTTGATTTTGTTGACAGACACGAAAGTTTCTGTACTTTGAATAGTTTCTGACTCGATTACTGTTCGTACAAACAGGACATTGTCCTTTGTGATGAAAGGGACACTTGTTGCATTTGGGTACCTGCTCAGTATAAGCTTTCTTTTCAAGAAGAGATGCACCATAGCTCTTAACTCTTGGTGTATTCTGTATAGTTTCATCAGAAACCTTGGTTTTTCCTTTTCGAGACCATTTTCTCTTGATACCCTCGTGTTACTAGGCACATTGAGATCACTATGGCTCACAACCGATTCTGTTTTAGTTGATAACGTACCACTTCTTACTACCACATCAGTAAGCTTAGTGGTCAACAAAATGGTACGTTTGAGTGTGGTTGGTTCAGCTACGGTCACTATTCCCCGAATCTGGGGAACTAGACACAAGATGTATTTCTCAATCAATGATGATTTCGAAGGAAACATGTTTGGTAGCAAGCATGTAAGTTCATGAAATCGATCGGTATACTTTAAACAGTCAGCACCGATCATAGAATGATTCCAGAATTCCTGCTGTAATTCCTGGATTTCAGTGATTGGGCAGTATTCTGAGATAAGAAGAGTTTTAAAATCGCTCCAGCCTATAGCATCAACTGTAGCTAAACCCAACGTTTTCGCCTAGGTATTCCACCAGGTTAAAATTGAGTCCTTCAAAGAATAAGAAGCATAAGACATGTTGTGCTCTGCTAAACACTGGCTGATTTAGAGTTTTTTTTTTTTCATTTCCTTGATCCACTTTCATTGTCCCGCTTCTCCTTCGTTGCCAGTAAAAGTAGGAGGGTTGCAGGAAGCAAAGTATTTATCTATACATCCATGTTGTGGTGAATTAGCTAGGAATGATTGTTGTACCGATGGTATGATGTGTTTCTACATAGCTACTAGTTGCATTGTGTTCAGCATGGTCCCCATCAGAACCGGAAGAGATATTTTGTTGATGTCGGGTTAATATACCGAGTACAACAAGAAATAGTTGTTCTTTTACTATTCGCGTTACTGCTGCCTGATTCAGTTCTGATCCACTTGCAACTGCAGGTCGAAATGGATTCGTCCTCGGGTTAACAAGTGGAACCCAATTTGTTTCTGGATTAACCAGGTGGAGTTTATGGTTAGCAATGTTCTTAGCACGTTGACCTCTTTTAGGAACCATTTTTCTGCTCACATGCTGATAAACTCAGGTTAGTTTAAGAACATTTAAATATAACCCTTTCAGTCAGATAAATTCAACTGCATTCAGATATACTAAAATGTTATGTTGATATGTGATTACAAGAATGTTGTATAAATACATTGATATTTTCCAGATATGTTTGTAACATAAAATAATCACACTGATGTTCTTAGTTATACCCAGTTTTGTTATCTCAAAAACATGTTCTAGTATCACATAGCACCTGGCATTGTGATACCAATATAGATATGTTATTATGCAAGCTTACTATGTTATCACACATGTTTTTGAAATGTTACCACAGATGATTTTGAAATCTTACCACACAGGATTTTGAAATGTTACCGCACAGGCTTTTGAAATGTTACAACACAGGCTTTTGAAATGTTACAACACAGGCTTTTGAAATGTTACCACACAGGCTTTTGAAATATTACCACATAGGATTTTAATATGTTGCCACACAGGCCTTTGATATGTTACCACATACGCTTTTGAAATGTTACCACATAGGCTTTTGAAATGTTACCACACAGGCTTTTGATACGATATGTTATGATGCCCAATTACTATTTATGAAATAAAATATTTTGATGTAAACACACATATGTTGACATAAACACACATACTAAAAGAAAACTTTTCATTACTGTAACATCGTTTATACATCAAAATGATTAAATACAAGAAAATTTCATGATGTTACCCAACTATTGTCTAACTATCCGTACGGGATCTATCATGCACATCAAAACTATCCATAATATCACAATCCAATCTATTCGATGGTATAAAAAATGTAATTTCCAAAAATATCAGTACTTGATCATACCTATAGTAACAAGTACAGTAAGCAAGCCATCACTATGGCTATAGCGGCCATCACCGTAGCCATCAACATCAAGCTAATATGTAGACCTAAATCCTAAACCTATCGACATGCACTCTCCTCCTCTCCACATACTGCCAAAACAGAACAATCATTGTCCACTGCATCATATCCTCAATCACCATCCTCCACGCGCTAGTCCCTGCCTCCAGGGAGACTACCTGCTCCACAAGTATCTGATGGGTTGTTCCAGTCTCCGTCAGCGTATCACAGGTCTTCTGATGAGATCCACATGACTGAGTCAGCTCCTGTCTATTGTCCTGCTGGTCCAGTTGACCTGCTGAAACTGGGCTCTAAGCTCAGCCTGCCTAGATGACTCTCCCACCTCATGGGTAGATCTTGGAAAGTCCCTAGGTGCAAGCTGATGTCTGGGTGGAAGTCATGCGGTCTTGAGGGCTTGTCCCAACATGAGTCTGATCCCAGTAAACGCCGGGACTCTATATGGTGTCAGGCTCCTTACCCATCTAACGGCTGACGTATCCTCATCTGACACTTGAGGATATCTAGGTGGTGTATGTGGTATCAGTGGTGGTGTCTGGGGTACCACTCGGGATGCTGTAGAAGATGACTCTGAATTTGAGCTTGTACTAGAGCTAGGAGTGTCGTCTAAAATCACGTACAGGGTCCTCTGATACATATACTGTTCTTTTGGGTTTTTCATCACTGTGTCAAATACAATTTACAGATCAGTATCATGAAACGAATATTCAATAATAATATTTATCACAACCATGATATCTATTCCTATCCCAAAAAAAATATTCCTAATTATTGTTATTATTATACTTGTCCTGAAATTTACTAAAACGCAGATGTGTTGTAGATTCCAGTTATGTTGGCCGCACATAACTATAATCTATACCACTTGATTATTCTGGCTCTAATCAAGACAATTTTTGATCTTTAATTATGTTTGGCTCACTTAGTGTTACTATACAAGTATATGGCTATTGGCTAGGTTACTAGGTCAACCTAATTCCCTATAACATGAGGCTCTGATACCCCCTGTCACACCCCCACCTCTCATTAACTGATGATGATCTCACTGCTCACTCTTTGAATGTTGTGGTAGCATAGTGGTGATGTATCAGAGATGGAGTGCAAGTTTACTGGAACCGGTATCACAATACACAAGATTATTTAAAGAATACAATTTACAAGGATAATGTTACTAGTACAACCCATAAGTTAAGGTTCACTACTTAAAACATACTAAACATTCTGAGTTACTTAATTAAAAGTGCTTGATTGTGAAGTTCCACACATATCGTCGTTGTCTACCTAAAAAATATATAAGTCTGGAAAATCAGCAATAAGCTGGTGAGTTCATTCGTGTATTTTTAAGTAATGATTTTCATTCTATTAGCAGTTAATCCTCATAAATATTTATTGGAATGATTTAACACTTCCAGAACCTTTCCAAGACAATCGTGATTGAACTAGCTTGAGCTGGAATACAGCGAAATTGGATTTCGGGTTTGACGTTGGGTCGTTGGGTCATGGTTCAAGCAGATGGGTAAGGAGGATAAGAGATTTTTGACTTTTTGACTTTTTGTTTATATTTTAACTTCCTTACACACATTTAAATTTTCAAAACTGTTCACTTGACCTCTCTAAATTGATTATGTTTATTTTATGTTCAAACCTTTATAACAAGTTATAAATCTTTTACCAAATGCCTATAACTTTATATTTATAACAACCAATTTTATTATTATTGTTATTATATACTTAATATAATCTAAAATATTATTATTATTATTATTATTATTATTATTATTATTATTATTATTATTATTATTATTATTATTATTATTATTATTATTATTATTATTATTATTATTAGGAGGAGGAGTAGTTTTACTTACTCTTATTTTTATGAATGATATATATTTTTATTATAGCTTATAGTATACCAATATATATATATATATGTATATATATTAATGTATATATGTGTGTGTTAAAAGTTTATATCTATGAAATATAGTTTTATAAAACTTATAACTTTATATTTTATTAATAAGGATAAAGGATTAATATATATATACACACACACACTAGCCTAAAACCTCGTGTATACATGGATTGGATAATTAAAAATATAATTTATTAATATAAAATAGTAATAAATTTTTAATTATTATAAAATATCTGTATAATTTATAAATTATAATAAATTGCTAAAATGCTAGAATAAGAAGATTTATATTTTTTTTATATTTGATTATATAATTTAATTACTAGTTACTAAAAAATTAAAATATATATTAGGAGAGAAAGGCGGGAAAAATATTTTCAGATTGCACCAGAACGTGACATGTGTCCCCTAAAAATACTCATTTATGATAATAGGTATATATACATATATATACGTGTGTGTGTGCGTATTGTTAGTACCCTGATAGCAATAGCCTCAGATATTGAATTGAAGATAGATTGCATAGAAGACACGAAGTGAAGACTTGTGTAAATGTTTTGTGTTTATTGGTAATTTTTGTATTTTGTTGAAAATATGTTTGAAAATTGACTAGGTGTTATGTCGATACTAATAGTATCGATGGGCATTCTGTCGATGCTATTAATGTCGACAGAAACTTGGTGTATTTGCTAGCAATGAATCGTTAGATACTATTAGTATCGAATGTTCTATACTTGGTTTATATATATGCCATCTTGGCATTATATCGAAAAGTGATTTATGAATAGTATCGATATTAGATTTTGAGCTCTAAGTTTTTCTCTCTACATTTCTTATACAAATTTCAATCTTTTATTAATATAAGAACTTATGTTGGAGCTCATTTGATTGTTGCCGATTCTATGTGTTGATTAATTTCGATTCTATGTGTTGATTGTTTACTTATACAAATTAGATTGGATTCCACACAATCTTATTGTACTTAATATGATTGGATCCTAGATATAGACAGAACTACAAGTAGTATCAGAGCCTTAGTGCTCGGTTTGATATCGACTTTGAGTGATAAAATTGACAATTAGTGCAGGTTCTTGCATTTTTCTTAATATTTAGTCAAGAAATCTTCAATTATATCATTCTAGATGAATTATTCAACCTGAAGGCACTCAAAGAAGAACAAAGATCATCAAAAGTTGAAAAAAAAAATTGGATCAGAATCTTCGAACATACTAGTATTGATAAAAGCAGTTATTGCCGATGCTAATAATTTTTTCAAGTTGTAGAAAATCGATATCAATAGGATCGATCAAAGTGTTAACAGTTTTTTTCAATTTCTCATCGATACTACTAGTATCTACATAACATTTGTTCATCAATATTAATAGTAATGAAGCTATCAATCATTCTAACTGATCATTGATACTAATAGTATCGACACTGAATCCATCGATACTATAGTATCGAAAATTCCGACTTGAACATTTCTAAGTGTTGAAGATCAAAATTTTCAATCTTTCAAACATGGCTAATCTATCATCATTCTCTACTCTACTAAGTGACAATGATACTGGTATAATGACCATTCCATCTAAATTTGCATCACTTAGTGAGTACTCATTGTGGAGTGCCATATTTGAGTCATTTCTTCCAATTGTCAAATCAAGCTTGATGATTCCTTTTATTGAAGGATATGAACAACCACAACTTAATGGAGTGTATAAAAAAAATTTTAAACTCGCAAAAGATCATAAGAGAGCCTATGATCTTGAAAAGAAAGCTTATGTCTTACTTACAATGGCAATACCCAAAGAAATAATTAAATCTTTCAAAACTCATAAAAGGTCTAAAGATTTATGGCATACACTTGCTAAAAGATGTGTTGCTATTGATCAAATGAAAATAAGTAAGAGGACACTTATGAAGAAACAACTTTAAATATTTAAATGTCTAGATAATGAGATTTAGATGAACTTATTACAAGGTATACTTTGTTGTTGAGTGAACTCAATAATTGTCACACCCCCGCTGTCGGCGGAAACACGGGAGATGCGACAAAACTGTATATTACGAACTCATTGAGTATGAGAGAATGCTAGTCCTTCTGCTTAAGTGTAAGGTCCATATCTAGCCTTAGATTAGTACCTAAACTACATGCAAAAACAAGTGTCAACTAAAAAGTTGTTGAGTTTGTAGGTTTTATGTTTAATCAAACAGTTTAAGTAATAGTGTTTGCCATCCAGGAACGAATAATAAGTTTAAATCAAAACTCAGTAGGATCATCAATCCCATGATGTGTTGGCCATTCCAGGCACGAGTAAAATGTTTCAATTGAAATCAAGTAGGATCATCAATCCCATAATGTGTTGGTCATTCCAGGCACAAGTAAAATGTTTCAATAAAAATCCAATAGGATCATCAATCCCATAATGTTTCAATAAAAATCCAGCAGGGTCATCAATCCCATAATGTTTCAATAAAAATCCAGTAGGATCATCAATCACATAATGTTATGCTATCATTAATATGTTAAGCCATAAATGTGAATGGATGCAATCTACATGAGTCCACAACCAAGCCTATGACTGATTGCCCTTGTTTTTGATCTCATGATCACCAAACTCATCCCGAGTTCAAATTATACAATAGAGTTAGACATATTCATCCATCGTACAGGCCTCATTGGGTGACTGTAGCTAGCAAGACCACCCGATAGGTGAATGGGCTGTCAACCAAGATAGTACTATCCAATATATCCCCTGGCTCATACCCATGAATTAGTGGTGGCATAAATAAGAAGGGACTTACAATAGACTAACAAACTCTCATGCAATCTACATCCGGCTAACTTATGTTACAGCATTAACACATTTAGCATAGTAATGAAAACCTTTTAAGTATCATAGTATAAAAGCAAAGTATTGTAGCATGTATTTCCCCCAAAATATGTAAAAAGTAAAAGGGGCTACGAATACTCACAGTGTGTACAGCAATGGAAACCATGTCCATATGTTGTTATAACCGAAATCAAAGTAACCCTAGTCAGCACATCAGTGCTAACTATGTATGTTTGACATAGTATAGCATTTCCCAATCAAATGAAACATAAGTTCATGTTTGTAAATCAAATGTTTATCAATAATCAGTACCAACAATCTTGTTTCATGTGCCTAATTGACACAACTGTCGCATGTGCTCTAACGCGTCCTCACATATGTTAAATTTGATTAGTCAAAGACTTTGGCTTACATATGTTGTTTCCAGTTTAATAATTTTTTGTAACATTTGTGCATTTAGTCATGGTAGTCGTAAACAGTGTTAGAACAGTGTGTGTCAATGTCCAGTAAATCAATGTGATTCATGTGTTCATTATGTGCTTGTGTGTTAGAATCATTATTCCTTGAGACAAGTATGTATTACTTATTTACAGTCGAGTTCACTAGGCAAGAACAGTATCTTGTTATATCGAAACAGTGGTGGGCAGCGAGAGTGAGCCCTATATATATACTGCGTTCGGTGTAACAGGATAGTGTTAGTGCGTAAGTGTTGAGACGAATATTATAACAATTAATTAATTCAACAAGAATCGTAATACGTAAGCGAGACTGAGTATAGTTATGGGTGACGATCCATAATAATACGAATGTTGAACTTATAATTACGATTAAACGATTTTAAATAATTAATACGATCGAAAAACGTACGCGATTTCGGGTATACACGTAATTGTGAATGTTTAACGATCTGACAACGCACGAAGAGTAAAAGTAATTAAATTAATTATTTTATATTTTTACAATTTTGAAACTCATCATTTAAATGAGTTTAACAACTCTTTTATTTTTAATTCGCGTAAAATACGCGTTACGTTTCGGAAACGCGAACCGAGCGACCGAAACGGACCCGAACACCACCCGGACTATAAAAGCCTTGAACAAGGCTTAAATCCTCATTTATTTCACCTACACCACTTTCTCTCACTAGAATTTTCGGCTAACCCTTTCTCTCCCTAAAAACCGACTTCAAACGTTCGTAACTCGCTTATTTCTCAACGGATTTCGTCATTCTTGGTGTCCACGCGAAGCTCTCAACATTTTCTACACGAAAGTACAAGAAATCAGTGGAATTAACCGGCCAAAATCGAGGTATGATCGAGTTAAAGTTCGGAAAAATAGGGTTTTCGGTCGTGGGTTTGTTCAAACCCGATATTTAACCGGTACTTGCACCTCCTTCCTAGTTTCGCATCTATAGAAACCTTTCTGGAGGTTGTACTAGCTTGGATCGTGGTCTAGAGCAGGAGGTTCGATGTGGGAGATGATGCTGGTCACAGGTTCGTCGGCCAACCCTAGCCGCCATCTGCGAACCCTAACGAGGCTCCACGAACCTACATGGTTCGTTGGACGTTAGCCGAACCCTGAGGGAATCCCACGAACCTGTATTGAGTCTTCATGTCTCCGACGAGCCTTTCTGATGCCACGAACCCTCCTGGATCGAACGAAACTTGCATGCTGTTGCCGAACCCAGCCGAAGTCTCCATGCAAGCGAACCCTAGTTACCAGTCTCCATACATTCCACGAACCCTCACGAGCCTTATGTCCTAGCCGAACCCTACAGGGTTTCACGAGCCTACACGAACCATGCATGATGTCATGTTACCCGAACCCTGCTGTACGTATTGCCGAACCAGCCTGTTAGTCGAACCCTCGAGCACGTAGCGAACCCTGCATGGTTCGTCCAATATTAGACGAGCCTTAGGTGAAGGAGTCCACGAACCATCATTTGGTTAGCATGCAACGAACCTTAGGCCAGAAAACCTAAAAGGTTCGCTGCCAAGTGTGGTAGTCGAGCCAACACCATTCAATTTCTTTTGTGTACCTTGGCCCAATCAATTTTATTATCTCAGCCCACATTAGAATGAACCCAACTCAATGCTACAAGACCTAATTCCATTAACAATTTGGCCCATGAACTTAATTCAAACACAATTGTGATGGTTTGGCCCATTAAGATCTCTAATTGGCCCAATGTCACTTTGGAACCTTACATGGCCTACTTAAGCATTTCTTAGCCCAACTCAAATCCCTTAGGCCCAATCCAAGCCCATACGACTCGTTATGACCTTAATTAGCTCGATATTAGCTTGGACGCGTTATGAGGCCTATATACAAGTTGTTGGGCCAACGTCACATGCAATTGGCCCAACATCACCTTCAATTGGATCATTATCATTTTAAATGGCCCATGGTTGGCCACAACTCAAAGTATTTGTAATTTGATCTTAGTTGGTTTAAGTTACAACTTAAACTAATAATGGGATCAAGTCACAATCTCAAGAACTTAAACAATTAGAACATCTTTTCATAAGTCATGTTAATCAATGGTTATCAAATTCGCAAACAAGTATCATTTTATGCATAAGATTTATGCACAAAGGAACATTTCATATTCGTTTCTTGGACCCATGATCAATCAAGTGATTCAAATCATAACTTTCAAGTTTCACGACAATCATAATCATGAGAACAAGTTATCATGTGAGAATCAATCATGAGAACACAAGTCAATCAACGAGTCAAAGTCTATACAATTATAAATCCTATATCTTATGTATGATTACAATGTTATAGGAAACAATTAGAAGTCCTGTTTGCTACTTGCTATCTGTTTTAGTTCAGAGTCTACTGCAGACAGGTGAGAACTTTAGCCCCTCTTTTACTGTTTTATAACTGTTTTGGGGTGGAACACGTGATCAAACCAATCGTTTACAATCATATTTCATTACACCAGGTGTGTGTATTCTTATGAACATTATGGGTTCATTTTACGAATCCTAGGGATTTACCAACTGTTTTAAAGGAATTATCAATCATTAAACTCTTTTCACTAAAAAGGTTTTATAAAGAATCTTTAAACTGTTTTGTAACCGATTTACTCAAGTGTATAAATAAAGGATTTTATAAACTCTTTTGTTATAAACCTTGTTGTTACACAAGGTCACTATTTTATGGTATTCAATTCAAGTGGTTCACATTATGGTATTCAAATCAAGTGGTTCACATCATGGTATTCAAATCAAGTGGTTCACATCATGGTATTCAAATCAAGTGGTTCACATCATGGTATTCAAATCAAGTGGTTCATTTCATGGTATTCAAAACAAAGGATTTAATTCGTGGAATTAAATCTAGGTTTTCAATTCATGTTATCAAATAAGGCATTAACACATCCGGTTAAAGTAAGGTTCAGAAACATGGTGTCTATTGTTGTAAACAAACTTATAAAAGCATCAAGTATCATATTCATTAGCGTTAGTACTGGGTGATCACAACAAGGGAAAGCGGACACACACATTGGGGGCAGGCCGATTGCTGCAGTTAGTTTTTAAATCTGTTTTATAAACTAACTGCAGATTTCGGTTACATATGGTTTTATCAAAACTGTTGACACATTATCTAACTCCAAACGTGGTTTGGGACTTGATATTATATGTTGACTATCGTGCAAACAGTGATTGGACTGTTTACACTCATTTTCTTACTTGATGTTAGTTTGGGTTGCAGCTCATCCGTGTGAATCTTATGTTGCTTTAACTTACCTATGTCTTATATCATATACTCATGTTTACAAATGTTTAAACCTATTGTTCTCACCAACTACGTCTGTAGTTGACAGCTACTTTTCACGTGTTTCAGGTAATCAGGTTTAGGACATTCTCAGGGACAACTAAGGAGACCATTCTAAGATAGAACAAGATGAAGAAACATGCTAGGATGGATTAGAAACACACTAAATCCTGATTGTTTAATTGTCTTGTTTAAAGTCTTATTTTGTATCTATATTTTGGGTCTTTAGTTGTCTTTCTTTTGGTAGATAGTTGTCTGTAACTAAACAATTGTCTTAACATTAGGAAACACAGTAATCCGTTGTGGTTGTTCTTATTCAATACTTGTGCATGATTCAACTGTTCATACGTCACCGCGCCGTTGATTCCGCACGCGACGCAGGGGTGTGACAGGTTGGTATCAGAGCCAAGGTTGTAGAGAACTAGGAAAAACCCAATGTTTAACGACCTAGACTATAACCTAAGCTACCCAATAGGACTAAGTGCTATAGGCTTGAGGAACTTAGGATCTAAGTAACTTAAGTGAGCATTAAGTCTACAATAAGCTTGAAAGATCTTAGGGACATTTTACTAAGATTATATATCGAGTCAAAGAATTTGAATCGGAATTCTATAATTTTAGAAACCGAATTAAATTCTCACACATATGCATTTAAGGATTTCAGAGGCAAGGATCTGTATTCTTAGTATCCTTGATCTGAAATTCTCACACAGAGATCATTATAGGATTTAGAGGCAAAGATTGATATCTTTGATCTAAAGTCCTTGTCATATTCATTATAGGAATTCAAATGTCAAGGTCTGTTAATTTAGAGTCTTGATTTGAAGTCCTTGTCATATTCATTATGGGATTTAGAGGCAAAGATTGGTATCTTTGATCTAAAGTCCTTGTCATATTCATTATAGGAATTCAAATGTCAAGATCTATTAATTTAGAGTTTTGATTTGAAGTCCTTGTCATATTCATTATAGGAATTCAAATGTCAAGATCTATTAATTTAGAGTTTTGATTTGAAATCCTTGTCATGTTCATTATAGGAATTCAAAGGTCAAGAACTATTAATTTAGAGTCTTGATTTGAAATCCTTGTCACTGTTATCATTGTTTTCATTATCAGGTGTTCATTATCATAGGAACTTTATAACTTAGAATCTGTGTAACAGTATTCTTTAGTTGAAGTTCTCGCAAGAGATCATTATACTCGATACTGTAAGTATTGAGAACCTAGGTTAATTAACCTAGGACACACATGCTAAAACCTAAGGTTTTAATTTCAAGGAAATTAAGAACCATGGTTTACATAATCATAAACATATCCACAGAAACAAGAGGCAATCATGAAACAATCATAATCAATCAACAGTTGGAATCTTAGCCCCAAATATAGACGACGGATTAACGCTGATGTGTTGAGGTAAGTGGTGGGTCGGTGAGAGCTTACCCTATATATAAGCTTATTTCAGTATGTTAGGGGGAATCCGGCGTTTGTATTTGGAGTGAGGATTCGGGATCAACTGGAAACATGGAACATTAGTCAAACACATGGGATTCAAACATTTGGGAAACAATCATTGGTGAATCAAATCATAGTGCAATTCAAACTTGGATGAACCAAACATTATGGGGAATCAATCAAGTTGTGAACATTCTGTAAATGTAAACCTTAAGTGAAATTCTTAAGTGATTACATCATTAGTACTTACTAACATAGTTAACAAGAAAAGTGTAGAACACACGTATGATTTAGTTCTACATGTTAACAACTGTTAGTAGGTGCACGCATAACATAATCATAGTTCAATCATGGAATCAATCATAGTTCAAGTTGATCAAAGATCATGAGATTCTTAATCAATGGAACACACTTGGAAATCAGTACAAACGTGTTGCCAAATGCTAGCAAGGGCATGATCGTGGTATATCGAAACGGTGGTGGGCAGCGAGAGTGAGCCCTATATATAAGCTGTTTTCGGTATATCGGGAAAGTGTCAGTGTGTAGATTTGGTGGTGAGATCATGAGACATCGTACATATTCACATGATAAGTATGCAAATAAGTTGATAACTTATACGCGTACTGGATCATATTACAATTGAATGATAATACTAGTAATATGGATATATTACTGACCTTATCATGAAAATTCAATTGTATTCTTCCTCATTACTGACCCACTTGTGGCTTCTATTCGTAGAATGCCTCCCCGACGTGATCCTAACGGAGGGGGTTCAACAAGTGGCAACGACGATGAGATCAACAAGATTGCTCGAGCTATCGCGGTTCATATGCGGGATGTGATTCCTGGCATGGTCACTGATATCACCCAGAATCTTCGGGGAAGTACCAGTGATTCCGCACACAACTCAAATGCCACTAACGCTGGAACTGCTAACTTTACTTTCAAGCAGTTCAACGATGCTAAGCCTCCTAAGTACTCTGGTACCGAGGGAGCTACCGGCCTACTGCAATGGCTGGAAAGCATTGAAGACATTCTCGACTTCACTGGATGTCCTGAGAATCTGAAGGTCAAGATGGCCTCCAGCGCTTTTCACAAAGGCGCACTCACTTGGTGGAATTCTGAAAAGAACACCAGAGGACGTGAAGTTGCTCTAGCTTTACCGTGGGACGGATTCAAGAACTTACTTGTGGAAAAGTTTTGTCCACGTCATGAACTGAAGAAACTCGAGGTAGAGATGTGGAATCTGGTGCAAGATAGTGGAGAGAACACAAAGTATACAACTCGATTCCATGAGTTGTGCATTCTGGTACCCCATTTGGTTACTCCTCTATCCCGCAGGATAGAGAAGTACATTGAAGGTCTACCCTTAGTAGTTAGGGGAACTGTCATGGGTAATAACCCTACTACTCTGGAGGCGGCAATCCAACTTGGTGCTACTCTTACTGAGGAGTATGTGAAATCTGGTGTGCTCACCCGAAAGGGATTCAAGAGAGCACAGATTGAAGAAGGCAAGAAGCCTGAACAGCACCATCACAAGAAGAAGAAGCAAAAGACAATCAAGAACTTTGCAGCGTTGACTGCGGCTGCTCCTACTCATGCCACACCTATCACCGCTATGCCACAACCTGCTAATGTTAGAAAGCCTTATACTGGCCAGTTTCCACTTTGCACCAAATGCCAGTATCATCATCTGCCCAACACTCCATGCAAAAAGTGTCTCAAATGTGGGCGTATGGGACACTTTGCAGCTACTTGTAGATCTACTCATCTTGCTGCTGCAACAACTGCTACCACTACCACTGTTGCTACAGGTGGAAGGGCCTGTTATAATTGTGGAGCAGAGGGACACTTCAGAAATCAGTGTCCAAAACTCAACAACAATACTGCTGCTGCTCGTGCTTTTGTTATTGGAACTGCTGAAGCACGTGAAGAGCCGGCAGTCATCACGGGTACATTTCTTATCAATGATCATTATGTTCCTATCATATTTGATAATGGTGCCGATAAAAGTTTTATCTCTACTCATACTGCTTCTTTGCTTAATATGCAACTATCCACACTTACTGCTCCTTATACTGTAGAAGTAGCGAATGGTAAGACCATAGTTGTAGATTCCATAATTCATGCTTGTGAGCTAAGATTAAATGACCATCTCTTTTCCATCGATCTCATTCCTATGACTCTCGGAAGCTTCGAAGTTGTAGTAGGAATGGATTGGTTATCCAAAAACAATGCTGAAATCGTATGCTCGGAGAAACTTATCCGAATTCCCTTACCGTCCGGCGAAACGATGATAGTCTACAGCGAGAAACCATGCCGCGGATTGAAGATTGTATCGTGCATCAAGGCGAGGAAGTACTTGAAGAAGAAATATTATGCTTTCTTAGCTCATGTAGTGGAAAAGAAACCTGAAAAGAAAGCAGTTGGAGATGTTCCAGTTATCAAAGAATATCCAGACGTATTCCCAGAAGACTTGCCTGGACTACCACCAGTCCGACAAGTGGAGTTTAGAATTGATCTCGTCCCTGGAGCAAACCCAGTGGCGAAGTCACCGTACCGATTAGCACCGTCTGAGATGCAAGAACTGTCTAGTCAGCTTCAAGAACTTTTAGACAAAGGTTTCATAAGACCGAGTTTCTCTCCATGGGGAGCTCCGGTTCTCTTTGTCAAAAAGAAAGACGGTTCATTTCGTATGTGTATCGATTATTGTGAACTGAACAAGTTGACAATCAAGAATAGATATCATCTGCCCAGGATCGATGATCTGTTTGATCAGTTACAGGGAGCAGCTTGCTTCTCTAAGATTGATTTGCGATCCGGGTATCATCAGTTAAGAGTAAATGATGAGGATATACCAAAGACGGCATTTAGGACTCGATATGGACACTATGAGTTTGTGGTTATGCCATTTGGGCTGACCAATGCACCTGCAGTGTTCATGGACTTGATGAATCGAGTCTGCAGGCCATATTTAGATCAGTTTGTTATTGTCTTTATTGACGACATCCTGATTTATTCCAAGTCGGAACAAGAGCATGAAGATCATTTGAGGAAAGTTTTAGAGTTACTAAGAGCTGAACAACTTTATGCAAAATTCTCAAAATGTGAATTTTGGCTGAAGGAGGTTCACTTCTTAGGACATGTCATAAACAAGGATGGAATACATGTAGATCCAGCCAAGATTGAGGCGATTAAGAACTGGACTACTCCATCTACTCCAACAGAGATTCGTTCGTTTCTGGGTCTGGCGGGCTATTACAGGAGATTCATTGCGAATTTCTCTAAGCTTGCCTTGCCACTTACCACTTTGACTCAGAAAAGTCAAGCGTTTATATGGGGACAGAAACAGGAAGATGCATTTCGACTTCTTAAACAGAAGTTATGCAACTCCCCTATCCTTAGTCTTCCAGAAGGCAGTGATGATTTCATTGTCTACTGTGATGCTTCAAACCTTGGTCTCGGTTGTGTACTTATGCAACGGGACAAGGTCATTGCTTATGCTTCAAGACAACTTAAGGTTCACGAGAAGAATTACACTACTCATGACCTTGAGTTAGGGGCTGTGGTCTTTGCATTGAAGATTTGGAGACACTACCTGTATGGTACTAAATGTGTCATCTATACAGACCACAAGAGCCTACAACACATTCTCAATCAGAAGGAACTCAACATGAGACAACGACGTTGGGTTGAGCTCCTAACTGATTACGACTGTGAGATTCGTTACCATCCGGGTAAAGCCAATGTGGTGGCGGATGCTCTTAGTCGCAAGGAACCAGTCAAACCAATTCGTGTAAGAGCCATGGAGATCAACACACAGCCAAACTTGAAAGACTTGATTCGTATTGCACAACAACAAGTAGTAACAAACAATCAACTCAAGACAGACTTGGATTGTGGCATTGAGAAGAAACTAGAACCCCGATCTGATGGGGTGTTATATCTCAACGGCCGCATTTGGATTCCAAAGTCTGAAGAATTGCGCACACTCATCTGTGATGAGGCTCATAAGTCGCGATACTCAGTTCATCCTGGAGCCGACAAGATGTATCAAGACTTGAGGACATCTTACTGGTGGCCGGGAATGAAGAAAGACATAGCACTGTATGTGGGGAAATGTCTTACATGTTCAAAGGTCAAAGCAGAACATCAAAAACCTTCGGGACTTCTGCAACAAACTGAAATTCCTCAATGGAAATGGGAGCAAATTTCCATGGATTTCATAACTAAGTTTCCGAGAACTCCGCGAGGTTTCGATTCGATTTGGGTGATCGTTGATCGACTCACCAAATCTGCTCATTTTCTCCCTATCCGAGAGGATTACAAGATGGAGAAGCTATCTACTTTGTACATCAACGAAATCATTGCACGTCATGGTACACCAACATCAATCATTTCTGATCGTGATAGTCGTTTCACTTCTCGCTTTTGGCAATCATTGCAAAAGGCTTTGGGAACGCGTGTTAATCTTAGCACGGCGTATCATCCCCAAACCGACGGTCAAAGCGAAAGGACTATCCAAACACTCGAGGACATGCTTCGTTCTTGTGTCATTGACTTCGGTGGAAGTTGGGACACTCATCTCCCACTCATTGAGTTTTCATATAACAATAGCTATCATACGAGCATTCAATGTGCACCATTCGAAGCTCTATATGGTAGAAAGTGCCGATCACCGGTCTGTTGGACCGAGATTGGTGACTCACAGGTCGTAGGACCAGAACTCATTCAGGAAACATCAGACAAGATCACAATTATTCAGTCACGGCTTAAGGCCGCACGAGATCGGC
This sequence comes from Mikania micrantha, assembly GCA_009363875.1. Taxonomy (NCBI): domain Eukaryota; kingdom Viridiplantae; phylum Streptophyta; class Magnoliopsida; order Asterales; family Asteraceae; genus Mikania; species Mikania micrantha. Next base: position 80,524,455 of record CM018691.1, on the reverse strand, counting down.
AAAAGAGTTATGCTGATCGACGTCAGAAACCGCTTGAGTTTCAAGTCGGTGACCGAGTCTTACTCAAAGTTTCTCCCTGGAAAGGCGTTGTCCGATTCGGGAAGAAAGGGAAACTTGCACCAAGGTACGTTGGACCTTTTGAGATCCTGGAACGGATTGGTCCCGTAGCCTACAAACTCAAACTTCCAGTGGAGCTAAGCAATGTTCATGATACTTTTCATGTATCAAATCTTAAGAAATGCTTGGCGGATCATGATGTTCAGATTCCTCTGGAAGACATACAGATTCAGAACAACATGCAATTCATAGAACGTCCGGTTGAAATCATGGATCATGGGGTCAAGAAACTTAAACGCAGCCGTATCCCGATCGTAAAGGTACGATGGGAGGGCAAACGCGGTGCTGAGTTCACCTGGGAACGTGAAGACCAGATGAAGCTTAAGAACCCTCATCTTTTTACAGTATCTTCGGCTAGTTAATTTCGGGACGAAATTCCCTTAACTAGGGGAGACTGTAACATTTGTGCATTTAGTCATGGTAGTCGTAAACAGTGTTAGAACAGTGTGTGTCAATGTCCAGTAAATCAATGTGATTCATGTGTTCATTATGTGCTTGTGTGTTAGAATCATTATTCCTTGAGACAAGTATGTATTACTTATTTACAGTCGAGTTCACTAGGCAAGAACAATATCTTGTTATATCGAAACAGTGGTGGGCAGCGAGAGTGAGCCCTATATATATACTGCGTTCGGTGTAACAGGATAGTGTTAGTGCGTAAGTGTTGAGACGAATATTATTACAATTAATTAATTCAACAAGAATCGTAATAAATAAGCGAGACTGAGTATAGTTATGGGTGACGATCCATAATAATACGAATGTTGAACTTATAATTACGATTAAACGATTTTAAATAATTAATACGATCGAAAAACGTACGCGATTTCGGGTATACACGTAATTGTGAATGTTTAACGATCTGACAACGCACGAAGAGTAAAAGTAATTAAATTAATTATTTTATATTTTTACAATTTTGAAACTCATCATTTAAATGAGTTTAACAACTCTTTTATTTTTAATTCGCGTAAAATACGCGTTACGTTTCGGAAACGCGAACCGAGCGACCGAAACGGACCCGAACACCACCCGGACTATAAAAGCCTTGAACAAGGCTTAAATCCTCATTTATTTCACCTACACCACTTTCTCTCACTAGAATTTTCGGCTAACCCTTTCTCTCTCTAAAAACCGACTTCAAACGTTCGTAACTCGCTTATTTCTCAACGGATTTCGTCATTCTTGGTGTCCACGCGAAGCTCTCAACATTTTCTACACGAAAGTACAAGAAATCAGTGGAATTAACCGGCCAAAATCGAGGTATGATCGAGTTAAAGTTCGGAAAAATAGGGTTTTCGGTCGTGGGTTTGTTCAAACCCGATATTTAACCGGTACTTGCACCTCCTTCCTAGTTTCGCATCTATAGAAACCTTTCTGGAGGTTGTACTAGCTTGGATCGTGGTCTAGAGCAGGAGGTTCGATGTGGGAGATGATGCTGGTCACAGGTTCGTCGGCCAAACCCCTAGCCGCCATCTGCGAACCCTAACGAGGCTCCACGAACCTACATGGTTCGTTGGACGTTAGCCGAACCCTGAGGGAATCCCACGAACCTGTATTGAGTCTTCATGTCTCCGACGAGCCTTTCTGATGCCACGAACCCTCCTGGATCGAACGAAACTTGCATGCTGTTGCCGAACCCAGCCGAAGTCTCCAAGCGAACCCCAGTTACCAGTCTCCATACATTCCACGAACCCTCACGAGCCTTATGTCCTAGCCGAACCCTACAGGGTTTCACGAGCCTACACAAACCATGCATGATGTCATGTTACCCGAACCCTGCTGTACGTATTGCCGAACCAGCCTGTTAGTCGAACCCTCGAGCACGTAGCGAACCCTGCATGGTTCGTCCAATATTAGCCGAGCCTTAGGTGAAGGAGTCCACGAACCATCATTTGGTTAGCATGCAACGAACCTTAGGCCAGAAAACCTAAAAGGTTCGCTGCCAAGTGTGGTAGTCGAGCCAACACCATTCAATTTCTTTTGTGTACCTTGGCCCAATCAATTTTATTATCTCAGCCCACATTAGAATGAACCCAATTCAATGATTTCCGGCCCAACTCAATGCTACAAGACCTAATTCCATTAACAATTTGGCCCATGAACTTAATTCAAACACAATTGTGATGGTTTGGCCCATTAAGATCTCTAATTGGCCCAATGTCACTTTGGAACCTTACATGGCCTACTTAAGCATTTCTTAGCCCAACTCAAATCCCTTAGGCCCAATCCAAGCCCATACGACTCGTTATGACCTTAATTAGCTCGATATTAGCTTGGACGCGTTATGAGGCCTATATACAAGTTGTTGGGCCAACGTCACATGCAATTGGCCCAACATCACCTTCAATTGGATCATTATCATTTTAAATGGCCCATGGTTGGCCACAACTCAAAGTATTTGTAATTTGATCTTAGTTGGTTTAAGTTACAACTTAAACTAATAATGGGATCAAGTCACAATCTCAAGAACTTAAACAAGTAGAACATCTTTTCATAAGTCATGTTAATCAATGGTTATCAAATTCGCAAACAAGTATCATTTTATGCATAAGATTTATGCACAAAGGAACATTTCATATTCGTTTCTTGGACCCATGATCAATCAAGTGATTCAAATCATAACTTTCAAGTTTCACGACAATCATAATCATGAGAACAAGTTATCATGTGAGAATCAATCATGAGAACACAAGTCAATCAACGAGTCAAAGTCTATACAATTATAAATCCTATATCTTATGTATGATTACAATGTTATAGGAAACAATTAGAAGTCCTGTTTGCTACTTGCTATCTGTTTTAGTTCAGAGTCTACTGCAGACAGGTGAGAACTTTAGCCCCTCTTTTACTGTTTTATAACTGTTTTGGGGTGGAACACGTGATCAAACCAATCGTTTACAATCATATTTCATTACACCAGGTGTGTGTATTCTTATGAACATTATGGGTTCATTTTACGAATCCTAGGGATTTACCAACTGTTTTAAAGGAATTATCAATCATTAAACTCTTTTCACTAAAAAGGTTTTATAAAGAATCTTTAAACTGTTTTGTAACCGATTTACTCAAGTGTATAAATAAAGGATTTTATAAACTCTTTTGTTATAAACCTTGTTGTTACACAAGGTCACTATTTTATGGCATTCAATTCAAGTGGTTCACATTATGGTATTCAAATCAAGTGGTTCACATCATGGTATTCAAATCAAGTGGTTCACATCATGGTATTCAAATCAAGTGGTTCACATCATGGTATTCAAATCAAGTGGTTCATTTCATGGTATTCAAAACAAAGGATTTAATTCGTGGAATTAAATCTAGGTTTTCAATTCATGTTATCAAATAAGGCATTAACACATCCGGTTAAAGTAAGGTTCAGAAACATGGTGTCTATTGTTGTAAACAAACTTATAAAAGCATCAAGTATCATATTCATTAGCGTTAGTACTGGGTGATCACAACAAGGGAAAGCGGACACACACATTGGGGGCAGGCCGATTGCTGCAGTTAGTTTTTAAATCTGTTTTATAAACTAACTGCAGATTTCGGTTACATATGGTTTTATCAAAACTGTTGACACATTATCTAACTCCAAACGTGGTTTGGGACTTGATATTATATGTTGACTCTCGTGCAAACAGTGATTGGACTGTTTACACTCATTTTCTTACTTGATGTTAGTTTGGGTTGCAGCTCATCCGTGTGAATCTTATGTTGCTTTAACTTACCTATGTCTTATATCATATACTCATGTTTACAAATGTTTAAACCTATTGTTCTCACCAACTACGTCTGTAGTTGACAGTTACTTTTCACGTGTTTCAGGTAATCAGGTTTAAGACATTCTCAGGGACAACTAAGGAGACCATTCTAAGATAGAACAAGATGAAGAAACATGCTAGGATGGATTAGAAACACACTAAATCCTGATTGTTTAATTGTCTTGTTTAAAGTCTTATTTTGTATCTATATTTTGGGTCTGTAGTTGTCTTTCTTTTGGTAGATAGCTGTCTGTAACTAAACAATTGTCTTAACATTATGAAACATAGTAATCCGTTGTGGTTGTTCTTATTCAATACTTGTGCATGATTCAACTGTTCATACGTCACCGCGCCGTGGATTCCGCACGCGGCGCAGGGGTGTGACATTTTTATTCCTTAACACTCATCTATTTATCTTGTCGAGTGTGTCTAATATTATGATGCGTAAAATATATGTGTATATACATATATTCTTAATTATCTTTATGCTAATTATTGTTGTTATACATAACTTTGTCGAATAATAAGTTTATGATTATCAGAGAAATATTAATAACGTCCCGACGTATATTTGCGTAATCCGAGGTAATAAAGCTTATTGTACCCCATAATGTACTTATTATATGCAACTTGTTATTCAAAATATATTATTACTTGTCACATTTATTAGCAATGATTTAAATTAATGATTGGTATATATAAATAGTCTATTTAAGCTATTTATTAGAATTAATAACCATTAGATACCCATATAGGTTTTTATAATCCATTCATCACTATGAGCCTATATTATTGAAAACTCGTTTACTTATATAGGGACATATCAAATGTTTGAAAGTATCTAACGTTTAGGTTTACATAAAGTGATCGTTCTAGCATCCTTTGTCATAAAAACCAATGTTTGGTGACTTTAAATATATAGACATTTATTTGTTTAAGACCAATGGGTCCGTGTATCTGTTTATAAAATATATAAATACATTGTTTATCAATTACACATCTATTATATTCAAAATATTCGTTTTCTAACCAAATATTGTCATTTATATACTGTATAAATACTTTGTATTGATTTCTGAGAATGTCCATTACTCGAATAAAAAACAATTTGTTGGGTTTGGTATTAACATGCTCATTTTAAAATATATATATAATCCATCCGATTTGTTTATATATCCAAGTCTCATATAATTAAAATCGTCCAATCATACTATTAGATAGATTTTGGTTAAGATAAACGTGTCCGTCTCAAATCTCTCGATGTTCTCGTTCGCTCAATTGATTAAACCAACTAGTCAATTATTAATATATTAATATATTAATAAATATTAAACCTTGTTAATTTATATAATTACTAATCGTTTTCGCCTAATGTTTTCAATGCACAAGTCCTAATAAATGTGTCGGATATGATAAAGGATTAGTGTGCGGGTATACCTTTCGGGTTGCTTCACGTACGTAAACTCGTTTTGAGAACCGGAGACCCGATTAGAGATCCGAGCTCACAAACACCTTTGTTTTTGCATAAAGAACATAACCGAGAAGTCTGCTTCTCATGTCGACCAGATCATACTGGTTGACCTGCTTTGACCATGGTTAGAGTTTTGTTATTTTAGGTCCGGGAGTGTAAAGAACGACCCGAACAACAATTTGATTATTAGATCTGATCGTTACACCGTCTACTCGTGTTTAACCACCACCAATATACCTCAAGTCTGGCCAAAATAGTAAACTAGCTTCCGGTCATCATCAATGTGTCCATTTGCCTCTCTTGCCTAGTTCTAACTACATGAAAATGAGCAGGGAACTCAAAATATATAACCAAATCAACATTGAACTCTCAAATCTGGATAAAAATGTACTAATATGACTTCTTACCATTTGCTCTCCCAAAATAATATCACTGCCTAGAAATACAACACCGATGTCAAGCTTGAGGGACACATCCATTGCTCATGCCCGTAACCCTTGGACCAACAGCGCCACACTCCCCCGACAACCACATGCTCACCAAAACACGCAAGGATCGTTTCAAGTATGTCAAGCTCATCAGATCTTGGCCGTAGTCGAACCAGATCCGGGGTTGCTGGTCACGTGGTTGGAGCTCACTGGAGGTGTGGCCGCGAGTAGTGCTAGGAGCTGGCCGGCAGGAGGAGGAGACGCACCGGGGAGGCTGCTTCGGTGGGGCGTGCATGACCAGTCAAGGTACTCGCCGGAGAAAGGAGCTGCCGACTGTTCCTCTCGTATTCTCACACATACACACACCGGTTTGTGTGTGTTCGGATGGAAACATGGAAAGGTTGATGGTGGCCGGAAGTTGGGTGAGGACGTTGGTGACTGGAGGAGGAGCCACCGGCTCTCTTCCTTTCTTCTGTGAATTCGTGAGTAGCATCAAAGCACACTCAAGTGTGTGTTTTGGTGTGTAGATAATGGCTAGACATTAAGTGAGGGAAGACTAAGGCTGGGGATGTGTTGCTATGTGGTGGGAACTCGCCGAAAAAAGGCTGTGATCGGAATGGCTCGCCGGAGAGGATCTCCCCTGGTTCTTCTCTTGATCGACAGAAATCACACACTCAAGTGTGTGCTGAGTGTGTGTATAACGGCTGTAGGCAAAATGAGGGCAACAAAGATGTTTTGTTTTTATAGTAAGGGTTTTTAAGGTGAAAGGAAATACCCTAGGTCATTACGTATCGCGTGTCATTCGCTTAACGGACCCGTACTAGTCGCGTTTATTGTTACAATTATTATTTCGAGACTGAAGTATTTTAGTTAAAATATTAATATTTTCAAAATGTTTATTTCGTTGGATAACGACTAATATGGTGGATAGACCACTTTAAATAATTTAAGTGACTTTGTTTAACTGTTTAATTTTTTTAAACAGTCTCCTTGGTTGGACTTTAATAATAATATTAATATTAACATTATATCGTATTGAGAATGTAACTATCTAGTTTGGACTAATAACCAATCATCGAACGTAAATAATTAAGTCGTCTGGTTTCTTTTGAGAACCCCGTATAATTTTATAATAGTCTGTTAAGAAAAATATGTTTGTTTAATTTAGTTGGGCCCGTATTCTTACTGGGCCTTATTGGGCTTAACTGGGCCTACCCGTTTAGTCTTGTTAATAATAAATGTATTATCGAATTTCGACAGTTGTTACAGTCTCCCCTCCTTTAAGAAATTTCGTCCCCGAAATTAGATATCAGTTATTGGGAAGGAGACTGTAAGTTGTCTAGTGAGTTAGTTCACTTGTAATCGGGTTCCTTCAAATGATGGAACTAGTAGATAGTGCACGTGAGGATGTGAATTAGGCATTCACAAAGCATTCCTTCAGCTTCACGCGTGCATAACTCTTGATCTAGTTTAAGGAATATGTCATTTTGATCATTAGCAGATCATATTATAACTTGTTGCAATCCAGTAAGTTGTTTGTCGTAAGAGTGAAATTAATAAGCGATTTGACTAATTTTACCAATTAAATGTCAGACTCGAATATTCAATTAGGCTGTTCTCACTAAACATTGTTACCGAGATATTGCTAGCATCCAATATGATTATAAGTCGTCTCTTATGCAATTCTCTTGACAACCCCTTGATGTTTCGGATCATCCATGTTGTCAATCATTTAAAGGTCGCACGAGATTAGTTTCGTAGAAGTTAAGAACTACAACTTTCTTCTAATTCTTATAGAGGGTTTGTCGTGAAACAACAAAATCTTCCTCACCCAACTCATGCTTGTTAGGAGTAACCATGAGTTCACTTTAATAATTTCTTTGATCACTTATTTAAGATAAGGACCCTTACGAGTTAAGTAAAGAATCAAGCACTTTTTCTTGACTGGCTTCCAACTAACTAGAGATCCAGCAAGATCATGTTACTCGTTTGTTGATTGGTTATAACACTCTGTCGGCATTCCTTTGAATAATTCTTTTATTTAAGTCGAGGGATATCAGAAGTCATGTTCAAATGCACAAGTCAAGTTAAGAATTACTCGACTTTTTTAAATGCGTATGGAGTTATGCAGCTAAGTCAATTAGATGGCTAATTGACCAACACGCTTTCGTCTCCGTCTTACTGTAACATTTCTGATAGTCCCATCATATCTATTAACTGTGTTCTTTAAGTCCTTCATTCCATTCCAAATTGTAGTCGACCATTTGGAGAACTAAGTCACTAATTTCTCATAGGCAATTGAGTTAATTGTTACCTCATAAGCTTACGAATTATACATAGACAACTCCTAATCAACCAAACTCCTTAACTGAGATAGGCTCATCCTTCATTATAGTATGATCGTCGTGTGACCTAGAGTCTGAATACTCATGGCACTTCCCGATCTTAAATCAATTTCTCTTACTAATTACTCTCTCGACATAATTAGAAGAAAATTTTATTGCGAATTACGTAACATCTCTTGTGATTTTACATCTACAATCCATGACATTCTCCAAGGGTTATTAAGTCCTTTATGCATATCTCAAGTTCTTTGCCACAATGATTCTTGGCTTCATCAACACTCACTACATGGTTGTATTGAGTGGAAATATAGTAGTCTCTTTTGAGGTTTTCCGTTGATGAGAGCTTGGTTACGCTCTCTTACTTAAGAATTGAGAGAGTTGCATTCCAACCAAAATATGTTCTTGAAATTGTGCTTACCAATCGCTAATTTGAGATTTGTCAGTCTATTCCACAAGGTAGAAAAGTCTTAAGTAGTTCAAAGTGTGTTGATGACAATCGTTATCACACACCTTTAACTTTAAAAGCATGTTGATAACATGTTAAATGTGGAGGGTACACATTATCAAAGGCTTCTATTTTTCATCGTAGAAAGATTCATGTCCTAGTTCTAAACAACTGGGAGTGAATGACATGCACATTTGTTAAAGTTGACTCTTAAATGTATGTTATTATGGATGACTTAATTCAGGTATTGTAGTCATCTAAACATACACGATCAATGTTTGAGTTTAAGTGTTTGTGACTCATCAATGTATGATTGATGAACAACATCACCATCATATATATTTCATAATTGTATAGTTGTCAAGGACAACTTTTATTCCATCACCGTGAAGGGAAATGCCAAAACAAGAGTGTTAGCTAGAACATGAAATGAAGAGAACATTAGGATAGTCGTGTTGTCCTTGATAGGATTGGAGTTTGACAATCACGTCATTGTTGAGTTTGAAGTCATGTAGGAAATAAAATATGATTTCCGTCAACTATTGAGAATATATAATGTAGCTGGTGTATCTAGCCATGTGAGACTTAGGATAGTCAAGTCACACATTTGTCTTAACTCGAGTGGTAGTAGATCAAAGACGGTAACTTGAATCAAGATGACAATACTACTCGGAGAAAAAATGTAGTAATCATAGTCACTTTAAATCAGATAGCCGGTCACAAGTATATACTTGCGAAATTTTATAATGACTATGTGAGAAGAAAATATTAGTACTGATGTGATTATTTCTTGTTTGTATCCTATTGTAATCAGTACTAATTACACCACTTGTATTTTCACGTGGTTCACTGATCGATGTCATGTTCAAAGATTACATAAAATTTTCATTAGCATTCTTGTCGATTGTAAGATACTCTTAGAGAGTTTCGCAGTTTGTTCAACAGTCGAACTTCGTATAATTATTTGCCTGTTAAGGCAATCGGTAGATGTCTCTCAATAAAGATAACATGTATAAAGTGGGGAAATGAATTATGCTATGGTGTCCTACCGTTAGCATTTCCCTAACTCACATGTACTTTAATTTCATCACTTAGTTTGATGTGTGAAATTTTGATCATCATAACGTATGTTTATAGCATTGGTGAACCATTATCAATATCATGTGTCAAGGCGACAAAATCTTAAACGGGTGTTTTATCAAGTCATTTTATTGAAAGTCTCGTATACTGTTTCATAAGTGTAGTGGGCACTAGACTGCAATCTAGGTATGACGCCACCCTATTAAGATCTAGCTTGCCCCAAGGACAAAAGAATGTTTGCATTGTTTTAAATTCGTTAGTTTATCCTCATGTAAGTATGTCAAGTAATTTGTATTTATTTCTTTTGTTGTGACATTCCAAACCAGGATTGAGTTTAACGATTCGTTTATTGATCACAAGGAATGTACACAATAGGCATTTTGTCTAGTCATGCCTGGTTCGTGACATTCATGTCACTAATTTGCCCTTAATTGAGTTTTGATAATGTAATCATTAAACGAATCAAGTGATTGGCATTAATCTCATTGACTCAATTGATCAAAGTGTAATATTTGTGCTCAAGTAGAAAGTTAACTTATGACATTAGTAAGACACGAAGTGTCACATTAACTATTGACAATAACTTCATAAGGAAAGAGATAGAGTTTTACAATGGGATTTAATTGTATATGAGTATACCATGTATTTGGTTGCATGATTGTGAGATATAGTGCTCACAAACTTATGTAATAATTTATTTTTGCATTCAGTGCATATTAAGATTATCCTTCTAAAGAAAGCTCAAATTTTGTTTAGTGTCTTGTATGATAGGAATGTAGTTCAGGAAATTGTCTGATAGAAGAAAGATAGTTAACTGGGTCTTCTGAAACTATCAGAATGCCTTGAAAAGGAATGAATTAACCTAAGGCATCATGCCATTAGGATTCATAATATTTTCATATCATTTGAATTGAAATATGGTGCCCATTATCCAATGAGATCTAAAATTCGCAAGCATTAATGGGTTTTATCTAACCTTTAGGAATAGTTACCGTAGTCAATGGCTAAGGTGTCAGGAGTTTAATGAGATCAATCTGATCAATTGAATAAGTTACTATACCAGAAGTTGTCCTGGCATTATTAGTGTTTTCATATCCTTCCCAAAGAAAGCTATAAAACATCATTGTAATAGTATCATTGGCAATTTATTTTTCTGTGAATAGTTAAATTCAGATAGTTTCCATAATGTATGGTTGTGTTTGTTCAGTTCAAAAGATTCAACATTGGTACTCGCAACATTATACTTATCATTAGGTTCAAACACTAATCATCACAATAGGATTTCCTAGAATTCACAAGTAACATAATTCATAGTTACGTAGTACAAAGTGTAACTATCAATTATCTTGCTTGATCACTCTACTAATCTCTCGTCATGAATCATAATGCGTTGTTCTTGTGTTTTGTAACATCAGTGCCAGAAATGTTACCGGAACAGTGATCTGTACAGTAACTTGCACAGTAACTCAGGTACAAACTATGGGAACTATTATATGCTATTAACATTATGATGCTTGACACTAAACTATTATGCTATCGTTTTTGAAATCTGATTAAATCTCACGGTTTATCAGTCAGAACCGCACCAGACAACACTGAACTGACACACAGATACTTGTTAATATGTTATTTGTATAAACGTATGCGAGGTTGAACAAAACAAAGTAATAACGAACATTGTTATAGGAATGCTAAATGGACGGATTATTCGTATAAATGACGATCTGTAAGAATACATCTGAAAGTTTAACGTTCTGAAATGATGACTGAAAAGTAGAAAACAAGAATCAGAAAGTTAAACCAACGTCGTGATCGTTCGGGTGACGATTCGAACGAATACGCGCGAAGGTGATGTGTTCTGACGAAACGAAAACGAAAAACGACTCGAACGATAATAAACTAAAGAAAAAAAATTAGAAGATTTACTAGGAATAACCACCTTTAAAATAATTAAAATAAATTCATTTTTATTTAAAAGTACGTAAAATACGCATAACGATTCAGAAACGCAACGGAGACGAAAAACGAGCAACCGAAACGAACCCGAACACCCTCGGGGTATATAAGGACCAAATGAGACCTTTTTCTCATTTAATTCACCCTCTCTCTCTAAACTCTCCCAACTCGTTTTCCTCTCTCTAGAAGAATCACCTTCAAATCACCATATCTCGCTCGTTTCTTGGTGAAATCTCGTGTTCTTGGTGTCCACACGTAGCTACAATCATCCTTCATCTAGAAGTACAACAGATCTGAGCATTTATCCAGCAAAACTCGAGGAAATCAGCGGTTAAAGTCTTGAAAACTAGCGTTTTTGTCCCCCTAGTTCGACCCACCAACTCAAACCGTTTAAAAAAACCCTATTGTCACCGGACCTTGAGCGATCGAAAACCATTTTCACATAACACCACCATGGAGACAACCCTACGGCACGTAGGGATTCGATGAAGATGGTGGTGACAGATGCAGGTTTCTGTGACAATCCGACCTTTTGGATTAACCCTGTTAACTGAAAATGGTTAGATCACAGGCCCAATAAGTCATGTAAGGCCCATTAAGGCCAAAGAAGGCCCAGTAAGGCCAAAGAAGGCCCAGTAAGGTCAAGGAAGGCCCAATAAGGCCAAGGTAGGCCAATGAGGCCCAATAGTAGTTATGAGGCCCAATTGAATAGGAAGTAAGCTCAATCACAAACCTGAGGCCCAAGGGAGGCCCAATTACAAATTCAAAGCCCAAGATAGGCCCAATTATATTTTGTGAGACCCAAGTGGACAGAAGGTAGGCCCAATGAGCCTAGAGTAGGCCCAATTGGCCCAAATGGATTAATTGAACCCAATAGTATTCCAATTGATCAAATTAGTGATAGTTCGGGAATTTCGGTTCAACTTTGTTAACTGAAATGTTAGGTAATCAAACAAAACCAAGCCTGAGGGTTAGAATTAAGAAAGATCAGTCTTAATAGGATTACTTTGCAAGGATCAAGCTTGAAATTATTTAAAAATTCACAATTTTGACTTTAGAAGTCAAAATTCGTAGGGTATATCAATGGGGTTTTTGAATTACACATCAATACACGGTTACAAATCGAATCAATCACTCAAATAACTTATAATGATGATTACCAACCGTTGTTATCAGTTATTAATCCATTAATGTTCGAATTAAGTGAATTAATGAGCCACAAAGAGAAAACCGTTTCTAGTGGCTATCAATTTCATAAAATTGGATCATAATTCACGAAATTGAACACTCTGAAACTCTAGTCGGCCTATTTAGGGTTGTTTTCATACAACAATTCGATTCCAGGAGATCCAGACAGTCGAAGTCGATCGAGGGGTGGCCGAAGAACAACCTAGAACTTGATTTCGTTCAATTGAGCATCAAATCAAGTAAGTAATCATCCTTATTCCTTCTAATATGGCCGACTAAGGATAAGCACATCATAATTTCAGTTTTTAGCATCGGATGGTTGGAAATCGATTTCTAGGGTTCTAAGTCTAAAACGATTTGGGGGTTTCGCATCAAACAGACCTTATAATCAAATTAAATGTTACTACAAGTCTCAGAGGGTGCCGATTAAGCTAAAACATAAAACAATTACTGGTTGTAACATTAAATTAATGGGGTTTGATATCTAGGGTTCTTGAGGAAAAACGATTTGGGGGTTTTAATGGAAATGAGTTGTAAAATCGAATTAATTGGTATGAATGGGTTCGTAGAACTATGTTGAAGAAAACCTGTTGATGTTATGACTTGAGGTACACGAATTCGATGAAATCGAATAATGAGTTTTAGAAAGTGAGTTCGAATCTGTATACTTCCAATTAAATGGGTTATACTGTTTTGTTTTCGAATTAAAATCATATATAGACTAGGTTGATTACCCAGAATCGAAGCCCTATGGTTTTAAGGGCTAACGAGTTCGAATTGTGGGTCAATTGGTATAGTATGCTTCGGCTATAGTAATACAAGGGAGAACCCGATCGGTTTGGATTAAAGGATTTGAAACAGAAGTTTGTTAACAAAAATGGGATTAGATGAGATGGTAGTGGGCGTGTATGTTGTGTTGGAGGTCGCGGGTTCGAGCCCGGCCTCTAACAGTTTTTGGATTTTAGCATTTTTTTAGTAATTTGATCATATCTTATCCGTTTCAAGTCCGATTTGATCGGTTCAAGTTGCGTTGGAACCGTAACGAGAATACGAACGTATTAGGATAATAAAATTCATATTTTAATCCGAAAGCGAAATCGCGTATAATTACGGTTATTTAAATAAAATCAAATATGATTTTATTTAAACGATTTCAAAGGCACGCGTACATACGTATGCACATTCTTAACACTCTAACATACGTGTGTTGACACGTATGTGATTTCAAGCACAAAACGACATCTCGAATAACACTGAGTTATTATTAAACCACAGATTCTTCGTAGAGGATTTCTACGCGAGTTCACAAGTGTTTGATCATTCTGCAATCACCAAAGGTGCGTACACGGCCCCTTTCTTATTTTAAACTGTTTTGGGGGAGAAAACATGTGCAACAAACTGTTTTTAGATACATATCACTTGCATGAGTTAGCTGTTTACATTATGTGACAATATATCAACTTGAAAGTCCTTACACACCTCGAACCGTTTAGTTTGCTGTAATGCAAAGCGTGGTAGTTGGAAATAGATCTATTAGGTTTGACAAACCTCACCTGGTAGATGGGATCTACGCAGGTGTTTGACTGACCAAACAAAATTTTACTATTGTTGTGATAGACAATAGTGGCAAGGCGAAAACATGCTATAGCATGGCAATCCGTCAGCTTCGGTGTCGAACACTTATGTAAATAGTTTATATGACTAGCTATCATGACTGTGCATGTGTGATTATGTTATCTACAATCTTGTTATTCAAACTGTTGTTTTGAACATTGTGAATGCTTAAAACCTGTGTTATGCACCAACCTTTGTGTTGACTTGATTTACATGTTTTCTCAGGACGCTAAGGCGCACGTTAAAGCTGGCATGGACTAGGAGATAGAGTCTCATGCATGATAAACATTTTAGTTATTTGGATTTTAAACATTTGAACCTTTGTATTGTATTTTACACTTTACAACTGTTATTGGTTTTAAACGCTTCCGCAACTTTTGTAAACTCTGATGTTATGTGTAAAGACCAAAGTATGTTTTGAAATTCATATAGAGGTCTTCGCTATGTCTAATGATCTGAGATCCTGGTTTGTCACGTTCCCAAACGGTATGATTCCGTTAGTTGAAAATTGGGGGTGTGACAGATTGGTATCAGAGCCAGGTTATAGCGAACTAGGTTTGCATTTGTAGACTTAGACTATGACTGTTAGACATTAGACACATATGTTTACACATATTACTTAGAAATTACATATGACATTATGTAATTGACTTGTTTACACATTCCATGGCACTGCACTTACATATGGTATTATGTAACAGGCATGGCATCATCAACAGTACCGTACATTTATATTGATGACTCTGAGGACGAGGAACCGATAGTTCCAGCACCACCGTCATCACCACCACCACCTATTCCATCTCCTCCATCATATGAGAGGGATGACTCAGATCCGGAGGAGGATCCGGAGGAGGACCCAGACGAGGATCCCGAGGAGGATCCAGATGAGGACCCGGATGAGGATCCGGAGGAGGAGCCAGTGGAGGGCACTCAGCAGATCCCTGCTAAGGGACCTTCTACACATCCACCACCGGTATTGGATGTTCCTGGGCCTAAGAGGCAAAGGACTGACGCTGAGGAGATCGCCAAACTGCGCGAAGATTTGTACTGGGCGAATGACAGGATTGAGCATAACGTTCGTGAACTCTGGGATGCGAACGAAAGACAAGATAATCTTGCCCATCTGGTCAATGATATGCGGGATGAGATGATTATTTTGATTGGTCGTCTTGAAGAGTCAGAGAACCGAGCCGAGATCTTGGAAGGCAGACTAGAAGCCTTAGAAGACTTGGTGGCCTCGGAGAATGAAGAGGAAGATGAAGAGGAGGAAGGAGAGGAACCAGCACCAGTTGTTGATTCTGATCCTGAATCCACTGTTGAGGATGATTGACCTTTCTTGTTTTGTTTACACTTATTAGGGGCGGGTTGTGTCCCTACATAGGATGTTTGTTTTGATTTCAAAAGTATTGTACTCAAACCAGATTATTATTTAATGAAAATTTCTACTTATTGCCAACAGTTGTGTTGATTTATACATTACATATTGTGTTTGTGGTTTTGCTTACACATGTCACATTGAATTTTGATTACGCGCTAACATTTCTTGTAAATAGGAAACTAATGGCTGAGGGAAACGTTCAGATGACTGTTGCTGAGCTCAACGAGCTAATTAACAACAGAGTCGCAGAGGCTATTGCACAGTATGCTCAGACACATAACACAGGACCACATGGTCCAGCTGGGGGATTGGTTAACCCACAAGTCTGCACGTTCAAGATGTTCTTGGACTGCAAACCTCACAATTTCAAAGGGTCGGAGGGGGCCATTGGACTCCTTCGGTGGATTGAAAAGGCTGAGTCGGTGTTTGAAATGTGCAACTGCCCCAACGAGAGCAAAGTGAAGTTTGCAACGGGAACATTGGAGGGTCCAGCATTAACCTGGTGGAACTCGAATGTTCAGACTCTGGGATTGGGTGAGGCAAATGCCTTGACATGGAATGGCTTCAAAACTTTACTGCAAGAGGAGTATTGTCCTCGCAGTGAAATGCAGAAGTTAGAGGAGGAATATTGGCACCTCAAGATGGAGGGGTCAAATATTGAAGAGTACACAACCAGGTCACATGAGTTGGCCAGACTTCTACCACACATGGCTACTCCAGCCAGCAAGTGGATTGAAAGATACATTGGAGGACTAGTGCCTCAGATTCAGGGGTTGGTGACTTCAGCAAATCCCACCACCATCCAACAAGCTGTTCGTTTAGCGCATCAGCTTACTGATCAGGCAGTGTTACAGGGGACTCTGCCTAAACGAACATCTGCTACCAAGGTGGGAGATCATAAGAGAAAGTGGGAAGGTAACAACTTCAAGGGTAACAACCAACAATCATATCAGCAAAACCGGAAACAAGACTCAAACAAGTCTTATCATGGTTCAAGCAGTGGTCAGCAATCAGCATCATCGGGGGGTTATATTGGCAAACACCCCAAGTGCAACAGGTGTGGTTACCATCATGCAGGTAACCAATGTGAGAGAGCTAAGTGCCAGAGGTGTGGCAAGATTGGGCATGCGGCTAAGGATTGTCGCGGGGAGCTACAGAACAACAACAACCAGAACAATAACCAGAACAACGCTCAGAAGGGTTGTTTTGAGTGTGGCAAAATGGGGCATTTTAAGAAAGATTGCCCACAGCTTAAGAAAGGCGGGGACAATAATGCCAATGGCAATGGAAATGGCAACGGTAATGGAAATGGCACCAACAACAACAACAACAATAACAACCACAACAACAACAACGGTGCTAGAGGCAGGGCGTTTGTGATTGGAGGACGTCAAGCGCGGGAGGATCCCAACATTGTCACGGGTACGTTCCTCTTAAATAATCACTATGCCTCTATGTTATTTGACACCGGTGCCGACCGGAGTTTTGTATCTAGTTCACTTGCTAAGTTGCTAAATGTTAGTCCCACTGCCTTAGATAGTCCATACACTGTGGAATTAGCTGATGGTAAGTTGATTGTAGTGGAAACTATTTTTAAAGGATGTATCCTTGATTTGATGGGTCAAACATTAGAGATTGATCTTATGCCTATTGCCTTAGGCAGTTTTGATGTAGTTATTGGCATGGACTGGTTGTCCAAACACCAGGCTGAAATAGTATGCCATGAAAAGATTGTTCGTATACCTCTTACAAATGGAGAGACACTGTATGTACAAGGTGAAAAGATCAGTACGCCACTGCGTCTCATATCTTGTATGAAAGCACACAAGTGTCTACGTAAGGGTCATACGGCAGTTATAGCACTTATAACTGAAAAGCCAGTAGCTGAGAAGAAGATAGAAGATATACCCGTAGTTTGTGAATTTCCGGAGGTATTTCCAGAAGACTTGCCGGGATTACCGCCTATCAGACAGGTGGAATTCCGAATCGATCTTACACCAGATGCAGCACCGATAGCTAGGGCGCCTTATCAACTTGCACCGTCTGAGATGCAAGAGTTATCCACACAATTGCAAGAGTTGTTGGATAAGGGTTTCATACGACCTAGTTTTTCACCGTGGGGAGCTCCAGTTTTGTTTGTAAAGAAGAAGGACGGGACTTTCCGTATGTGTATCGATTACCGGGAATTGAATAAAGTTACTATCAAGAACCGGTATCCGTTACCCAGAATCGACGATCTGTTCGATCAGTTGCAGGGTTCGAGTTACTACTCGAAGATTGATCTCAGGTCGGGTTATCATCAACTAAGAGTTCAGGAGGAGGATATTCCGAAGACAGCATTCAGGACACGATATGGCCATTATGAGTTCTTGGTCATGCCATTTGGGTTGACAAACGCTCCAGCTGTATTCATGGATCTCATGAATCGTGTTTGTAAACCTTATCTTGATAAGTTTGTCATTGTTTTCATTGATGACATTCTCATCTATTCACAGTCTGAGGAGGAACACGCTGAACATCTTCGATTACTGCTAGAACTATTGAAACAAGAACAATTGTACGCTAAATTTTCGAAATGTGATTTCTGGATGCGAGAAGTACAATTTCTGGGTCATATAGTTAATGAAAAGGGTATACATGTTGATCCAGCGAAGATTGAAGCGATTAAGAATTGGGAAGCGCCAAAGACCCCTACCGAGGTACGACAATTCCTTGGTTTGGCGGGTTACTACCGACGATTCATTGAGGGATTCTCGAAGATCGCTCAACCACTCACAGCTCTTACGCACAAGGGAACAAAGTATAACTGGACGGATAAACAGGAAACTGCGTTTCAGTTATTGAAACAGAAGCTTTACAGCGCACCGATTCTGTCCTTACCGGAAGGGACGGAAGACTTTGTGGTGTATTGTGATGCATCTGCACAGGGTTTGGGATGTGTGTTGATGCAACGGGATAAAGTGATTGCTTATGCTTCCAGACAACTACGAACACACGAAAAGAATTACACTACTCATGACTTGGAGTTAGGAGCAGTGGTTTTTGCTTTAAAGATTTGGAGGCATTACTTGTATGGAACTAAGTGTACTATTTACACTGGTCATAAGGGTTTGCAACATATCTTTGATCAGAAGGAGCTTAATATGAGGCAACGACGATGGGTTGAGTTGTTGAACGATTATGAGTGTGCGATTAAGTATCACCCGGGAAAAGCTAATGTGGTAGCTGATGCTTTAAGCAGAAAGGATACTTCAACAAGACGGGTTCGTGCACTTATGATGACAATACATACTGACTTACCTGACAAGGTACGCAGTGCTCAGATCGAGGCTTTGAAAAAGGAAAACTTGGTACAGGAATCTTTACGGGGAATGGAAGAACAGTTGGATGCTAAGTCTGATGGAATTCATTATTTCATTGATAGACTTTGGATACCTTTGTATGGAGGTTTAAGGGAACTCGTGATGGACGAAGCACATAAGTCTAGATATTCAGTCCATCCGGGATCAGACAAGATGTACCATGACTTGAAGGCACTGTATTGGTGGCCTCACATGAAAGCGGATATTGCTAAGTACGTTAGCAAATGTTTGACTTCTTCGAAAGTCAAAGTTGAATATCAGAAGCCATCTGGTTTACTGCAACAACCAGAGATACCGATGTGGAAATGGGAACAGATTTCGATGGATTTCATTACTAAGTTACCTCGTACACCGAGTGGTTGTGATACGATATGGGTAATTGTCGATCGATTAACGAAATCTGCACACTTCTTAGCAATCAAGGAAACTGACAAGATGGAGAAATTGACTCGCATTTACATCAAGGAAGTAGTAGCACGGCATGGCGTGCCAATCTCTATCATATCAGATCGGGATGCCCGATTTACTTCCAACTTTTGGAAATCTCTTCATAAGTCATTGGGGACTCGCTTGGATATGAGTACCGCTTATCATCCACAGCCAGACAGTCAAAGTGAACGAACGATTCAAACGCTCGAGGATATGTTACGAGCTTGCGTAATTGACTTTGGTGATAGCTGGGAGAATCATTTACCGTTAGTGGAATTCTCTTACAATAATAGTTATCATACGAGTATTCAAGCAGCACCGTTTGAAGCTTTGTATGGTCGCAAATGTCGTTCACCAGTTTGCTGGGCTGAAATTGGTGACAGTCAGATAACAGGTCCTGAACTGGTGCACAAGACGACAGAGAAGATAGTTCAAATCCGGAACCGCATGGCAGCGGCCCGAGATCGACAGAAGAGTTATGCTGACAAGCGTCGTAAACCATTGGAATTTCAGGTAGGAGACCGAGTTCTTCTAAAAGTATCACCTTGGAAAGGTGTGATACGATTCGGTAAGCGCGGTAAGCTTAGTCCACGTTACGTAGGACCTTTTGAGATTCTGAAAAGGATTGGTCCGGTTGCGTATCAACTCAAACTACCGGATGAACTCAGTGGGGTTCATGATGTCTTTCACATATCGAACTTAAAGAAATGTCTTTCTGATGAGACATTGATTGTACCGTTGGAAGAAATACAAGTAGATGAACAGTTGCGATTCATTGAAGAACCAGCAGAAATAATGGACCAGGAGGTCAAACAACTTAAGCAAAGCAAGATTCCGATAGTCAAAGTCCGATGGAATTCACGACGTGGTCCTGAATTCACATGGGAACGAGAAGATCAAAT
Source organism: Mikania micrantha (assembly GCA_009363875.1). NCBI lineage: Eukaryota > Viridiplantae > Streptophyta > Magnoliopsida > Asterales > Asteraceae > Mikania > Mikania micrantha. Next base: position 80,503,973 of record CM018691.1, on the reverse strand, counting down.
GATGAAGAAATATCCTCATCTATTCAAAACAACTACTGCTAACAATGAGAGCGCACGTTAAATTTCGGGACGAAATTTCCTTCAACAAGGGGATGACGTGATGCTTCACACATCAACACTGCAAAGTTCAAACTGTAAGCTTAAACATTTTATTCAATTGATTTTGTTATAAACATTTGTGTTACATTACCTTTTATACATTTTATGTGCTACATTTCATATGTTACATGTTATGGTAGTACATGCATGATTAGTTACACACATTTTGCTTTGTGCGGGGTGCATAGTACAAACAGTTATAGACACTCACTATGTGTAAGGTTACACAACACAGTATGATCAAACACAAACAGTCACAGTTAGGTGAACTAACTAGTGTATACGCAAACAGTCACATTGAACGATCACATTGAGTTGTGATGTTGCAAGCATTAGACTTTGTGTGTGAGTACACACAAGCACACAGAATGATCAAATCACACTAACACGCACAATCTGAACTCGTAAATAGTTTCCTAACTACTCCTAACACTTACTAATTTTCGGGACGAAAATTCCTTCAACAAGGGGATGATGTGACAATCCGACCTTTTGGATTAACCCTGTTAACTGAAAATGGTTAGATCACAGGCCCAATAAGTCATGTAAGGCCCATTAAGGCCAAAGAAGGCCCAGTAAGGCCAAAGAAGGCCCAGTAAGGTCAAGGAAGGCCCAATAAGGCCAAGGTAGGCCAATGAGGCCCAATAGTAGTTATGAGGCCCAATTGAATAGGAAGTAAGCTCAATCACAAACCTGAGGCCCAAGGGAGGCCCAATTACAAATTCAAAGCCCAAGATAGGCCCAATTATATTTTGTGAGACCCAAGTGGACAGAAGGTAGGCCCAATGAGCCTAGAGTAGGCCCAATTGGCCCAAATGGATTAATTGAACCCAATAGTATTCCAATTGATCAAATTAGTGATAGTTCGGGAATTTCGGTTCAACTTTGTTAACTGAAATGTTAGGTAATCAAACAAAACCAAGCCTGAGGGTTAGAATTAAGAAAGATCAGTCTTAATAGGATTACTTTGCAAGGATCAAGCTTGAAATTATTTAAAAATTCACAATTTTGACTTTAGAAGTCAAAATTCGTAGGGTATATCAATGGGGTTTTTGAATTACACATCAATACACGGTTACAAATCGAATCAATCACTCAAATAACTTATAATGATGATTACCAACCGTTGTTATCAGTTATTAATCCATTAATGTTCGAATTAAGTGAATTAATGAGCCACAAAGAGAAAACCGTTTCTAGTGGCTATCAATTTCATAAAATTGGATCATAATTCACGAAATTGAACACTCTGAAACTCTAGTCGGCCTATTTAGGGTTGTTTTCATACAACAATTCGATTCCAGGAGATCCAGACAGTCGAAGTCGATCGAGGGGTGGCCGAAGAACAACCTAGAACTTGATTTCGTTCAATTGAGCATCAAATCAAGTAAGTAATCATCCTTATTCCTTCTAATATGGCCGACTAAGGATAAGCACATCATAATTTCAGTTTTTAGCATCGGATGGTTGGAAATCGATTTCTAGGGTTCTAAGTCTAAAACGATTTGGGGGTTTCGCATCAAACAGACCTTATAATCAAATTAAATGTTACTACAAGTCTCAGAGGGTGCCGATTAAGCTAAAACATAAAACAATTACTGGTTGTAACATTAAATTAATGGGGTTTGATATCTAGGGTTCTTGAGGAAAAACGATTTGGGGGTTTTAATGGAAATGAGTTGTAAAATCGAATTAATTGGTATGAATGGGTTCGTAGAACTATGTTGAAGAAAACCTGTTGATGTTATGACTTGAGGTACACGAATTCGATGAAATCGAATAATGAGTTTTAGAAAGTGAGTTCGAATCTGTATACTTCCAATTAAATGGGTTATACTGTTTTGTTTTCGAATTAAAATCATATATAGACTAGGTTGATTACCCAGAATCGAAGCCCTATGGTTTTAAGGGCTAACGAGTTCGAATTGTGGGTCAATTGGTATAGTATGCTTCGGCTATAGTAATACAAGGGAGAACCCGATCGGTTTGGATTAAAGGATTTGAAACAGAAGTTTGTTAACAAAAATGGGATTAGATGAGATGGTAGTGGGCGTGTATGTTGTGTTGGAGGTCGCGGGTTCGAGCCCGGCCTCTAACAGTTTTTGGATTTTAGCATTTTTTTAGTAATTTGATCATATCTTATCCGTTTCAAGTCCGATTTGATCGGTTCAAGTTGCGTTGGAACCGTAACGAGAATACGAACGTATTAGGATAATAAAATTCATATTTTAATCCGAAAGCGAAATCGCGTATAATTACGGTTATTTAAATAAAATCAAATATGATTTTATTTAAACGATTTCAAAGGCACGCGTACATACGTATGCACATTCTTAACACTCTAACATACGTGTGTTGACACGTATGTGATTTCAAGCACAAAACGACATCTCGAATAACACTGAGTTATTATTAAACCACAGATTCTTCGTAGAGGATTTCTACGCGAGTTCACAAGTGTTTGATCATTCTGCAATCACCAAAGGTGCGTACACGGCCCCTTTCTTATTTTAAACTGTTTTGGGGGAGAAAACATGTGCAACAAACTGTTTTTAGATACATATCACTTGCATGAGTTAGCTGTTTACATTATGTGACAATATATCAACTTGAAAGTCCTTACACACCTCGAACCGTTTAGTTTGCTGTAATGCAAAGCGTGGTAGTTGGAAATAGATCTATTAGGTTTGACAAACCTCACCTGGTAGATGGGATCTACGCAGGTGTTTGACTGACCAAACAAAATTTTACTATTGTTGTGATAGACAATAGTGGCAAGGCGAAAACATGCTATAGCATGGCAATCCGTCAGCTTCGGTGTCGAACACTTATGTAAATAGTTTATATGACTAGCTATCATGACTGTGCATGTGTGATTATGTTATCTACAATCTTGTTATTCAAACTGTTGTTTTGAACATTGTGAATGCTTAAAACCTGTGTTATGCACCAACCTTTGTGTTGACTTGATTTACATGTTTTCTCAGGACGCTAAGGCGCACGTTAAAGCTGGCATGGACTAGGAGATAGAGTCTCATGCATGATAAACATTTTAGTTATTTGGATTTTAAACATTTGAACCTTTGTATTGTATTTTACACTTTACAACTGTTATTGGTTTTAAACGCTTCCGCAACTTTTGTAAACTCTGATGTTATGTGTAAAGACCAAAGTATGTTTTGAAATTCATATAGAGGTCTTCGCTATGTCTAATGATCTGAGATCCTGGTTTGTCACGTTCCCAAACGGTATGATTCCGTTAGTTGAAAATTGGGGGTGTGACAGTTTCGAAGGAACTAGGCTGGCCGAACCTCGACCAGCCGAATCTGGGAGGAGCTGGCCACCAAGGGTGGCCGAACATAGAACCAACGAGCCTAGCAGCTGCGAACCTTCTATCCGTGCGAACCTGGGTGTTTTCAAGAACCTGAGGAGCTAAGAACCGGTTGCTGCGAACCTACCACCATTATCGAACCTTCAAGGCCGAACCCATGGGAGTTGCAAACCTGTTTTCCGGCGAACCCTAGACCTCAGTCGAACCCAACTATGATCATCGAACCCTGCTGCTTTCATTCCATGCGAACCTCCATCGTCAGCCGAACCTACATCATCGGCCGAACCTATATAGTTACGAACCATTCTTCACGAACCTTGCACGCATGGCGAACCCTCCTGCCACGAACCTTCTGCGAACCACTAATCCTTGACTGAACCTCTTGCTGCCAACCAGATGGGAGGAACGAACCTCTGAGCACCGAAGATCCTAGTTGCTGCGAATCTAAGAAGCTGAACGAACCCATGAGCTGTAACCCTTCACGAACCTAGGAATTGGTTCGGCCCAACTTGATCATTTCGGTCCAACACAACGGTTGACCAGACCATCCATTCGGGCCCATGTGACTACTTTGGCCCATTCTTTGTTCGGCCCACCCTATCATTCGGCCCACATACATTAAATGGAAACAAGATACATAAACCAACTTATTGATGATAATTATTATTTTACTACAAAGGTGGTGAAATTTCTTGTGTTTAATGAACTTCACAAACTCAAAATAACAAGTTTTTTTTTATTTACAAAAATTGTTGTCTAGTTAATTATTAGCTAGATGACGATTATGGCAAGCGTAATAAGAACCACATGGGGTGTTTTGATCCATAAACCTAAATTTATGTTTAAATTGGATTACAATGATTGTAGCAGTACAAGTAACTGACATAGCATATAAAGGTTTTGGAACTTACAAGGAGAAGCTAAGGAAAAGGAAACATGAAGTCAAAAACAAAGCATACTAGCTTTAACTTAAAATAGTTAAGAGTTGGAAACAATCTATGATAATCAAACAAGGGCCGAATGATGACCGAGACTCACAAGTGTTAGCCAACTTTAAGGCTAACACATACGCACATACACATCAACCATAACTTATACTTATATGTTACAAACAACGTGAAATCAATACAGGATCTTGAAAACAACCACAAGTACAACAACAAGCGCGTGCATTCTTGTTTATACTTAGTCAACCACTTCAACAATAAGGTGAGATCATATGTCCCTTTTCAAACTAATTTGTTTTACATCGGGACTGAGAAGCATGTTATACATTTTAAACAAGTATTGAAATTTTTATAAATGCTTTTATACTTATTCATGATGCTAATACTAACGCTTAAGCTTGTTACTTTTATTCTGAAAGCTAGAAGCTAAAGCTTTAACGTATGTGCTAATGCTATAAACTACATGCTACAACTAAATGCTAATGCTAATGCTATAAACTACATGCTACAACGAGGTGTTGATGCTAATGCTAATGCTACAAGCTACGTGCTCAAGCTATGTACTAATGCTACAAACTATATGTCAAACTATAAGCTAATGCTACATGCTCATGCTACAACCTATATGTTAAACTAAATGCTAATGTGAATGTGATGAACTATATACTCAAACTATATGCTAATACTAAATGCTAAATGCTACAAGCTATGATTATATGCTAAATGCTCAGCTTGTATCTATGCATGAGATACGTGAATGCCAAACTATGCTATTGCAAGCTGGTATCTATGCATGAGATACGTGAATGCTAAACTATGCGAACGCAAAGCTGATATCTATATATGAGATACGTGAATGCCAAACTATGCAAGATCAAGGCTATCCACATATATGAGATACGTGAATGCTAAACTATTCTGATGCTAAGCTAGAATCGATTCATGAGATACGTAATGGCTAAACTATGCTAGAGCAAAGCTTGTATCTAATCATGGGCTACGTAAATGCTAAACTATGCTAGAGCAAAGCTTGTACCCATGCATGAGATTCGTGAATGCTAAACTACGATTTTGTGAAACTATTATCCCTGTGCAATATACTTAAAGGCTAAACTATGTGAATGCTATAAACTTGTAAACTTTTAAACAGTAAGCAAAAGCTATGATGAAGACGGGATTGGGTTGTAGGTAAAACGCTTAATTATCATTAACAACAGTGTCATATGTGGATTAGTATGTGGTGGGATGGCGTCTGGGCGGGTTGTAGGCTCGTGTAACATCACTGTACTTTAGGTTGTCCGTACATCCGTACATCCGTACGATTGTACTGTTACGACTTGAGATTTTGTAATTATTAATATTGACACATTATTTGATGATTATCTCTGTTACTGGTATGCATGTTTATAACATATTATACGCGTAAACCATGGGAAGTTTAGTTGTAACCCAACTAAACAGAACCAGAGAGTTTATCGTAGTTACGTTATACTGATTATGGATTATTGGTTGGAATGGAACTGAGAGTTTGTATGGTCTGGTTGCTAAACGTAGTCAAGGACACATGGTCATGGTTTATCGAAATAGCGGTGGGACGGTGTAGGGGAGGTTGCGATCTACCTCTGCATATGCCCTATATATATGCATATTTCGGTCTATCATGGATGTGTCAGTGACTAGGGTTTAGTGGGTTTTGGTTTGGGAAGATAATATTAAAATTAATAAATAATGAGAATTAATTACGCGAAGTGAGGTTGCGAACATTACTTAAACGCGAATGTTGATTCAGAAATATTAACTTAAAAATGTATTCGCGTGAGTGACGATTCACTCGAATATAATTATTAAGAATAATATACTAAAACGATATTCCATAAATTATAAATCCAATCGAAATACGATACGAGCATCGGATTCGCAAAGGTGATGATCTTTATGAATACGTACGCGAGTAACGCGTTTCGACGAGATAATTGAATAATATCAAACGTTATTAATTTAAATAATAAACCAATAATGTTTATTAGGAATTACAACTGAAATTCAACTCGAATAAATCGGGTAATTTGAATAATTAAATTAACGAAAACGAAACGGAATTATTTTACGAAGTAGCTCATTAGAAATCATTTTCTTTAAAATTATTCTATAAAGATGAAATTTAAATTATTTAAATGAGTTATATTTTTAAATATGCTTACGTTAAAAACTGAACAATTATTATATTTTATCGTGATAAAAACGAGACCGGACACGCGGGAACGGGATAGACTTAAATGGTGGAAGACTCCACCATTTCCCCTCATTTTCTCAACTCTCCTTCTCTCTCTAGAAACACACACACTTTCTCTCTACCTTCTCTCTAACTTATCTCACTCGTTACTCGACGGATTCAAGTGTTCTTGGCGCCAAAACGACCGCGTGATCGAGAGCTACAAGAGGATACGAAGAAACCCTGCTGTTGACCACGATTTGAAGGTAAGACGACCACTTTACTTTTCGGTTTTGGGTGAAAACCCTATTTCGTGAATGGATATCAACTTGGTAAATGATTTTAGGGTTTACATGGGTAGATCGTTGGGTATTAAACCGTGGCAGCAATGTGTAAACCTGTAAACATTTAGGAATCGATGGTGATGAGAATGAGCTGTAGCTCGTGACTGGCCGAACCCTCAAGGGTTGGCCGAACCCTTAACCTCACGAACCTTCATTGGGCGGGAAACCATAAGGGCCGAACCCTATAGGATGGCCGAACCTAGGGTAACTTGGGCCGAACCTGTTTCATGTAACGAACCATTTGGCTGGGCAACGAACCACGCATGAAGTGGCTGCCATGGCCGAACCCTCACTATGGGCGAACCTACTCTCTCAGCAGCGAACCCTAATGCCATGCGAACCCTAAGGTGGCGAGCCTTAGGGACACCGAACCCTTGGACCACGAAACTGGAAGCATGCAGCGAACCTTGGGCGAAGAAGCTGGAAATGGACCGAACCTTCTTCTCTTCTTTTGGCCGAACCTATGGGTGTGACAAACTCACTAGTGGCCAAACCTATAGGGTAATGGAACAAAGGTTCGCTGCCCTCGTGAATAATAAGACCTAATTTCATTTATCGAATGGATTAAGGGCAAACAGGAGATGTAATCTTGTACGTATATAAGTGCGCATGCATGGGAAATCTTGATAATCATTTTCTAAACGGGAATAAGATTTTAATAAAACAAATTGCATAACTTGGATATGTGATGAAAGGAAATAAGAAATCACCTAAACTTGAGTGAGTTTATAACCTAAGTTTGAATGATTAAGATAATGATGGTACATGCATGCACCTTATAAGAATATATATATATATATATATATATATATATATATATATATATATATATATATACGGATTAGTTTAATGTTCCTACAACATGTGTAACTACCAAATATGTCAGTAAACATTTTGACGGTGTAACTAAATACGTTAATTAGGAATAAACCTATCTTAAACAAGGAGAATTGTGGAAGTTTAAATGGTTGTCATTCTAACTTAGATTAAATAAACTGAGTTAACGACACAACGATTGATTTGAAAACAAACAAGTATGAATATTAAATTGTGATAAAATACATAGACTTATGGAAACAAACACACTAATTACAGATCTTGGAGTTGCTTTGATCTCATTCACGCGAGCGCGCATGCTGTAATAGCATAAATTCTAAGGGCTTCAGGTGAGTTCTCATACCCTCCCTTTCTTTAAACTGCTTTGGTTTTAAATTCGGAGGTGAAACATGTATATCCATTCTAAATATTATTTTGATATTACATGGATGACACTTGCTTAATTGTATGAAATCCATAGTTATGGATTATCATATTCCATGAGTTGTTACTAATGACTTCGGTCATTTGTAATGACTGCATGTATTGTCACGAGGAGTTTGCCTCATCCGTGTGTCGTTGTCCTTGACTTCGGTCAACTACAATGATGCATGTATTGTCACGAGGAGTTTGCCTCATCCGTGTGTCGTTGTCTTTGACTTCAGTCAACTACAATGATGCATGTATTGTCACGTGGAGGTTGCCACATCCGTGTATCGTAGTCTTTGACTTCGGTCAACTACAAGGATACATGTATAGTCACTTATAATATTTGAGATAATTGATGATTGAGATTGATTGAATGGTTATATGATTGACTATCTATGATTATTTATGATTAATTGGGTTGTGTGGTTATGTGTTGGATTATGTGCTTTGGGTTATGTGCTTGGATATTGTAATGGATTATCTCGCAGGTGTCATATGAAATTCTAAGGAAAAACTTTAAACTCTATACTCGTTTTTATAAAACTATTTTGTAAAACATTTTAATTATAAAGACTTATGATTACTCACCAACTACTTTGTAGTTGACATTTGATTTTTACATGTTTCAGGTAATGAGGCTTAGTAGGGTGATGAAGATGGAATCTACATTTTTGGACATCATCATATAGGATCTTGGACTTAGCTAATTAACTAAAATTCTGGCAATTAGAGTTTAGTTAGTTTAGCTAATTATTTTGTGTAACTGATGTACTTAATTCATGATGAACATGATTTTTGTGTAAACATTTATTTGGTTTGAATGATATATGATGATTTGAATTAGATGCCCACGAGCTTTTGAACAATCTACACATCCCTCGTGGGATCCCGATGTTTCCGCCATCAGTCGGGGTGTTACAGCTCGACCCTTTCCTATGCCCTATATATAAGCATACCGATTTGGATATTACATGTGATGTTAATGAGGTTAAGGTTGTTACCCAAAGAGGTTTGCTAAAGCTATTTTTCAACTATTAAACTATATGAACTCACCAACCATTGTGTTGACTTTGTTTTTCTTACATGCTTTCTCAGGTGACGTACAGGAATAAGCTAAGGCTCTGGATTGCATACTAGGATGCCCAGTTAGAGGACCTAGTAGATTTTTGGAAAGCACATGTTTTATTTATTGATGTGAATCACTTTTGATATCTTGTACAGTTACAAGATAGTAAACATTTGATTCTTTTGATAGGTTTACTTAGTTGAATTATTAAACATTAGTAGTTGTAATTTAACTTTGTAATCCTAGTTTAATGCTTTATTGGCCTTTAGTTATTCTCAATGTTGATGCTATGTAAACAACTGATCATCACAATTATCACTCACGATATCGCGCCCCGAGAACCTTCCGCTCGATGGGAAACTCGATTCGTCCCGCCGGCTCGGGGTGTGACAGATTGGTATCAGAGCTCAAGGTTATAGAGAATAATAGGTCATTTACTTAAACGTTTTGGCCTAGACTATAACTTTGGGACCCTCATGTAGAGAACCTAGGATATATGTTTGCATTGTGTCTTCTGCATTCGATCACTGCACTAACCAATATCCTTTTTGGTTATGATCAAAATGCCGCCTAGAAGACAACCGACTCTGCAAACCTTAGCACCTCACTCATCAACCCCTACACCGCCTGATTCACCACCGCCACCTCCTTCTCCTCCACTTAACCCACCCCCAGGTCCGAGCACAACTCAGATACTCGATCCCAACAATGATGTCGAAACTGCCCACTTACACTCACTCATCACACATTTATCATCGACTTGATACCGATGGAGTTGGGCAGTTTCGACATCATTGTTGGGATGGATTGGCTATTTCTCAATAGAGTGGAAGTCATCTGTTCTGAAAAGCTACTTCGGATTCCATTGGCGAATGATCGTGTATTGGATGTTCGAGGGGATCAAGCGAAGCGTAGTGTCAAAATCATATCTTGCATAAAAGCGCGTAAGTGTCTACAGAAGAAATGTATAGCTTTCTTGCTCACGTGGTGGAGAAGGAGAAAGAAAAGAAAATGATACAAGACGTGCTGATAGTAAAGGAATACCCCGAAGTGTTTCCCGAAGACCTACACGGTTTGCCACCTGTGCGACCGGTAGAGTTTCGCATTGATTTGATTCCTGGAGCAACACCTGTTGCTAAATCTCCTTACAGCTTAGCACCTTCAGAGATGCAGGAGTTGTCGAACCAACTACAGGAGCTACTCGACAAAGGTTTCATCCGACCGAGCTACTCACCCTGGGGAGCTCCGGTTTTGTTCGTGAAGAATAAGGATGGATTATTTCGTATGTGCATAGACTACAGGGAGCTAAACAAACTAACCATCAAGAATCGGTATCCATTACCGAGGATTGATGATTTATTTGATCAATTGCAAGGAGCTCAATACTTTTCGAAGATCGATTTGCGGTCTGGATACCATCAGCTCAGAGTTCAAGACGAAGACATACCAAAGACGGCGTTTCGTACCAGATACGGGCATTACAAGTTTATGGTGATGCCTTTAGGATTGACGAATGCACCCGCGGTTTTCATGGATCTCATGAACCGAGTGTGCAAGCCGTATCTAGACCAATTTGTCATTGTTTTTATTGATGACATACTGATCTATTCCCAAAGCAAAGCAGAGCACGAGCAACATCTTAGAATGATCTTGGAACTGTTAAAGGAAGAGAAACTCTATTCCAAATTCTCTAAGTGTGAATTTTGGTTAAAAGAGGTTCAATTTATGGGTCATATAGTCAACAGTGAGGGAATACATGTAGACCCTGCCAATATCGAAGCACTAAAGAACTGGGATACTCCGAAGACACCGATGGAGATGCGTTCCTTTCTAGGCTTAGCAGGCTATTATAGAAGGTTTATCTCAAAGTTTTCTAAGATAGCCCTGCCACTCACTAAGTTAACACAGAAAAGCGACCGTTTGTTTGGGAACAGAAGCAAGAAGATGCCTTTCAGATTTTGAAGCATAAGCTATGTGATGCTCCGATCTTATCTCTCCCAGATGGTTGTGATGACTTTGCTGTGTACTGTGATGCATCCCATTAGGGACTTGGTTGTTGACTAATGCAACGGGACAAAGTCATTTCGTATGCTTCAAGACAACTAAAGATTCATGAGAAGAACTACACTTCTCATGATCTGGAACTGGGAGCAGTGGTATTCGCATTGAAGATTCGGAGACATTACTTATATGGCACCAAGTGTACCATATTTACTGATCACAAGAGTCTGCAGCACATATTTGATCAGAAGGAGCTCAACATGCGACAGCGACGTTGGGTTGAACTTCTGAATGATTACGACTGTGTAATCAAGTCCATCCGGGAAAGGCAAACGTTGTAGCTGATGCCTTGAGTTGGAAGGAACGGGTCAAACCCTTGCGTGTCAGAGCAATGGGGATGACTGTGTAAACAAGTTTACACGACAACATCATTCAAGCACAGCAAGAGGCAGTTGAACCAGAAAACCTGAAGAAAGAATTGGATTGTGGAGCATAAAAGCAATTTGAAACAAAACCAGATGGAGTCATCTACTACAATCATCGTGTGTGGATTCCTGCAGTGGATGAATTGAGAAAGCTTATCTTTGATGAAGCACACAAGACCAAATACTCCGTCCATCCCTGTGCTGATAAAATGTATCAAGACTTACAGAAATTTTATTGGTGGTCGGGTATGAAGAAAGACATAGCCGAGTACGTTGGTCGATGTCTTACGTGTGCCAAAGTGAAGGCGGAACACCGGAAGCCGTCAGGTTTACTAGAACAGCCTGAGATTCCACTTTGGAAGTGGGAACAAGTAGCTATGGATTTTACTACCAAGCTACCCCGCACTTCCAGTGGTCATGACACTATTTGGGTTATCATTGATCGATTAACCAAATCTGCTCATTTCTTGCCAATGCGAGAAACTTACACTATGGATAAACTGAAAAACTCTACATCAACGAGATAGTGGTACGCCATGGGGTGCCATTATCTATCATCTCATATCGTGATAGCAGATTCACATCAAGGTTCTGGCAATCAATGCAGAAAACTCTAGGGACACACTTAAATCTGAGTACAGCTTACCATCCACAAAAAGATGGTCAGAACGTACTATACAGACCTTGGAGGACAAGTTGAGAACATGTGTTTTAGACTTCGGTGGGAATTGGGATTCTTATTTACCATTGATCGAATTCTCCTATAACAACAGTTATCATAGTAGCATCGGATATGCACCGTTCGAGGCTCTTTAATGTAGAAAGTGTAGATCACCGATTTGTTGGTCTGAAGTGGGAGATAATGGAATAACTGGGCCAGAACTTATTCAAGAAACTACAGACAAAATTGCTCAGATACAACAAAGGCTACAAGCAACCCGAAGCAGACAAAAGAGCTATGCCGACAAACAGCGCAAGCCGTTGGAATTCCAAGTGGGTGACCGCGTCATGTTAAAGGTATCCCCATGGAAAGGCGTTGTCCGTTTTGGAAAGAAAGGCAAACTAGCACCACGATACGCGGGACCGTTTGAGATCATCGAGCACATTGGTCCTGTGGCGTATAGACTAAGGTTACCGGATGAACTTCGTGGTGTGCATGACGTGTTTCACGTCTCAAACTTGAAGAAATGCCTTGCTGACGAATCACTCGTTATACCAATTGAAGAAATTCAATTGGATGAACATTTACACTTTGTCAAAGAACCTTGCATGCATGGCGAACCCTCCTGCCATGAACCTTCTGGGAACCACTAATCCTTGACCAAACCTCTTGCTGCCAACCAGATGGGAGGAACGAACCTCTGAGCACCGAACCTCCCATGAACACGACCCTCGGGTGACCACCGAACCATCAACACTGAATCATGTGCAGCGAACCTTGACCGAAGCTCCTAGTTGCTGCGAATCTAAGAAGCTGAACGAACCCATGAGTTGTAACCCTTCACGAACCTAGGACTTGGTTCGGCCCAACTTGATCATTTCGGTCCAACACAACCGGTTGACCAGACCATCCTTTCGGGCCCATGTGACTACTTTGGCCCATTCCTTGTTCGGCCCACCCTATCATTCGGCCCACATACATTAAATGGAAACAAGATACATAAACCAACTTATTGATGATAATTATTATTTTACAACAAAGGTGGTGAAATTTCTTGGGTTTAATGAACTTCACAAACTCAAAATAACAAGTTTTTTATTATATACAAAAATTGTTGTCTAGTTAATTATTAGTTAGATGACGATTATGGCAAGCGTAATAAGAACCACATGGGGTGTTTTAATCCATAAACCTAAATTTATGTTTAAATTGGATTACAATGACCCTAGCAGTACAAGTAACTGACATAGCATATAAACGTTTTGGAACTTACAAGGAGAAGCTAAGGAAAAGGAAACATGAAAACAAAAATAAAGCATAATAGCTTTAACTTAAAATAGTTAAGAGTTGGTAACAATCTATAATAATCGAACAAGGGCCGAATGATGACCGAGACTCACAAGTGTTAGCCAACTTTAAGGCTAACACATACGCACATACACATCAACCATAACTTATACTTATAGGTTACAAACAACGTGAAATCAATACAGGATCTTGAAAACAACCAAAAGTACAACAACGAGCTCGTGCATTGTTGTTTATACTTAGTCAACCACTTCAACAATAAGGTGAGATCATTTGTCCCTATTCAAACTAATTTGTTTTACCTCGGGACTGAGAAGCATGTTATACATTTTAAACAAGTATTGAAATGTTTTATAAATGCTTTTATACTTATTCATGATGCTAATACTAACGCTTAAGCTTGTTACTTTTATTCTGAAAGCTAGAAGCAAAAACTTTAACGTATGTTCTAATGCTATAAACTACATGCTACAACTAAATGCTAATGCTAATGCTAATGCTATAAACTACATGCTACAACGAGATGCTGATGCTAATGCTAATGCTACAAGCTACGTGCTCAAGCTATGTACTAATGCTACAAACTATATGGCAAACTATAAGCTAATGCTACATGCTCATGCTACAACCTATATGCTAAACTAAATGCTAATGTGAATGTGATGAACTATATACTCAAACTATATGCTAATACTAGATGCTAAATGCTACAAGCTATGATTATATGCTAAATGCTCAGCTTGTATCTATGCATGAGATACGTGAATGCCAAACTATGCTATTGCAAGCTAGTATCTGTGCATGAGATACGTGAATGCTAAACTATGCAAACGCAAAGCTTATATCTATATATGAGATACGTGAATGCCAAACTATCCTAGAGCAAGGTTTGTATCTACATATATGAGATATGTGAATGCTAAACTATGTGCATGCTAAGCTTCTGTCTATATAAGAGATACGTTAATGCCAAACTATGCTAGAGCAAGGCTTGTATCTACATATATGAGATACGTGAATGCTAAACTATTCTGATGCTAAGCTAGAATCAATTTATGAGATACGTAATGGCTAAACTATGCTAGAGCAAAGCCTGTATCTAATCATGGGCTACGTAAATGCTAAACTATGCTAGAGCAAAGCTTGTACCCATGCATGAGATTCGTGAATGCTAAACTACGATTTTGTGAAACTATTATCCATGTGCAATATACTTAAAGGCTAAACTATGTGAATGCTATAAAGTTGTAAACTTTTAAACAGTAAGCAAAAGCTATGACGAAGACGGGCTTGGGTTGTAGGTAAAACGCTTAATTATCATTAACAACAGTCTCATATGTGGATTAGTATGTGGTGGGATGGCGTCTGGGCGAGTTGTAGGCTCGACCCTTTCATATGCCCTATATATATGCATACCGATTTGCATATTACATGTGATGTTAATGAGGTTAAGGTTGTTACCGAAAGAGGTTTGCTAAAGCTATTTTTCAACTATTAAACTATATGAACTCACCAACCATTGTGTTGACTTTGTTTTTCTTACATGCTTTCTCAGGTGACGTATAGGAATAAGCTAAGGCTCAGGATTGCATACTAGGATGCCCAGTTAGAGGACCTAGTAGATTTTTGGAAAGCACATGTTTTGTTTATTGATGCGAATCACTTTTTATATCTTGTACAGTTACAAGATAGTAAACATTTGATTCTTTTGATAGGTTTACTTAGTTAAATTATCAAACATTAGTAGTTGTAATTTAACTTTGTAATCCTAGTTTAATGCTTTATTGTGCTTTAGTTATTCTCAATGTTGATGCTATGTAAACAATCTGATCATCACGATTATCACTCACGATATCGCGCCCCGAGAACCTTCCGCCCGAAGGGAAACTCGATCCGTCCCGCCGGCTCGGGGTGTGACAGATTGGTATCATAGCTCAAGGTTATAGAGAATAATAGGTCATTCACTTAACGGTTTGGCCTAGACTATAACTTAGGGACCCTCATGTAGAGAACATAGGATCTATGTTTGCATTGTGTCTTCTGCATTCGATCACTGCACTAACCAATATCCTCTTTGGTTATGATCAGAATGCCACCCAGAAGACAACTGACTCCACAAACCTCAGCACCTCACTCATCAACCCCTACATCACCTGATTCACCACCGCCACCTCCTCCTCCTCCACTTAACCCACCCCAGGTCTGAGCACAACCCAGATACTCGATCCTGCTATCGTTGCTTTGGCAACACTTTTGAGCAGTCAGTTGACAAACCAACTGAAGGATGTCATCCCAGAGATGATAAACAGGATTCAAGGCCACGGTAACAACTCTGGGCACACAACGGGGGAAGCTAGTGGAAACACTAGCACTACTTCAGACTGCTCCTACATGTCATTTGTAGGATGCAAGCCGCCAAGTTTTAGCGGCTTTGAAGGAGCTGTTGGACTGATCCAATGGCTAGAGAAGATGGAGACCACCCTGGACATCAGCGGTTGTCCAGAACATCATAAGGTTCGCTACACTGCTGGATCTTTCTGTAAACAGGCCTTAACTTGGTGGAACTCCCAGATTAGAGCACGAGGCAGAGATGAAGCACTGGCTATGCTTTGGGCAGATTTCAAAATCCTTCTGAGGAATGAATTATGTCCTAAGCACGAACTACAGAAGCTGGAAGTTGAGCTCTCAAACCATGTGATGAAAGGAGCAGATCACATGACTTTCACCACCTGCTATCATGAATTGGTAGCTTTGGTGCCAGAGATGATGCCAACTCTGGAGAAGCCGATCGATAGATATGTGGTAGGATTACCCTCCTGCATTCAAAGCATCGTGTTGGCTACAAACCCTGCTACTCTAGATTCAGCCATCTCTCAATCAGCTAAACTCACTGACGTAATGGTGAATTCAGGAGTGTTGAAAAACGAATCGAGAAAAGCTAAGGAAGAATCAATAAAGAAGCCTGAGCACGACCAAAAGAAGAAGCAAAAGGTCGTCAAAAACTATGTGATGGCCGCTCCTCTGAGACAAGCCCCTGCATTACCTGTTAATGTTGCACCTAAAAACTATGTTGGAGTGCATCCTCAGTGTACTCAATGCAAAGATCACCATTCCGCTATGGTGCAGTGTAGGAAGTGCACCAACTGTGGTCGATTTGGCCACTGGGTTCAGCAGTGCCGTACTCCCGCAACACAAGCGACAAATAATGCTGCTAGAGCATTACCTCCACCACCAAACCCGGGCAATCACAACAACAACAACAGGGGATGCTATAACTGTGGAGAAGTTGGTCATTTCTCCAAAGACTGCCTGAGGAGAGTGCAACAAGCAGCACAAGCACCTCGTGGAAGGGCTTTTGTTATTGAAGCCAATGCAGCACGCCAAGACCCTAATGTGGTCACTGGTACATTTCTTCTACATGACTCTTATGCATCTATTCTGATTGACACTGGTGCAGACCAGAGTTTTATTTTGTCTGACTTTGCATGCCAACTTAACCTTACTGAGGAAACTTTAGACTCCCCTAATATTATCGAAGTAGCAAATGGGTAACAAATCACAGCTAGCACTATACTTAGGAACTGCCCACTTACACTCACTGATCACACATTTACCATCGACTTGATACCGATGGAGTTGGGCACTTTTGACATCATTGTTGGGATAGATTGGCTATCTCTCAATAGAGTGGAAGTCATCTGTTCTGAAAAGCTACTTCGGATTCCATTGGCGAATGATCGTGTATTGGAAGTTCGAGGGGATCAAGCGAAGCATAGTGTCAAAATCATATCTTGCATAAAAGCACGTAAATGTCTACAGAAGAAATGTATAGCTCTCTTGGCTCACGTCGTGGATAAGGAGAAAGAAAAGAAAACGATACAAGACGTGCCGATAGTAAAGGAATACCCCGAAGTGTTTCCCGAAGACCTACCCGGTTTGCCACCTGTGCGACCGGTAGAGTTTCGCATTGATTTGATTCCTGGAGCAACACCTGTTGCCAAATCTCCTTACAGCTTAGCACCTTCAGAGATGCAGGAGTTGTCGAACCAACTACAGGAGCTACTCGACAAAGGTTTCATCCGACCGAGCTACTCACCCTGGGGAGCTCCGGTTTTGTTCGTGAAGAAGAAGGATGGATCATTTCGTATGTGCATAGACTACAGGGAGCTAAACAAACTAACCATCAAGAATCGGTATCCATTACAGAGGATTGATGATTTGTTTGATCAATTGCAAGGAGCTCAATACTTTTCGAAGATCGATTTGCGGTCCGGATACCATCAGCTCAGAGTTCAAGACGAAGACATACTAAAGACGATGTTTCGTACCAGATACGGGCATTACGAGTTTCTGGTGATGCCTTTTGGATTGACGAATGCACCCGCGGTTTTCATGGATCTCATGAACCGAGAGTGCAAGGCGTATCTAGATCAATTTGTCATTGTTTTTATTGATGACATACTCATCTATTCCAAAAGCAAAGCAGAGCACGAGCAACATCTTAGAATGATCTTAGAACTGTTGAAGGAAGAGAAACTCTATGCCAAATTCTCTAAGTGTGAATTTTGGTTAAAAGAGGTTCAATTTCTGGGTCATGTAGCCAACAGCGACGGAATACATGTAGACCCTGCCAAGATCGAAGCACTAAAGAACTGGATACTCCGAAGACACCGACGGAGATATGTTCCTTTCTAGGCTTAGCAGGCTATTATAGAAGGTTTATCTCAAACTTTTCTAAGATAGCCCTGCCACTCACCAAGTTAACACAGAAAAGTGAGCCGTTTGTTTGGGAACAGAAGCAAGAAGATGCCTTTCAGACTTTGAAGCAAAAGCTATGTGATGCTCCGATCTTATCTCTCCTAGATGATTGTGATGACTTTGTTGTGTACTTTGATGCATCCCATCATGGACTTGGTTGTGTACTAATGCAACGGGACAAAGTCATTGCGTATGCTTCAAGACAACTGAAGATTCATGAGAAGAACTACACTTCTCATGATCTGGAACTGGGAGCAGGGGTATTCGCATTGAAGATTCGGAGACATTACTTATATGGAACCAAGTGTACCATATTTACTGATCACAAGAGTCTGCAGCACATATTTGATCAGAAGGAGCTCAACATGCGACAGCGACGTTGGGTTGAACTTCTGAATGATTACGACTGTGTAATCAAGTCCATCCGGGAAAGGCAAACGTTGTAGCTGATGCCTTGAGTTGGAAGGAACGGGTCAAACCCTTGCGTGTCAGAGCAATAGGGATGACTTTGTAGACAAGTTTACACGACAACATCATTCAAGCACAGCAAGAGGCAGTTGAACGAGAAAACCTGAAGAAAGAATTGGATTGTGGAGCAGAAAAGCAATTTGAAACAAAACCAGATGGAGTCATCTACTACAATCATCGTGTATGGATTCCTGCAGTGGATGAATTGAGAAAGCTTATCTTTGATGAAGCATACAAGACCAAATAGTCCGTGCATCCCGGTGCTGATAAAGTGTATCAAGACTTACGGACATTTTATTGGTGGCCGGGTATGAAGAAAGACATAGCCGAGTACGTTGGTCGATGTCTTACGTGTGCCAAAGTGAAGGCGGAATACCAGAATCCGTCAGGTTTACTGGAACAGCCTAAGATTCCACTTTGGAAGTGGGAACAAGTAGCTATGGATTTTACTACCAAGCTATCCCGCACCTCCAGTGGTCATGACACTATTTGGGTTATCATTGATCGATTAACCAAATCTGCTCATTTCTTGCCGATGCGAGAAACTTACACTATGGATAAACTGGAAAAACTCTACATCAACGAGATAGTGGTACGCCATGGGGAGCCATTATCTATCATCTCCGATCGTGATAGAAGATGTAACATCAGTGCCGGAGCCGGCACCGGAACAGTGATCTCTAAAGTAAAACGAACAATGATCAGGTACGAACTATATGTGTTTCATTGTATCTTATGTTCATTTCATGTTTCATTGTCATTTCATGTCATTAACGAACAAATTTAGAATCCGTTCATAAAACGAAGTTCTAAACAATGGTTCGTAAGTCAGATAACTATCTGGCGACACAGAATCATCATGTGGTTATTTGCTAGGCTTTTATTATGTATAAACGTATGTGAGGCCTTACAGAACAAAACAACAACGGATGTCGTTACGTGAATGCTAAACTGACGGATTATTCGTATAGGTGACGATCTGTACGAATACATCTGAAAGTTTAACGTTCTGAATGATGTCTAATAACTAGAAAACCATATTGAAAAGCATAGTTATTGTCGTGTTCGTACGGGTGACGATCTGAACGAACGCGCGCAATAACTACGTGATTCAATTTAAACGGTAAGTAAATTAATTCTGAAAATTTTAAATAAATAAAAGATATTAGTTAATTTATTAGGAATCACAACCTAAAATAACATTTCAAATTCTTATTTTAAAACCGAGTCGTTTCATTACGAAAACAACAAGAAACCGACGTTTTTACGCGAAACCACGCGAAACCGAACGAACCCGAACGAACCCGGGTATTTTGAATCATTTACTATGACATTAAATGCCATATCAACACCCCACCAACTAGATTTTTCCCCAAATTTGTTCATCTCTCTCTCTCTACTCTCTCTCAAAGATTTCATCATCTCTCTAAGTTTTCTCCCCCATTTCTTCACGAAATCGTGTGATTTTGGTGTCTATATACCACCACGACTTGTAGAACACGAAAGTACAACCGATCTAAAGTTTCATCCATCAGATCCGAGGTAAAAATCCATGTTTTAGTCCGTTTTTAGGGTTTGAAAACCCTAGGATCGGCCCCTCTTGAAACCGACCAAAACCCTTCTAATACTTAGGCAAACTTCACCACAACCACTTAGGATATCGTAGGAACAAACCTCCTTACAACCCTTGATCGATTTCCTTGAAAACCATGCTTACTCATGGGTTGAACACGCATGGGCCGAGTGAGCCATAACCAGCTCACCGAATGACTACCCAACCCTATTCGCCGAATGAACAAGGCACCCCTCAATCGGCCGAATGACCAACCAGTCGAATGAGCTCCTACACTGTCGAATGACTATCACCGAAGGAGACTCATGAGCCTTCTCCCACATTCGGCCGAATGATATTGAGCCGTAAGAACCTCATTCGATCGGCTAGGGACCTTTTCGCTCGACTTCCTTCGCCTGAACCCATTCGGTCGGGGCTTCTCCCTTCGGCAGGACCACATTCGGTCAAGCTCCTTCGTCCGAACTAGAGCCTATTCGACCATCGATTGTTCGGGCAACCTAAACCGAGACCTAAGGGATTGCGAGTCATGGAGGGTCACTAAGCAATTTGTCACATAAGGGAAGCCTAAGCAAACACACACACACACTTCATGCATGCATGGTGTGTATGTGGGCATGTGTGTGTGTGGGTACATGAAAGTCATTAGTTTTTGATAACAATAAACAAATCCTAGACTATTTTGTTAAACAAAAGGTGATGAGACTAAAGGCTTTCATGCTAGGGTTATACGTTAAAGTTCCTAAATAACAACAAGGGTTTAAATCAAGGGTTATTGAATGGAAGCTAGTTCTAAGATGCATGGATTTAGTTACTTATGCGTGATCATGGGGATTTATGTGAATGCATGCATTAAGAAACAGAGAAATTTATTCTAAAGTTATGGAGTTGTTCTCATGAATAACTTCTAACCCTTAGACAATTGTAACGACATATAATTACATTAGATAGTTATTTGAACTATCTAAGATGGATTATACACGTAAACGAACACGGAATCATGAACGATCCAGATCTTGTAAGGGGCCAAGGTTAATCATTTAAGATTAACCTAAGCCCACCATGATAACTATACTTTTCTTAAATTTATAATGTCTTTGAAAAGAGAAATTGATTTATAAATCTCACTAAATTAAAT
The DNA here is from genome assembly GCA_009363875.1 of Mikania micrantha. Taxonomy (NCBI): domain Eukaryota; kingdom Viridiplantae; phylum Streptophyta; class Magnoliopsida; order Asterales; family Asteraceae; genus Mikania; species Mikania micrantha. The sequence goes on along the minus strand of CM018691.1, from coordinate 80,482,400 downwards.
AAAAAGGTTTTAAAACTTAAAAGTTTAATTACATTGAAATAAATTAAAAACATTTTAATTAAAGACTTCTAACTAGTGAAGTGGGATCAGGGTTAATTTTGGGTAATGTTATAGACTAGATAGAATGAGTTAGAGAAACACACTAGTAATTTAGGACACTTAGTTACACACTGAGACCAAAGCCTTAGATACAACATCTATTATAAACACTTATCGTATTCGAATCTCTTAAAACAACTCAGGTGTTAAAGATACATAAGCAACAGTCAAAGAGCGTGCATTATCTTTCGTGATTCATTACACAACAACACAGGTGAGTTCATTGCCCCTTTTCTAAACATTTTTGTTTTAAAACGCGGGGCTGAGAAGCATGCGTAAACTGTTTTAATTAAATTGTTTACTTAAATGCTTTTAAATTGTCTATGTTTAACATGTATAACAGTTTATTTTAGACTTTGTCTAGGTAAACTGATTATTGGATTTAAAGCAAGTTATCTATTCATCATGAGTAAATAACTTTTCAAATCAAAGAATTCTTTTCAAAGAACTATTTTCAAAAGAACTAAAGATCTAAAACAAAGTACTATTTTCAATGATCTATTTCAAAGAACTAACGATCTATTTCAAAGAACTAACGATCTATTTCAAAGAACTAACGATCTATTTCAAAGAACTAACGATCTAATTTCAAAGAACTATTTCAAGAGGGTGTTGTCAAAGAACTAACGATCTAACGAACTATTTACAAAGAACTATTTTGAGGAAAATCTGGGAAATAATCAAAGATAGCATGTGAACGGTCAATAACGGTCAAGAACGGTCAATAAAATCCTATATTTCAAAAGATGTCCTAGCTAGACTGATTGAGTATAGGTCGCATGCTTGATGATATTTACAGATCTCCTTTACTACTAAGTACCTGATTGCTATACTAGTCTACTCGAGTATGACCAAGGCCCAATCATTAGGACTTAGATTTTATTAAATGTTTATTTATTTATTTAATTAAGCATTTATTTCACTGTTGTACAATTATTATGGTTGATCATATTTGCGTGATGAACTGGAGGAATCGATAGGGATTTCCAATTTGTTGTATACACAGGAACAAAGAACTGAAGAACAAAAGGGGTTAATGGAAGGGGTAAAACGCTTAATTCTCATTAGCACCAATGTCCCATATAGATTGGTATGTGGTGGGACGGCGTCTGGGCAGGTTGTAGGCTCGACTCAGGGGTATGCCCTATATATAAGCATATCAATTGGATTGTACATGTGATACTAATGGGATTAAGGTTGTTACCCGAGGGTTTAACAAATGTTTTGAGTGTATGGTAGGTAAAAATGCTTAACTATCATTAACATTATTGTCATATACGCATTAGTATGTGGTGGGACGGCGTCTGGGCGGGTTGTAGACTCGACTCAGGGGTATGCCCTATATATAAGCATACCGATGTGGACATTACATGTGATGTTAATGTGGTTAGGGTCTTTACCGAAAGAGGTTTACAAATCATTTTCAATTACTAAACTATATGAACTCACCAACCATGTGTTGACTTGGTCTTTTTGCATGACTTCTCAGGTGACGAACAGGTCAATTAAGAAGGTTATGCTTTTGGATTAGGACTTCAGATAGAAGCCTTAGCATTTTAGGATCTGCATACTTTTGGAACATCATTATACAATTATTTTGTATATCTTGTATAGTTACAAGATAGGAACTATATGATGTTTATGGTAGATTTACATTGTTAAATTATAAACGATACTGATGTAATTTAACTTTGTAATTCTATTCTATTTAGCATTTTTCTCATTCATATCATGCGCAATGTAAACAATCTGATCATCACGATTATCACTCACAATATCGCGCCCCGGGAACCTTCCGCCCGACGGGGAAATCCGATCCAACCCCGCCGGCTCGGGGTGTGACAGCAGATTCACATCAAGGTTCTGGCAATCATTGCAGAAATCTTTGCAGAAATCTGTACAGAAATCTGTGCAGAAATCTGTGCAAAAATCTCTAGGGACACACTTAAATCTGAGTACAGCTTACCATCCACAAACGGATGGTCAGAGCGAACGTACTATACAGACCCTGAAGGACATGTTGAGAACCTGTGTTTTAGACTTCCGTGGGAATTGGGATTCTCATTTACCACTGATCAAATTCTCCTATAACAACAGCTATCATAGTAGCATCGGATGTGCACCGTTCGAGGCTCTTTAGGGTAGAAAGTGTCGATCACCGATCTGTTGGTCTAAAGTAGGAGATAATGGAATAACTGGGCCAGAACTTATTCAAGAAAATACAGACAAAATTGCTCAGATACAACAAAGGCTACAAGCAACCCGAAGCAGACAAAAGACCTATGCCAACAAACGGCACAAGCCGTTGGAATTCCAATTGGGAGACCGCGTCATGTTAAAGGTATCCCCATGGAAAGGCGTAGTCCGTTTTGGAAAGAAAGGCAAACTAGCACCACGATACTTGGGACCGTTCGAGATCATCGAGCGCATTGGTCCTGTGGCGTATAGACTAAGGTTACCGGATGAACTTCGTGGTGTGCATAATGTGTTTCACGTCTCAAACTTGAAGAAATGCCTTGCTGACGAATCACTCGTTATACCAATTGAAGAAATTCAATTGGATGAACATTTACACTTTGTCGAAGAACCTTTGGAGCTTATGGATCGCAAGGTTAAGAAACCATGGCGAAGCCGTATTCCGATTGTCAAGGTTCGTTGGAACTCAAAGCACGGACCCGAGTTTACCTGGGAACGCAAAGATCACATGAAGTCTAAGTATCCCCAACTATTTACAGAGGAAGCCGTGCCGGATAATGATTCTTAAATTTCGGGACGAAATTTCTCTAACAAGGGGAGACTGTAACATCAGTGCCGTAAACGTTATCGGAACAGTGATCTGTACAGTAACTTGCACAGTAACTCAGGTACAAACTATGGGAACTATTGTATGCTATTAACATTATGATGCTTGACACTAAACTATTATGCTATCGTTTCTGAAATCTGATTAAATCTCACGGTTTAACAGTCAGAACCGCACCAGACAACACTGAACTGACACGCAGATACTTGTTAATATGTTATTTGTAGAAACGTATGCGAGGTTGAACTAACCAAAGTAATAACGGACGTCGTTACAGGAATGCTAAATGGACTGATTATTCGTATAGGTGACGATCTGTACGAATACATCTGAAAGTTTAACGTTCTGAAATGATGACTGAAAAGTAGAAAACAAGAATCAGAAAGTGAAACCAACGTCGTGATCGTACGGTGACGATTCGAACGAATATGCGCGAAGGGGATGCGTTCTGAAGAAACGAAAACGAAAAACGACTCGAACGATAATAAACAAAATAAAAACAAATTAGAAGATTTACTAAGAATAACCACCTTTAAAATAATTAAAATAAATTCATTTTTATTTAAATGTACGTAAAATACGCGTAACGATTCGGAAACGCAACGAAGACGAAAAACGAGCAACCGAAACGAACCCGAACACCCTCGAGGTATATAAGGACTAAATGAGACCTTTTTCTCATTTAATTCACCCTCTCTCTAAACTCTCCCAACTCGTTTTCCTCTCTCTCTCTAGAAGAATCACCTTCAAATCATCATATCTCGCTCGTTTCTTGGTGAAATCTCGTGTTCTTGGTGTCCACACGTAGCTACAATCGTCCTCCATCTAGAAGTACAACAGATCTGAGCATTTATCCAGCAAAACTCGAGGTAATCAGCGGTTAAAGTCTTGAAAACTAGGGTTTTTGTCCCCCTAGTTCGACCCACCAACTCAAACCGGTTAAAAAACCCTGTTGTCACCGGATCTTGAGCCTAAAACCATTTTCACATAACACCACCATGGAGACAACCCTATGGGACGTACGGATTCGATGAAGATGGTGGTGACAGATGCAGGTTTCGAAGGAACTAGGCTGGCCGAACCTCGACCAGCCGAATCTGGGAGGAGCTGGGCACCAAGGGTGGCCGAACCTAGAACCAACGAGCCTAGCAGCTGCAAACCTTCCATCCGTGCGAACCTGGGTGTTGTCACGAACCTGAGGAGCTAAGAACCGGATGCTGCGAACCTACCACCATTTCCGAACCTTCAAGGCCGAACCCATGGGAGCTGCGAACCTGTTCTCTGGCGAACCCTAGACCTCAGCCGAACCGAGTTATGATCACCAAACCCTGCTTCTTTCATTCCATGCGAACCTACATCGTCAGCCGAACCTGCATCATCGGCCGAACCTATATAGTTACCAACCATCCTTCACAAACCTTGCTTGCATGGCGAACCCTCCTGCCACGAACCTTCTGCGAACCACTAATCCTTGACCGAACCTCTTGCTACCAACCAGATGGGAGGAACAAACCTATGAGCACCGAACCTCCCGTGAACACGACCCTCGGGTGACCACCGAACCATCAACACTAAATCATGTGCAGCGAACCTTGACCGAAGCTCCTAGTTGCTGCGAATCTAAGAAGCTGAACGAACCCATGTGATGTTAATGAGGTTAAGGTTGTTACCGAAAGAGGTTTGCTAAAGCTACTTTTCAACTATTAAACTATATGAACTCACCAACCATTGTGTTGGCTTTGTTTTTCTTACATGCTTTCTCAGATGACGTAGAGGAATAAGCTAAGGCTCAGGATTGCATACTAGGATGCCCAGTTAGAGGACCTAGTAGATTTTTGGAAAGCACATGTTTTGTTTATTGATACGAATCACTTTTGATATCTTGTACAGTTACAAGATCGTAAACATTTGATTCTTTTGATAGGTTTACTTAGTTAAATTATCAAACATTAGTAGTTGTAATTTAACTTTGTAATCCTAGTTTAATGCTTTATTGTGCTTTAGTTATTCTCAATGTTGATGCTATGTAAATAATCTGATCATCACGATTATCACTCACGATATCGCGCCCCGAGAACCTTCTGCCCGACGGGAAACTCGATCCGTCCCGCCGGCTCGGGGTGTGACATGTTTTATCGTCTGTTTGTTGTTCACTCCGTGTAATCATTTCTTAACGTATGATGTTATTGATTCATTCTATCTTTCCAACTTGTAAATCCAATGGTTTCCCCAAGTCAGTCCATTTGTCATATCTTTTCACTGAGCTACCATCGGTAGTCAAAAATATTGTGTTTGATCTCATGTTAGTATAACTTTGAGATTTTATAAATCTGAAACGTCCTACCCGGTCCGACAACATTGTGGACTTTACCGAGTTTTACAGACCATGTTTCCTTTGTAAATTGTCAACTCTTCACCAATATAGTATGTATGTGTTGGTGATCAAAGTTTGTAAAATGTTACAACGACTTGACATGTTCTCAACTTAACTTGTAAGTTGTGTCAGAGTTGTTTCTAAAGTAGTAGTGCATCAACTCTATGATGCGAAATAGGAATATTATGCCATAGCAAAAGTAATGTGTTCAGTCAAATCAGTCCTTACTATGATGTCTTTAAGACATGTGGTGTAACCTTAGTAAGAATCTAGTAACCAAGAGTCATTATCTATAAACAAGCATTTGCCAGTGAAATGCTAGTGTAGTGATGCTAACTTACAGTTTTCATTTCTTAACACAACTATTAGCATCGACTAAATCATGTGTTGTTCTTTAGGTAAAACAGTCTCCCGAACAAAATGTGTTTGCATAAAGTTGGATCTTACTATAGTTTCTATAGTCACAATAATTTAGATCTTATGGTTATAGTCTAGGTGTCACTAAAGGAAACCTAATTCTCTATAACCAATGGCTCTGATACCAATCTGTCACACCCCTGCCGTCGGCGGAAACACGGGAGATGCAATGAAACTGTATATCAAGAACTCATTGAGTATGAGAGAATGCTAGTCCTTCTGCTTACGTGTAAGGTTCATATCTAGCCTTATATTAGTACCTGAAATACATAAAAAAACAAGTGTCAACTAAAAAGTTGGTGAGTTCGTAGGTTTTATGTTTAATCAAACAGTTTAAGTAATAGTGTTTGCCATCCAGGAACGAGTAATAAGTTTAAATCAAAACTCAGTAGGATCATCAATCCCATGATATGTTGGCCATTCCAGGCACGAGTAAAATGTTTCAATTGAAATCAAGTAGGATCATCAATCCCATAATGTGTTGGTCATTCCAGGCACAAGTAAAATGTTTCAATAAAAATCCAATAGGATCATCAATCCCATAATATTTCAATAAAAATCCAGTAGGATCATCAATCCCATAATGTTTCAATAAAAATCCAGTAGGATCATCAATCCCATAATGTTATGCTATCATTAATATGTTAAGCCATAAGTGTGAATGGATGCAATCTACATGAGTCCACAACCAAGCCTATGACTGATTGCCCTTGTTTTTGATCTCACGATCACCGAACTCATCCCGAGTTCAAATTATACAATAGATTTAGACATATTCATCCACCGTATAGGCCTCATTGGGTGACTGTAGCTAGCAAGACCACCCGATAGGTGAATGGGCTGTCAACCAAGATAATACTATCCAATATATCCCCTGGCTCATATCCATGAATTAATGGTTGTGTCTAGGCATAAATAAGAAGGGACTTACAATAGACTAACAAACTCTCATGCAATCTACATTCGGCTAACTTATGTTACAGCATTAACACATTTAGCATAGTAATGAAAACCTTTTAAGTATCATAGTATAAAAGCAAAGTATTGTAGCATGTATTTCCCCCAAAATATATAAAAAGTAAAAGGGGCTACGAATACTCACAGTGTGTACAGCAATGGAAACCATGTCCATATGTTGTTATAACCGAAATCAAAGTAACCCTAGTCAGCACATCAGTGCTAGCTATGTTTCCTATCCCTAATTGACACAACTGTCGCATGTGCTCTAACGCATCCTCACATATGTTAAATTTGATTAGTCAAAGACTTTGGCTTACATATGTTGTTTCCAGTTTAATAATGTTTATTCCTTAACACTCATCTATTTATCTAGTCGAGTGTGTCTAAAACTATGATGCGTAAAATATATGTGAATATATATATATGTGTGTGTGTGTGTATTCTTAATTATCTTCCTGATAATTATTGTTGTTATACATAACTTTGTCGAATAATTAATTTATGATTATAATAGAAATATTAATAACGTCCCAGCGTATATTTGCGTAATCCGTGGTAATAAAGTTTATAGTATCCCATAATGTACTTATTATATGCAACTTGTTATTCAAAATATATTATTACTTGTCACATTTATTAGCAAAGATTGAAATTAATGATTTGTATATATAAATAGTCTATTTAAGCTATTTATTAGAATTAATAACCATTAGATACCCATATAGGTTTTTATAATCCATTCATCACTATGAGCCTATATTATTGAAAACCCGAATGTTTGAAAGTATCTAAAGTTTAGGTTTACATAAAGCGATCGTTCTAGCATCCTTTGTCATAAAAACCAATGTTTGGTAGCTTTAAATATATAGACATTTATTTGCTTAAGACCAATGGGTCCGTGTACCTGTTTATAAAATATATAAATACATTGTTTATCAATTACACATCTATTATATTCAAAAGATTCGTTTATATATCCAAGTCTCATTTTAAAATATATATACAATCCATGCGATTTGTTGGGTTTGGTATTAACATGCTCATTTTATTTTATATATGCAATCCATGCGATTTTCTTATATATCCAAGTCTCATATAATTAAAATCGTCCAATCATACTATTATATAGATTTTGGTTAAAATAAACGTGTCCGTCTCAAATCTCTCGATGTCGTCGTTCGCTCGATAGATTAAACTAACTAGTCAATTATTAATATATTAATATAGTACTAAATATTAAACCTTGTTAATTTATATAATTACTAATCGTTTTCGTTTAATGTTTTCAACGCACAAGTCGTAATAAATGTGACGGATATGATAAAGGATTAGTGTGCAGGTATACCTTCCGGGTTGCTTCGCGTACGTAAACTCGTTATGAGAACTTGAGACCCTATTAGAGATCGGAGCTCACAAACATGTTCGTTTTTGCATAAAGAACATAACCGGGAAGTCTGTTTCTCATGTCGACCAGATCTGACTGGTTGACCAGCTTTGACCATGGTTAGAGTTTTGTTATTTTAGGTCCGGGAGTGTAGAACCCGAACAACAATTTGATTATTAGATCTGATCGTTACACCGTCTACTCGTGTTTAACCACCACCAATATACCTCAAGTCTGGCCAAAATAGTAAACTAGCTTCTGGGCATCATCAATGTGTCCATTTGCCCCTCTTGCCTAGTTCTGACTACATGAAAATGAGCAGGGAACTCAAAATATATAACCAAATCAGCATTGAACTCTCAGATCTAGATAAAAATGTAATCATATGACTTCTTACCATTTGCTCTCCCAAAATAATATCACTGCCTGGAAATACAACACCGATGTCAAGTTTGAGTGACACATCCATTGCTCATGCCCGTAACCCTTGGACCAACAGTGCCACCCTCCCCCGACGACCACATGCTCACCAAAACACGCAACGACCGCTTCAAGTATGTCAAGCTCACCTGATCTTGGTCGTAGTCGAACCAGATCGGGGGTTGCTGGTCACGTGGTTGGAGCTCACCGGAGGTGTGGCCGAGAGTAGTGCCAGGAGCTGGCCGGAGGAGGAGACGCACCGGGGAGGCTGCTTTGGTGGGGCGTGGATGACCAGCCAAGGTTCTCGCCGGAGAAAGGAACTGCCGACTGTTGCTCTCGTATTCACACTCATACACACACCGGTTTGTGTGTGTTCGGATGGAAACATAGAAAGGTTGATGGTGGCCGGAAGTTGGGTGAGGACGTTGGTGACTGGAGGAGGAGCCACCGGCTCTCTTCCTTTCTTCTGTGAATTCACGAGTAGCATCAAAGCACACTCAAGTGTGTGTTTTGGTGTGTAGATAACGGCTGGACATTAAGTGAGGGAAGACTGAGGCTGGGGATGTGTTGCTATGTGGGGGGAACTCGCCGGAAAAGAGGCTGTGATCGGAATGGCTCGCCGGAGAGGATCTCCCCTGGTTCTTCTCTTGATCGACAGAAATCACACACTCAAGTGTGTGCTGAGTGTGTGTATAACGGCTGTAGGCAAAATGAGGGCAACAAAGATGTTTTGTTTTTATAGTTAGGGTTTTTAAGGTGAAAGGAAATACCCTAGGTCATTACGTATCGTGTGCAACTCGCGTATCATTTGCTAAACGGACCCGTACGATTCACGTTTATTGTTACAATTATTATTTCGAGACTGAAGTATTTTAGTTGAAATATTAATATTTTCAAAATGTTTATTTCGTTGGATAACGACTAATATGGTGGATAGACCAGTTTAAATAATTTAAGTAACTTTGTTTAACTGTTTAATCTTTTTAAACAGTCTCCTTAGTTGGACTTTAATAATAATATGAATATTAATATTAACATTATATCGTATTGAGAATGTAACTATCTAGTTTGTACCCCATTTAATTTTATAATAGTCTGTTAAGAAAAATATGTTTGTTTAATTTAGTTGGGCCCGTATTCTTACTGGGCCTCATGGAGCTTAACTGGGCCTACACGTTTAGTCTTGTTAATAATAAATTTATAATCGAATTTCTACGGTTGTTACAATAATCTTGATCATGAGGTATATCTTGAATAGGAGAATGATAAACTCTTAGATGTTATTCCTTCTGCTTGGTAAACTTATGTAATGATTATCCGTGAAAACACTTATATGGATATTACAGAGCTTGATATGCTTATTTTTAAACTTCCATCATTTGATCTTAACATCAAAATCCAAGACTCTATATGAGAAAAGCTACTACTTCATCCACCACTTTAGGCACAATTGCTTTGATCCAAGAAAGGTTTCTACTCAAGGAAAAGAAAATGCACTTCTTGTTGAAGATCAATTTGGAGCAGATTGGTCAACATATGTTGAAGAGGTCCAGATCAATGAAGAGCAACATGTAGCTTTTATGGCACAAACTTCTGATAAAAAGGTTGAATTTTCATTTCCAAGGTTAATTAAGATTAAACCTAATTGTTTAAAGTGTTGTGCTTGTGCAGCCAAAGTAGGCACACAACCAATCACTTGTTGTTGATGCTATGTGTCTTGAAGCCAACAATAAACAATATCTTGAAAATGAAAAGCTTTTTAAGAATAAAATTGAAGAATACAATAAAAATATCCATTCCTTAAAAATAAAATTGGCTGATCAAAAAGACATTATCAATCACATGATTGCAGAAAATAAAGTTAAAAGTCAAAAATGTAAACTTACTAAATGTATGCAAAGTGCTCAGCTTACATTCGAACATATTTTGGCAAATCAAGTGCCAAATAAGGCAAATCAAGGGACTGGTTATCATGCAATTGCTCCTCCTGTTAATCATTTGTATAGAAAACTACCTGATGAACCGTATGTTATCCCTTATGTTGTTAAAACATTTAAGAACTTAGTTCTAGTTCTAACTGCTATTTATAATGATTATATTTCTTTGAGTAATGTCTTTGCAGGAGCAGGTCTAGGAGGCAAAGTGACAGAATATGTTTGTGATGCAGATAATGTGTAATTCTGAAATTCATAATAATATAAAACATTCTACTATGAGTGATATAGATTCAGATTTTTTACTGATTGAGGATGTTGATATTAGTAATGAATATGTTATTAAGGAATATGATATAGTCAGTCGTTAATGCTAGTAAATCTGTGTGAGATCGTTTGCGTTAAAGCAAGTAATTTTGGAAACATAAAATTCAAATGTAATATTCCTTTATACAAAGTTTTATTCATAGAGACTTAAGTTGTAATTCATCATAAACATTTAAATCATTTCATGTTATTTTTAAGGTTTATAAAACGTTTAAAGTAATTGTCTTGTCAGGACATGCAACTTACGTGCGTATTCATACAGATCATCACCTCTATGAATACGAAGTTTGTTTTACATTTTGACTTGATTATTTAATATAAGATATCACTTAGAATAGAACCTAACAAATATATTCCTGTGAGTCGTCACTCATGCAAATACACTATTAGTTTAAGATTCCAATTATGTTATCTGTTTAATGTTTGACTTTTGTAGCTTCACAATTTTTTGTTGTTTTCTCTATTGTCATTCTCTTCCTGATTCTCCTCGCTAGATCCTCAGACAGACATACTCATGACATACTAAAGAAATTTTGTGCATAGGGCATACATAGATTTGACCGCAATCTCCTTTACCGCCAGCCCACCACCTCTTCAATACATCATGACCCATGTACTTGCTATATCTAGAGATAGAATCCTAATCTATTAGCACTGAAAATATGATGTTCTAGATGTTCTTTATGTTTTAATCTGAGTAAGTTGTTGAACTTATCCAGACATATGATAACTTAGATTGTCAATTGTTTATGAGGTTTTGAAATAATGAAATCAAAATGCTATGAAATTAATTCAATACAATATCATAATGTTTTCACACATGCTTTTCCATATTCCATAAAAATATATAGTCAAAATGTCCTTATGAAAATAGTACACGTTTATGTCTGCTAAGCGAGAATAACTTAGTACACTAATGTTACATAACATAAGTAGACCAATCAATACCAATTTGCTCTTCTATTAACAGAGCTTTTCCATCATTCTATGTAGTATTGGTCTTTGTGGATGTTGAAGCACTAGTTGAGCCTCCCTCCCTTAGGTCAAACTTGTCAGCAACTTTCCCTCATGTTCCAAATCTCATCCACTCCTTCATGGCTTTGGGCTACTCATACTAATCACTTCTTACTATGCATCTATTAACCAAGTTTTACACATTAAACTAAAATTTGCCCTCAAAACCTTAAATATCTCCATGACTACCAAAATAAAAGATCTTAAGCATGAGGTTGTCAATAATAGACTCCAACTTCAAAATTTGACAGGTATAAACCTCCACCCCTTGGATCAAAGAATAGACTGATGAAACCAAAAATAGGGAGGGAGGGAAGGGGAGAGAGTGAGAGAAAAAATGATGAAGGATGTCAAAAATGAGAATCAAGAAGCTCTATTAACGGAAACATTGGATCAACAATTCTACACAACCACTATAATGGAGAGCCTTAAATAGAAGGAGAAAGAGAATAAAGAAGAAATAAATACCGGAAGTTCAGGATTAACATGGAAACCAAAACCCTCTAAACATGTCTCCACAACCATACTTGTAACAAACACTTCGTTTTACAAAACCATCACCAACAAAACCTTCTCCCTAACAATTTATTTCCCACTTATAAAGTGGCAACCTTCCCCCTTTTCCTAAACCCTAGAGTCCTCTGCAATCGCTTGTCACACCCCGAGCCGGTAGGCTGGATCGACTTTCCTGTCGGGCAGAAGGTTCCCGGGGCGCGATATCGTTTGATGATCGAAATGATCAGATTGTTTGCATAGCACATGATGTATGATGAGAAATGCTAACATGACATATGATATAGAATTACAAAGTTAAATTACAATGTTATGTTCTTAATTTAACTAAGTAAATCTATCCAAAAAGAATCATTGAGTTCCTATCTTGTATCTGCACAAGATTTACAAAAGATGATTCCGTGTTTGTCATTCAAAAATATGTTCATCACAAAATGAAGCTAGGTCTTCTAAAGTCCACTAGCTTAATCCTTGAATACTAGTGACTAAACATGTTCGTCACCTGAGAAAACATGCATTTAAACAAAGTCAACACTAGGTTGGTGAGTTCATAAGTTTGATAATTGAAAACAGTTGATTTGTTGTATTCATGATCATAATGTTCCACACATGTTATATTGATAATTGTTCCACATGTTTCACACAATGTCCTCTCCATAGTTATACTTACAAATCGTATCTCACCCTATCAGTTATGCTTATATATAGGGCATACGTAGAGAACAAGCCCCAGCCAACATCCCACCACGTAACTGATAGAACTCCACACCACTTGTAACACAACTATGGATACCCATTTCATTTCACCCATAAATCCCAGGTATGATTATCCCCACATTTGTAAAAAGAGGCGTAATTGTCTCTGTTAGCTATTCCTTACGGATTAGCCCAGCATGTAAAATATTCCAGTATTTGAATGAGAGACTTAATTGTCTCTGTTAGCTATTCCTTACAGATTAGCCTGGCATGTATGATATCCCAGTATTTAAATGAGAGACTTAATTGTCTCTGTTAGCTATTCCTTACGGATTAGCCCGGCGTGTAACATATCCTCCTCGATATCTAGAACAAACCTTATAGTTTATGTAGCTAAACATTTCTGATTAACTCGGCGTGTAAGATATCCCACGAAGATATCTAGAGCGAGACCAAAGAGTCTCAGTGACTGTCAGTACTGCACAGTCCGGTTTGTAAGATATCCTCTCCACAATATCTAGATTGAGACATAATAATCCCAGTAGCCGTCATTTCTGACCAGCCCGGTGTGTAAGATATCCTCCTCGATATCTATTTGAATGAATAGGCTCCCAAAACCCTTGGTGTGTTAGTCATTAGAATGTTATCGTATGCCATGCTCGGTATATTCCAATTGAATCGGGTCAACTTCATTTAAATAAAAGTGAAGTTAGGACTTCCTTTAGGTATGTTGTTTATTATGATTGAGGTAAGCTTTCTGGTTATTTAATAAGGTTCACCCAGTGTCCCATGTTCATCATTACAGAGCCTCTAAGATCCTATATCAAAGGTGTGATTTATTATAACTCGCCGCGTAGAAATTAATGTACGATATTCCCCATGCCTTATGTTCCCAATGATAACCTCAATGTTGTGTGTTTTCAAGTGTTAACCATGTGTATTAAGAACTCATCTTAATACCCAGTGGTAGTATGTGCAGGGAATGACATCCCAATAGTATATTGTCATGATATCCTCCTCGATATCACAAGTATTTGTATCACTGTTATCTCTTTGTTGTGTGATTTCACCGACTCTAACAAAGTATTATAAGAACTTGCCTTATTACACGATGTTAGAAAGGTGTGAATGATCTTGTTATCATGAAATTACGTTATCATGATTATCATTCTTGTTGTTTGTAATTGTTATCAGCATGTTCCCACTTGATTATCTCGGTGTTCGTTCGGGTAAGAATAATAAAGTGTTGTAAGATAAACTCTTACAATTAGTACTATTCTATTGTGTTGATAAGTCATGAAGCTGTGTTAATATGTATCATACTAGATATCACAGTTATGATAATGATCAGTCAAACAAGTATACAATGATAAACTATAATAAAGATAAACCATATTATCTAAATCATTGTAAAATCAGTATGTTGTATCAAACTTTTAAATAAATAAAAGCTTTAAGCATGTTTCTCAGCCCCGAGCTTTGAAATAAGTTAAGATTAGAAAAGGGGCATATGAACTCACCTTGTAGTAGTTGTGGTTGACTTAGCCTAAACAAGAATGCACGCGCTCTTGATTGTACTTGTTGTTGTATTCACGATCCTGTATTGAATTTCACGTTGTTTGTAACTTATAAGTATAAGTCGTATGTACTTGAGTGTGTGTATGTGTGTGTTAGCCCTAAAGTTGGCTAACACTTGTGAGTCTCGGTCATCATTCAGCCCTGTTCCTCTTGTTATGGCTTATACTAACACTTAACCAAATTTAGATTGGGTACAGTATGTTGTTTTAGCTTGTGATTTAAGACCTAGTTTCTATCTCTTTGTTTGCCTTAAACTCATGCTTGCAAATCCACAACTTTGTCATATTATGTTAGTTGATTACATTAATGAAAATCTTTATAAAAGCAACTTAGGGTTATCTTAGGTTTACAGTTTAAGGTTTCACATACATTCCTTGTTAGGTTTGAAATAGTTACTACATCGTTTGTACTTAACCATGCAACAGCCTTTTAATATCTGATGTTTGAAATTTGTGAAGTTCTTTAAATCAACCCCCCCCCCCACCTTTGTAGTAATAGTTAACCACCCCATGCATGTTATTCTCATGTAATTGTCAACGATGTGTGTTTGTTTATATCCCCTTTTAATTAGGCCGAATACTTAACCATTTGTCGAATGACATGGTGGGCCAAAATAGTCTCATGGGCCAACTAATTGTGTGGGCCGAACAAGACCATGGGCCGAATGATATGCGGGCTAGATTAATCACTATGGGCCGAACCAAGGTCCTTGGGCCGATTGTGTGTGTGGGGGCCAAGCTGTTGGGTCTAAAGAACTTCATGGGCTGCATCAAAGGGAGTTGGGCCGGAATAGCTCTTGGGCCGGATGATTAGGCCGTTTGTATATATGGTCGAATAACTTGGCCCAATCATACACAGTGGGCCGAACCAACTTATTTGAGTCGGAACAGTTATGTGGGCCCAGGCCCACCAGACATGATCCTAGTGAATGTCGGCCTTGGCCAAAGGTGTTAGGTCGAAGGGAGCTTGGTTGCAGCCGGCCAAGCTGATCGAATGTGATAACAGCCGAATCAGTGTCCACGAAAGAAGATGGCCGAATGAGGGTTATCTGCCGAGTGAATAGGGACGACTGGGTCTTGGCCAAGTGAATGAATATGGCCGCATGAGAGTGTGCGAATGAGGTCTACATTCGGCCATAGCTTCCTGCGAAGAAGAGCCCTTCGGCTCTAGGCCATTCACCCTGGACATTCGGCCTACTGTAGACATTCGATCCCAAGTAGATTTTTCATGTTCTAAGTGCGAGCAAATGAATTTATTCGGTGGTGATGTGGTGCAAGAACTGGGTTTCGAGGTGTAGGGTTCGAAGGGGATGAGTTAGAACCAAGTGAAGGTGATGGTTCAAGAAAGAGAGTATGAAAACCCTAATTTTCGGAACCTTTGAGGCCCATTTACCTTCGATTCAGTGATTTCTGGAACCGGTCCCTTGTACTTTCAGGTAGGGAATGATAAGAGCTTCAATTTGGTATGCTATTTGCACGATTTCATCAAGGGTAGGAGGAGATCTTGAGGGATTTAGGTTGAAATTGTAGAGAGAGAGGGAAGATCCGAATTTTAGAGAGAGAAGGAGGTAGGTGATGGTGTAAATGAAGAATAAATGCTTGAGATGGGGTTTTTATACCCCGCGTAAGTTCGGGTCCGTTTCGGTTATTCGGTTCTCGTTTTCGTCGCGTTTCCGGCGCGTAAGCGCACGTATTTTATGAATTTAAGATAATTAATTTTCTCGGACTAATGTGATGAGTTTCAAAATTGTAAAACATAAAATTATTATGTTTCTGTAATTTTACTGTGTCTTTCGCAATTAAATCGTTAAGCGTCGTCGTTCCGTCAGAAAACGTCACTTATGCGTGTTTTCGTACAGAGCGCTAACTGTACGAACACGATCGTACGTTTCATTTTCTGATTTGGTTTTCTAAACCCACAGATATGTTTGTGTGAATCGTCACCCACGCAAACACACTGTCAGTTTATTATTCTGAAACAACACTGCATTTATGTGCTGAATTGTGTTTCCTCGCTGACGGACTCAACTATACTTCCTGTTTTCACATTGTTTTCGTACTGATTTATCGGCTATCTGATTCATGTCATCTACGGATATCAGATCGCAACCGACATGTTCTTGTTGTTTACTTGTACATTGTTGTTTCTCTTGAATCGTTGTATTAACTGTACTTAGGTTTTCATCTAAATACAAACAACTGTTGTTTATCGCGAGTTGTACTTACAGTATTTAAGTTCTCACTTAAACACATACAATTGTTTCTTGTTTTCTGAGTTATGTTATCGTACACACCGTTCATGCATTGTATTTACACATTGTGTTTTCACGCAGTGAATAGTGAAAGTACACACACCGTACGGACTTGCCGGACGATGAGGTACTGGATGTCACATCGCTCTCTAAAAGCAATCTCAAATAAAATAATCAAAAGAACCTTCTTCACATAATTTAATTCACCATTTTTTTACAAGGTAGTTTTGCAGATTTTTCTAAGGGGAGTTCTTTTTAGGCTCCAATAATAAAGAAGTTCAAATTACTTGCCTACATTGAAGAAGACTTCAGGCCTAACATCTTGTCGGGTATGAGCTTGATTAGTGTGCCCTTGCAAGAACAACAATAAATAAGAAGACAATAACCATGAGGCAAAAAAATTTACATATGCCTAACGCTAGTTTGTTGCCTCCACCACCTCCTTTTCCCAAAAAGTCCATAATGAAAATAAGGAAACTGCCAAGTCCTCATGTTCGAAATTCACAATCTTCCTCCAAGACATCTAAATCCAGGGCTGGGATTCAAAGATTGTTCTTCAATGTAAAATAAAATGAGATTGTGATTGAAAGATGAAATGGATCAGAAATTTCATTTAGCAACATGTACAATAATGGATCTCATAGATGAAGACCTTAGAAGACTCATGTTTATAAGGTTGGAAGATGAAGATTCCAAGGCTGAAGTATTCTTGCTGGATCTAAGAGGACATATTAAAATAAAACTTAGACTTATATAAATAGCTTTGGTTTCATTAGTCCAGTGGGAGATTTTTGAATAACAAAGGACTAACGAACCATAAATGTGGATACCACAAAATACTGACCCAAACAACTTACCCAAACAACTGACCAAAAACCACTGATCCCAAATACCATAAACCACTAAAATGTCTTAACCCCTGAATCCAAACCACTGACCCTTAACCATTAAAACCCACACCCACCAAAACACTTCAAACCACTAACCAATATCACTAAGCCAATAAAAACTGATCAAGCAATGATGATACAACAACTGAAGAACAAGAACATATGTTAACCACTGAAGCTATAGAGTGAAGAATAACCACTAAAGACTTTAGATCAGTCGTTTTATTTATTGATCAGTTCTTATCGTATTAGTATTCAGTTGTTTGTATTTTGTTCATTAGTGTTTGTTATTTCTATTAGATGTCACTTTCATGGTAACTTCATCAATGATATAAGTTATTTATACCCCAACAATATATGAATTCAATGAAGATTTTCTGAAAGTCCAAAGAACAACATTTGAAGTCTTAAAAACATATGTGAGCTCATAATTCGAGAGGAAGACCTTAATAATCAATTGAATCTATATAATAATTGAATAATCATTTTCTTGATCTTGTTTTCTTATCATGATATCTAATCCAAACACATATAACATTCAAAAATAATTCTTTCCCTAATTGATAATAAAGATCAACAAAAACATAACAAAACTCCAATTAAAAGTCGAAAACCTCAAAGTATAGTGCCAAAAGTGAAAAATGATCTAAAATTTGGAGGTTAAGCTACAAATATTCATAATATTGGCAAGGAAATTATAAATATACTCTCCTTATAGAGAGTTGCGCTGAACCCCACCCACACACACACACCTACCCTAACACCATTCCTTTGATTATCAACCCTGAATATAATCCTATAAATATCTTTCACAAATCCTACACACCTTTAAATTAATTCACAAAAGCTATCTCCTGTTCATGAAAAAGTCAGCATCCCTAAGAGTGTTCAAGAGGATATGGAAAGCATTCAAGTAAGTTCTTCCATTATTTTGATCAAATCATCATCTTGTTCTTGAGTTTCTATCTTGTTCTTCACAATTCTTCACTTTTGGTTTTGTTATTCATCCAAAATTTATCAAATGATGTTAATAATCGTATTATGATCTTCTCTCTATTTATAGTACAAGTTTATTCCATGATACTACACATCTATTCTAGTGATCATGGATCAAAACTACAAAACTTGCAAGAAAACCTTCTTGTTTTTACAAGATTTCATATTTTAATCATCGTAATATTTTTTTATATTCCAATGTTGTTATAATCTTCAAATCTTTAACAAGTCCTTTATTTATGTATTATAGTCATGTTTATAAGATGAAAAAAAAACTCCAAATCATACAATAACTAATCTAAATCAACTAATTCTTTTTATAAAGTTAAGTCGTAAGTCTTTGATTTATTTTTATATATTATGGGTTTACAACATTATCTGGGAAAATTTTCAAAAGGATTTTAAATATTGAAACTTTTAATCTATAACTAGGCATCTGCTAGCAAACAAACCCTAACTTCAAACAGTTATAACTTCATCATAATCTAAAGAATTTAATAAATTCATTTTTTTTTCAAATTAAGTTCAGAGAATATGATTTTAAGTTTTGTAAGCTAACTCAAATAATTAAACCATCTAAAGGGTCCAAAACATAGTTGGTCTGCAATCAGCCAACTTGTTCTAAAAACCCAACTTCAACAACCCATTAAGGTGACTTAACAAGCTATAACCAACCCGATTAACTAATTAAATTCATACATTATCTTTTAACTAAAACGTATTATTAATCCAAAGCCCAACTTATAATATAATAACTAACACAAGATTCCAAAAGCTTGGGCCTCCAAACTACAAAAGCTTGGTTTCAGAAATCTATAACCTAATCCATAATGATAACCCAACTCACTCTAATTACTCTAGCCTTCAAACTCATTCATTCCATGTATCCATGGATGAATAAAAACATACCCCATGTGAGTCCATGTCTAGGAAGTTCTGAGCCCGCTGTTTATATTAGGAACCTTTTGTTAGATATACAACCTTCATGCTGAAAACGTTATATTATAAATTAATTCTTTCATAGCATCATTCCTTCATTTCAACTAACATTCCACCATTGAGTCATTCCATTTAATAAAATATATAAAACATAACTAATATTATATATATATATATATATATATATATATATATATATATATATATATATTGTCTAGGGCATCCATGACCGGTTCATATATCACACGAGATCAAGTTCAAGAGTTAATTTAACAATTTATGAGAGATACATAACCTCATTTTCTTTTACTAATTTCTAATAACTGGGTGAAAACATGTCTCAATGATCATTTTGATTACAACTTTTACAAATTATTCAAAGTTCTCTTATACATGTTACAAAATAAATACTTTTACATGTTGAAATTCAATGAAATTTCCTTTAGTTTATTCACAACCTTTAACTTTGCTAATCCACAGTAATGTTGGTAAATCTGTTGGTTTGAAAAACCCATTTTATCCTGAGTAGCGAGCCAAGTGTTTGAAACTGCTACATGTATTTCAAGAATTTTGGTTTGATATCCAATTAACCTTGAATCAAATATCAGACACTACGGTCTCTAGGGTTGGTTATGAGCAACATTTATTTATATTTATAAATCATTATGCTTAAACTTATTGATATATGATTCATTATTTACAAACCTATGTTCTTACTCAACTTTCTAGTTGACACTTTTTTCCACATCTTTTTCAAGAAATGGAGCATTGAAAATGAGCCAAAGACATAAGCTCTCGGACCTAGACTAGTTATTAAAATTTTAATGATAATTCAAAACTGTCTTTTTCAAATTTCAATGTAAACTGTATATTTGGTCTATTTGAGTGAATTAAGTTTTCTTTACACCTTGTGCTTAATATTACAGTTTGTTTCGTCACATCCGAGGTTTTCAGATTTCAAAGTAAACATTTCGTTTGTGCTTATTATTAATCGTCGAGTGTGATAGCTACTGTTACCGAATTTATATATACCAAAACAACTTATAGAAAAGAAAATCCTACACAGTTAAATAACTGCCATTAATAATTGTATCCACTATACTAAAAAATAACTAGATAATTAACTAAAGGAAAATCATGAAGGAGAAAGTGGCTTGTGCATATAGATGTGATAGATGTGTTGCAAGGCATGGGACTTGTCCCAATTATGTTAAAAGGGCAATTGATATGGGGTATATAGCATAAATGGACTCTCTCACTTATGATGTTAATATTTTGGTTCAGTTAAATTGTTTGGTCTAAAAGTTTCTAGTTAATAACTTAATCTAAACCAAACTGCACTGAACATGAAAATTGGTTGCACCATACCTAGCTTGTTTGTTATCAGATTTATGGACTTAATTAATTACTTTTGTTAAAATTTTAGAACTTAGTTGATTTAGCTGGGCCTACTTTTCATACTAAATGACTATAAGAGCAAATGTAAAACAAATAAGTGTCTCATAAATGAATTGAACTCATATGTAAATCCAAAAAGTCAAACTTTTGCTTTGATTTGAGCTCCAAATCACCCCCCTTTTGGTAGAATATTGACGATCCACTAAATCCGCTCAATGATGGGTCTGTTATTGAGATCCAGTGGTGATAGCTGAAAAGGGGACCTATATTGCATGTTGCATCACTAGTGGAATATTCTTTTTTATCTGTTAAACTAAATATTTGTGTGTTGAATGAAGAGGATGTGTTATTACTTGAATTATAACTCAAATCGATGTGATAAACCATGTTGCAATCTTATGAGAAGATGCAATACTATATGTTGATGTTACATAAAAAGACGTTTGATGTTTATTGGTTACTGATATGGGTATGAGCAAACTTAAAATTTATAACATGTTTTCAATAGAATGATTGTTGTTGATTAATGCAATTACATTTGGTAAATGGTTATGGTACAAGATCTTGCAAATGCATCTATGACTTGTAACGACCAAATTTCGATTAAGTACTTAAATAATTATAATGCTTATGTTTAAGTGGAATTTGTGTTAACTAGTAGGTTAACTTGTTAAATATTAAATACTAGTAAAAATGTGTTGGTTAAAAGAAAATTAGAACTAGAGGGGGTAAATTTGCCAAATGGACAAACTTAACTAAATATAAAAAGGGAGATTTGACCAAAGTCAAAACCAAAATCTCGTCTTCTTTCTCTCTAGCAAACGTAGAACAAGAAACACCCAAGAAGAAAATTCGATTTTTGGAGCAAATTGACACACCTTGGAAGCCTTGATCATCAATGCAACCTTAGATTCGTGTTCTACTCATGTTGTAGTACATATTGGTATGTTCTTTGATGATTTTGGTTGTTTTGTCATGGGTCTCCATGGGTGTGGGTTGGGTTAGAGTAAAACCCAAAATTTGTTAGTAAATAATTGTTCTATGTCATTAGGTTGCTTAGAATCAAGTAAAAAAACTGAAATCATAAACAATTTCATTTGGATTGCAACTAGATTAAATGGGTTTTTGTTGACATTAGGGTCATGCATGATAGTATGAACTAGTGATTAGTTCATTTAAATTTAGAATGATTATGAAACATAGGTGTGTAAATAAACATTCAATTACAGTGGGTTTGTATGTAATTTTTGGTTTTGAAATGAAATTGGGATTTTGTAAGTTTTGAAAATGGATTTGGGTGTGTGGATAAATTCCTACACATCAAGTGTTTGATGAAATGCCAAATAGTTGATTTTTAGTCAATTTGATAAAAGAATGAGAAGTTTGATTTAAAACAATGACTTTGAGATTAATATGAGAATTTTGTTTAAAAAATGGGTCAAATTGGATGCAAATTGATGAATTAAATCATTAGATACTAGATTGTATGCTTATGTGAAATTGTATGATCTAGGAGGTGAAGTTGCTAATCAAAGACTCAGAAAGGAGATAGTTCACCCGATTACTACTAAGGGCCAAGGTGAGTTACATACTCACTAATATGCAACCATAATACATATTAGTGTTTTCGTGTTATATTATTATGATTGGTATAACTACTTATGATTGGCTTGTAGTAATTGTGATCAATTGAATGATGAATTAACATTATGGGTCATAAAATGTTAAAAATAGAAATTGGCACTAGTAAGATGAAAATTTATATAAAATGGTGTTTGACATGTAAGTCTATAGTGATCTATGGCATTGGTGTTTGTCATGTAAGTCCATAGAGAAATAGCATTGGTGTTGTCATGTAAGACCATAATGAAATGGCATTGGCGTATGTCATGTAAGTCCATAATGAAATTGTATTGGTGATTGTCATGTAAGACTATATTGAAATGATATTGGAGTTTGCCATGTAAGTCAACATTGGTGTGGTGTTGTGTGTAATTTACGAAAGGGTGGGTTAAATGGTTAAGTAAATAAAATGGATGGGCTTGACCAGTTAGCAAATAAAAATTTACTTAAACTTTGTTATATAGTAATATGCTACATAAATGTATGAATATATGTTGAAAATTATGAATATAAATGTATGAGAAATGCCTTAGTTCTTATCCGAATGATAAAATTTGAGTTATAAGTCATTGGACAAGAAATTGCACTGAAAATGGGTTTTCTACAAGTCAAGACCATAACTTATGGTCCTAAGGCCATAGGTTACGACCTACCCATGGAAAGTCTCTGTTTTACGCCCTTCAAACCGTTGCTTACGGCCAAAATTTGGTCGATGGATCGTAAGTTACGGCCCTAAGACCATAGCTTACGACCCTTGTAGAAAAATTTTAAATTGATAGAATTTCATTCGGGGGTTGATGGGGACATGGGGTAATTCACTTAGTTCTTATGGACCAACACTTGACTAAATTTGGTGTTTTCAAGTTAGAAATAGGTCGGCTACGCCTATGGACATATGATAGAGCACGCATTTGGGGGCTGATGGGGTTAACTCACTTAATTCTTATGGACTAACACTTAACTAAATTTGGTGTTTTCAAGTTAGAAACAGGTCGGCTACAGACGTAAGATCGAGCACGGATTTTGGGACATTGAACCAATCTTTGTCAAATTTGTTGGTAATGTTTGTTTATGAAGTTTAACTATGTTTTGGTGTAAGTGTTTTGTAAACAGGATGTTAAATCCTTATAGTTTGAAAAACAAGATAATTAGTTAAGTTTTAACAATATTAGTTAATGTTAAATGTTTTAAAAACTGGAACCACTTTTGAAATTCCGCTAAGACTTTTAAATTATTGTTTTGAGAAGTGGGATGCCATATGACTAAGAGGCCCACATGTTGTGTTTTGGTTCTCTCAAAGCCAACTAAGAGAGAACTTTAGAGAAAGACCAACAAAAACTAAAAACCAAATACAATAATGTGGCTACAGAAAATACTTCACTTACTGCTTCTATGTTTTGAACACAATTATTTGTACTTTAATTTGTTGCTATTAGTTGTTTATGTTTGTTAGCAGTCTGTCATGGTATGTTTACCAAAGCTAAAAAACATGAATCTTTGTGGATTTTTAAAGGTGATTTTAGTCTCAACTTCAGTTTTTCTAAAGGTTGTTTATGACAATACAGAACTTAGTTTAGAAAGAAAGGATTGCTTTTAAACAAAAAGTTGCTACAAACTTGGCACAACAGTATGATCTTATTTTAAGCTATTATATTTACAGCTAAATAAATAAATATATAAATTTCACCTTTTTCTTTAATTATTTTATTAGTTTCGTCAAACAAATTATATACCAATACTTTATAACCTAATCAAAAGGATGGAAATGGTTTGGATTCTAACATATATTGGTAATTTTAGTCTTATGCTCAATTGTAAAAAGGGTCAGGCTAAATATACCCCCATTCTGACTTGTTATACCCTCCTCCCTCAAACATTAAATATAAATTTGTCAAAATCAACCCTTCAACATTATAACACAACCAAAATGCACCAAACATTATTTCCATTTTAAATTCTACTAAACATATCCCCTTCGAACTTGTCATACCCCCCCTCTCTACAAAATATAAAATATAAATTCATCAAAAATCAGATTTAATCGTATGAATCCTAATTCATCTTTGTTCAAATTCGATTGAACTGAGGCATGATCGTTGTTACAAACATAGGGCTTTAATTTCTCGAACAAAAACGAGTGTAATGGTGTATGAAACACCTATCTTAGCTAACTAATTTGTATTCGTTGTTTGATGAACTGAGGTCGAACCACTGTGCTCTTACAGGCCTTTTTCTTGATTTGTTCAAGATTGTGAATAACTTTGGTTTACACAGAGAGTTTTGCAGGGGTTAAAGGAATGCTTAGGTTCAATTAATTTTGAGTTTTATACTCATTTTAATAGATTTTGAGTTTTCGTTCGACTATGGTTATTTAGGCTTATATTTCGTATTAATTTGATTTTTAAACGATGAATTGATGATGATGATGATGATAATGATTCCGTGATGTTTGTAATTGTTTTAATTTTAAATGCTTATGAACTTTTTTAGTTAACAATTAAAAACATAAGGTTTATTTGTATATGAGTTAATTGCAAAAATAGTCCCTGTGATTTGCGCAGATTGCAGATTTGGTCCCCAAACTTTAAAAATTGCAAATTTAGTCCAAACATTTAAAGTTAATTGCATAAATAGTCCATATGGTTTGATCAGATTGCAGATTTGGTCCCCAAACTTTAAAAATTTCAAATTTAGTCCAAACATTTAAAGTTAATTGCATAAATGGTCCTGTGGTTAGATCAGATTGCAGATTTGGTCCCCAAACTTCAAAAATAGCAAATTTAGAATAAAAATAATTCACAAATCCAAATTAAATATCAAAAATATTAAATTAATTTAAATATTCTTAAAATAATTTGTATTATAGATTGAATTTAATTAAAATAGTTGTATTCATCTTCATTTATTAAAAAAATAGCAAAAAATATTGAATAATAATCATTAAATATACAAGACAATATTGTTTAAATTACTCGCGAATTCAAAATCTTTTATATTTAATGTTTATTATTCAATAGTTTTTGCTATTTTTTTAATCAATGAATATGAATACAACTATTTTATATAACTTCCATAGGTTAAACAAATTATTTAAATAATGTTTAAATTATTTAAAAAATGTTTAAAGTATTTTAATAAAGTTTAAATTATTTGATTTGGATTTGTGGATTATTTATATTCTATATTTGCAATTTATAAAGTTTGAGGACTAAATCTGCAATCTGCTCATACCAAATGGACCATTTTCACAATTAACTTCAAAAATTTGGACTAAATTTGCAATTTTTGAAATCTGGGGACAAAATTTGCAATCTGATCAAACTATAGGGACCATTTATGCAATTAACTTTAAATGTTTGAACTACATTTGCAATTTTTAAAGTTTGGAGACCAAATCTGCAATCTAATCAAACCACAAGGACCATTTATGCAATTAACTCTTTGTATAGATGTCGTTCAAAGAATATAAAAAAATAATTAAAAAAAAAATCTATCAGATATCAAGTGTACTCTTGAGATAAAGTTCAGAAAATATCAATCGGAAATTTTCAATATGTTCCCCTCCATTTCCAATTTGTTAATTTAATTTTAGAGTAAATTACTGATTATGTCCTTTAAAAATATAGCAATTTGCTGGTTTCGTCCTTTAAATTCAAAAATTACTAGGGATGTCCTTATTTTGAAAATTGTGCACTGATTATGTCCTTTGTCACTAACCCCATTAACTTATTCCGTTAAAAATCCCATGTGCCAGTCACATGAGGGTAAATTGGTCATTTCATCTCCTTCTTCTTCCTTACCTTAGGGTTTCCACCACCGTCACCACCTGCCACCACCGGTTGTGGCGTCCGGCAACCACCACCATCACCAACACCATCATGTACAACCAAAAAACACAAAATCACGATACGGAAATCAAAACGAACTCAAAAAACATTGCAATTTAACCGTCATCTCCGTCGCATCCTCCGCCAAATCCTATCGGAATCGAAAACCCTACCTTCATCTCTGGTACAAACCCAAATCCACCAACGTAATCGTCTCCCTCGATCGTCCGGTCACTGATTCAGTCCTTCCTCCGGTGATCATCTTCCTCGACCGTCCGGTCACTGGTACGTTTTCGGCGACGATGATACGGTGTTTTTCACCGAGAATTTGGTTAGGGTTTTGTCGAAGTACCATCTGGAACATCCGGCGAATCTGGAACATCCTGTGAATCTAGAACATCCGGCGATGTTTGAGACGGTGGCGATGGATTCCGGTGAGAAGGAGAAGGTGATGAATGATTTGGATACGTTTTTGCAGAGGAAAGAGTATTAACGAAGAGTAGGAAAAGCGTGGAAGAGAGGCTACCTGTGATGAATGATGATATATGCTTGAATTTGGGAACATGGTGGTCTGATAATGGAGGTTTTCTTGGGGTTGGATAATGTTATAATGTGCTCCTGTGTTTGCAGGGAGGAAAAGAGTGTAATTTGACCGAAATGCCCATCACGTGAATAGGGCGTGCGTTTTTTAACGGAACTTTTAACGGTGTTAGTGACAAAGGACTAAATCAGCGCAAAATTTTCAAAATAAGGACACTCCTAGTAATTTAATTTAAAGGACGAAACCAGCAAATTGCTATATTTTCAAAGGACATAATCAATAATTTACTCTTAATTTTATTACATGTAAAATATAAATAATACCATTTCCAATACCAATACCGATATCAGATTAATTTTATTGAATACTGGGCCAATACCAATACCCTACATTTCCAATTATATAAATGGCTATCTACTTAAATACCAAGGTCAATACCCAACCTGCATGTTTTCAGGAACGGGTAATCTCGTCAGGTTCGAGTTTTGTTACAGTCCCATAACCTTAAGTTATACAAACATGTATTTGAGTGTTAGAATGGATAATAGAGTGGATTTTTTAGTTTAGGACTAGCTCACTTGGGAAACACAGTATTCTTTAATATGAATTATGAGTTCAGATTTAGGCAACATGTAATTTAATCCATCTGAAACTAAACCATTTTAATAAACAAACTTACATAGTATATTCTTACCCTTAAGTCAAGTATGAGAGGAAAGGATAAAGAGGTTGTTCTGAAAGAATTTCAGGAGCACATTTATTGTTTGAAATTAATCCTCATAACGCTTTTAACGCTTATTTTACAAAAATAAGTAAAATAACATTAAAATTAGTGCAATTTTACTTTTGTTCCTTGATGGCCCACACATATATACATTATATGCGTGTATCGTAAATGAGACACAAACTGAACCATTTAAGATAAATCATAATTAGAATCAATCGATTCATTTGTTAATGAGTTGAAATGGTTATCGATAACCAACAAACATGTTGTATCATCACCGTATGCTAGGGTTTACAAGTATAATAATGATTTGATTCATGAAATAAAGGTTTCTTTGTTAGCATATGTTGCAACCCTTGCTGAGACAAATTCTGATTATTCTTTACACATTATGTATGATACATGAAGGGCTGTGACCCGAGCCTCTTGTTGTGTGTTTTTTATTTGGAAATTTCAAATGGGTGGGTGGTTACTTTATTTCTGAGAATACAAATTCCTGCACAATAAGAACCCCAACCCACCTAATACCAATGTTGCAATAATCGGCACTCCAAACGATTCAATCTCTGAGAATACGTTGGTCTTTTCAGCCCGATGAAGCTGGCCCTTTTCTGTCACATAATCTCGTAATAGGTTGCTTAAGTTGTCTAGTTGATGCATCATTTGGCGTTGTCCCCTCGCGATGAGTAGCACCTGTTGCAAGAAAATATTTACTTTTTTCCTTTTTAATAATAAAGATGGTCATGTAAATTTGCTAGAGGTCTCTTTAAAAGCGTACTTTCTTTTCCTAAGGATAGAGGTAAGGTTTGCTTATAGCATACTCTTCTAGACCTTACAAATAGTCATGCAACGAATACTAATAATGATAATTGTGCAGATTGTTTGAATCTAAAATAAACTTTTGATCTCAACCCATTTCAAACTTTCAACCCATGTAGAATTCATTCGTTTAAAATATAACTTAACCCAACTCCACCTTACTGATAAGTGAAAGTGTTGCAGTTGTCTTTTTGTTTTCACCTCCAAGCAACACCCCCTCCTATTAGCTCTCAAGTATTAGTTTAATATTTTATATATTTAGTAAATATTTTAGGTCCTGTATATTAGTTGTAAACCAGTTAATTAGTTTCCTAATTTCTTATTATGATAAATAAGATGATCAATTATTCCGTTTACATGGTATCAGAGCCGGTTACCATCATCTGACCTGTGCGAAAACCCTACTACCCTAGCCTTGATGCTCCCTTCCAATTGTGTTTGATTTTCCAAAATTCCTCTTGCAATACCTCCATCTCACTTAGGGTGTTCATCAGGTTGGATATTGGGTTATTCGGGTTTTTCGAATCTGGTTATTCGGGTTTGAAAATTTTTTTGGTTTATCCGAAACTCGACCCGACCAGAATCTCAAAACATATGATCCCATGATCAACATGACCAAATGATGGTACTATTAAAAAAACGTGCTTAACTAAACCTCCATACTCAATCTGGTCCTTCCATCTCTCCAATTCCCAAATCCCACCTTCAAGTACTCACTGATCCAAATTGGTACCTAGGCCTCCTAATGCCAATGTTATTCGGTGCATGTGGCTCTACAGTCACAAGTTTCATGCTGATGGCACTTTACACCGACACAAAGCACGATTGGTAGTCAATGGTAAAAGTCAACAGATTGGTATTGATTGCGACGAGAGCTTAAGTCCCGTGGCTAAACCCACGACTATTCGCACAATCCAGAGCATTGCAATCTCTAGGAATTGGTCAATGCACCACCTATATGTGAAGAATGCATTTCTTGGTAATCTTAATGAGACTATATACATGTTACAACCCCTGGTTTCACAGATACCCTCATTCTCACTATATATGCAAGTTGACTAAATCTCTATATAGGCTAAAACAAGCGCCCCGCGCATGGTATGATCGGTTTGCAACTTACATAACTCAATGTGGTTTTCGAAGCACTATCAGTGACACATCAATATTTGTCAATCGGAAAGGGGCTAACCTTTTGCTTTACGTTGATGACATTGTTTTGACGACTTCGAATAACAACCTACTTCAACACATTATTCAATCCTTATCAAAAGAATTTCGAATGTCGGATTTGAGCACTCTTCATCACTTTCATGGCATCCATGTCACAAAGCAGCATAGAGGTCTCTTTTTCTCACAAAGTAAATATGCCCGTGACATATTAGATCAAGCTGACATGTCAGATTGCAAACCTTCAGCAAGACCCGTTGACACCCATTCAAAATTAAGTGCCATAAGTGGAAAATTACCAGATGGTACATTGTATCACCAACTTGCAAGGGCACTTCAATACCTTACATTTACCCGCCCGGCCTTGACATATGTTGTGCAACAAATATGCCTTTTTATGCATGCTCCATGTGATCCTCACCTACAATTCTTGAAACGAGTAATACAGTATTTGAAAGGCATCCTTGATCACGGTTTATGTATTACTCTATCCCGATCGCACCAGCTCACTGCATATTTTGATGTTGATTGGGGGGCTGCCAGGACTCATGCAGGTCCACCTCGGGCTATTGAGTTTTTTTGGAAATAACATTGTTTCCTGGTCTTCAAAATGTCAACTGGCCATCTCATGTTCTAGTGCAGAGGCTGAATATAGAGGTGTTGCAAATGCGGATGCCAAAACTGGTTGGCTAAGTAATCTGCTCTTGGAACTATTTATCCCAACTCGTAACTGTGATAATGTATCTGCAGTGTACTTGTCTGAAAATCCAGTACAACATGAAAGAGCAAAACATGTAGAACTTGATATCTATTTTGTAAGGGAAAAAGTCCGAATTGGCGACATACGGGTGCTGCATATTCCAGATGATTTTCATTATGCAGACATTTTCACAAAAGGATTACCCCGCCAAATTTTTACTTGTTTCAGAACCCGTCTTTGCCTTCGACGGTCTCCGGTTTCGACTGCGGGGTGTATTAGCCGTCAAATATTAGTTTATATTTTATATATTTAGTAAATATTTAGGTCCTGTGTATTAGCTGTAAACCAGTTAATTAAATTCCTAATTTATTAGAAATGTACCATGTATATATATTAAGTTTATTCTGATAAATGAGATGATCAATTATTCCGTTTACATCCCCCAGCCCCCAAAAAAAAAAAAAAACAAAAACAAAACCAAAACCACCACCCATATCTAATCATACTTCTATTAGGGTTTGTAAGAATAGAGAGGTGTTACTTTACCACTAGGATATTGTAGAAAAGATTAACGAAGATTATATGCAGGCTTTTGACACATTTCAACCCATGTAGATTTGACCCGTTTGCACAATCCTAATCAACCCTATATTATTAAGGAAATGTGTTGCAACTGTTCATATTTAATTAGAAGAAAAGCAATTAAATTGTAGAAAGTATGAATGATGCACCTCTTCCATGAGGGGGGTCTCTCGTGCCAACTGGTGAGAGGAAGCAGAGTTTGGAAGTGGCTGACCGGTCAACGAGCCATTTCCGAGGCCAGTCACGAACAGCGAAGTTGCAGAGCCATTGCAAGATTCAGCCTGGCCAGCCATGTTCTGATGACTGGGTACTCTTCTTTCGGAGAATTTGGAAGTTAGCTCTTCGATACGAGAAGTGAAATCATCCATCCTTTCATTTAGAGTGGAAATCTGTTCTGACAGGTGTGAAATCACTCCCTATAAACAAACAAACAAACTTAGTGCCGAACCAACAAAACCACAAATCAGAAACAAAAAGAGTGATCGGATTAACTTGATTTACAACTGTTGATGGTGAATCAGGAGTCCTTCCATCAAATCGCTTACTATTAATGGAAAGTCTTGCCAGCTTTGATACGTTCTTTTCACGTGTCGAAAATGAATGCGCCCCAACCCTGTTCATCCATAACTTGCGTGTAAAACCTCATCTATACAATATACCCGTAACAACTACATAATGGTCAAATGTGATTCTTTGGTACGAGTCAAAGGAGCGTACCAGATGCATGACTTGGCTTCCGCTTTGTGAAGGGAAAGATCTCTTTGCGATCTATCGTACGCAAAGCAATAATCCTACTAATTGTTGTAACACCCGCCCTCTCTTTTGTAACGAGTCAAGTTTACCCAATTACCCAAAACACTTTTTACCCTAAATTTGCGTCAAAATACTATTGAGCCAAATAATGCTACAGAACTCTCATATTATTTCAACTATTACATAACTTTATGAATAAAATTTATTAACAGGTTTATGCATAGTTGTGACCACTGTTAAACGAATTCCTTCCATGCAAAAAGAAAAAGTCAAAATTGGTACATCTAAACAGATTCGAAAGATCCCAATAGACTTGTGACCTATTGATGCATACCTGTTAAGGTATTTGGATCTTCTATCAGCCGAAGCACGAGATAAAGCTTCTTTAGGGCTTGAAACCAAATCATCATCTATGCTTAGCTTTGTTTTTAGATCATCTGGCAATGCCTGTAGATTGTTTGACAAAATCAAGACCACACACATACTTGTCGCTATAAAATAAGACAACACATACCATGACATCATTTACGGCTTTTTCTAGCTGTATTTGTTCTATATAAGTTCTAGGAACATATGTACCATCTAATCCTAGCTGCTCTGCAACATATTTCACATACAAACGATCTCTTCCTTGCACCTTTTACACAATTGGAATATAACACAATCAAAATGAAGGAAATTGAATACAAGGCCATCAGATTATTCAAATTACAAGATGGTGTTCAAGTCAAATACCTGAACGTAGGTTCGGTTGAGCTGCTCTAACCAATCGGTTTTCACACACACCTTTTCATCAAAGAAAACATGACTGCTTCTTTTAAGTATGGCAGCAATTGTGTATCCTAATGCCATTAGCCCACCAAGAAGACGTACGCTTACTTCAAAAGTGATTCTAGGTGATATAATGAATGGACTATCCGTCACCCACTCCTAAACATAGAATATAGTACATGTAAATCTACCTATAACATAACAAAATTCTTTGTCAATTTGGGTTTCTTTTTATCGCAATATGCAATTACGTGCAAACCAAATGGGTTGAAAGTTTCCCAAAGCGTATGCAACATCCTATATAATTCTATTGTAATAAATTAGTTTTTGTAATTATATGAATTACTCAAATTTTTTGTTAGTTGGTGGGACAAAATTCAAATATCTATTTTGACCCATTAATACATTTTGCAACCTCTAATAAAAATGCATACCTCAAACATAAGGTTGTACTTGCCATCCCTGTTCCTCATCCTGAGATATGATTGACAAGCCTCAGGATCTTCACCTGGTGGAAGAAGATATATATCATAAGTTTCTTCTCTTCTTTCTTTGTGGTCTTGAGAGAGAACACTCTTCAGTTGCTCCGGGGTTATTGTCTTTTTAGACTACGGTTAAACAAATACAAATCAAAGTTTTAAGATTAAATTTCATTTTCCATGAGTATTGATGAACCAATTAACCTTCAAAATATAACTGGGATTCTGGAATCCAGTGAATGGATTGAACTTGTTGATGATTTTTATATGTGCAGTTTGTAGATCAGGCTCGATGAAAGCTTTGTACATAGGATATACCTGTGTGCAACAAATTCAACCATTTAAGAGAGAAAATACAAATGGGTGCTATGATCATACTAGTAATAAAACCTATATACTTGTATATGGCTAAAAAATAGCTAAAACAGAAATAGGTCAACTTATTTGAAATTTGAATGTCTAATTTTAACGCACACAACCTATTGTATCATATTATTTAAGAACAAATAAGTTTGCAATAACAGTAGTGTTTTTGTTATTATATTTAATTACTTGATTATTTATTAGAAAGGTTAAAAATAGGCACATATTTGTTTCCATGGGTCAACCCAGCCTACAAGGAGTATGACCCGTTACCCATCTTGGCACCTCTAGATTATACAAGTAGGGAAACTGAGAATACGGTTTCAGATATTTGGTGTATGATTTCTTCTGGTTCTTGTCCAACACGTTGAATATCTCTCAAAACCCGCTTGACTAGGTCAAAATGTACTCCACCAGTGACAGAGACACGCAGATCTAAATGTGGTCTTAGTTTTTCACTAAGTGCATAAATCCCTTCAATGATCACTATGCGAGACGAAGGAACTTCAACTGTTCTGTTATATCATACAAGCCACTCTTAAGTAAAATATCAAACAACAATTAGAAAAATAATACTACTAGAACAAAATCTATAGAGAGAGGGCAGATCAAATCAATTAAATGGTTAAGATTTGGTAATTTCATAACAAGCTGAAAGTACCACCAACTTTTTAATTCGGATAACATTTACATACTTCATCATTTCTTAAAAATTTTACGTCGTAAAATTGAGAATTTCATTCCCAATATTTTTCTTAATTTGAAAATGGTTATGCTATAATATATATGTGTGTGTGTGTGTGCGTGTGCATGTGTATATGTGCATGTGTATATATATATGTATGTGCGTAAATATGTGTGTGTGTGTGTATATATATGGATGTTCAATTGAGAACCATTGCTACTTGAGAACTAAAGGAACCATTTCTAGCAACAAATTTAAAGGGTATCATAGTAACTTCCCCTACTTTAATGGAAAATTACTTTTGTACCCTTTGAATCATGTGGTTATTATATGGTTCTTTTAGTTCTTTACAACTTGTTGGTTCTTATTAGAATGAATCCCTATATAGACACACATACACACTCATACATATTGGGTTGGGTTATGCTAAAAACTTGATTTAGCCTAAAAATTGTAAGAGCAAAATGGTGTTTAACATTTTAGGCATGTTATTTGTTTTAGATTGGACATCATGCTTGTGCTTGGGCATGCAAAAAAAAAAAAAAAAGAATCTAAGGTAAGTTTATCTCCAAAAGCAGCTACTCCATTATGATAGGGGTAGTGTTTGTTCTCATCCACTTCCCCCTAACCCCACTGACTAGTAAGACTTTACTGGGCATGTCTTTTTTTAATAAAATAAAATACATAATGACTAAATTATGAAACATTATTTGTTTCTTAGATTTTTTTGACAAGATCTATCTTTTAGCCTAACCTAATTATTTATATATCTTATATAATAAATCAGTAACTTATGAGCCTCGTGTTGAATTCTCGTGAAGAATACAATTTTGCTTATCATCTCTCTCTTTTATTAAATGTTAATAACTATAAATAATTAAATATCTAAAATATATCTTTTTATTCTAATAATTTATTAAAACGCAATCATAAAAATATTCTATTTATATCTTAACTAAAGATATAATATTATAATTCTTAAATATTTATAATCTGTTATTTATAATTATTAAATTTTTAAATATTTTTTTGTTCACAGTAACTAATGACATCTAACAAACAAATATTCATGAAAACTACTAGTTAAACTTATTTAACCCATGTAACACATAGGTTTATAACCTTGTGTGTGTATATGTATCTCTATACTAATAAATCAGTATAAATAGGGACACATGTCATTCTTACAATTCACCTCACAAAATTTTTCCTGCCTAAACCATCCATGACACTTTTTTTTTCACACGAATCTAAAATCTATCCATAATTCTCACCCAATACTTTATATTTTGAGAACCTCTAATATGTTCTATCTCAATTATCGCTCATTCTCGGTATATCTTTCACAGTCATAATAAATTATAAATATTAGACCCATGTAATACCTATGGGTATCTAAGCTTGTGTATGTGTGTGTAGTCTTGTAAAAAGTATTTTAATTGCAAAAAGGGTGAGAAAGACTGTGGGATTGAGATGTGTTCTTAAGTTTTTAAAATGGGCATTTTGGTCATTGTGTTTATTTTTTAGCTAATTTTGTGTTATTTTGTCACTGTTTTATACAATACAACCTTACCCAGTATATTCCCACTTTTCAGTAGGGTCTGGGGGGGAAGGATAGATACAAACCTTACCCCTATCCCAATTGGGATAGAGAGGCTGCTCCAAAAGAGTCCCCGGCTCAAAGTTATCGATTGAAGTTGATCATCCCAATGATTTTAACGTTATTTTCACAAATAACTAAAATACGTTAAAATTAGTGCACTTTTACTTTTGCCTTTATTTTGTCACTGTTTTATGTATCAAATAAATTTGTTATTATTTAATATTTATGTTTTACACATTAAAAGCACACTTTTGTTATATCTTTACTGTGTTTTTAAGAACTCATTATTTTATACAAAAACACATTTCACAATTAAAACCTATGACTCAAGCTCACAAAACAACAATCTTCCTAGTTGCTACAAGGACCATCCTCTAAAAGTACATAATAAAAGTACACAACAATAAAACTACGTAGTAACCTTAACTACGATCTTATTTTATCATTTTGTTTTACATAATAAAAGTACACGATTGCGTTATTTTAATATTAACTTTTTTAGAATACTTTGTTTTAGAAAAACAATAAGACATAATGACAAGTAGAAAGACATAATAGCGTGTTAGGAAACACAAGCAACTAAAAAAAATGATGATGTACATATAGTTTGTTAAACTTTAAAAAAGTTTCAGGGAAGTTGATAAAAATTCAACAAATGTGACTATGTCTAAAATACCTATTCCACCAACATTTTCTTCTACAATTTGATCTCAACTATTAAGTATAAAGCTAATAACCTTAAACTCTTACCACTTTCTTTAATAAATATTTCTATATGGCAACCCAACCCTATACGCACACACATATACACACAGAAAGGGTTCATGTAAAAACCCAACTAAAAAAATCCATATATGCACTATATTGCATATCATACTACATATATGCAATCTGCTGCATATACGTAGTATGCGTTTTTTTCATCTTATGAAGCATGAATTCTGTCATAATCCTACCCACACGCGCGCACACATATGTTAGCATTGTTCTAACTAGACCTTGCAAAAAAGTGTGTCTATCCTCACCTATAACGTGCATCTATACCCATTTACATTGTGCATTTATACCCGTTTACATTGTGCGTTTAACCGTTCAAATCTCAGCATATGTACCCTTCTTACAATTTGAAAGCATATTTATACCCTTATACATAGTACGTTTCTTGTCGGAAAATGCCCTTCTCCCACTTGTACACATGTTACAACCAGGTTCATATGCTTTTCTTTTTTTAAAAACACTTTGTGCATGGCGCATGCCTGTGTGTGTGTGATGGATCTTGGTAAGTATTAACCTGTAACCAATTCTTGAACTTGACTTAAAATCATATACTGGAGCTTGAACAGGTCTCCCTTCCTTCAGTCCATGGATGTTCTCAAGTAACGTGTCATAATCTGTAAGCCTTGGATCTGCAATCAAGCAATCAAGGGTCAAACAGTATCACACCAGCTATGAAAAAATTTAAAAAAAAAATTACTTATTCACCAACTTTTAGCATCAATCAGGATTGTTAACCACATTTATTAAAATTTTACAGGGTCACTTTGTCAATCAGTTTCTTAGATAATCAGAAATTGTTAGATATATGTTTATTACAACTTCAAATAACAGAAGCACATACAAACACTATCTTCTGCAATCTATTTTACTAAAGTACAGGTGAAAAAAACACACTCTGAGGCCCCTGACCCTGTAACAGAATTTATGTTTCCCTCTCTCGCCGTCCAACATACTTTCCGTTCAAGCCAGAAGAAGTCAATATATGCATCTAAAAAGCTATGTTGACTAAGGAAATCCTTAAAACCGGCAACCTGATTCTTTAAATTAAATCAATTGCATAAAAGAAGAAACTAAGACAAATTACCATCAAAATTGCCATCAACAATACGAGTTGCATCATTGTAGTTATCCATTGTTATGACAGCAATGCTTGGCATAAAGTTGAGGACTTTATCTGTGAATACAGTTTTTCCAGCCCCAGATGGACCTGCTACACCAACCAA
The DNA here is from genome assembly GCA_009363875.1 of Mikania micrantha. Classification (NCBI taxonomy): domain Eukaryota; kingdom Viridiplantae; phylum Streptophyta; class Magnoliopsida; order Asterales; family Asteraceae; genus Mikania; species Mikania micrantha. Next base: position 80,444,767 of record CM018691.1, on the reverse strand, counting down.
CAGAATTCCCTCATTCTTTTGAACCAATAATTGGCATGCCCTAATTACTACAAAGAAACCCTTCTCAAACGACAGAGGATCTTGGATAGGGGCGATCTCATAACGAGACGAATCTTTCTTTTTAACCAATTGAACTTGATCTCTTAACAAACCAGAACGCCTTCTTGGTGATTCAACCATGGAAGAATTATCCTGAGACATATTTTACAAAGGGATATGATCTGCATATATGAATTATAAATAAATATGCATACACCAAAATAGACATAAAAAAATATGATTAACATGAAAACTGCTATTGATTGAACTTTACATATAAATTTAGTACATGGGCAGTTTCTTTTTGATGGAATACAGTATATATTAAACAAATTTAGACGATACATGTTTCGATTTGCACGATTTACATATGCTGCAATCTTGGGACATACAAGAATAAGACACTAAAATTTGGGTATCCAATTTTGAGGATCAATGTTAGCCATGAATGTTAACGGGTGTTAAGATGTTCAATTTTGAACCAGCTCATGCAATTTTGAATAACAATCATAATCAAATACTCAGTTGCAATCAAACTGGCAACTGGAGAGAGTCTTTGATCTCTAATTAGATGAAATCAAAGACCCATTTGACGTAAACATAACCTAATTTTCAAGCAGTAAATGAAGAACCAACAAGAACCCACTAAGAATTCAGGTGAAGGGTTGCCCAGCAATACACAAGTTGATCAAAATCATCAATTGGAGTTGAAGAACTAGTATTAGATGAACAAACCTGAAACCTGGAAGAGAGCCAGTTGTTGAGAGGTTTGATGTTAGAAGGCAGTGATTCGAGTTAAAGAAAGCAAGATGATGATGTTGATGGAGGGGGGGAGAGGATATTAAATTCCTGGTAGTTAAATGAGACGGCTGGACACAGTGGTAGCCATACTTCTTTTATTAGAATAGAAGGTATAGAGTTAGATTGTCACTTAAAATAAATATTCTTTTTGGTTGAGTTATTTTTTGGTTTTAGATTTCCTTACAAGTGGGATCACCATGCTATGTTATTCAGTCAAAAGATGATCTATTTGTAAAGGTAATCCCGGGTAATCGGCGTTTTGTCGTTTAAAAAATAAGACGGCTTGACATGTTTGCTAGATATGGTGTGAAGTTTTGGATTAGCTTATGTGTTGTAGAAAGAGATTTAGGATCCATGGAATTAGTTATTAACTCAAAAAATGTTTTTTTTTTGTTAAATTATTTATTTATTTATTTTTAATTTGTTTTTAAAAATGTGTTTGTACTAACTTTTTTAATAAAAAAACTAATTCAAAAGGTTCTTTTTTTTAAATATTTGGCTCAAGTTATTTATTGGAAAATGATTAAAAAAACATTCTTATTTTTAGATTCATTTTAACATTATAGGCGGTAGTTGATGGAGGCGATAACATGGTGGCAGTGGGTGGCCGCGATGGTTGTGTCGGGTGACAATGGTGGTCGATGGTGGCGATGGCAGTCGCGATCGGTGACGGCAGTGGGTGACAGTGGTCGTGATGACTTTGGTAGGTGGCGAAGGTGGTGGTAGTGGGTGGCGGCAATGACGGTGGTGGGTGACAGCAATGATGGGTGATGATGACGGTTGGCGATGGGTGACACCAGGGGTGGAAGATAGATTTTGTGAAGGATATGGGTAGATTAAGAATTTAATGCTAATAAGTCATGAGTCAATTTGAAAACCTGGATTTATAGCTTTTCGAAATAATTTTTTAACCTTAATCAAAAAGTTAAAACAAAAACTATTTTTCTTATTACTAAATACTTTTCTAACTTATGGGCTAAAGTCCATAAGTTAATAAGTCAATATCAAACTTAATCTCAAACATGCACTCAAAGGAAAAAGTAGGGGTGTTAAAAAAATCCAAAATACGAAAAAAATGTAATCCGAATCGTATCTTATACGTAAACACCGATTCAAATCTTGATTCCGATTGTTCGGGTCAGATTTATCTGTATCCGAAAAAGTTAATAAGATATTCAGGTAGGATTCGGATTTCAAGTTTTTAGTAATCCTGGTTGTTCGGATACTCGAATTATTCGATTACAAGCCAATGTACCATTATTAATTTCGGGTTATTCGGGTTTTCGGAATCATGAAATTTATTTAGACTATTTTATTATAATGAATTTGTGATCATTTTTGAATTTTAAAGTTTTTAAGTGTTATAGTTTGAATCTAAACTAGTAAAATGTTTAATTTAAAGAACCAATATATAAGAAAAATAAATAGTGAAGCAAGAACAATAAATTAAGAAATTTTGATTCAATTTCATTCGGCGTGTTCGAGTTGTTCGGGTTATTCGGATTTATCTGAGTCCTAATACGGATAACTTTGGGTCAAAAGAGATTCCAATCAATTTGGGTCGGGTTCAGGTTTTTTATGCACATGTGTAGCAATAGTTTCGAATGATACATTGAAGACTGAAACATCAAGACTATCAAGTGAAGATCATGTTAATTGTATTTGATTTTAATGTATAGAGTTAGAATTATTTTGTAAATTTTGTGATATTGGGTTTAGTGTTTTCTGACACCATTAGTATCGGCGGTTTATCTACGCCGATACAAATAGTATCGACGAAGACAACCAAAATTGTTAGTAATGGTTCTCCGATTTTACAACTGTCAACTTTATTGAATAATGTCCAATATGGTTAGTATATTAAATCTTTTAATTAAAGCGTTAATAACTTTAGTATTTATTATTAAATTGAAGTTATTAAAAAGTTTAGAAAAAAATAATTTTATTTTAAATGCATGGTATACATTAGGTGATATTCGAAATTGCGTCACCATTTGGCAATATAATATCCAAAAACGAACGTTGGTGTCACACCCCGAGCCGGCGGGGTTGGATCGGATTCCCTTCAGGCGGAAGGTTCCCGGGGCGCGATATCGTGAGTGATAATCGTGATGATCAGATTGTTTACATTGCACATGATATAAATGAGAAATGTTAAATATAATAGAATTACAAAGTTAAATTACATCAGTATCGTTTATAATTTAATAATGTAAATCTATCATCAACATCATAATTTTCTATCTTGTATCTACACAAGATATACAAAATATATTGTATGATGATGTTCCCAAAAGTGTGCAGGTCCAAAAATACTAAGTCTTTTATTTGAAGTCCTAGTCTAGAAGCATTAACTTCTTATTTGACATGTTCGTCACCTGAGAAGTCATGCAAAAAGATCAAGTCAACACATGGTTGGTGAGTTCATATAGTTTAGTATTTGAAAAGTAGTTTTGTAACCCTTTTTCGGTAAAAACCCTAATCTCATTAACTTCACCTGTAATATCCAGTTCGGTATGCTTATATATAGGGCATACGAAAGGGTCGAGCCTACAACCCGCCCAGACGCCATCCCACCACATACTAAACCACATAGGACATTGTTGTTAATGATAATTAGGCATTTTTACTTATCCTTCATTTACATCACACCATAGTTCTTTCTATACATAACACGTTTGTTAGACTCTCAAGTAACAACCTTAATCTCATTAACACCACCTACAATATCCAATACGGTATGCTTATATATAGGGCATATGTAGGGTCGAACTTACCGTCCGCCCAGCCAACATCCCACCACATAATAAATCACATATGGCAGTGCTGTTAATGATAATTAAGCATTTTACCCCCATCAATAACTCACTTAGTTCTTCAGTTCTTTGTTCCTGTAAATACAAAAGCTTGGGATCTCTATGGATTCCTTAAGTTCATCATACAATCATGATCAACACTTCATTTATAGAAACAGTTCAATAAATGCTTAGTTAAATAAATAAATAAACATTTAATAAAATCTAAGACCTAATGATTGGGTCTTGGTCAACTCGAGTAGACTAGTCTAGCAATCAGGGTTCTTAGTAGTAAAGGAGATCTGTAAACCTCATCAAACATGTGACCTATAATCAATCAGTCTAGCTAGGACATCTTTTGATATATAGGCTTTTATAGTTCTTTAGACTGTCCATAGTTCGTATAGTTCTTTGGCACATGTTATCTTTGAGCATTCCCAGATGCTCCTCAAAACAGTTAGGGAATACTGTAAATATCATCAAACATGCGTCTCATATTCGATCAGTCTAGCTATGACATCTTTCAAACCTGAGAATGGCACACGCTATCTTTGATATTTCCCAGTCAGACCCTTGAAATAGTTCTTAGTACTTAGTTCTTTGAAATAGATCGTTAGTTCTTTGACAACACACCCTTGAAATAGACCTTTGAAAATAGTTATTTGATTTAGATCTTTAGTTCTTTGAAAATGGTTTCTTGAAAATAGTTCTTTGAATTGAAATGATTATCTATTCATAATGAATAAACAACTTACTTTGAATTCCTGTATATTGTATACCTAAACAGAATCTAGGATAACAATTATACATATGAACATATGTTAAGTAAAAGCATTTAAGTAAATATAATCTTACGAAAATAATTTACGCATGCTTCTCAGCCCCGCGTTTGAAAACAAAAATGTTTAGAAAAGGGGCAATGAACTCACCTGTGTTGCTGTGCAATTGAAGTATCACAAAATGCGCGCTCTTTGTTTGTAGGCTATGTTTCTTCAGTTTCTGAGTTGTTTTAAGAGAATTTGAATACGATAAATATTTATAATAGACGCAACTAGGGTTTTGAGTCTCGGTGTGCAACTAAGTGTCCTACGTTACTAACGTTTTTCTAGAATTCTTTTTATCTAAATTAAATTATTACCCGTTAACAACCCTATTCCCATGATTCATCATTACAAGAATTTTAATTTAACACGTTCTAATTTAATTTACTATACATTAAACATTAGATTAAAATCCTTCATTTTAATTTAACAAAGTTTATAATTTTTTTTTATTTTACTAAACATAATGAGTTTATAAAATGAATGTAGTACATGATGGGCTTTTGGTTAAGCCCATTGGGCCAACCTCGGCCCATTATTAGCTTTTGAGTTTCTCAACTATTTCTTTTCAATACCTTGATCGACTTGTCCTAGGTAATTCAAGTGAATTAATTAGACTAGTCCCGTGCTCTTATAGCCCGTCTAAGCGTTAGAAGTTAAGCATAAGAACAACACCATAACCTTATACTTAATGTCTTTGTTTCTGAATACATTCCCAATGTTTTGAACCCAATAATATCATCACTCATGTTTAGTTTATGAGAGGATTTATGAAAACCCTTGTTAGTGAAAACCCTAATATAGGGTTTCCTTAAATAGTTCCTTATGGTTTAGACTAAGACCTCATACCTCATTTCTTGATTTAATCTTGTTATCATGTTGCAATCCCATGGTTAGACCCTATTAGATATTTCCCATGTAACTCACAAAACCAAATTTCATGCATGCATACACACGATCAACCTATGCATGCACACACTATACTCATGCATGCAAAGGTTGCCGAGTTGGATGAGTGCTGATCGGATGGGTCTCGAATCGAACTAGTCGAATGAACTTGGATCGAACGAGTGAGACCTTAGGCCGAAGCATGGCCGATCGAATGGCCTTGGGCGACCGAATAAGTCACTAGGCTGAAGGTGGCTTTGGTCTAATAGGACCTGGTCGTCCGAATGGGGTGTAGGCCGAATAGAAGAGCCGATCGAATGACTATTGACGAACCACTTGACCGGTCGAATGAAGTTTCCAGCGAATGAGGGTAGGGTCGAATAGCTTGGCCGATCGAATGAGGGTGCTTCAGCATTGAGCCATTCGGCGAATGGCTGAGTCTACTTCGGCTAGAGCCATTCGGCTTAGCTGAATATGTGCCATTCGACCACTCAAAAATTTTGAAACACAGTCACTTGAATCGAGCCTCTAATCACCCCACATCTTATTACACTTGTTCTTATATACTTTAGTGGTGTTTTCCCTAAAGTTTTGAGGTGTTTGCACCGGTCTAGGTGTGGGTCGGAGTAAGGGTTAGAATATCCTAAAATCGTAACCAAAAACTTATTTTTACCTCGAGTCAAACGGAAAAAAGGCCAGATCGATTGTACTTTCGTGTTCTACCAGTTGGGAGGGTCGTTTGGACACCAAAATGGCTTGAAATGGTGAAGAAATGAGGGAGTTCTTGCTTGGTTTTCCAGAGAGAGAAACAAGAGAGAGAGGAGAACGAAAATGGGGTTTGATTTTGGTTGGTGGTGGTAGTTGTGGCTGTAAATGCCACAATAAATGATCCAAAAATACCCGGGTTCGTTTGGGTTCGTTCGTTTCGCTCGGTTTCACGTAGATGCGTCGGTTTTTCGTCGTTTTCGTAACGAAACGACTCGGTTTTAAAATAGAATTTATAAAATTATTTTAGGTTGTGATTCCTAATAAATTAACTAAATATCTTCTGTTTATTTTAAATTTTCAAAATATTTAATTCATTGTTTAAAATCAAATCGTACGGTCGTCGCGTGTGTTCGTTCGAATCGTTACCCGTACGAACACGACGATAACTATACTTTTCAATATTTTTTTCTAATTATTGGATATCATTCAGAACGTTAAACTTCCAGATTTATTCATACAGATCGTCATCTATACGAATAATCCGTCAATTTAGCATTCACGTAACGACATCGGTGTGGTTTTGTTCTGTAAAGCCTCACATACGTTTATACATAATAATAAAATCCTAACAGATAATCACATGATGGTTCTGTATTGCCAGTTAATTATCTGACTCAAGAACCATAGTTCTGAACTTTGTTTCTTTTAAATGTTTCTGAACTTGCTGTTTGATAACACAAAATGATAACGAAACATGATCTGAATATGAAAACGCACTGAAACACACATAGTTCGTACCTGACTACTGTTCAAATCACTGTTGAGATCACTGTTCCGGTGACGTTTCCGACACTGCTGTTACAGTTGGTGACAACTTGGCTTAATAAATCTAATTGATGTGCTTATAATAATATGAAATAATAAATCATAAGTAAACAAATTGAGTTAACGTTGAAAAACCGTAAACTTTAAAGTTAACCGATAAATTTCCAGACAACCGATTATATATGTGTTTTATCTGAATAAACCTGATACGATAAACAAATATCAACTAAAGTAACTAATATTGATTAAAATTTAATTGTTTTAGTGATTTTAAATATTATAATAATTTTAGAATAAAAATCACGTATAAATAAAATTATCCGTTGCAAGATTTAACCACCGTAACACTCAGATTATAGCATTTTTAACCTACCATAACCCAACAATTATCCTTATGGTGACATGTGTATGACATGTGTCTTGTGGAGGCCATGTTAGAATCATGCAAGATCTTGGAGAAATCCTACAAAATTACCCAAATCATTTCCTTCACTTTAACACATGTTGTCTTTCCTTCTTCCCCTTGGTCGTCTCCTTCTCCACCACCACCATCTGTCCACCATTCCAAATCTTCAACTATCATCCTCTTCAAGTTTTTGGCGATTGCTTTTGAAGAATTCTTGGTACATATAACCATAAGTAGATGAAGAGCTAATATCATCTTGCTTGTAAAATTCAGCACACCTTGTGTATATGATTATTTGTATTTTTTTAGTTTTGTTCTTGAATCATGAAAAGTAAATGTTGTTAACCTAACTTAAAAGGAAATGGAAGTCAAAACAAGAATTTTTGAAATGAAGATGATATGTGTATGCATGTGTGTGTCTTGTATATGTGTGAATGGACGAATGTGCGTGTGTGTCGTTAATAAGTATGTATATGATTATGGATGCATGCATTTGGGTATACGTGTATATATATACATACGTATGTATGTATATGTGAATAATATATATTTCTTGATATGATTGCAAACGCATGCATCGTAAGTATATTTACATATATATTGTGACAACTCATACTTCCGCATATGTAGACCTTACATCAATGACCTTTTCAAACATATTTGGTATTTACTAGTGTAGATATGTACACATAAAAATTTCAGAGAATGAAGGTGTAAACAAAAAATAAGGAAAACAAAGAATACCAGATAGAGCAATTTCATAAATACAACCACAATGATAATTACCAAAAATGGAGAATTTAACTAACATGATAAACTCAAAGTCGGAATCATATGAACAAAAGAGCAGTAACAATGATCTGGAGATTTAGCCAACCCTATATATATTTGCAGGAGCGACTACGAAATAAATAGTAGACAACCCAATCGGGTTGTAAGTTGATATTGTTTTTACATGGGTGACGATACATGTAAGTATAAGATCATTCCTTGGCCATACCTCTCCCATTTCTTCCCCACATTCACACCAGAAACCCACATTTGCATGTCAACATAACTTTAGGTCATTTTCGTTTAAAAAACCGAACCATTTCAACTCCAAAAATTGTTGGGACTCATCATCATCATCTTCTTCAACTTCTTCTTTGACCAGCTTCATTTCCAACAAATTAGAGCATCTCAACGAGTATAATCTAGAATTAACTGCACAAAAACCTTCCAAATCAGTTTTAGCAACACTTTGAGTCACAAAACATCACAAATGGGTAACAATTTCGAAAATATCACTTTTGGTTGAGTTGCAGGCGGATGAGTCACAAAAATGGTCCATTCGTGCAAATAAGGCACATCAATCGCCTGAACTAACACCAGAATGAACCCTTGGACAAATGAGCCATGGCACGAATGGGATATACTCATTAGTATAAGTAACTCGTGTGAATGAGAACCCGTTCGTACGAATGAGAGCCATTCACACACATAAGTTTGTTCATACAACTTTGAAAAATAACCTAAGTGTTCAATTGTGGAGTACACTAATAAACCAACCCGGTGACACATGTCTGAATCACGATTCAAGATGAATTTAAATTTCAAAGATTTAAAGCAAACAATTGTGGAGATGAAAAGAAGTTTAGAGTGAGAAGACTATGTTTATTGTCAAAGGCAAAATCATGCTATGTTGAGAGTGTGGTGGGCTGGCGGCTGGAATCAATCCTATATATGCCTTATATATAAACATAACTAGACATAACGAGATGATGTCAGCGATGAGATAAAGGAGTGTAAACACCTTAGGTATGGGCCTGCTACTGATTTTCTATATAAGATATTACGTACGATTGTGTATCTGGATACTTTAGTTTTAAAAGCTCTAGGATTTGTTTCTTCATCAGGTATTTTTCCTGTTTGGAGGTAATTCTTAATAGGGATAGTTCAAGATATTTCGTGTGCTTCTGAATCTCGAACCTCAACATCCTTAGGTTCAATAATCTGATTTGTATTTTGTATGTCTATTGCCTGATTTAAAATATGTATGATAGGAATATTGATATCCTCAGGGATTCTTAGGGATGAGGCCAAGTTTGCTAGTGCGTCTGCTTCAGCATTCTCTTTCCTTGGCATTTGCGTGATATCAAAGGTATAAAAATATCTTGCTATATCCTTAACAATCTCTAACTATTTTGCCAATTTATCTCCTTTAGATGTGTATGAGCCATTAAATTGATTGGCTATCAGTAAGGAATCGATAAATACATGGAGATTTCTGATGTTCATATCCCTAGCTAATTGAAGTCCTGCTATTAGGGCTTCATATTCTGCTTCGTTATTAGTTGCTTGAAATTCACAACTAATCGATTGATGTATTATGTCCCCCTGTGGTGATTTTAGTATGATGCCTAGTCCAGTTCCTCTCACATTTGAGGCTCCATTTGTGAACATAGTCCTTTCACTAGTATCTTCATCCAAAATTTTGGTTTCTAAATCTACTTCTGGTTCATAAATTAAATCATAAGTGCTAAGCTTCACTGACCATTTTTCCATCCTTCCTGATAGCTCAGGTTTTCTCAACGTAGATTTAATAGGATAATTTGTCTTAATATGTATTCTATGTGTCTCAAAGTAGTGCCTAAGCTTTGTTGAGGCCATGATTAAAGCTAGAATTAGCTTTTCAAGGAGAGAATATCTGGTCTCAGCATCTACTAGGCTCTTACTTACATAGTATACAGGATGTTGTGATCCCTGATGATCCTTAACTAACACAGCACTTACAGTAGTTCGGGATATTGCCAAGTACAATGATAGTAGTTCACCATTCTCTGGTCTCATAAGCAATGGCGGTGAGGATAAGTATTCTTTCAGATCCTGAAGCGCCTTCTCACGCTCTTCATCCCACTAAAGCTTCTTATTCTTTTTAAGGATATCGTAAAATCCTTTAAATTTTTCAGAAGACCTTGAGATGAACCTATTGAGCGAAACTATCCTTCCCTGTCAGTCTCTGCACTTCTTTTATGTTCCTTGGGGATTTGAGGTTTAAGAAAGCTTGAATTTGTTCGGGGCTGGCCTCTATTCCTCTTTCGGTGACCATATATCCCAAGAACTTTCCTGATCTTACCCCAAAATGACACTTAGAAGGATTAAGCTTCATATTGTAATGGTCTAGGATCTCGAAGGATTCCTGAAGATCCTTAAGGTGATTTTCAGTGATCCTCGATTTGACCACCATATCATCAATATACACTTCCATAGTGTCCCTAGTTTCTCTTTGAACATCATGTTGACTAGTCTTTGGTATGTAGCTCCAGCGTTCTTTAGGCCAAATGGCATTGCTATATAGCAATATATCCCTGTTGGCGTCATGAAGGTTGTATCCTCTTGGTCCGAGGGTTCCATTTGAATTTGTCGAAAGCCTGCTGATGCGTCCATGAAAGTCAACATTTCATGTCCTGATGTCGCATCTACCATGGAGTTTATATGTGGTAATGGAAAGGGGCCCTTAGGACAAGCTTTGTTAAGATCTGTGTAATCCATACAAACTCTCCATTTCCAATTCTTCTTTTGAACCACAACTACATTGGCTAGCCACCTTGGAAATTTCACCACAACTACATTGGCTAGCCACCTTGGAAATTTCACCTCTCTAATCATTTTTGCTTTGAAGAGCTTCTCTACTTCCTCTTGGATGATTATATTCATTTTGGGTGCAAATTTCCTTCTTTTTTGGTGGACAGGCTTTATATTCCTATCTATTCCTAACTTATATGTAATCACATCTGAGGATATTCCTGTCATATCCTCATGTTCCCATCCGAATGTGGAAACTCTTGATTTTAGTAAATAAATCAGTTTCCCTTCAATATCCTCATGGATATCAGTTCCTATAAGGACTTTAATTTCAGTATCATCAGGGTTCAGGAGTACTTCTTTTACTTCCTTCTCCCTATATCCCTACGTATCCCCAAGGGCGCACTTTGATTGCTATGCTGATGAAGGTTTGGTTGTTGCCTTCATCGAAGACGAATAGCATTCCTTGGCTTCTTGTTAATCACTATTTATCTTCACCACTCCTCATGGTGTGGGTAGCTTGACACACTGATGATAAGTTGAGGGGACAACTTTCATATCATGTATCAATGGTCTACCTAAGCTTCAATTTATCAAAAGATATTAAAATAAAAATTATAATATAGCAAGATAAAACAATACATGTATAAATATACCTTTAATTCTTATCTTGGCCATTGAACAAAATTATGTACAAATATACCTTTAATGCTTCAATGACCGCTTCAACTTGGACCTTGACACACTTCTTGTTTAATAAACGTCCATGTAAAATACGGTCCACAGAAAACCATGCTTGTCCTTTAGCTACCAGAAGTTCCAAACTGGGTTATTAGTTCGGTTCTAGGGGTGTTCACGATCTGGTTCTAAACCGTAAAACTCCCAAATTGGTCATCGGTTTGGTTTCATGGATGGTTTTTTTCAAACATTTGGTTGGTCGGTTTCAAAAGTTTAAAACCATAATAAACTTTTTGGTTTACAATTTTGATAAAAAAACGGTCATAAAAAACCGGACCGGACTGGACCAGACCGTAACTGTGTGCGTGCATATAAAAATATAGATATACATATACACAAAAAGATATATCAATATATGTATCATCAGTGCCGGAATCACAACCAGAACAGTAACATGCACAGTAAATCAGGTACGAACTACGTGTCTTTCATGTAAACTATTATCATTTACTAATTGACACAAAACTATTACGCATTCAATTCAGAAACATGATTCAAAACCATGGTTTAACGGTCAAAATTTCATCTGACAACATAGAACCATCACGTGATTGTTGGTTAGGACATTATTATGTATAAACGTATGTGAGGTTGTACACAACAAAATAACAACGGATGTCGTTACGTGAATGCTAAATTGACGGATTATTCGTATAGGTGACGATCTATATGAATATATCTGAAGGTTTAACATTCTGAGTGATGTCTAATAATTAGAAAATCATATTGAAAAGTATAGTTATCGTCGTGTTCGTACAAGTGACGATCTGAACGAATACGCGTGACGACTGTACGATTCGATTTAAACATATAAATTTAACGATTTCAGAAATGTAAAATAAACAGAAGATATTTAGTTAATTTACTACGAATTACCACCTAAATTAAATTTATAAATTCTATATTTAAAACCGCAATAATTCGTTACGAAAACGAGCGAAAACCGATGCTTCTACGCGAAACCGAACGAGCCCGAACACACATGGGCATTAGAAAGCACTTAATATAGAATTAAATGCCATTCTCTTCCCCCACCTACGAGCCACAATCACCATTTTCGTCACTCTCTCTCTCTCAACTTTCTCTCTAGAAACCAAGCCCTAGAATCCTCATTTCTTCACCAAATCAAGCCATTTTGGTGTCAAAACGACCACAACAACTTGTAGATCGTGAAAGTACAAGAAATCCGAGCTTAGAACCATCTGTAACAAGGTAAATTTGAGCTCAAAGTCGCAAAAATTAGGGTTTTCATCCTCTTTGGAACACACCTACGCTTATAACCGGTTCCAAGCCACTCAAAGCCCTTAGGTGAGCACGAAATAGGCCTACAACCTGTTGGGAACATGTGAAATGATTTGAATGATTCGAAAATTGTGAAAAGGAACCAAGACTAAACTTGGTTACAGGCCGTGAGAATGAGTGAAGGGGCTCAACTTGGCCGAAAGGCCACAGGCCAAAGGAGCTGACTTTGGGGCCGAATAAAGCTTACATTCGTGTGAGGTCACCTTTGCATGAGCACTACACATTAGGCTGGAGGCCCACATTCGTATGGTGCATTCAGTCGTGTGAACATCCCTATTCGGCCATCATCCTTCGCATGGCCAACTTCAGCCGGCCGAACCATATCATTCGCATGGATCATTCCGCATGAGCTTCTATTCGCATGATCACCTTGGTCAGCCAAGCATCCCCATTCGTGCAATATTCTGTGACACCTCGCAATTTCCAGGTCAGCATAAATTTCTTTTTGATAATAATATGTATTATTATTTCATACGTGGCACTAGAATAATTGTATTTAGTGTGACACGTGGCACGACAGCCTAACCACACTGATGATTCGAGGAATTATCGCACAACACTCGCACGTGTCTTGAATAACGAACGTTGGTGAACGGATCAAAACACAGTACACTATCACTGCACAATAGGTTCCGGGGAACCTAGGTTAGTTGTAACAATGCCTAAATGTCAAGAAACGATGATCGCAATCGACAAATTCGCGAAAATCAATTCAAACTATGAAATTGGGCTTATTGGGCTCAGCCGAGACCCATCGCGGTACGCGATAGGCAACCAATTGGGCCTTCGCGGTACGCGAAGCCTAGGCGGGAGAATTTGAATTCTCCAAAATCCATCGCGGTACGCGACGACCGATCATCTTCCACCATCACGATACGCGGCGAGTTTCGGGAACCGAATGATTATTTTAATCGTCGCGCTACGCGACGGTGCTTTTTGCCAGATGTCGCGGTACGCGACACAACCCTTTACGCAGAATCTTTATATAACCAATGTCAATCATTTTCTGGCATCCTACTCAATTTTCCCAGACTGAAAAACCCTCTAATCGACCATTTCTCATTGCAGCACTCATCTTCTACACTTGAGAGCCATTGTGAGACCTTGAATAGCACCATTGAAGGGCTTGAAGCTTGAAAGGAGGAGATTGGAGCCATCAACCATTACCAACGTCCCTTTGTAGCTACTGTTGAGGCATTATCAGGTCTTCTTGAGCCTATCTAGAGCTGTTCCAGTAACACTCAAACTTCAAAGAAGCCTTAGAGGTAGTTTTCTAGCACCATTTCGGGTTTTTAGCACATGAAAACACACATACTAGGGGAAATACCCACATGCATCACTAGCACCACTTTAATCACGAATCTTGGGTCTTATGAATCTGATTTTTGATGTTATTGTTACTGATTTGATGATTTAACAATGATCTATGGGGACATTTACTTGATTTTATGGTTATTTGGTGATTTTGTTAAGAAATGGGTATTTCTAAAGACATGCATGCATGATCTAGTTGGATTCAAATGATTTTGAGTGTGAATATGTAAATCTTGGTGATATGGGGAGGCATATGGATGATCTATGATGATATTTGTGGTCATAATTGTTGATTTAGGGCTTATTGCTAATTTTAGAAACTTTAATGGTGATTTTTGATGAAATAGTCACTTGCATGTAAATAGATCAATGTTGTATGCTTAAAATGATGATTATAAACTAAGATGATGGTTATTGATGTATTAGAATGGTTAGAAGCATCAAATGTATGATTTTTATGAATATTACTATAAATAGTAACTTTTTGATATGAAATTGCTAGAGATGATGAATTTGTTAAATGTTGTATGTTTGACATGCTTAGTTGGGTTGATTATCATGATAATAGGTGATTTTAGGACTTAAATGAATGAAATATGTGCATTTGTCAAAAGTTACTATAAATAGTAACTTTATTTTGCAAAGTCTATGGATGATAACATGTTAGTGGTAACGAGTATGATTTAATGGCTATCTAAGACTTAAATGATGAGAATATGATGAGATTGGTACCTAGACTTTGTAACACATGCTTATTTGTGCAACTTTCTAAAAATAGTAACTTTTACGCGCGAAACATGCTAAACAGGTTATGTGTAACTATGTGCTATGTGATAACATGCTCATTTAGGATAAATAAGCATATTAGAATAATCGAATTTTGATTTATTACTTGACTTGCCAAATTTGGAAACTTTCCTGAAATAGAAACTCCTCACGAAAGTAACTTTGGTATCGGTACACATCACACGACACTAAACCGCACGTTACACGAGCACTTGATCCAAAAACCGTCACCAACGGGTCGTTAGGTCAAACACGGAACACGGTCAAACACGGTCAACTGGACCCACATAACAACTTGGAGTTGTTAGACACCAACACGGTCCTGTGAGACCCACATATGTAAAACAAACTTACAACACCTATATGATATAGGTAACTTCTAGCCGGCGAGCTATACGCATTCTGTAAGAATCGCACTCTATTCAAACTCAGGTGAGTTTACAGCCCCACTTTTACTTTTAACTATTTTTACTTAACTTTGGGGTGAGAATACTATGCAACTGTTTTAGATATATGACTGGTATGTTGTGAAAACCATTTTCGAGTGTAACTACTATCGCTTAAAGTCCTCACTTATCCTTACCGTTAGTTGTATAACAAACGAGTCGTAATTACGTAGTACTGCTGGGTTTGACTAGCCCCACTCGGCACCAATGTTGACTGGAGGTCATAACGAGTGTAATTTCGATGTTGATGTCGGGTTCAGCGATGACCCGCGGAGGCAAACGGGAACAGTCGAGTTTCGGTAAGATGAACAGACACACTCCACGGATCGTAGATCCACAACTAAACTTAACATGCCCAGTATATATATATGTTTACTTTTCAGTCTGTCTAAACCGCTGTGTAACAATTTACATTTCCGTTGCTTTTGTAATAAACGTTCCGCTGCTTTATTTGAAAACTTGTTTGTTATATAAATCTGCGTGATTGTATAATTCATATAGAGTCGTTCTATATGACCATGAGCTGTGATCCTGGCCACGTCACACCCACGTGGACTGACACCACGAGTGGGAATTTGGGGGTGTGACAGACTGGTATCAGAGCCTTGGTTATAGGGAACTAGGTTTGCATGTAGTAAACTTAGAGTATAGCCACTGCTCTACACTAGACACTACACCAGAAATTTGCACAACAATAATTATATGTTATTATATGTTGTTACTTATTTGATTCGAACGCAGGAATGGATAACAACAAAGACCAGGATGGGAAGGACTCGAAGAAGCGTCCATATGAGTACGAGCTTACCGAGGAGGATAAGCAGAGGATTCGAGATATGGTGGAGCAGGTACATGCTCAGGAGTCCAAGAGGCTCCGACCCTCAAGCAGCAGGGACCATGGGACTGGTATCCTACTACCCTAGCTGTGTGGGCGAGGGAAGAGAGAGTACCTAAGTTACCTTTGTTAGGTGACGCATCTACTGGACCTCCTTTACCACCGATTGGCATGCCCATGGAACGGGCATTCGCTGCACTGATCTCGCGTTACAGACGTGAGTCCTGTCAGCTACGAGTAATGACTGATGGATTTAGTGATCTCTTGGAGCATAATCAGCATCTACAGAGCCGTGTGGAGCAGCTATAGGAGAGGCTCGCACGCGTCAAGGGGACGTAGGATGGGTTAGTCGCCAAGACTCAGGACGTGATCCAGCGACAGGAGGAGGTCGCAGCTGACGTCACGGACATCCGTGACAGGACTACGTTGCTAGAGGAGCAGCAGGATTTCTTGGCCGTAGTGACACAAGGACACGATGGACGGTTGGAAGCCGTGGAGGTCGCCAATGAAGAGAACCAGGCCATGATTCAGGCCAGCGATGCCATGTTAAATTCATGGGTCGAACAGTTCCTGGTGGAACAACAGCCTGAGCCAGAGCCCCAATTCGAGGCGGAGGACCTCGAAGAGGGAGATTTTGACGAGGATCCGGATGAGGATCCCGAGGAGGAGGACGATGATGGTCCTGCCGATAGTGGAGATTCACACTCCACGATTGTCTAGTTAGATTTCCTATTTCAGTATTTTTATTCCTTTCAGTTATTTTGCTTTTGTATTCTCAGATGAGCGGGATGTGCTCATAGGAAACTTTTGTAGTAGTACCTCTTTTTGGAAATCATTGTACTTCAAAGCTATTACTATTAATGAAAATGATGTTTGCTTTAATTGTTGTATTTTGACTATGGTTGATTGCTAACATAACATCTGACCTGAACTCCTGACATAACGATTGGCTAACACTCTAACTCATGCTAACTAACATTCTGACCCTTCCATATAGAACCATGTCTGGAAGAGGATCCAACGCCCGCAACCTCAAACGCAAGGTCGAAAAGGCAAGAATCAACATGATGGTCGAACACAAAGTCAACAAAGTGCTTGCTGAATATGAGGCAAACCGTCACACCAGCGATACTAGTGACACCAACAACGGTACTAACCCTTGTTTAATATGACTAACTTAGCGTAGACAACGCTGACACTAACACACAACCTTGGACTCCTATGCACAGGATCTCAGGGAAGTGCGGCAAAGGGATGCTCGTTTAAAGCCTTCCTGAGTTGCCGCCCTCACAAATTCCAAGGTACAGAAGGAGCGGTGGGACTGCTCCGCTGGATTGAGAAGCTGGAATCGGTCTTCGCTATGGCCGAATGCTCGGAGGAGAACCGAGTAAAGTATGCTACCAGGACTCTTGAGGGACCTGCCCTCACCTGGTGGAATACACATGTCCAAACTCTCGGACTTGAGACTGCCAACACCATTCCGTGGGAGGAATTCACCAGAATGCTTCACGAAGAATACTGCCCACGTGACGAGATCAGGAAGCTTGAGGAAGAATTTTGGGTGCACAAAATGGTGGGATCTGAAATCGAGAAGTACTGCACTCGATTTCATGAATAGCTGTGCCCGGCAATGGTGACGCAGGAGTACATGAAAATCGAGCAATTCATTAGTGGATTGCCATAGCAAATCCAAAGTATGGTGACTGCTTCTGATCTCTCTACCATCCAACCACTGATTCGCTTGGCACATAAGTTGACAGACCAGGCGGTAGCCCAGGGGAAACTGCCTAAGAGGGGTGAACATCTGAAACCCCAGGAACCCAAGCGGAAGTGGGAACCCAGCAACAACCGAACCTTCTCACCTCAGCAACCAACCCAGCACCGACCAGCACCTGCAAAGGTTTTTACTGCCACCAAACCAAGCACTCAAGGCAAAGGGGGATATCAGGGCAACAGCCCAAAATGCAACACTTGTAACTTTCATCATTTCGGCCCGTGCAAAAGGGTCAAGTGCTCCAACTGCGGCAGAAACGGGCATTTAGCAAAGGAATGCCGATCAAACCCCAACCCTAACAACAACAACAATCAAAACACTCTCAAGGGGTGTTATGAGTGCGGTAAACCGGGACACATGCGGAGGGACTGCTCGTAATTGAAAAAGGGTGGTGGAGGTGCAGCAAAGGGACAAGCCTTTGTGATTGGCTCGGGAGAAGCTAAAGATGACCCCAACGTCGTCACCGGTACGTTTCTTTTAAATAATGTCTATGCTAGTATATTATTTGATACCGGTGCCGATAGGAGTTTTATCTCTAGCGACTTTAGTAAATTGCTTAATATGACCCCAACACCACTAGACCATAAGTACACCGTAGAGTTAGCGGACGGTAAACTAATCGAGACGCAGCACGTCATCAAAGGGTGTGTCTTGATGCTAGCGGACCACCAACTGGCGATTGACTTGATGCCGGTAACTCTCGGGAGCTTCGACGTGGTGATTGGAATGGATTGGCTATCTGCAAACCATGCTGAGATTGTGTGCAATGAGAAGATTGTACGAATTACGTTGCCAAGTGGAGAGCAGATCTCAATCCAAGGGGAACGGTGCGGAATACCATTAAACATCATGTCCTGCATGAAGGCAAGCAAATATCTGAAGAAGGGATACACGGCTATCCTGGCCCTTATCACTGAACAACCAAAGAAGGAACGGAAGATTGAGGACATCGTTGTTGTTCGCGATTTCCCAGAAGTTTTTCCTGATGATCTACCGGGACTACCACCACCGCGACAAGTGGAGTTCCAGATAGATCTAACACCAGGAGCAGCACCAATAGACAAAGCACCATACCGATTGGCTCTTACTGAAATGCAAGAACTGTCTAATCAGCTACAAGAGTTATTAGATAAAGGATTTATAAGGCCGAGCTTCTCACCTTGGGGAGCACCGGTCCTGTTTGTGAAGAAAAATGACGGATCATTCCGTATGTGCATCGACTAACGGGAGCTGAACAAAGTAACGATCAAGAATCGATACCCTTTACCTCGAATAGACGACTTGTTTGGCCAATTGCAAGGGTCAGGCTGCTACTCGAAGATCGATTTAAGATCCGGTTACCATCAATTTAGAATACAAGAGGAAGACATACTGAAGACAGCCTTCTGGACACGGTACGGACATTACGAGTTTCTGGTTATGCCGTTTGGGCTGACTAACGCACCGACAGTATTCATGGATCTCATGAATAGGGTGTGTAAGCCGTATCTCGATAAATTTGTAATCGTATTTATTGATGATATCCTGATATATTCCAAGACTCAAGAAGAACATGCCAAACACTTAAGACGTGTCTTGGAACTACTGAAGAAGGAACAACTATACGCGAAATTTTCCAAATGCGACTTTTGGATTCGCTAAGTTCAGTTTCTTGGACATGTGGTGAATGAGAAGGGAATACACGTAGACCCAGCCAAGATTGAGGCAATCAAGAACTGGACAACACCCAAGACTCTGACTGAGGTGCGACAGTTTCTGGGATTGGCCGGGTACTATAGGCGATTTTTCTAAGGATTCTCGAAGATCGCACAATCATTGACGTCCCTTACGCACAAAGATAAGAAATTTGAATGGGGAGAAAAGCAAGAAGCTGCTTTCGACCTATTGAAACAGAAGTTATGCAGCGCACCGATCTTATCACTACCGGATGGCTGTGAAGACTTCGTAGTGTATTGTGATGCATCGAAACAAGGACTCGGTTGTGTGTTGATGCAGCGTGAGAAAGTTATTGCTTACGCCTCACGACAACTGAAAGTGCATGAAAAGAACTACACAACCCATGATTTGGAGTTGGGAGCCGTAGTGTTCGCACTGAAGATCTGGCGACACTATCTGTACGGCACCAAGTGCACAATTTTCACCGATCATAAGAGCCTGCAACACATATTCGACCAAAAGGAGCTAAACATGAGACAACGCAGATGGGTCGAGCTAACAGGCGATTATGATTGTGCAATCAAGTATCATCCTGGAAAGGCCAACGTAGTGGCTGACGCGTTGAGCAGGATAGAAACAACCAAACGCGTACGTGCACTACAACTCACCATTCACTCTGAGCTACCTAATCAGATTCGACTCGCACAACAAGAAGCTCTGAAAACGGAAAAATTTACCCTCGATGCGGGGTATGGATAAACAAATGAAATAGAAAGACGATGGAGCTTACTATCTGATGGATCGGATTTGGATTCCACACTACGGGGTATTGAGAGAAGTAGTGATGGATGAGGCTCACAAGAGCCGATACTCAGTGCATCCAGGCTCTGACAAAATGTACCACGACCTGAAGACAACGTACTGGTGGCGTAACATGAAGTCGGAAATCGCGACTTATGTGAGTAAGTGTCTGACTTGCTCTAAGGTCAAGGTCGAATATCAGAAACCTTCAGGGTTACTTCAACGACCAGAAATTCCGGTATGGAAATGGGAACAGATTTCCATGGATTTTATCACCAAGTTGCCGAAGACAGCAAGTGGTTGCGATACCATCTGGGTTATCGTAGACCGACACACTAAATCGGCACATTTTCTACCGATTAAGGAAACCGATAAGTTGGAAAAGCTAACCCGATCTACTTGAAGGAAATCGTTTCCAGACACGGAGTCCCAGTCTCGATAATATCTGACCGAGACATTCGTTTTACGGCGCATTTTTGGAAGTCCTTACATAAGGCACTTGGGACGAGGTTGGATATGAGCACTGCTTATCACCCGCAAACGGATGGTCAGAGTGAACGAACCATCCAGACTTTGGAGGACATCCTACGGGCATGCGTAATTGACTTCGGAAATAGCTGGGAGACCCACCTACCCCTGGTGGAGTTCTCATATAATAACAGCTATCACACCAGCATTGGAGCTGCACCGTTTGAAGCACTTTACGGGCGTAAGTGCAGATCACCACTCTGTTGGGCAGAAGTCGGCGAAAGCCAACTGACCGGACCCGAACTTGTGCACGAAACCACAGAAAAGATCATGCAGATGCGTAACACAATGGCAGCAGCTCGAGATTGACAGAAAACCTATGCCGACAAAAGACGTAAACCCTTAGAATTCCAAGTGGGAGACCGAGTACTCCTTAAGGTCTCGCCTTGGAAGGAAGTGATCCGATTCGAGAAGCGGGGAAAGTTGAACCCTCGTTATATCGGACCATTCGAGATCACTAAACGGATAGGCCCTGTGGCCTACGAACTACAGCTACCGCGGGAATTGAGTAGCGTACACAATGTGTTTCACGTGTCAAACCTCAAGAAATGCTTATCAGACGAAACTCTTGCAATTCCGTTGGAGGAGATTCAGATCGATGAACAATTAAATTTCGTCAAGGAACCGGTGGAAATCATGGACCGGGAAACCAAGAAGCTTAAACTCAGTAAGATACCGATTGTGAAGGTGCGATGGAATTCATGACGCGGACCAGAATACACCAAGGAACGAGAGGACCAGATGAAAAAGAAATACCCTCACTTATTCTCCGACCAGACTAACACTAGCAACACGAACTGAATTTCGGGACGAAATTCCTATTAACTGGGGGATGATGTGACACCTCGCAATTTCCAGGTCAGCATAAATTTCTTTTTGATAATAATATGTATTATTATTTCATACGTGGCACTAGAATAATTGTATTTAGTGTGACACGTGGCACGACAGCCTAACCACACTGATGATTCGAGGAATTTTCGCACAACACTCGCACGTGTCTTGAATAACGAACGTTGGTGAATGGATCAAAACACAGTACACTATCACTGCACAATAGGTTCCGGGGAACCTAGGTTAGTTGTAACAATGCCTAAATGTCGAGAAACGATGACCGCAATCGACAAGTTCACGAAAATCGGTTCAAACTATGAAATTGGGCTTATTGGGCTCAGCCGAGACCCATCGCGGTACGCGATGGGCAACCAATTGGGCCTTCGCGGTATGTGAAGCCTAGGCGGGAGAATTTGAATTCTCCAAAATCCATCGCGGTACGCGACGACCGATCATCTTCCACCATCGCGATACGCGGCGTGTTTCGGGAACCGAATGATTATTTTAATCGTCGCGCTACGCGACGGTGCTTTTTGCCAGATGTCGCGGTACGCGATGCATCCCTTTACGCATAATCTTCATATAACCAATGTTAATCATTTTCTGGCATCCTACTCTATTTTCCCCGACTGAAAAATCCTCTAATCGACCATTTCTCATTGCAACACTCATCTTCTACACTTGAGAGCAATTGTGAGACCTTGAATAGCACCATTGAAGGGCTTGAAGCTTGAAGGAGGAGATTGGAGCCATCAACCATTACCAACGTCCCTCTGTAGCTACTGTTGAGGCATTATCAGGTCTTCTTGAGCCTATCTAGAGCTGTTCCAGTAACATTCAAACTTCAAAGAAGCCTTAGAGGTAGTTTTCTAGCACCATTTCGGGTTTTTAGCACATGAAAACACACATGCAGGGGGAAATACCCACATGCATCACTAGCACCACTTTAATCACGAATCTTGGGTCTTATGAATCTGATTTTTGATGTTATTGTTACTGATTTGATGATTTAACAATGATCTATGGGGACATTTACTTGATTTTATGGTTATTTGGTGATTTTGTTAAGAAATGGGTATTTCTAAAGACATGCATGCATGATCTAGTTGGATTCAAATGATTTTGAGTGTGAATATGTAAATCTTGGTGATATGGGGAGGCATATGGATGATCTATGATGATATTTGTGGTCATAATTGTTGATTTAGGGCTTATTGATAATTTTAGAAACTTTAATGGTGATTTTTGATGAAATAGTCACTTGCATGTAAATAGATCAATGTTGTATGCTTAAAATGATGATTATAAACTAAGATGATGGTTATTGATGTATTAGAATGGTTAGAAGCATCAAATGTATGATTTTTATGAATATTACTATAAATAGTAACTTTTTGATATGAAATTGCTAGAGATGATGAATTTGTTAAATGTTGTATGTTTGACATGCTTAGTTGGGTTGATTATCATGATAATAGGTGATTTTAGGACTTAAATGAATGAAATAGGTGCATTTGTCGAAAGTTACTATAAATAGTAACTTTATTTTGCAAAGTCTATGGATGATAACATGTTAGTGGTAACGAGTATGATTTAATGGCTATCTAAGACTTAAATGATGAGAATATGATGAGATTGGTACCTAGACTTTGTAACACATGCTTATTTGTGCAACTTTCTAAAAATAGTAGCTTTTACGCGCGAAACATGCTAAACAGGTTATGTGTAACTATGTGCTATGTGATAACATGCTCATTTAGGATAAATAAGCATATTAGAATAATCGAATTTTGATTTATTACTTGACTTGCCAAATTTGGAAACTTTCCTGAAATAGAAACTTACTATAAATAGTAAGTTTCCTCATGAAAGTAACTTTGGTATCGGTACACATCACATGACACTAAACCGCACGTTACACGAGCACTTGATCCAAAAACCGTCACCAACGGGTCGTTAGGTCAAACACCGAACACGGTCAAACACGGTCAACTCGACCCACATAACAACTTGGAGTTGTTAGACACCAACACGGTCCTGTGAGACCCACATATGTAACACAAACTTACAACACCTATATGATATAGGTAACTACTAGCCGGCGAGCTACACGCATTCTGTAAGAATCGCACTCTATTCAAACTCAGGTGAGTTTACAGCCCCACTTTTACTTTTAACTTTTTTTACTTAACTTTGGGGTGAGAATACTATGCAACTGTTTTAGATATATGACTGGTATGTTGTGAAAACCATTTTCGAGTGTAACTACTATCGCTTAAAGTCCTCACTTATCCTTACCGTTAGTTGTATAACAAACGAGTCGTAATTACGTAGTACTGCTGGGTTTGACTAGCCCCACTCGGCACCAATGTTGACTGGAGGTCATAACGAGTGTAATTTCGATGTTGATGTCGGGTTCAGCAATGACCCGCGGAGGCAAACGGGAACAG
The DNA here is from genome assembly GCA_009363875.1 of Mikania micrantha. NCBI lineage: Eukaryota > Viridiplantae > Streptophyta > Magnoliopsida > Asterales > Asteraceae > Mikania > Mikania micrantha. The sequence continues at coordinate 80,420,456 of CM018691.1, read as the reverse complement.
TCGGGTTTCGGTAAGATGAAAAGACACACTGCATGGATCGTAGATCCACAACTAAACTTAACATGCCAGTATATATATCTGTTTACTTTTCAGTCTGTCTAAACCTGTGAACTCACCAACTTTTTAGTTGACACTTTTCGCATGTATTCTCAGGTAACTAAATGGAGCACACGCTAGGATGCGCACAAGGAAGCACTAAGGAGTCTGACTGGCATATAGACTCATGTCCTAGGCTTTGTGTGCATTGATTTTATTTGAAACAATCAAACTACAGTGTTTAAAACTAATTTACTTTCCGTTGTATAACAATTTACATTTCCGCTGCTTTTGTAATAAACGTTCCGCTGCTTTATTTGAAAACTTGTTTGTTTTATAAATCTGCGTGATTGTATAATTCATATAGAGTCGTTCTATATGACCATGAGCTGTGATCCTGGCCACGTCACACCCACATGGACTGACACCACGAATGAGAATTTGGGGGAGTGACATATTCACTCGTATGGCCGGTGTTATTCGTGGGAATAGGTGAATGGGCTCATTCGTGAACTTTGTTTGAACAACAAATCTCATCCTACTTTATTTGCATGCATGGGAAAACTCATTAGGTTTTCATGAGATGTAACCGGTTTTGTAGTATTTGAGATCAAATGTTTTCCAAAACTGAGTTATTCTAGGTTATTTGAACATATAAGTCAAGGGTTAGGACCATTTGAGTATTTAGAATCTAATTAAATTGAGGGAAATCTCTCCAAAGAAGTTGGTGACATTACACAATAAACTTAGTGGTCATGTGTATGTTCGTCAACTTGGTGTTTCGAAACTACTAAGTTTTACAACATTAAAACCTTTACGAACTTTCAAACATATATATTGAGTCAAGTGTTAAGTTTTATCAAGGAATAAAAGGAAAACAAGTTGAGGAGAAATCAAGAATCAAGAAACAAGTTAAGTATAGGTGTTGAATATAGTGTAAACACCTAATACTTAGTAAATTCTATACAAACATACAACAAAGTTAGATCGTTCAATTGAACTTTCTAAGCAAGTTATACACAAGAGATGATCAAAAGACTACAAGAAACAAAGACCTAGCAAAGGACTTGGAGTTAATCGAGTGAGATTAACCTAAGTCTAACATGTTAACTTATATTTTCTTAAAATAACATATGTTTTAATAAAAAGGAAACGATTTATAAGATTCTTCAATTTAAAATGTTTTAAAATAAATCAATTGATTTTAACTTAAAGATTTTAACATAAAATGAAATTATTAATGATGTTTTACTTAAAAAGAATCATAGATGTAACTAATGTAGATCTTACGTAAGTAAGGTTTAAATGCGAATATCCTCGGGATAATGGGTTGTAAGGGATAATTAGTGTAGACTAGTTAGAGAAACTTAGAAACCCATTAGTAATGTCTAGGACACATAGTTGCACGCCGAGACCAAACTCTATATACGTCATCTTCGAACACTTATCGTATTCAATTCATAATAAATAAACACAGGTACTGAAGATACTTAAGTTACAATTAGCGAGCGCGCATATCTGTTGTGATTCATTACATAGCAACACATGTGAGTTCATTGCCCCTTTTCTAAACATTTTGTTTCACAAACGCGGGACTGAGAAGCATGCGTAAATTATTTTCTTGAAATATATTTTACGTAAATGCTTTTACTTCAAGTATGTTTTACAAGCGAAATTGTTATCTTATATTCTGTTTAGGTAAACTATTTACAGGTTTACAAAATGAATAAATTACTCTCTATGAGTAAGACAATGGTTTTAAAACAAAGAACTATTTTTCTGACGTGTTCAAGAAAACTAAGGATCTAATTCAAAGAAATAATGTCAGTGTTGTGTTCAAGAAAAACTAAAGATGTAGATCAAAGAACTCATTTCAGTGTGTGTATCAAAGAACTAATGAACTCAATAAATAACAAATTCTAGGTGGCTGTCAGTTTTATGTCGATCAAGACCACGTGTAAAACACTGAAAGTCCCGACATATATAGTAGACTTTTATAGTCATGCTAACATGGTCACAATTCAAACAATCAAACGAACAACTAGAAAACAGAGGTGAACAATGATCAAAGGATATCCTAAAGTCCCGGCATATACAGTAGACCTGAAGGTCAAGCTGATATGGGCACATCATAAAGTCCCGACACATACATGTAGACTCCTTTGGGTCAAGCCTGATATGGGCCACGTGTGAGACGATACAGACTGGACACCACCAACAAACTAAGAACAATTGATTGAGTTAATAAAGGCCCAAATCATTATGTTTCAGTTTGTATTAAATGTTTATTTATTCATTTAATTAAGCATTTAATATCATGTTTTTACAAATTCTATGGTTGATCATGAATGTGTAATGAACTCAGTAAATCGATAGAAAAATTTGTGGAACTCATAAACTATTGTGACGATGGGTGGAATGGAACGCTTAATTATCATTAACAACAATATGATATGCAGTTCGATATGTGGTGGGACGGTGGCTGGGCGGGCGGTAAGCTTGACCCTACATATGCCCTATATATAAGCATACTTGATTGGATAACATAGGTGGTTGTTGATGAGGTTAAGGTTGTCATTTCGGGTGATCAGTGTTAACAGATTTTCAGGTTATTCAAATGTTGTGAATTAAAGGTATGGGATGAAACGTTTAATTATCACCAGGAACAATATATCATGTGGTTTGGTATGTGGCGGGACGGTGGCTGGGCGAGCGGTAAGCTTGACCCTACATATGCCCTATATATAAGCAGACTGAATCAGATGGTATAGGTGGTTAATGGTGAGGTTAAGGTTGTCATTCGGACAAGTTTATTCAAATTCATTTTTCAAATAAAACAATATGAACTCACCAACCATGTGTTGACTTGATCTTTTTGCATGACTTCTCAGGTGACGAACAGGCCTGACTAAGAAGTTATGCTTTTGACTAGGATGCCAGATAGAGGTAGGGGTGTTCAACGGTTCGGTTTGCGGTTTAAAAGGTTTATTCGGTTCGGTTTAAACGGTTTTTAATTTTTTTTAGCACAACCGTAAACCGAACCGAACCGTATACAAAATAAGGTAAACCGAACCGAATTCAACCGTATTCAATTCGGTTCGGATTCGGTTAAGAACTGAACAAACCACATTAAACCGATTTCAACCGTATTCAGTCAAAATACCTTCTTTTTCATATTTTTGTTTCCTTTTTCCTGATTCAAGTGACCTAATTCAATTTTTTTACAATCTCTAACCAACTTACTCATTCCAAACACTTTATCAAGAGTTCATTACAACAAACAGTTTATCAACACTGGTTTTATTCAAACATTCATCCGTAATTTATTAACCCTTGAGGGTTCTAACTCAGGTATGGTTCTTAGTTCTAACAATTAAATGTGAAACTTCAAAAGATCGACTAACCGAGTGTAGATTGGAGATTGGAGTGGATATCGACTAATTGAGTGTAGATCGACCGACTGTAAAAGTAACTGATGCAGATCGACTGGGTGCATATCGACCGAGTGCAGAAGAAATAGAACTGTAGAAGGCAAATTGATTGAGGACGAGTTCGTGTGTTGAAGGGAAGATTTGGAGATTGGAGGGTTCATGATGCGAGCGGTTAGTATACGAAAAACAGAACTAAATTAAAGCTATTTAACCTAGGCTAAAGACACAATAACTAATCCTAGACCTATACTTAACCTAAACACCTAGTAATAATTGGAAATCCTAAACTAGACCGCTCCTAAGGCAAGTGTACCTGTCGGTGGCAGAATAGCTAGTGGAAGTCCGGATATCGAACCAATGGACACTAGTATAACAAACTAAAACTAGACTGTGGACAAAATAAAGTAAAAGAGGGGGGTTTTGGTGCAAACTAATAACCTAATCAGACTGATCTGACTGAAACACTAAACTAACAACTACACTAAAACAGCAGCTAAAAATGGCACTGTAACTGAAATCTAACTGCAGTTAAGAAAACTGGTAAATCTAGGCTGGGAATCAAAAGTATGACAGATGCTGATCTGGACTGACTTGTGAAGGATGAAGACTAGGATCTTAAGGAACAGACTAAGGAATACCTTAGGGGACCCAAATCAGATACCAGGCAACTCCAATGGGAATCCTAAGGCTGTAATGTATGCACTAGTCTATCGGGTTACCTTCCGGATTTCCCAATATGCAATTGCACTCTAACGGGTGAATCACCTCCCGGATTTCTCCACCCTTTTGTATCCTAAGACACTAGAGAGCTACAAAGTTTACAACTTTGACATGGATTGACACTAACTCTAAGTAGATCTAAGACAACGCCCTCCCGGGTCGTTTATCTTAAATATCCCAAGTGTAAGAGACCAACCATCTAACCTATCACCTCCCGGATTTCTAGGTTAGGTCACACATGCGAATAACAATACTTAATGAAGTCTAATCCTATGGAATGTGATCAACAACCCATAAACTAACCTAAAACACAAAGTAATAGGCCTAACATGCATCTATGTGTGGAAAGACCTTCCTAGACACATGTAGATCAAACATTCACCAAATATAATCATTCAACATATGTAAAAACCATCAAAGATTCAAACTTTACAGCTGATAACAATGCATATATCATCCACAAGCATAAATCATGTCCAAAATCATTAAAGATCAAAACTTTATCATCCCAAACCTAGATACAACCATAGATCTAGCCAACAATCATCTCAACAGTAACAAAACAGGTCTGATATATGTCTAAATGCATGAAATACTACTGATTTAAACTAAGAACATGAAAAGATAAAGAAAATACTCAAAAGCAAGGTCCTTCTTCACTTCAAGAAGCCCTAATCAAGCCAAATACTCCATGGTTAAGCTCCAGCAGCTCCTAGGCTCGATTAGGGTACCAAAGACGCAGAAGACGAATCTTAAAACGGCTGGAATGCGATCCATTTATAGAGGGCTTGAAATTAGGGTTTTAGGCTGAAAATTCATCTGGGCACATCGCCTAGCGGGGCTGCTTGTGGCTAGGCGATGCGCGCGGATGTCCCGGATTCTGGCGGCTGATGATGCCAGGCGCAACACCTGGCACCAAGTGGCCACGCTAGGCATACCGCCTAGGGTTCAATTCTTCGTTTTCTTCGCTTTATCAACCGCACTTGATTCCAATGCCCGTTTGCCCTCATTTCCGCTCCTTCTGGACACATCCCTACACAAAAACACTAAAATGTAAAAAGGTACTAAAATGGACTCGAAATATTTACAAAACTAACGAAAACAGACTCAAATATGTACAAAAACGGATGTGTTAAACTAACACATCAGTGCAGATCTGTGAAAAATGGAACGATGCTTCCTTCTCTATTTAGGAATTAGGGTGCAGATCAATGCCTTCGTGGGGCGGTGGTCGGTGGCGGTGAGGGTGTCGGCTGAAGATGAGAGATGCATACGCAGTTGCAGATCGGTGCCTTCATGGGGCGGTGGCCGGTGGAGGTGAGGAGGTCGGCAAGGCGGAGTTTGAAAGTAAACAGGGACGGTGTGAACGAGTGTTTTAAAGGGAATTAGGGTGAGGGAATTAGGGGTGAGGGAATTAGGCTGGTGGGCATAAATAAAAATAATAATATATTTAAATAGTAATTCGGTTTAAACGGTTTAAACCGAATAACCGAGTAAACCGAATTTTCAAAAATATTGGATCCGTAAACCGACCCGAAAACCGAATCTGTATTTCGGATATGGTTTAGAACCAAACCGAAAACCGTATTTTCAATTCGGTTTGGTTTATTTCGGTTACGGATACGGTTTGGATAACGGTTTTAAACGGTTTTCGGTTATTTTGAACACCCCTAGATAGAGGACCTAGTATTTTGGACTTGCATATTTTGGACATGCATATTTTGGACATCATTTTACAGATTATTTTGTATATTTTGTGCAGATACAAGATAGATGAATTATGATGTTGATAGTAGATTTACATTGTTAAATTATGAATGAAACTGATGTAATTTAACTTTGTAATTCTATTTTATTTAGCATTTTCTCATTATATATCATGTGCAATGTAAACAATCTGATCATCACGATTATCATTCCCGATATCGCGATTATCATTCCCGATATCGCGCCCCGGGACCTTTCCGCCCGACGGGACACACGATCCGGCCCGCCGGCTCGGGGTGTGACAATATATACATATTATATATATGTGTATGTATACATGTCTATATATGTGTGCGTATATATTGAGTTGATGATTTATTCGTCTTTTAAAACGAATACATTTGGACTAGGGGTGTTCATCGGTTCGGTTAACGGTTTGTTCGGTTTTTGAGAAAAAAATCCTAACCGTTAACTGAACCAAGCCGAATTCGTTAAATGATTATCTGAACCGAATTCTAACCGAATTCAATTTGGTTCGGTTTCGGTTAAAACCGAACAAACCGAATTCAACCGTTTTAACCGAATTCCGTCAAATCCAACCAAATTCTTTATTTTTCCCCAAATATGGTCTCATACTCTCATGCTTGCCTTCTAAGGAGTAATCTGCCAACAGCCAACCTATTAAAAGAGAACAAGTATAAATTACAAACAATGATTTCCATGGAACAACCATTAACAGCTAAACAAGGCTTATGTGTGTGCAGCAACCAGTAAGGAGCGACAACCTGTTGGCTATTTGGCTTGCCCTAATAAAATTTCAAACGCACCTGGCTTGTCCAAAGGATGTCGGAGAAGAAGCCGGAAAGCCGCGATTCAGCTGAGAGAGAGGTTGAAAGATTTTAGGGTTTGCGGTCGCCACTCCTTTTGGCTGAGAGATCGGCTTGATGAAGCAGGGAAGCATGAATGAGAAGAGAGATTAGAGGTCGCCGGAGGTCGGCGGCGGTCGGCGGTCGCAGGGTGGCAGTTCATTTGGCTGAGAAGGGATGAGAGATCGTGGGTGAGGCTGTGAGGGGCTGAGGGCTGATCTCTGAAGTTTGAAGCAGGGAAGGAGACTCATATCTCTAAGTAGGGTTTTAAATTTATAATATATAATATATATAAAAATTAATATATTTAATTAAATATTCGGTTTAAACGGTTAACCGAACAAACCGAATTCAAAAAAAAGTGTGACCGAAAACCGAATTCGGAATTCGGTTCGGTTTTTTTCTGTTACGGATAGGGCTGTAAACGAACCGAACGTTCAGCGAACAGTTCGTGAACCGTTCGGCGGGAAATTCGTTTATGTTCGTTCATTTAATAAATGAACGAACACGAACAAGAAATTCCGGTCGTTTATTTAAATGAACGAACATGAACAGAGGTCTTGTTCGTTCATTTGTGTTCGTGAACGTTCGGTAACATGTTCGTTTACGTTCGTTTATGTTCAATTAAGTTCATTTAGTATATTTTTTTATTAAATGTATTGTATACTTTTAAATTTTAATTTTTAGCTTAATATTGTAATATTTAAGTTATTTTTAGTTTAATACTACAATATCTTAATTTATATATTTATTAATGATTATCCCCTATGTTTGAGATTAAGAATGTTAATTTTTATTGTTTAAATAATATGTGTTCGTTAATGTTAGTGAACCGTCTAAATTCCTTAATGAACGAACACGAACAAGAATTTTCGTTCGGTTAGCGTTCGTGAACCGTTCGTGAACAAGTTAAAAGTTAAACGAACAAACACGAACAAGGGCTCGTTCGTGTTCTCGTTCGGTTCGTTTACAGCCCTAGTTACGGATTCAGTTCGGTTAACGGTTTTAAACGGTTTTCGGTTATTCTGAACACCACTAATTTGGACTTAGTGTAACTAATCCGTCTTGAACTACAAAGGTTTGGTTTGATGCAATTATATTTTTAACGATATCAAAAGCCAAACCATATATCAAACCGGAATCAAACCATCAATAACGGTTCGGTTTGGTTCGGTTTTTATTTTGAACGGTTCGGTACAGGTTTTCATTATTCAAAAGCCGTTGTTAACGGGTTCGGTTTATGGTTCCACTTAAAAACCGTATACCTACTCATTTGCGCATTAATAATAAGATAACAATGTTGGATTAGGGTTTGAGGTTGACAATGAATTAAAATATCTTGCATTGTTATTGTTGTATATTTGTTTGGCATCCTGTCATACTTGAGCTTGATGGAAAGAGTTCAATAACTGTGTTTGATGATATTGGCATTGGTAAAGGTGTGTGCAATTTTATTATACATCATAAGTTTTTAATCGCCTTGGCATTTACGTTTTTAATATTTGTATTCAACGGTGAACACGGATGAGATTGTCCTAACTTTTTTGCCTTATTTTCGAACAGGGGAGTGAGCACTTTTTGGTTGCTTTCGAACCAATGAGCAAATCAAACTATTAGATGTTACAAACAATGGCTAGGCCGTTTATTTTTCCATATTTAGTTCTTTTAGTTTTCATCCTAAAGAAATAATATTTTCCTTTCAAAATGTACATAAAGATAATGTTTTGAGGTTATGACATTAAACTATCCAGTCACTAGGGGTGTGAATGATACGGTTCGGTGTGGTTATGACCATTTTCATAAACAAACTGCTACTTCAGTTAATTTAAAATCAATATCCATATCCATAATCATAACCAATTGATTGGTTAACCATTAATCGGTTAACCATCGGTTATTGTTCGGTTTCAGTTAAATTCAGTTAATAATGAAATTGCTGTAAAACTAACAGCGGCTTGTAAATAAGCTTTTTAATTAGAGGTTTATTAACGATGAAAATCTAAGCGAAGCTCGTATGGCTTTGAAGTGATTGCAAATGTGTAAACAAAAAGCAAAAACCATGTGAAGCTCGGTTATTTTTCGGTTACGGTTATCTTTTGCTCACCCCTAGGCGGTCCCTTGATGCCAGACGGATATAAAACTAATTATAAACATGTCTGTACGTGTATTTTCATTGTAATTATTGCAATTTGAATTTTTATCTTGAAAGAAAAAGTATTTTACAAAGTTAAGATATTCTTTTTAATCTGTAAAAAAAATATATTACCATTAGAAACTATATTATGTTCTGATATTTTTAAACAAGCTTAATTACATATCTTTGAAATATATAATACAAACAAATATGAATAATCAAAAAACAAAATGAAAAATGCGAAGAAAGAACAAGTAACAACGATAATAATAACTTTCTAAATTCAAATCACATCATTGTTTGGTTCATTGGAGGAGTCATTGTGACACCTCCAGGATATTGTTGGTTCCTCGTCATATTTCCTTGCCACCCTGAAATCATAAACAAGAAATAAACTTAATTTTTTTCTTATTATTTTTTTCAACCAGGTTGGTTATTTGCTTGGTTGTTTGAACCAGGGCGATCCAAGTATTTTAAGGGTCCAAAACAGGTAATAAAATTAGGATTTTTTAGTAAAACATTTTTTGCTTTTTATTTTAATTAATGCTGACAATGCCCTAAACATATTATTTTTTTGATAATATCAAAACAAATATTTTATAACCTAATTACAAACAAAAGCTACAAAATTGTATTAATCATGAATAAAAAAATGCATTAAAATAGGTTTTGTGTATTATTATTATATCAACTAACAATTAAATTTTTTAACAAAACATACAATAATAAACTAATTTTTAAAGCCTGTGTACAATAAATGTTCAACAAATAAAACCAGCCTTTAATAAAAGTGGGTCTTTTTAAAAACCTACCCTATAAAGTCTAAAATTGTTTTACTGCTCACTTTGATTTTTCATATTAGGTCAATTCAACAAAAGTCCTAACATATATTAAAAAATCTTATAACAGTTAGGGCCCTAAGATTTTAAGGCTTCACGTCTAGTTTTACACTTTAAACCTGTTAGGCAACTTATGGATTGAACCCAACTTGCAGCAAGTCAAGTTCCTGATCCAAGTGATTGGTCTTGTTATAAATACAAGACCCGTTTAAGTATATGCATAGATTAAACAACTATAAATACCTATTGCGGGGTCCAAGCCCCGGGCCTTAAGCTCCCGGTATTCTTGACAAAGGGCGCACCACTCACAAAAGCAGTGTGTGACCCAATCCGGTGCTGGTGTCTCCATCAAGCCATAACGGTTCCTGATTTTAGTTCGATACCCACATGACATGATGCACGGGATGCCAATAAATGAGGCGATTAGGCAGTATATAAGACCACTGGTCGTGCACGCTGCACCGCAACAAATTAAAAATCAATCAACAATAATTATTCCTTTTTTAATGATAGTTCTAATCTGATAAATACTGCTTACGTGTCTGGCCGTTGTCCACGATCTCTGCGATCTGGCCAAAGGTGATGCAAGGGAAGCATGCTGTTATGATCGCTGCAGATCAAAGGTCGATTTGAGTTAGATTCATAAACATCATCTTTGCTTTATTAGTTATTTCATAATAGGAAAGATCAATTGGTCTAGTGGCATCTTGTGACGTTTTCTTATAAGAGCTCATAGGTTGCAGTCTTCGGAGCAAAATTTGCTCCAGATTGAGCGAAGGGGTTTTTCAATTGTGGTTTACTTGTGTACGGGTGTGTCAGGTATTCACGTTAGTGTTTTTCGTAACGGAAAGGTGATTCATTTGATAGGATGATCTCATGTGTCCGGTGTAAACATAATTTTTCTTTTCTTTTCTTTTCTTTTTTTTTTTTGCTAGAACTAGAATATAGACATGAAAGAAATTACCATTTTCAGGATCTTCAGCACAATCAAACAGACCATTACTATTACTCCATCCCTGAGTTGGAGGAAGGTATTGACTTCCAATTGGAGTCCCAGTTTTCACCGGCATTTGATAGTTAACCTGCGGCTGAGGACTCGAATATGCGTAGTTGTTGTAAGTCTGAGGTTGAGGTTGAGGTGGATACTGGGCTGGCTCGGGTGGAGGAGGAAACTGAACTGGTGGTGGCTGTTGTGGCGGGTAGCTTGCAGGCTGCTGTTGAGGTGGGTAGGCTGTTGGTTTTTGAGGCGGGTAAGCTTCGGGTGGAGGCATGTTTTCGGGCGATGTTGGGACGAAAGAACGAGTGGACGGTGGTGGTTGGCTCACCTTTTGATCGTTATCCGGAGCATAAGCAGGATTTTCATAGGCTGATGGGGGTGGCGGTGGCGGTGATAGCGGGTTGTCATGGTGGATTGGGTAACCCTGCGGTGGTTGATCGGAGGGTTGAGAAGGCTGATTGGGGTTACCCATTGCAGTTGCACCCGCAAGTGTTGTTTTTGAATTCGCTTTGATGAAAAACAAGTGATTTTATAGAAATTGATGAGGATGATGGTGTGAACGTGTTTCATTGGAATAACATGATAACGTTGACTTTACCTACCGTTTTTGGAGCTAGTTGACAAATGCAAATCTTCGCTGTATTACGCCATTTTCTGAGTCAACTGTTGACATATTCTGTATATATTTTTTTTATTTCTTTAAATGTGTATATTAAGTCCGGAAAAATTGACGGGCTAAGGTTTTTTTTTTTTTTTTTTTTTTTTTTTTTTTTTTTTAAATGGCAATTTGGATCACTGACGGGTCATAAACTCACCCGATCATATCAACACCCAATAGGAGGAAACCCACCATAAATGAGTGAAAACCCCCTAACCCAGCATGAAACCACTATTTTGTCCATGCCAGGACTTGAACCCATGACCTCTCCAATATTGAAGTCACAAGGTACCTCTTCTCAACCACTTGAGCTGAGAATCATTGGTGGACGGGCTAGGTAACATGTTAGAATGAGTTTGAGTCATGATTAGTTTTAAGTAAAATCAGTTTGTGTTTAAATGAGTCGTTTTAAAAAAAAACATCATTTAGTTCAAGTTATAATAAGTTATAAGAAAACAAATAGTTTATATGCTTAATCTTTAGTAATTTTATCATCGAATATATTATTGATAATTTTTACCCGTTTAAATATATTATATTTTTATAATTTTTAGGTGACCCATCTTGATCGACATTATGTTAAGTTGTTCATCATCTAAACTCATTTATGTTATGATGCTAGATATTTTAAAACAAAATATAATATTTGCTCACATATAACAACCCATTGTATCCTTACTTAAAAAGCAAGGTCGGTGGGATTGCTAGGGACAAAAGTAAGTATAATCGGATATATATATCAATAAGTTTGTTGAAATAGAAAACCAATTGTAGGTGTAGATGAGTTGGTTAAAAGCCTTCCCTTTTCTCCAAAGGTGAAGAGTTCGAGACCTCTCCCTAGCGATTTTTTTTCCTTTTTATTTCTCTAACTCTAAAAATATTATCCAAGTAAATTACACCTTTGGCCCTTACCTAAAATATAATCTTTTATCAATGCGGCCCATGTGGTTTAAACAACTCTTTTAAGCCCAAATTTAATCTTATATTTTGGGTTGAAATAATTAAAACACTTTAAGTCAATGTTGTAACATTTTTCGATAATACCATTTCAATATAAATATTAATCAAAATCAACTATGTATATGTTTCAATCAGGTTAACTTTGATATATTTTTACTTTTTTTTATGTTTCCATATAAATATTAGTCAAAATCGATTGTATTTATATTTTGGTCGTGCTATGTATGATATACTTTTATAGTTTATCAGATTTACTATGTTTATTTCTCAACGAGCCCATTTGAAAGAAAAAAACATTATACATTGTTAGGTTTTTAAAGTTTAGAAAGAGATTGTATATATATGTTGTTTGGAGTTGGATTGTATTTTAAAAGTGTAATCAAACGTCAAAATTAAAACAAGAGGCTCCAGGTTCAAAACTTGGATTGCGATTTTTTTTTCTTTGCTTATTTTATTTTTTTAATTTTATGACACCGACCAACTAAATAACATCGCAATGCTATATAACTGTTTTATACGTATGCTTCGTTTTAAAAAAGAGATGTTGTAACTTCAAAATTTTCTTTTATGCACATAAGAGACAACATTTGTATGAAATTCGTAAATTGTTTTCCTTATTCTTTCAAGCGATTTCACTTTTTATTTTCCTTATTCTTTTTCCTATTAAATTTGTTTTTCTAAATTCATACTGCTACGTATAAGGCATAATAATGTTTTATATATACATGACAAATATGTTATGTCTTCATATGTTTATTTTAGCCATACAAACACGTCGAAACGTTTGATTGTTTGATATAATTTAAGTAATTTTTAACATTTTTTATAAATACTTTTCAATATAAATATCAATCAAAATCAAGCCTTTCAAAGCATAGGGCATGATAGTGTTATAAATCTACTTTTAATTTTTCTTTCGCTTTAATTAATGCAACATATATGGCACAATGATATTGTATATCTCCGCTTTAATTTTTTTTAACTTCATATGTTTTTTTATTCAAATCAACTTTAACGCATTAGTCATAATCATACCGCCCGCGGTAGCGGGCGAATGACTTTTCTAGTTTATCTTATTTTTGAACTAAATTGTCAGATCTTGGATATATACAATTACAAGTGGGAAACAAATAAGTGTCAGAACGTGTGAATGAATAATATTAGTAGATATCCCAATTACATAATGCCAATTATAAGCTTCGTTAGTCAACTCGTAACATGGCAGGTGAGTCAACTTTTGCAATTTATTCCAATTAAACACGTTCTTATAATACTTTTGAAAGTAGACTAATGATACCACTCATCTTACGGTTAAATGAAATTGAAAACGAGGGGATAGAAGAAGTTGACTCCCTTTAGGTCTTAATTTCTAATATTGACTGGGAAATGGTTTACCACAGTGATGGATTTCATCTTAGATTGTCAATATATAGGTGCATAGGCTGATGTACGAACTTTTCTTCGAGACAGTGTTAATTTTTTCCTCCGTGTTGTTAATTTTTCAATCGTAAATTGCTGCCCTTTTTGGGGAGAGGGCCGGGTGAAACCCCCCAAGCTCTTTTTTTCGTACGTATTATTAATTTTTCTACCGAAAGGTTATTTTTTGTTTTAAGCATTGATTTCACCCTCCTTCGCTTAAAAAAAGTAACATGTATTACAGGTATCGCAATTTTTGCCCCCTTTCAACATGTTTAAGCTCCGTCACTGATGCAAACATATAAGAAAATTAAAGTCTAAAAAATACATTAATTTAAGCCTTACAGTGATTTCAAAGATCTAATAGGTTAATAAAATTTTAATTTGAAAGGAAAACAAATTGTAACATCACTGTACTTCCGGTCGTCCGTACATCCGTACGATTATACTGTTACGACCTGAGATTTTGTAATTATTAATATTGACACATTATTTGATGATTATCACTGTTACTGGTATACATGTTTAGAACACATTATCCGCGTAAACCAGTGGAAGTTTAGTTGTAATTCAACTAAACAGAACCAGAGAGTTTATCGCAGTTATATTGTTGATGATTATGGATTTGGTTTGGAAATGGAAAGAGGATTTAAGTTGGGTGTTGTTTGGTTACTAAACATAGTCAAGGACACATGGTCATGGTTTGTCGAAATAGCGGTGGGACGGTGGCTAGGGCAGTTGCGACTGACCCTTACATATGCCCTATACATATGCATATTTCAGTCTATCATGGATGTGTCAGTGATTAGGGTTTTGTGGGTTTTGGATTTGGGAATTATAATATTAAAGTTAATAAAATGATAAAAGTTAAATTGGAAATGAATACGCGATGGTGAGGATACGAATATGACTTAAACGCGAATATTAATTCAGAAATATTAACTTAATAAATGTATTCGCGTGGGTGACGATTCACACGAATATAATTATTAAGAACTGATAATCTGAAACGATATTCCATAAATCGTAAATCGAATCGAAATACGATACGAGCGTTGAATTCGTAAAGGTGACGATCTTTACGAATACGTATGTAAGTAACGTGTTTCGACGAGATAACTAAATAATATCAAACGATATTAAATAAATAAATGAAAACTTAAAACGTTTATTAAGAATCACAACCTAAAACGAATCCGGATAAATTAATTTATTAAATAATTGATTTAACTAAAATAAATGGTGATCTTTTATTTAAACGATTTTAATTGAAAAACTATTTATTTAAAACGAAATATGAATATTTAAACACTTTAATGTTTTAATTATAATTACGAGCATAACAGATTATTTAATAATGTTATCGCGATAAAGACGAGACCAAACGCACGGGAACGGGATAGCCATAAGTGGTGGAAGACTCCACCATCTCCTTCATTCTCTCAAACTCTCTCTCTCTCTAAAAAACACACACACCCCACATTTCTCTACCTTCTCTCTAGCTTTTTGAGCTCGTTTCTCGACGGATTCACGAGATCTCGGTGCCTACACGACCGCGTACTCAAGAGGAACAAGACCATATGAAGAAACCATACGTTTGGTCCACGAATCGAGGTAAATCTGAAGTGTTTTTCACGGTTTTGTTGTAAATCTCGAATCATATAATTTGTTGATGCTTAACTTTAAGTAAACTCTTAGGATTATTGAAATAAACTTGTATTAATCATGTGGAGACCCTAGAAACACTCTCGTAACAGAAATGATGCAAGGAAGATGATGGTCGGCAGTGGTTCGCGGCCCAGATGGACGGCCGAACCTTCTTGGTTCACGTACAGCAGGAGGCGAACCCCCCTTGGTCTCACGAACCTGTGATTGAGCGGGAAAAAGGGGTGGCCGAACCCTTGAGCAACGAACCTGCATGGGCCGAAGCCTAATCACTGGCCGAACCTTGGCCAGCCGAGCGTTCCACTGACGAACCCAGGTGCATGCAGAACGAACCCTAGAAGGTGGCGAACCTATGGACTAAGGGTTCGTGGGACTGCATTCAGCGAACCATGGTAGCCAACTCTCTTTAACGAACCTAGGGTAAGCCGAACCCTAGGACTTGGCCGAACCTTTGCTCACCACCGAACCCAATATAGCCGAACCTTACTATGATTGGGCCGAACCTATCTCTGTGGGTAAAAAGGTTCGCTGCCCTTGGGGAGACAAAATTTAAACACATATAATGAAGAGATTAAGGAGTAATATGAGGCAAGATTATGTATGTACATATACACATATATGAGAAGCATGCATGCATGAGCAAATATGGCTATCACCTCTTTGTTTTACTTACATAAATTTGAGTAAAAGATTAAATGAACAAGGAATTATGGAGATTTAATTTAACACATGCATGAGCTAATCTAAGTGTCATTTTTATATATAAAGGAAAGCCTAATTTATGAGATATGATATATGAACACTTATAAGTCTAATCTAAGTGTGTTTTCTTAAATCTAAATTGAAATTCTATTAATTAGGATTTATGAAGACCATCTAATCAAAAATATATGCAAAACATGGGATATGTATGCATAGTTAAGGGTAGGATTAGGGTTATCTATGAGAATACCCATATTTCTTCATAATAAGTTATTTTTAAAAGATAATTTGACTATAGCAAGTCTAAATTACATTTTTATGACGAACATTCACATAAAGTGGAGTAAATTTATTTTACTTAGGATTTAACAAACTAAGTAACAATACATATGGTGATGTAAAGAAAACACTTATGGTTATTTAATTAAGTCAAGACACGTATACTTATACACACGAATACCTATTAACTACAGATCGTTGAGTTGCTTTGAGTTACATACGCGAGCGCGCATAATACAAGAACACATATTCTAAGGACTTCAGGTGAGTTCTCATAACCTCTCTTTCTTTAAACTGTTTTGTTTTAAAACCCGGAGGTGAAGCATGTATACCAAATTCAAATATTATTTTGATAACACAAGGATAATACCTGTTTATCAATATGATATTCACATTTTAGAATTATCATTACTTATGGATTATCACTTATATGCATATATTCGTGTAACATTGTCGTTGACTTCGGTCAATAACAAGGATTACATGTATTGTCACTTGGATTATCATAACTCCGTGAAACAATGCCTTGACCTTGGTTAATTGCATTGGTTTCATGTATTGCCACGTGGTTAGCTACCACTCCATGGATCATGTTTTTAACTTATGTTAATTACATAATGACCATGTATAGTCACAGATATTATTCGAGAATATTGATGTGAGATTGGTTGAATGGTTATGTGTTTGATTATCTATTATTGACTATGATTATTTCTGATTATCTATGACTGAATTGATATGTGATTATGTGATTGTTTATGTGTTTGATTGGTTGTGTTGGGATATGTATTTGGATTGTCACCCATGTACTCTTGTGGATTTCCTCAGAAGACCATAAGTTCTTATACTTATTTTATCTAAACCTTTTATAAAATCTTTTCAAAATACAAACTTTTATACTCATTTTATAAAACCTTTTTAAAGTATAAAAACTTATGATTACTCACCAACTACTTAGTAGTTGACACTTGATTTTCTTACATGTTTCAGGTGATGAAGCTAAGTAGGATGAGAAGGATGGTCTCTCATATTTTGGACATCATCATATAGGATCTTGGACTTAGCTAAATAACTAAATATCTGGCGATTAGAATTTAGTTAGATAGCTAAATCTCTTTTGTAATTGTTGTAACTATTTCATGATGAACGTGATTTTTGTGTAATTAATTTGGTTGATTGAATGTTATATGATGATTTGATTTAGATGCCCACGAGCTTTTGAACAATCTACACATCCCTCGTGGCATCCCGGCGTTTCCGCCATCGATCAGGGTGTTACAGATTGGTATCAGAGCCTGGGTTATTGGGAATTAGGTTACTAGAAATGGTTGACCTAGTCTATAACCGTAGGATACCCTAGTATGAATTAATTCATACACTAGTTAGTATATTCAGGATTTCATGCTTATGTGTTTATTACATGTTAACTGAACTTCTGTTATACATCTGAACTATATATACTGCTTACTTGTTTACTTGTGCCCTAATGATTCGATAAGGACATGCACGTGGTGTATCGTAAAGGTGGTGGGACGTTGGCTAGGGCAGTTGCGACTGACCCTTACATATGCCCTATATATATACCATTTACGGTACATTAGGTGGATGTCAATATTGAAGAATGTGGGAACTACCCGTTTGGGAAATTATCTGCTTTAGGGAACTATTTGTATGATCTATAAACTCCAGGCAAGGACACACTCGTGGTATACTACAAAGGTGGTGGGACGGTGGCTAGGGCAGTTGCGAATGACCCTTACATATGCCCTATACATATACCATTTGTAGTATATTGGCGGTTTGTCAGTGTCAGGAACTTAGGATATTATTAGGAATTGCTTTAAGGTTATGATTGATGGATTATTGATGGCATGACTGTTGGATTGGTTTGGATTGACTCATGGATGATCACACTTGATGAACACTTACAAACTCCTTTATAAACACGCTTATTGGACACGTAGGGTGCATAGGATCAACAAACTATACGAATGATTAGTAATGGATTGTAAGACTTGGGTGATGATATAGACACTTGGGGATAATATAAACGCATATTGATGATACTAACACTTAGTGATGGTATGGACACTTGACGAGAATAAGTTATAGGGAAAATATGAACACTTAGTGACAATAAGAGCACTCAGTGATGATATGAACCCTTATTGATGATTATGGACATTGGGATTGGTATGAACTTTTAGTGAACTTAGACATTAGGGGAAACTTTAATGTCAGGTGAACTTAGACATTAGGTGAACTTAGAAATAGGCAAACCTACATGTCAGGTGAACTTAGACATTAGGTGAACCTAATTGTCCAAGGGAACTAGATACCACTTCACTCAAAATTATCCTACCTAGGATAAGGTTTGTGAAGTGAGACTATGGTAAGATACATGATACACACTAAATGCTAACAAGGGCATAATCGTGGTGCAATGGAACGGTGGTGGGACGGTGTAGGGGAGATTGCAATCTACTTCTGCATATGCCCTATATATAAGCTTGTTGCATTGTATCGGGAGGTTGTCAGTGTTGGTATAGGGTGGAGAATGTATGAAACTTAGGAATAGTTAGTTAATATTAGTTATGACCAACTAGGACACTTAGTATAATTCTAGGAAATTTAAAAATTTTATGAGTTTAAGGACAGATAGGAGAGAAATATAGTTCCTATATGTAATCTTAACTGCCTAAATGAACTCATTTGACCATTGTTTGTATGAATTACATTGTAAACGGTAGTAACATGTTTCTAATTCCTCAGAAACATGCCGCCGCGCCGTCACAACGAATATGACTCGAACAATGGGGATGCTAACAACAATAATGCCAACTCCGGCATACAAGAGTTAGCAACACTTATCTCTGGATTGGTGAATCAACTGACACAAGCCAATCAATCTCTCACTCAGAACAGAGGTGGTGCAAACCCGCCAACTTGCACGTTCAAACACTTCAACTCCTGTAACCCACTGAAGTTTACAGGTTCTGAGACAGCCACTGGTCTGCTGCAGTGGTTCGAGAGTATGGAGAACACTTTCATCAACAGCGATTGCCCCGAGAACCTGAAAGTTCGTTATGCCACTAGTGTTTTCCAAAAGAGAGCACTAACATGGTGGAATGGGGAGAAACGAACTAGGGGAGTTGATGCTGCCTTAGCGCTAACATGGAAGGAGGTCAAGGATCTGATGACCACTGAATTTTGTCCTCGCAGTGAGATGAGGAAGCTTGAGACTGAGTTCTGGGAACTCAAGCAGGACAGCGGGGAAAATGTAATCTACAATACTCAGTTCCATGAGTATAGCCTGCTGGTGCCTCATCTTGTTACACCACTTGAGAGAGCTATTGAGAAGTATATAGGCGGGTTGCCTATGCAGATTCAAGACACCGTCTACGGGAGCAACCCCAAAACACTTGAGGCTGCGATTCGTTTATCTGCTACACTCACCGATAATCATGTGAAAGCTGGAAGTCTCACAAGGAAAGGAACAAAGAAGACTGAAGGAAAGGCTGCTGTAAAGGAAATGAAAACAGAAGTAAAGACTGAGACTGCTAGTTCTTCAAAAGGCAGCAACAAAAAGAGGAAGACCAGAAACTTTATGGTCACTGAGACTGCTGCTAAGTCCGCGCAGCAATTGTCAAACAACACTACTTCCAGGAATTATGTTGGGAACACTCCCCAATGTAATACCTGCCGATATCACCATCACCTAACTTGCCATGTCGCGTCTGCAACAACTGCGGCAAGTATGGTCATTTTGAAAATGTTTGTAGGAGTGCACCGCAAGCACAAAGGATGCAACATGCACCGCTCGCACTGCCAGCTCCACAAGCTCAACCTATTCCAGCTGTACCCGTTCGCCAGGTACCTCCTGCACAGGCAAGAGCCTGTTATGAGTGTGGTGAAGTGGATCACTTCAGAAATCAGTGCCCAAAGTTGACTGGAAACAATCAGAGGGTGGCAAGAGGCAGAGCGTTTCAACTGAATGCTCCAGCGGCTCAAGCCAACCAAGATGTGGTCAACGGTACATTTCTGATCAACAACTCTTATGCATCTGTCTTATTTGATTCTGGTGCCGATAGGAGTTTCGTTTCATATGATTTTGAATGCTTGCTTGGTAGAACACGTACATATTTAGATAAACCGTTTAACGTGGAGGTGGCTGACGGAAACACTATTGATATTGACACTGTTATTATCGGATGTACTGTGAACTTAAATGATCACGTTTTCCCTATTGATCTTATACCGATGCATCTTGGTAGCTTTGATGTTATCATAGGCATGGATTGGTTAGCCACCCACAAAGCGGAGATTATATGTCATGAGAAATACATTCTTATTCCTTTACCTTCGGGTGAAACTTTAAGAGTGTTTGGAGAAACTTCTAGTAAAGGTCTTAAGCTGATGTCTTGCACTAAAGCACACAAGTACATTAGGAAGAAATGTATTGCATTCTTAGCGCATATTGTGGAGAAGAAAGAGAAAGGAAAGAGCATTGAAGACATCCTTGTAATCAGAGATTTTCCTGAAGTATTTCCAGATGATTTGCCGGGTCTTCCACCAGAACGTCAAGTAGAGTTTCGAATTGACTTAGTACCTGGTGCGAATCCTGTTGCCAAAGCTCCTTACAGACTTGCACCTTTAGAGTTGCAAGAATTGGCTAGCCAATTGCAAGAACTTACTGATAAATGATTCATTCGCCCGAGCCATTCGCCATGGGGTGCACCGGTCCTGTTTGTCAAGAAAAAGGATGGGTCATTCAGAATGTGCATCGACTACCGCGAATTGAACAAGTTGACAATCAAGAATCGATATCCACTGCCGCGCATCGATGACCTCTTCGATTAGCTTCAAGGCTCGGCATGGTTTTCAAAGATCGATCTAAGGTCTGGGTATCATCAGCTTCGCGTACATGATGATGATATTCCCAAGACAGCTTTCAGAACAAGATATGGCCATTATGAGTTTTTGGTAATGCCTTTCGGCCTTACCAATGCACCTGAGGTTTTCATGGACCTCATGAGCCGAGTTTGCAGGCCATACTTGGATAAATTTGTGATTGTATTCATTGATGATATTTTGATATACTCAAAGACCAAGGAAGAACATGAGCAACACCTTAAGTTGGTTTTGGAGATCTTAAGAAAAGAGCAGCTGTATGCCAAATTCTCTAAATGTGAATTTTGGCTTAAGGAAGTTCAATTCTTGGGACACATAGTCAATGAAAATGGTGTTCACGTGGATCCTGCAAAGATTGATGCTGTGAAGAATTGGAGTACACCGAAGACACCGACGGAGATTCGATCATTTCTTGGACTTGCCAGTTACTATCGGCGGTTCATCTCGAATTTCTCCAGGATTGCGGTCCCTCTTACTTCTTTGACTCGGAAGAATAAGCCGTATGAGTGGGGACCGAAACAGGAAGAGGCATTTCAGATTTTAAAGCAGAAACTTTGTGATGCTCTTGTTTTGACACTGCCTGATGGAAATGATGATTTTGTGGTTTACTGTGATGCATCCAACCTAGGTCTCGGTTGTGTTCTCATGCAACGGGGAAAGGTTGTGGCTTATGCATCAAGACAATTGAAAATTCATGAGAAGAACTACACTACACACGACTTAGAACTTGGTGTAGTCATGTTTGCCTTGAAGATATGGAGACATTATCTTTATGGCACTAAGTGTGTAGTGTTCACTGATCATAAAAGCTTACAACATATTCTCAATCAGAAAGAACTTAACATGAGACAACGGATATGGGTTGAACTGTTAAACGATTATGACTGTGAAATTCGCTACCATCCTGGTAAAGCGAATGTAGTAGCAGATGCGCTTAGTCGCAAAAGTCAAGTTCAGATTCAAAGTGTCCGAGTGCACACTAATCTCCGTAATGATGTTCTCACAGCCCAACAACACTCATTGGCTCAGGATAACTTGAAAAATGAGATGTCTTGCGGGGCTGAGATTTTATTGGAAACTAAGGACGATGGATTGCTGTACTATTTGAATCGGTTGTGGATACCGAACAGGGGTGATCTTAGGATGGTGATTATGGATGAAGCTCATAAGTCTCTTTATTCAATCCATCCGGGTTCTGATAAGATGTATCAAGACCTTAGGGACTTGTACTGGTGGCCTGGAATGAAGAAGGATATTGCTGAGTATGTGTCTAAGTGCCTTAATTGTGCCAAAGTCAAGGCAGAACACCAGCGACCTTCAGGATTGTTATTACAACCAGATATACTGATGTGGAAGTGGGAGAATATCTCTATGGATTTTATTACTAAACTTCCACGAACCGCAAATGGCAAGGATAGTATTTGGGTGATAGTTGATAGATTAACCAAGTCGGCTCATTTCTTACCGATACGCGAAATGTACCCCGTGCGGAAGTTAGCTCGTATCTACATTGATGAGATCGTTAGCCGACACGGTATTACCTTAAGCATAATATCGGATCGTGATGCTCGTTTCACGGCACGATTTTGGGAATCACTTCACGAAGCCCTTGGAACAAGATTGGATCTTAGCACTGCTTATCATCCTCAAACGGATGGTCAAACGGAGCGGACGATTCAAACTTTGGAAGACATGTTAAAAGCTTGTGTCATCGATTTCGGTGGCAATTAGGATAGCCATCTACCATTGGTCGAGTTCTCGTATAACAACAGTTATCACGCGAGCATTGGTATGGCGCCATTTGAAGCTCTGTATGGCAGAAAATGTCAGTCGCCTATTCGTTGGACCGAGGTCGGCGAATCGCAGATCACTGGTCCTGAGATTATTCAGGAAACGACTGACAAGATCCGCCAGATCCGCGACAATCTGTTAGCTGCACGTAGTCGACAGAAGAGTTATGCGGGTAAACGACGAAAACCTTTAGAGTTTGAAGTGGGAGATATGGTATTGCTTAAAGTGTCGCCTTGGAAAGGCGTTGTGCGATTCGGGAAGAAAGGTAAACTTGCTCCACGATATGTTGGCCCTTTTAAGATCCTTGAACAGATCGGGAAGGTTGCTTACAAGTTGGAACTTCCTACTAAACTTAGTAACGTGCACCCGACGTTTCACGTGTCCAATCTAAGAAAGTGCTTAGCTGATCAGGATCTTCAGGTACCACTCGATGATACTCGCATCGATGATACCATGCACTTTGTTGAAAAACCGGTGGAGATAATGGATCGTGAGGTTAAAAAGCTCAAACGCAGTAGGATTCCAATTGTCAAAGTACGTTGGGAATCGAAGCGGGGTCCAGAATTCACCTGGGAACGGGAAAATCAGATGAAGCTTAAGTACCCACATTTATTTACTACGGTCACTCTAAGTTGAATTTCGGGATGAAATTCCTTTAACTAGGGGAGACTGTAACATCACTGTACTTCCGGTCGTCCGTACATCCGTACATCCGTACGATTGTACTGTTACGACCTGAGATTTTGTAATTATTAATATTGACACATGATTTGATGATTATCACTGTTACTGGTATACTTGTTTAGAACACATTATCCGCGTAAACCAGTGGAAGTTTAGTTGTAACTCAACTAAACAGAACCAGAGAGTTTATCGCAGTTATATTGTTGATGATTATGTATTTGGTTTGGAAATGGAAAGGGGATTTAAGTTGGGTGTTGTTTGGTTACTAAACATAGCCAAGGACACATGGTCATGGTTTGTCGAAATAGCGGTGGGACGGTGGCTAGGGCAGTTGCGACTGACCCTTACATATGCCCTATACATATGCATATTTCGATCTATCATGGATGTGTCAGTGATTAGGGTTTTGTGGGTTTTGGATTTGGGAATTATAATATTAAAGTTAATAAAATGATAAAAGTTAAATTGGAAATGAATACGCGATGGTGAGGATACGAATATGACTTAAACGCGAATATTAATTCAGAAATATTAACTTAATAAATGTATTCGCGTGGGTGACGATTCACACGAATATAATTATTAAGAACTGATATTCTGAAACGATATTCCAAAAATCGTAAATCGAATCGAAATAAGATACGAGCGTTGGATTCGTAAAGGTGACGATCTTTACGAATACGTATGTAAGTAACGTGTTTAGACGAGATAACTAAATAATATCAAACGATATTAAATAAATAAATGAAAGCTTAAAACGTTTATTAAGAATCACAACCTAAAACGAATCCGGATAAATTAATTTATTAAATAATTGATTTAACTAAAATAAATGGTGATCTTTTATTTAAACGATTTTAATTGAAAAACTATTTATTTAAAACGAAATATGAATATTTAAACACTTTAATGTTTTAATTATAATTACGAGCATAACCGATAATTTAATAGTGTTATCGAGATAAAGACGAGACCAAACGCACGGGAACGGGATAGCCATAAGTGGTGGAAGACTCCACCATCTCCTTCATTCTCTCAAACTCTCTCTCTCTAAAAAACACACACACCCCACATTTCTCTACCTTCTCTCTAGCTTTTTGAGCTCGTTTCTCGACGGATTCACGAGATCTCGGTGCCTACACGACCGCGTACTTAAGAGGAACAAGACCATACGAAGAAACCATACGTTTGATCCACGAATCAAGGTAAATCTGAAGTGTTTTTCACGGTTTTGTTGTAAATCTCGAACCCTATAATTTGTTGATGCTTAACTTTAAGTAAACTCTTAGGATTATTGAAATAAACTTGTATTAATCATGTGGAGACCCTAGAAACACTCTCGTAACAGAAATGATGCAAGGAAGATGATGGTCGGCAGTGGTTCGCGGCCCAGATGGACGGCTGAACCTTCTTGGTTCACGTACAGCAGGAGCCGAACCCCCCCTTGGTCTCACGAACCTGTGATTGAGCGGGAAAAAGGGGTAGCCGAACCCTTGAGCACCGAACCTGCATGGGCCGAAGCCTAATCACTGGCCGAACCTTGGCCAGCCGAGCCTTCCACTGACGAACCTAGGTGCATGCAGAACGAACCCTAGAAGGTGGCGAACCTATGGACTAAGGGTTCGTGGGACTGCATTCAGCGAACCGTGGTAGCCAACTCTCTTTAACGAACCTAGGGTTTGCCGAACCCTAGGACTTGGCCGAACCTTTGCTCACCACCGAACCCAATAGAGCCGAACCTTACTATGATTGGGCCGAACCTATCTCTGTGGGTAAAAAGGTTCGCTGCCCATGGGGAGACAAAATTTAAACACATATAATGAAGAGATTAAGGAGTAATGGGAGGCAGATTATGTATGTACATATACACATATATGAGAAGCATGCATGCATGAGCAAATATGGCTATCACCTCTTTGTTTTACTTACATAAATTTGAGTAAAAGATTAAATGAACAAGGAATTATGGAGATTTAATTTAACACATGCATGAGCTAATCTAAGTGTCATTTTTATATATAAAGGAAAGCCTAATTTATGAGATATGATATGTGAACACTTATAAGACTAATCTAAGTATGTTTTCTTAAATCTAAATTGAAATTCTATTAATTAGGATTTATGAAGACCATCTAATCAAAAATATATGCAAAACATGGGATATGTATGCATAGTTAAGGGTAGGATTAGGGTTATCTATGAGAATACCCATATTTCTTCATAATAAGTTATTTTTAAAAGATAATTTGACTATAGCAAGTCTAAATTACATTTTTATGACGAACATTCACATAAAGTGGAGTAAATTTATTTTACTTAGGATTTAACAAACTAAGTAACAATACATATGGTGATGTAGAGAAAACACTTATGGTTATTTAATTAAGTCAAGACATGTATACTTATACACACGAATACCTATTAACTACAGATCGTTGAGTTGCTTTGAGTTACATACGCGAGCGCGCATAATACGAGAACACATATTCTAAGGACTTCAGGTGAGTTCTCATAACCTCTCTTTCTTTAAACTGTTTTGTTTTAAAACCCGGAGGTGAAGCATGTATACCAAATTCAAATATTATTTTGATAACACAAGGATAATACCTGTTTATCAATATGATATTCACATTTTAGAATTATCATTACTTATGGATTATCACTTATATGCATATATTCGTGTAACATTGTCGTTGACTTCGGTCAATAACAAGGGTTACATGTATTGTCACTTGGATTATCATAACTCCGTGAAACAATGCCTTGACCTTGGTTAATTGCATTGGTTTCATGTATTGCCATGTGGTTAGCTACCACTCCATTGATCATGTTTTTAACTTATTTTAATTACATAATGACCATGTATAGTCACAAATATTATTCGAGAATATTGATGTGAGATTGGTTGAATGGTTATGTGTTTGATTATCTATTATTGACTATGATTATTTCTGATTATCTAAGACTGAATTGATATGTGATTATGTGATTGTTTATGTGTTTGATTGGTTGTGTTGGGATATGTATTTGGATTGTCACCCAGGTACTCTTGTGGATTTCCTCAGAAAGACCATAAGTTCTTATACTTATTTTATCTAAACCTTTTATAAAATCTTTTCAAAATACAAACTTTTATACTCATTTTATAAAACCTTTTTAAAGTATAAAAACTTATGATTACTCACCAACTACTTAGTAGTTGACACTTGATTTTCTTACATGTTGAAGTGATGATGCTAAGTAGGATGAGAAGGATGGTCTCTCATATTTTGGACATCATCATATAGGATCTTGGACTTAGCTAAATAACTAAATATCTGGCGATTAGAATTTAGTTAGATAGCTAAATCTCTTTTGTAATTGTTGTAACTATTTCATGATGAACATGATTTTTGTGTAATTAATTTGGTTGATTGAATGTTATATGATGATTTGATTTAGATGCCCACGAGATTTTGAACAATGTACACATCCCTCGTGGCATCCCGGCGTTTCTGCCATCGGTCGGGGTGTTACACAAATTAAGGTCCTAACACCCATCGTGTTTGGTTCTAGTATAGTTGGTCGGGTCGTTTCTCTAAACACTATGTCCACAGTATCAAATCCGTTAATTTATATAAAATTTATGTTTTTATAAGCACACACAAATGGAGAGTTATCACGTGCAAATGAAATTTTGACGCCAACGATTTATGTGTGATAAGTTTGCATCAGCATGATTTTTTTCACACAACAATTAACACTTGATAAAATCACATATAGTTCATACACTTTGCATACAAAACGTCCTTTCTACTTGAACCTGATCTTATATACACACATATATAATGGACAAACCAAATGGTAACCCATTTTATGTTGGTAATATGAGAAAACTCATCAAAATAAATCCGAATTCTTGGTTTTTACCAAATACTATTATTACGCATGCACAACACTTTTTTTGCTTTTATGTGTATTTGTAAATATCATATGCATTTATGATTTAACAATGAATTAAGTGTTTAGAAATTGTAGCAAAATATGTACAAAAATGAAAAACTTACACAAGTGCCAAATATTAAATACATGTGAATTTACATATACATATAAGAAAATAAATTGATGTACTTGTATAATAATGATATTTGAAAATATATCAATGATTTCTTTTGATATTTATCTCAGGTTACCAATTTGATTTCTGACCTACATATACATATCTATAGGTATAGGTATATGTATACACATATATGCATATTGTTTGATCTATACCCTATATAAATATATATGTAAGTATGCGTATAAGAGTCAATCAGATAATAACTACATACGTATATAAGGAAGATATCAAATACTACAAATATATACATGTACATGTACACATATACGTCTATGTGTACGTTAGATCTACACGTGGGTGTAGACTTGCATGTCTATGTCTAAGTCTACAACATATACGTCTATACGTACACATCTATACATATTCACTTACACGTATACAAACGTAAGGTTTATGTACACATATGTATTTGTATATCCATATGTATATGTATTGATAAAATGGGTTACTATTTGATTTTTTCCTTACATATATACACATATACATATACATATATCTACATGTGTACACACACACATATGCATATATGTATTTGTGCATATACATATATACACCTATATATCTTTATGTTGAGTACGGATTTTATTGGGAATCACTCAGGATATTTCGAGATCAAAAATTATTGGGAATATTTAAGGATCTTTATTCATATACTTTATACTAACTCGTTTTCTTTTGAAGAACATATTGTAAAGTTTGATTTAATTACACTGGACGAATACTACAATACGACATATGATTTACTAACTTGTATGGTATATAGTCCTCTTAATTATTCAACGCATGTATAGGTTGTTAGATTGCTGCCAACTCGACTAAAGACTAGGTCTCAATAGTTGGAAGGTATGTGAGCTCCATGAAGTCGAAGTCTATCAAAACGGTCGCAAGAGAGGGACAATGGAAGGGATACCTATTAGCTAAAATATAAGAATATCAGTTAGATAACCATTGTAGTTATATGTATATAGAGAATCAACGAAGGATCGAATAGGACATGATTCACTTCTGCTCTTTACCGCGAACTCTCCTTAATTCTTACTTTGAAGTGATTGTAGCACTTTAGTTTTCGATCGTTTCAAGTTTTTCACTTGTAATTTTTGTTTATTAGTAAGAAAGCAAGGCATAGTGACTATTGTTGCCTCCTGAGGTTTTATGTTGGCAACCTAAAGGATTAAGGGCTTCTCCTCATACAAATATCGTATGTTCTATTTGTTTACTTTCGTTCACATATTCATTATTCCTAGGAATCCCTGGGGATAATTTCCTTAAAATATACGAACAAGCCTATTTTCAAAATCACAAAGCACGAACTCTCACTTAATTATTTCGGTTTTGATAAACAACTTTCTTTAAAAACTGTTTGTAGAAATGAATTCACAATCCAAGTCAACTTTTGTTTTGCCTCCAGTCTCTACTTCCGTGTCAAGCTTACCTTCACATACTCTCTTATTCTCACAAAATAAGCCCAAGAATACTAGAAAGAGGATGACCTTTGTTACTTAGAGTGTTCTTGCAACCAGGATGACTAATATGATGCCATTAATTGTTTCTAGTGATGATATTCTTAAGATGTTTCAATATGTTAGGCAACAAATGATGGAACGAATGATGAACCAAAGGCTGCTCAAGAAAATGGAGACTCTGAAGGCTGAGAAGAATAAACAAATAGAATGCCAAATCCATTGGCATATAAGATCCTTTATTTTGGAACATTGAGAATGTCCTGAACTCATTCCAGAATTTCATACCAATGCAACCCAATCTTGGGAATCCTATAGGATCCAAGATCTGAGAATATTCAGGGACCCCACCAATATTTCGGGATCGTCATTACATACTCCTATTATGGGTAATATTAATAAGTTATCATTAATTGATACTTCTAACTATAGTTCTGTGCAGGAAATAAGAATGACTCCCCAAATAGCCAAGTAGACACAAAAGCTCAAGGATATGATCTTAAATGTTATAGGAGTTAGAAGCCTATCACAAAAGTGTCTTCTATAACCCACATGATCCCCAGGTTTGCTCCTCCTATACGTGTAACCAAAATCCCCAAAAGATTTCGAACTCCTAACATGAAGTTTTATGACATAATGACTAATCCTAAAGAACATGTTGCACAATAAAGAGAAAGGAAGGAGACCAACCCCATTCCAGTACACTTAAAATAAGCATGTTTTTTGGCTTTAGATTTACTTTGATAGGAGCAATTTAAAATGGATGATAAATGTTCCTCCATACTTTATTACTTCATTTGCTCATCTACTTAACATATTTAATAATCAGTTTCATGAAGCAAAATTTTTGAACGGTAGACTAGTGAACTTTTTAGGATAACCCAAAATCCTAAGGAATCCCTTAGGAACTATGTTAATAAATTCGACATAGAATATCACGAACGTTGATATGGCCACAACTGTTCAAGTGTTAAAATTGGGATTTGTGACAGTTGCATACGAGAATTTACGTCATCTATGACGTGAGCACATTTGATCGTTCTAGAAATCCACGTTGATTTAACAATCGTGATTATTGCAGGTTGATAGTAGGTGAGAAATGATGAACGTAGGCGAAAACCGTGCTCAAAACGGAGTCCTGGATTGCCCGAAATTGAAAAACGAAGAAAAATTTCTAAGTATTGGTCGAATGGGCTCATCGCGGTACGCGGAGGTGGGCTTGAGGGCCCTCCGCGGTACGTGATGAATGTAAAATATCAAAGATTCCCGAAAAGCTTCGCGGTACGCGAAGCCCAAATTCGCTCCCCGCCGCGGTACGCGACGGGTATGGCGGTGCAGTGATCTGATCCTTTTATCAGATTTTCATGCAGAATATGATTATTCTTCTTCTTCTCGAATTTCTTCGACCATCAGACGAAAATTCCGGCCAAACAACCTTCACATCATCATTTTGAAGCCCTCTGAACGCAAGGAACGCACCAGGGATCATCTCTACAAGATCTGATCGCTGTTTTGAAGCCAGATATCCGTCAGATTAGGTAATGATCCGTTTAAACCTTCTGGTTTGGTTTTGATTGATTAGATCTTGATTTTGAACGTAATGGAATAGTTAGGATTGTTGATTATTGCCTAGATGATGGCTAGGATTGATTATAAACAAAGAACACGAAGTTTTAACGGTTAAATCCTTGTTTTGATCCGTTGTAATGCCCGATTTGCATGAGACCATACCCATGATTATAATGGTTTAATCCATTTGATTATAACAATGTAGGTGATTAGTTGGGTTAATCCTTGAAATGCAAGGTTAAATCCAAGTGTTTCAAACTAATCACGATAATTAACATACTCATTGGAACGATTATCTGATGTTTATAATAACAGTCAGATTAGTATGTTAAACTTGGTTATTACACCTATTCTGATGCTACATTGTGATATTTCATGATATTTGGGTAATCAATAACAAAGATTGATCATTCCTAAGCCATTAAATTATCTAGAAACTGTTACAGTATCATAATCAACAACATTAACTATTTGATTAATCTGAGATTATTCTGATTAATCAAGAATGTCATCAACCTTGTATTAGGAATCTAACGCAATGTAGGTTCCTACATTATCATACATTGTATGATATAATGCTAAATTAAGCAATTAAATACTTAATATCGGTTTGATGACTTTCAAGACAATGTCTTTGACATTGAACGTTCAGAAAGATCTAATCAGTAAACTAGAACATAAATAATTCATTAAAAATAACTAAATGCAGAATCACCCTTTATTATCAGTTGGGAGATATTCTGCTACCTATATATCATCAGGTGAGTCTCGTACAACCCCTTTTCTTTTTACTGTCTTACAAACATCGGGGTAACTCTGCAAACTGTTTTCTCAACATATGATATGCATCACTGATATCTGTGTGATTTCATGTGACTTTTGTGTGATTTCATGGGATTTTGCCGTTAGTAACTCTATCACAGTATCAAAAGTCCACATCTCTTGAACTGTATCTAGTGAACTCATGTGGGGCCGAACAGGAACCATTGATAGTACTATTGGCTGACAACCCATTTGCTGGGAGGATTGCATCTCCCCTTGTGTGAATGTTTGGTACCAGTTTCCAAAACACTTTCTTAGTGTTAGTGATAGACATTAAGATAATGAGGCATTAAGATATTTACCGACAGGTAGTATCTTCGTGAATGAACAACAGTCCGGAAGGAACTAGATACGGGTCCCATGGTTATCCAGAACTGAACTTTTTGTGAACATACTTATCATATCATATTGTTCTAACTGAACTGTCGAACTCACCAGCTTCGTGCTGACGTTTTAAATTCAACATTTTGCAGGGCAACAGTGACGACACGGTGAGGATGCACATCACACTTTTGTAATTAAGGGATATTAGATTGTGTACTAAACTAAACTGTAATGTTGATGTATTTACGAAACCCTTGTAATATATTTATTTTAAGTGAATCTGTGTGCTGTGATATCGGTTCAAGTAAGTCACACCTCATCTCTGAGACATCACCACTATGCTTCCGCAACCATATCAGAGTATATAGTGACATCATCACATGTGACGAGAGGTGGGGGTGTGACAGGGTGGTATCAGAGCCACAGGTTATAGAGAATTAGGTTGACTTAGAGACCTAGACTATAACCATAGGCTCGTATAGTTACACGGAGAGCACCGAACATGTCTAACGAACAAAACTTGTTTTGAATTAAGCCAGGATAATCAGGTGGTACGAATCTTAGTTATGAGTGGCCAGCATAACTGAAATCCGCAACACGTGTGCATTCTAGTTTGATTTAATTCAAGCAGAACATGAATAACTAAAGGAACGAATAGTTGCGTAAGGATAGGGAAACGTCGGATATCATGTGTATGTTGAATGTTATTATTCAATATTTTTTTCATGGTACTGATTCGAGTATTCTGTTTATACAGCGATGGCAGACCAAGGGGAGAGATATATCTATCAGCGGTTTCCTTACGTGATACTAGACGATACACCGAGCTCGAGTTCGGGTTCTGACTCCGATCCGTTGGAGGCATCGGCAGCTGCTTCTCAGGCTGATATACCATTGCCACAGACACCACCAGCACCAGTACCGGCACCAGTACCAGTACCCGTACCAGCACCTGTATTAGCACCTATGCCATCTCCACCGAGAGCCCCAGCGTGGGATGGACTCAGACGGATGCGAGGTCAAGCTCGCAAGACGACAGGTCTTCCTCCTAGACGTCAGATGGCACCTAGAGATGAGCCTGACACCATACACAAGGTAGGAGAGTCTTCACAGCTGGCGGAGTTTAGGGCGCAGCTTCGCCAGGTGACTCTAGATCTTCAGGGGACTCGACTAGAGTTACAGGAGTCTCGTGCTATTGTGGAGGACACACGTACTACCGTGTTGGGGATACTCACCTCCCATTTGATGTTAATGGAGCAGGTGAACGCACTGGATGCTGGCACGCAAGCTTGGCGGGCTATGATCGAGGAAAGGATGAGGAGAACAGTGATTCATGTGATGATAGCTGCATTTTGGCAGCGAGTGATGGTGATGAGAGGAGTGGTGATGGGAGTATTCGAGATGATGAGCCTAGAAGCTAGGCTACTATGTGTGGCTATAGTGTTGGTCATTATAGCTATGATGTTGGATGGTTTGTGGTATTTCATGCGATGAGGGGTGATTGAGGACTGAGCAGTTGTGATCTTATTATACATATCATGTGATATAGGTTGATCAGTAGTTGTGAGTACGGGATATTTTGGGTGTATACAGATCCCGAGTTTGTGAAATGTAGGGTATGATTGTTGTTGGTTTGGGGTATCATGACTGTTGGTTGTATCAAAACTTTTATGTATAAAACTATGGTAATGCTAATAAACTGGTTGTGTTGTGTATTTATCTGTGTAATGAGTGATGGGTGTGTTGTGTATGACTTGTGTGTTAATATCAAACTTATATAACCCATTTACTAGATAACGAAAAAGAGCTGTGAGAACATTCATGTGTGGCAACATATCAAAGTCCCTTGTGGCAACATATCAAAGTCCCTTGTGGCAACATATCAAAGTCCCTTGTGGCAACATATCAAAGTCCCTCATGGCATCATATCAAAGCCCTGTGTGGCAACCTTTCAATTTCCTGTGTGACAACGTTTCAATTGTCTGTGTGACAACGTTTCAATTGTCTGTGTGGCAACGTTTCAAAGTCCTGTGTGGCAACGTTTCAAGGTCCTGAGTGATCATATATCAAAAACATGGTTAATAACATATCTAAGTCGCAGTACTGTGAGCTGTAAAATATTTTAACATGTTTTTGAATTAACAGGACTGAGTATAACTACAAATATCTGTATGATCTGTGTGTATCGAGAACATGTCTTGACTAAATTCATGTAGTTATACAGTATTCTTTATAATCACATTTCAATATAAATTTTCAGTGTAACTGAATAAGATTGAATTTATGTGATGGAACGGGTTATATTTTTAATGTTCTTAAACTAACCGGAGTTTGTCTGCATGTTAGCAGAATAATGGCTCCCAAACTAGGTCGACCGGCTAAGAGATCTATCAAGAACATTACTAACCCGGAGCCGAATCAAGTTCCACCAGTAGATACTGAATCAAATCCAAATCCACAGGTGAATTTGGAAACAAATACTGTCCCACCCGTGAACCCGGGAGTAAACTCTGTTCCACCTGCTGGTGCAGGTGGATCCGAATCAAACGAAGCAATGATAGCACGGATAGTGCGAGAACAACTATCTGCTTGTGGTGTTTTGATACCACATCAACCTTATATTACTTCGGGTTCTGGTGGGGACCACAATCACGCCGAACGTAATGCTACTGATGGCAACGCGAAAACTCATAGAACCACTGGCACAACTACAACTGCTCCTGATCCACCACGACAGGGATGTACTTATAAGTATTTTGCTTCCTGTAATCCTCCTACTTTCGCTGGTACTGAAGGAGCGGCTGGATTGCTAAGGTGGATCGAGGAAATGGAAACGAAACTTAAAATCAGCCAGTGTTTAGAGGAGCATAAGGTGTCTTATGCTGCCTGTTCTTTTAAAGAATCAGCTTTGACCTGGTGGAATACCCAGACAAAAACATTGGGCTCAGCTACAATCGACTCAATGGGCTGGAACGAATTTAAAACTCTGATTAGATCAGAGTACTGCCCACTCACTGAGATTCAAAAGCTCCAGGAGGAATTCTGGAATCATTCAATGATCGTGGCTGATTGCTTAGCGTACACTCATCGTTTCCACGAACTTACTTGTTTACTTCCCGATATGTTTCCTACAGAGGCAACATTGATCGAGAAGTACATTAAGGGTTTGATTCCCCAGATTCGGGGAATGGTGACTGCAGCTGAACCCACAACCCTCAAACGTGCAATTCTGTTAACCACTAAGCTTACCGATGAGGCGGTAAGGAGTGGTACGTTGGTAACAAAAACTCAGACGGCCGTGGGCCGTAGTGATGTCGGTACCTCTAATGTTTTCAAAGGTACCAAACGAAAGTGGTTTGGCAAAACAAAGGCGAGAGCTCCGGCTGAAATCAACCAGAGCAAGGCAACTGTGAAAAATTTGGTGCTATTATTTCTGAGAAGAAAGGTTACACTGGACAGGCACCCAAATGTACTCGGTGTTCATTTCATCATACTGGACCATGTCCTACTTGTGCCAACTGTAATAGAGTTGGGCACTACACCAAGTATTGTAACTTGCCTGCTCGCCAACCGAATCAAGCACCCCGACAAACCATTCAAACGAATCGGTCATGTTACAAATGCGGGAGTCCTGATCACTTGATCAGAAACTGTCCAAACAATAATAACACTAATCCGGGAAATGAAGCTAGAGGTAGAGCTTTCCAGATTGGTGCGACCGAGGCAAGACATGATGCAAATATTGTCACTGGTACGTTTCTTCTTAATAATCTATACGCATCAGTTCTGTTTGATACAGGAGCAGATAAGAGCTTTATCTCTCCTAAATTTGCATCATTAATTTCATTGCCTACGGTAGACCTAGAAACTCCTTATGTTATTGAACTTGCTAATGGCAAGTTAATCAAAACTAACAGTGTTATTCAAGGATGTTTCTTGAATCTGAATGATCATCTTTTCAATATCAATTTACTTCCTATTGAGCTTGGGAGCTTTGATGTCGTTGTCGGTATGGACTGGCTTTCTGATAACCAAGCGGAAGTTGTGTGTCAAAACAAGATGATCCGTATTCCATTACCTAACGGTAATACACTGATAGTTCACGGAGAACGAGCTGGTAGAAAACTTGGTATTATATCTTGTATGCGAGCTCAGAAATTCTTAAGGAAAGGCTGTTATGCTTTTCTGGCACACGTGACTGAGCACAATTCTTCACCCAAACAAATCACAAACATCCCAGTATTCAAAGATTTTCCTGAAGTATTTCCTGAGGATATCTCAGGATTACCCCCAGTAAGACAAGTTGAATTTCGGATTGACTTGATTCCAGGTGCAGCACCTGTTGCTAAAGCCCCGTATCGGCTTGCACCATCCGAAATGCAAGAACTTTCAGGTCAATTGCAAGAACTTTTAGACAAAGGTTTTATCAGACCTAGTTTCTCACCATGGGGAGCACCAATTCTTTTTGTGAAAAAGAAGGATGGTTCATTCAGAATGTGCATTGACTATCGGGAACTCAATAAACTGACAATCAAAAACCGTTATCCACTACCTCGTATCGATGACCTGTTTGATCAACTACAAGGTGCTACTTACTTCTCAAAAATTGATTTAAGATCCGGATACCATCAGTTGCGTATACATGATGATGACGTTCCAAAAACTGCTTTCCGAACCCGATACGGACATTACGAGTTTTTAGTAATGCCGTTTGGTTTAACAAATGCACCAGCAGTTTTCATGGATCTGATGAATCGGTATGTAGACCTTATCTGGATAAATTTGTGATTGTGTTTATTGATGATATTCTCATTTATTCTCGGAACCAACATGAACACGCTCAACACTTGAAATTAATCCTAGAACTTTTGGCACGTGAAAAATTATATGCCAAGTTCTCCAATTGTGAGTTCTGGTTACGAGAAGTTCAATTTCTTGGTCATGTAGTGAATCAAAATGGTATTCAAGTGGATCCCAGTAAGATTCAAGCGGTGAAACAGTGGGAGACCCCACGAACCCCGACTGAAATACGTCAATTTTTGGGGTTGGCAGGTTATTATCGCCGGTTTATCAAGAACTTTTCAAAGATAGTCTTGCCACTGACCACCTTGACACAGAAAAATCAACCGTTTATATGGGATTCTCAACAGGAGGAGGCGTTCCAACTGTTGAAACACAAACTCTGTAACGCACATATCTTGACATTACCGGAAGGTACTGATAATTTCACAGTATATTGTGATGCTTCTCGTCAAGGTCTAGGGTGTGTGTTAATGCAAAACGATAAAGTGATTGCCTACGCTTCTCGACAATTGAAGGTACACGAGAGGAACTATACCACTCATGATCTAGAACTTGGTGCAGTGGTGTTTGCACTCAAGATCTGGAGACATTATCTATACGGAACCAAGTGTATGATATACACTGATCACAAAAGTCTCCAACATATTCTAGATCAGAAAATGCTGAATATGCGACAAAGGCGTTGGGTTGAACTGTTGAACGAATACGACTGTGAGATTCGTTATCACCCAGGCAAAGCAAATGTCGTAGCTGATGCTTTAAGTCGCAAGGAACGAGTCAAGCCTTTACGTGTAAAAGCGTTAGGTATGACTATTCAAACCAGTCTGATTCCTCAGATCAAAGAAGCTCAGCAACAAGCTTTACAAGCAACAAACTATTCTGCTGAGGGACTGAGAGGATTAGACAAGAAACTCGAAACGAAAGCTGATGGAGTTTTGTATTTCAAAAACCGAATGTGGATTCCTTTCTGCGGTAACTCTAGGACAATTATCTTGGATGAGGCGCACAAATCCAGGTATTCTATTCATCCAGGTGCTCATAAAATGTATAAAGATCTGAAAGATTTTTACTGGTGGCCTGGAATGAAGAAACAAATAGCTGAATACGTGGATCAATGTTTAACATGTCTCAAAGTTAAGGCTGAACATCAACAACCTTCTGGGTTATTACAACAACC
Organism: Mikania micrantha; assembly: GCA_009363875.1. Lineage (NCBI taxonomy): Eukaryota > Viridiplantae > Streptophyta > Magnoliopsida > Asterales > Asteraceae > Mikania > Mikania micrantha. The sequence goes on along the minus strand of CM018691.1, from coordinate 80,382,403 downwards.
TGAGATTCCCATGTGGAAATGGGATCAGATCTCTATGGATTTCATCACTAAATTACCCAGAACATCACGTAATCACGACTCTATATGGGTTATCGTTGATCGCCTTACTAAATCGGCGCACTTCTTACCCATCCGAGAGGATTATTCTATGGATCGACTCGCTAAACTCTATGTTAATGAGATTGTATCTCGACACGGAGTACCAATCTCTATCATTTCTGACAGAGATAGTCGATTTATGTCACGATTTTGGCAAACTCTTCAGAATGCTCTGGGCACGCAAATCAATATGAGCACAGCTTATCATCCGCAAACCGATGGACAGACTGAACGAACAAATCAAACTCTTGAAGACATGCTCAGAAGCTGTGTGATTGATTTTGGAGGTAGCTGGGATATTCATCTTCCACTTGTTGAATTCTCATACAATAACAGCTACCATACCAGTATTCAATGCGCTCCATTTGAAGCACTTTATGGACGCAAGTGTAGATCACCTATCTGTTGGTCAGAGGTCGGTGAAAGTCAAATCATAGGCCCAGAATTCATTCAGGAAACAACTGATAAGATCGCACTCATTCAGGAACGAATCAAAGCTGCTCGCGATCGTCAAAAGAGTTATGCTGATAATCGTCGTAGACCGTTAGAATTCCAAGTAGGTGATCGGGTTATGTTGAAAGTGTCACCTTGGAAAGGCATTTTCGAATTCGGAAAGAGAGGTAAACTTTCACCAAGATTTGTAGGGCCATTCAAAATTTTTGAATGAATTGGATCAGTAGCCTACAAACTTGAATTACCTCATGAACTTAGTAACATTCATGATGTTTTTCATGTATCCAATCTAAAGAAGTGCCTTACTGATGAATCATTGATCGTACCTCTAGAAGAAATTCATATTGATGAAAAAATTCAGTTCAGTGAAGAACCAGTAGAGGTAATGGATCGGGAAATGAAAGTGCTGAAACGTAGTCGCATACCAATCGTTAAAGTGCGATGGAACTCGCAACGTGGACCCGAATATACTTGGGAACGTGAAGATCAAATGAAATCAAAGTACCCACATCTATTCTCATAAACGATTGTCATAATATAAGTCTTCACTAAATTTCGGGACGAAATTTCTCTAACAGGAGGAGACTGTGACAGTTGCATACGAGAATTTACGTTATCAATGACGTGAGCACATTTGATCGTTCTAGAAATCCACGTTGATTTAACAATCGTGATTATTACAGGTTGATAGTAGGTGAGAAATGATGAAGGTAGGCGAAAACCGTGCTCAAAACGGAGTCCTGGATTGCCCGAAATTGAAAAACGAAGAAAAATTTCTAAGTATTGGTCGAATGGGCTCATCGCGGTACGCGGAGGTGGGCTTGAGGGCCCTCCGCGGTACGCGATGAATGTAAAATATCAAAGATTCCCGAAAAGCTTCGCGATATGCGAAGCCCAAATTAGCTCCCCGCCGCGGTACGCGACGGGTATGGCGGTGCAGTGATCTGATCCTTTTATCAGATTTTCATGCAGAATATGATTATTCTTCTTCTTCTCGAATTTCTTCTTCCATCAGACGAAAATTCCGGCCAAACAACCTTCACATCATCATTTTGAAGCCCTCTGAACGCAAGGAACGCACCAGGGATCATCTCTACAAGATCTGATCGCTGTTTTGAAGCCAGATATCCGTCAGATTAGGTAATGATCCGTTTAAACCTTCTGGTTTGGTTTTGATTGATTAGATCTTGATTTTGAACGTAATGGAATGTTAGGATTGTTGATTATTGCCTAGATGATGGCTAGGATTGATTATAAACAAAGAACACGAAGTTTTAACGGTTAAATCCTTGTTTTGATCCGTTGTAATGCCCAATTTGCATGAGACCATACCCATGATTATAATGGTTTAATCCATTTGATTATAACAATGTAGGTGATTAGTTGGGTTAATCCTTGAAATGCAAGGTTAAATCCAAGTGTTTCAAACTAATCACGATCATTAACATACTCATTGGAACGATTATCTGATGTTTATAATGACAGTCAGATTAGTATGTTAAACTTGGTTATTACACCTATTCTGATGCTATATTGTGATATTTCATGATATTTGGGTAATAAATAACAAGGATTGATCATTCCTAAGACATTAAATTATCTAGAAACTGTTACAGTATCATAATCAACAACATTAACTATTTGATTAATCTGAGATTATTCTGATTAATCAAGAATGTCATCAACCTTGTATTAGGAATCTAACGCAATGTAGGTTCCTACATTATCATACATTGTATGATATAATGCTAAATTAAGCAATTAAATACTTAATATCGGTTTGATGACTTTCAAGATGTGACAATCCGACTTTTAGGATTAACCTTGTTAACGGAAGATGGTGAGATCTCAGACCCAATAGAGCCAATGCAGGCCCAATAAAGCCAAGTAGGCCCAATAAGACCAGTGTAGGCCCATTGAGGTCTAAGAAGGCCCAATAAGGCCATTGTGGGCCCAGTAAGATTAAGATCGGCCCAATAAGTTTAAATTAGGCCTAATGGTATTTTGTGAGGCCCAATTAGTTTAATTTAACCCAACAATGATTTAAGTGACCAATTAGTGATAATTTGGGATTATTAAGGTAACTTTGTTAATCGAAATGATATGTGGTCAATCCGGAATAACCTATAGGAGTTAGGAATTAAGAAAAATCAATTCCTAAGTGTTGAGTTGTTGAAGATTAAACTTGTAATTGGTTTTTAGTGTCAATTTTGACTTTTACAAGTCAAAATTCGGCCAATTGGTTAATGAAATTCGAAAGTCATCTCAATCCGTTACAAGTAACCGAATTAATCATTCAATCAGTCCGCAATGATGATGATTAAACGCTATTATGAACTATTGTAACTGTTAAGCCTCGAATTAAAGATGATTAGTAGGGTAAAAGTCGTAACCGTCCCTAACCCACATCCAATGTGTATAAATCGAGCGTTCTTTGCACAATTTCACTGTCCTAAACATTGGTCGGCATATTCTGAGGAAGTTCCAAGCTGCAATTTGATCGTGGAAGCTTTGGATTGAAGAATACAATAACGGGTCGGCCGAAGTGCAAGCAAAAAGGGGGCTTTAACAAGTAGACATCCAACCACGTAAGTTTTCATTTCTATACATTCAGAAACCTCCGATTATCAATATCCCTAACCTAATTCCATATAAGAACATCGAATAGTATGAACTCCGATTCTAGGGTTCATCATGAAGAATGAATTGGGGGTCTTGGTTCAAACGAATTAATGAATCAAATTAATGTACCTGGGTAGTTTCAGAAGGCTTCGGTTAAGCTAACCCATGTATCAATTTTGTTGAGTAACATCGAATGGATTGAATTCCAGTTCTAGGGCTTGTAATAAGAACGAAATTGGGGGATTCTTAGAAAATGTGTATTGGAATCAAATTAAACCATGCTGGTAGCTTCATGATGTTCCATAGAACGATATCCCTAAGTTGTTTTGATCAAACATTAGCGAATTGTATGAGTTTGATAATTAGGGTTTTCGGTTAAGAACAATTTGGGGTTTTTAGCTTAAAGGAGTATAATAGCTGAATTAATTAGTACAGAAGCGTTCGAAATGCTAAGATAAAGGAAAACCCTATGAATTGGAGATGTAACATAATCGAATTTGAACTGATTGAGTTGTGAATATTGGTGTTTTCGTTCGATCCTTAGAGAACAACAATATATCGAAATTTGTTGATTAAAAATCAAATTAAAACTTGGAATAGACTCGATTGAGTTATAGAAACATAAACCCTATGGTTTTAGGTTTGATCAGGTTCGAATTCATGGTTAATTGGGTGTTGAAAGCTTCGGTTAAGGAATATAGGGGAACCCGATTAGTTTGGGTTAAAACAATTTGAAATGGATTTGGTTAACTAAATGGGAAGTAGAGGAGATGGTAAGGAAGGTGAAACCTGGAAGGGAGGTCACGGGTTCGAACCCGGCCCCCACCCATTTTGATGTTTTGGGCTATTTTAGAAATTAAGCCATAACTCCTTCGTTTTAAATCCGTTTCGACCCGTTCAAGTTGCGTTGGAACCGTAACAGGAATACGGACACTTTGAAATGTTAAAATTCATATTTTAATCCGAAAACGAAATCGCGTATAATTACGGTTATTTAAATAAAATCAAATACGATTTTATTTAAACGATTTCAAAAGCACGCGTATTTACGTATGCACATTTTTGACACTTTAACATACGTGTGTTGACACGTATGTGATTTCAAGCACAAAACGATTATCCGAATAACACTAGGTTATTGTTTAAACCACAGATTCTTCGTAGAGGATTTCTACGCAAGTTCACAAGTATTTGATCATTCTGCTAAAAACAAAGGTGCGTACACGGCCCCTTTCTTATTTTAAAACTGTTTTGGGGGAGAAAACATGTGCAACAAACTATTTTTAGATACATATCACTTGCATGAGTTAGCTGTTTACATTATGTGACAACATATCAAATTGAAAGTCCTTACACACCTCGAACCGTTTAGTTTGCTGTAATGCAAAGCGTGGTAGTTGGAAATAGATCTATTAGGTTTGACAAACCTCACCTGGTAGATGGGATCTACGCAGGTGTTTGACTGACCAAACACAATTTTACTATTGTTGTGATAGACAATAGTGGCAAGGCGAAAACATGCTATAGCATGGCAATCCGTCAGCTTCGGTGTCGAACACTTATGTAAATAGTTTATATGACTAGCTATCATGACTGTGCATGTGTGATTATGTTATCTACAATCTTGTTATTCAAATTGTTGTTTTGAACATTGTGAATGCTTAAAACCTGTGTTATGCACCAACCTTTGTGTTGACTTGATTTACATGTTTTCTCAGGACGCTAAGGCGCGCATTAAAGCTGGCATGGACTAGGAGATAGAGTCACATGCATGTTAAACATTTTAGTTATTTGGATTTTAAACATTTGAACCTTTGTATTGTATTTTACACTTTACAACTGTTATTGGTTTTAAACGCTTCCGCAACTTTTGTAAACTCTGATGTTATGTTTAAAGACCAAAGTATGTTTTGAAATTCATATAGAGGTCTTCGCTATGTCTAATGATCTGAGATCCTGGTTTGTCACGTTCCCAAACGGTATGATTCCGTTAATTGAAAATTGGGGGTGTGACAGAAGACAATGTCTTTGACATTGAACGTTCAGAAAGATCTAATCTGTAAACTAGAACATAAATAATTCATTAAAAATAACTAAATGCAGAATCACCCTTTATTATCAGTTGGGAGATATTCTGCTACCTATATATCATCAGGTGAGTCTCGTACAACCCCTTTTCTTTTTACTGTCTTACAAACATTGAGGTAACTCTGCAAACTGTTTTCTCAACATATGATATGCATCACTGATATCTGTGTGATTTCATGTGACTTTTGTGTGATTTCATGGGATTTTGCCGTTAGTAACTCTATCACAGTATCAAAAGTCCTCATCTCTTGAACTGTATCTAGTGAACCCATGTGGGGCCGAACAGGAACCATTGATAGTACTATTGGCTGACAACCCATTTGCTGGGAGGATTGCATCTCCCCTTGTGTGAATGTTTGGTACCTGTTTCCAAAACACTTTCTTAGTGTTAGTGATAGACATTAAGATAATGAGGCACTAAGATATTTACCGACGGGTAGTCTCTTCGTGAATGAACAACAGTCCGAAAGGAACTAGATACGGGTCCCATGGTTATCCAGAACTGAACTTTTTGTGAACATACTTATCATATCATATTGTTCTAACTGAACTGTCGAACTCACCAGCTTCGTGCTGACGTTTTAAATTCAACATTTTGCAGGGCAACAGTGACGACACGGTGAGGATGCACATCACACTTTTGTAATTAAGGGATATTAGATTGTGTACTAAACTAAACTGTAATGTTGATGTATTTACGAAACCCTTATAATATATTTATTTTAAGTGAATCTGTGTGCTGTGATATCGGTTCAAGTAAGTCACACCTCATCTCTGAGACATCACCACTATGCTTCCGCAACCATATCAGAGTATATAGTGACATCATCACAGGTGACGAGAGGTGGGGGTGTGACAGGATTACTTTGAGCCTCTCCATTTTACAAAGATTTCCTAATGAATCCATGAAGAAACATGGACGAAGTAAGGAACCACGCCTTCAGGTTCATTAGACATGAATATGATACAGAAATTCAAAGAAGAATTACCTTACCCTCTTCTAGTGATCAAGAAAAACGTAACATTAGATTCACCAGTCAATAAGCCTTTCAAGTCTAGACCTTACTACAAACCAAAGAATCACAAAATTATTTAATAATTACAGGTTAATAGGAAGATTAACTTGGTGTATGATGGTGGAAGTGTTGGTTTAATTGGATGATCTTTGTGTATATTAACTTGGGTAATATATACAAAGATCAAACATGAGAGAGTTTTTCTTAATTGAACTTTTTTAGAATAGATTCTACATCTTTTGTTTGCTATAACTTGAACTCTCAACCTCATGGTGAGAGACCTTACTAATAGGGGTGTTTACGAGCCGAGCTAAGACGAGCAAGGAGCAAGCTCGGACTTGGCTCAGATTTAAAGCAAGCCTGGCTCGACTTGGTTCAGATTGTAAACCTACCCTGAAATCTTGGCTCAGAATCGGCTTGTTTTTAACCAAGCCAACTCGGCTCGGTTAGTTTTTGGCTCGGTTTTTACATAATTTAGATTTTAGGATGTGAGTTTCTGACTTGTGAGCTCCAGATCACGTTTTTATTATTATTATTATTATTATTATTATTATTATTATTATTTCTTTAACATGATTACAAATATGACACTAAAGTATTGTTATTATTAAAAGCAACCCTATATTTTCATATTTTGGTATAGCATGTTGTACAAACAAGTCGAGCCTACAAGACATGGTAGCATTGGTTCAGACTCGGCTTGGATACAAAACGAGCAGGCTCGGTTCGGCTATTTCTTTTATCGAACACTTGTTTTTATATTTCTTTTATCGAACACTTGTTTTTTAAATTTATGTATGATATAGATTTATATTTATGTATGATATAAATAATGGCAAATCTTTGTGCTTCTACTATCAAAATAAAGCAATGTCTATACTCTAAACTATTTTTTTTTTTTGTTTGGCAAGAACTTTAGTTACAAAATTTCTCTAACTGGATTACGTGAATGTTGCATTAGCAGAGTGATTCAGACATGATCTTGGCTGATGATAATTTTGCTACTATTGTTGCAATAAAAACTTCTTGCTTGTCAATTTGTCCAATCATGTGCATTAACTTTTATGATAATATACAAAGATTTTTGAGTTATTTTTCCAATGTGGGTCCTACAGATTGTTGTAGAGGATAGAGATATACACAATAACACAAATCAGTTCATAAGATGCATGATTTCTTCAAACATAAGAGAAGTAGTTTGCAACTTTGTTGTAGTTGTACTTGGAATACCTGCCATCCTTGTTCTTATAAGCTTGCTTCTAATCCCTCTACTTTGGTAATACAACATTACAAGGATTACTCTTATTTTTGTATATCTCAAAGTGGGAATTTGAAAAGCTATAAAAAACTAAGGAGAGTGCTTATACATGCTATATCAGTCATTAAATAAAAAATTTTCTTAAAAATGCAAGTTAAGAGAACCTTTTTGTTTTGAAATTTTAATTACTAGGCATTATTGATATGTCGACCATATTCCAACATTTTTCTTTTAATTTGAACTTGAAAAGTTTTTTTTTATAAAAAGAAATATAAGTGACGTCATTTTTTAGAGTACTTTCATGGTAAATCAAGAAGGAAAAAAATGATAATTCTAAATCTAGGCTGGATAGACACATACCAAGAATAAAAGTCTTATGACATGATTAACCAATGCAACTTCTATGGGTAAATTTGGTTACAAATGGATTACCTGCTATAATTATTGGTTTCAAGAAGCAAGATTCAGATGTGGCTCAAACTATGAAAAGTGGTTAATATTTTAGGACATACGTCATATCTTACTCTATGATATGGTAAGGCCTTAGAAAATGAAGGTTCACATTTGAGATTATGGAAGATTTCCAGCCTTTGCATATATTTAATCTACGTGTAATTATTGATACCTTTTCTTTAACCCCTGCTTAGAAGCTTGTTTATTTTTTAATCAGGTTCCTTGATGATTTTTATGTTTTAAGGTATATATTGAAAGTGATTTTGGGTACACAACGTTATCAATTTCAAGTTTAAAGGATACTTTTGCGTTTTCATTTACAATATGATTAATTTTTTTGCAAAACCTTATTCAAATCAAAATTACCTTTTTTTAAACTAACTTGTCTTGACCCGTTATATTGATAAGTAATAGCGGGCTTGAATGGTGCGTTTGTTTGTATAAAATTGTTCTTTCGAATATTTTGATTTTATTACGAATTACGGATTACTGATATAGATCACTTGATTTTAAAAGTTATGATGCATTTTCCATCTAAATTCTATTACCAATTCTAATTTGAGGTGTTTATTTACTAATCTAGTTGTTGATAAGTGGTGGCACATTTACCGTTTAATGGTTTTGTATGTTTGTATAAAACTTGTCTTTGGAACTGTTTTTATTTAATTATGAATTTACTGATCTTCATCATTTGATTTGTTTTAATGTTGACGCATTTTTGTTGTCTAGATTATATTGCTAAAGTAAATTTTGCAGAGTTTTGTTTGTTTTGTATGGAAGACTGATATTGGCAAGTAAAGGCGATCCAAATGATGTGTGTTTTTTTTTTTTTTTTTTTTTTTTTTTGTGTAAAGAGTGTTTCTTTGAATATTTTGAGGAGTAATGAATTTAACTTTATATTTTACAATAAATGTATATGTAGATTGAAGAAATGACTGAAGCTGTCAAGATTGGATCAGTTGTTTCAGACTCTGTAATGAGGAAGCAAAAGAGGAATGAAGAATGGATTCTTGCAAAGAAGCAAGAGGCTGAAGAGTTGAAGAAGAAAATGCTGCCAACAAGAAGTTGATCTTCAATAGGGCTGAGTATTGCTAGGAGTATGAAGCTCATCTATCATCATATTATTGACAATTTATAGGATACTGGAAATAATAAATGAGTTAAAGTAGTTGTAAGTTGACTTTTAGTCACTAGAAAACTAGACATTTATTTATATGACACGTTCTAACCCAGTTCAAATTGATTATTTTTAGATGACTCGTTCTGACCCAAAATCATTTTCTGTCAAAACTCATTCTACCAAAATTCCTTTTTTTTTAAAATAAACCAAAACCCCTTCTGACCTTCTAATTAACCCGACCGGACCTGTCCATTTTTCCAGGCTAAGCCTAGACTGTGAATTAGTGATTTCTTAGTAATAACTTTTTAAAACTAGAGTGTTACAGTTATCGATTTGAAAATGAGTTGACGTCGTCACGTCGCCCGTGTTTGTAGCTAGTGTATATATAAGTCTAAAGAAATCAAGACAAATTTGAAAAGATCATTTTATGAAAGTAATTGTGATGGTTTGGGTAGTTTCATGTAGTTTAGATGTGTAATTGTGCATTGTTATGAAGTAATTACATGGAATATGGTGATTGGTTGCGTGTTTTGGTGATTTTCAGGTTTTCGGGTGAAAATATGGATGTTGAAAGTCCAAAATAGCAGAAAATAAAGATTTCCTTGAAGTGGCGTATCAAATCAGCATATTGATGGCATATCACAAAGGATTTGGGAACCGGAAGCCATGGCCAGCGTATCATAGGCTGGGCCTGGCGTATGATACGCCAGGTGCCCTTAAAACTCATAATTTTTCCATCTTGCCACCTATTTAAGCCCAAAATACTAGGGTTTCGAGTTATCTTCGATTTTGACGACTTTTCCAGGTGCTAAGGGACTTCCAAGGCTTAGAGAATCACCAATTAACCATTCCAAACACATCAGAGACTCCCGAATTGATGCTAGAACGTGCTAGAATGCGGATGCAAGGCTAAATCCTTTGAGATCATGCCCGGGAGAACGGTTAGCTAGGGTTTAGTGTTTTTGTGGTTTTCATTGTAATGGAACATTGTTAGGTTTAAGGATCTTTAAATGTTTATATGTTTTGATTCGTAAGAGATTTAATGATTTGATTTTTATGGTTAATCTAAGTATTCATCATTTTTCAGTCGACATTGTAAAACATTGAATCTTAGTTTGAGTTTCCTTTCAAATTGGTAATTGTAATTGCGGTGTTAGGTTTAAAATTAGTTAGTTTTCATCAATTAATTCATAAAATCGACATTTCAAGTTACAATTGTCCATTCATGCGAATTGTAAGTAAGTCATGTCTATGTGACTTTCCTAAAGATTCAAACCATAAAGATACTTAATTCCTTTTCTTAACTAAAACCCGGGTGTGATTCCTTTCCTTAATTGAATTACAAATCATTTAGTTTTCGTTTTTTCTTAACTACAAAGTGATTTTCCTAATGGACTTTAAACAACCTTCAACTCAAGTTTACATTTTTCTGTTTCAGTTAAGTTAGGTTATAAATCAAGTAACATTCACACCATCCACATAAACTCTTCGGGGTTCGACACCCTACTAGTTAAGGTAGCTAGGAGCACACATTCTAACTCTTACTTGATTGGTACATCGACGTCGCTCAAATTTTGGCGCCGTTGCTGGGGAGTTAGTGCGCTTGGTGTTTGTTAAGTGATTTATTAGGTTTTTGCTGTAGTTTTGATTTCTTATCTTTGCTTTGTTACATGAGGCTTGTTAGTGTGCAAGTAACAGGTTGATTGCATGCATACTCGGTTTTCAGGACGGGAATCACCATTGGCATTTGATCCAGAGATCGAGAAAACCGCAAGGATAAATCGGGCAATACAAAGGTTGGATAGGATAGTCACTCCAGGTTCAAGGAATACAAATCAAACCGAGGAGAGCTCAAATCAGTTAGTTGCTATGGCTGTTCCAAACAACCAAAACCCACCACCACCACCACCACCACCGATTCCACCACACAACCAATTTGTCCACATTCCCCCACCGAATCAAAATCCAAATAGCATCCCACCAAATCCATTCTACAAAAACAACCCTCCACCAAATGTACCACCTAATGCTATGCCTAACCTTAGGATGGCACAAAACCCGTTGTTCAACAATCCAAATCAAGGAGCAAATCAAGGGAACAACTTTAATGAGGATGAGCATGTCTCGGGTGGTGGAAGAAACTCAAGAGAACATTGGACTTTGCATGATGATTTGAATGAGGAGGAAGCCAACAATAATTACCCACCCCATGGGAATTATCATGAGGACAATTGGCAGCCACAAGGCCCACCAAATAATCAGAATTATTACAATCATGGGCAAGGTGGATGGAATGGACCGGGAGGGTGGAATAGGCAACACCTATGAACAATTATAATGGAAGATGGGGTTATAGCAATTACAACAGCCCCAGTCAAGGATGGCATCATAGGGCCCCCGTTCAAGGAGTCTATAGTCACTTTAGGCCGACGGTGACTCAAAACCCTTCTCCCATTGTACCTCCACTGCTGAGAGGCAGGTCTTTTGAGATAAGGCCCCAGTTTGGGTATCATTCCTAAGTTTAGAGGGATAGCAATTGAAGAACCTTACGTCCATCTATCTGAATTTGGTGCAATATGCAGCACTATTGATGGCCAAGGATTCACACCAGACGAAGTTAAACTCAACCTTTTCCAATTCTCCTTAAAGGAAAGGGCCAAGCAGTGGTTTCATACACTACCCTCTGTTAGTATTTACACATGGGAGGAGATGCAGCAACTATTCTTGGATGAGTATTACCCCATGAGTAAGACTAGTGAAGCCCGGAATGCCATCCGATCATTCCAACGACAATCGGGTGAATTATTACATGAATCATTCACTTGATTCAAGGAGTTGCTGAGATTTTTCCCACATCACCAGATTCCCAAGCGGGAATTGATCAAGGCCTTCTATGATGGCTTAACACCAGAGGACTTGAAGTTTGTAAGTTCTAGTAGCAATGGAACTTTCTTGACAAACTTAGAAGATGATGATTGGGAATTGCTGGAAAGGCTAAGTAAGGGATCGAAAACTCAAGCTTCAGCAAGTAGGAAGGCCAAAAATGCCATAGGAAAACCAGGAGGAGAGTATGTGACAAAGCAGAGATTCCAGGCCTTAGAGAGATAAATAACAAGTTTCAACAGGAATTCAGGTAAGAATGGATCTAATGTTGCTAATGTTTTTGATGTTTGCAATTTTTGTGGTGATATAGGTCACTTGGAGCCGGATTTCATGATGAATATGGGCAGGAATGAGGAGGTGAACCAAGTACAAGGCTCATTTCAGAATGAAAAGAGACAGAATGACATGAACTCAAATACTTACCACCTGGGTTTGCGAAATCACCCTAATTTTAGATATTTAACTCATCTAACTAGTTGAATCCAAATTTTCAGGGTAGCAATCAACAAGGTGGGAGTCAAGGATCCTCTTATCATAATCGACAGCAGAATTACAATCAAGGCAACTACCAAAGAGGAAACTACAATCAAGGTGGACAAGGCAATGGGCAAGGTGGATGTCAACAAGGAGCATTATCAAGGAAGTCAGAATCAATTCCAAGGAGGTCAACAAGGAAACAACATATCAATGGAAGATATCGCCAACCAAATCAACGAGTTAAGGTTGATGCTAACCGTAGTGGTGCAGAAACAAGAGCTCCAACAAAAGACAAATGAGTCACATGCTAAGCAATTAGGGCAATTGGCAGAGCAACTAGCAGCAAGAGATAAAGGGAAGCTGCCTAGTGACACCACTCTCAACCCTCAACACCAACCATCAGGATCAAAGAACAAGAATGCTCAGGTAAGTCATGTAACTACTTTAAGAAGTGGTAGGCTTTATGACAACAAGGTTGCCCTTCCACTACACTTGGTAGAAAGAGTGGTGGAAGAAGTGAATGAAAGTGAGGAGAGTGATAACGAACCAGAACTTGTTGCATTTGAGTCTAAAAAGAAAGTGTCTTTTCAAGAACCAATAGAAAAAGTTTTAAACTCGGATGTAGAAACATCCAAAGGAAAGGATGTGGAGGATAAAACCACCATTCCTTACCCTTCTGCCTTAAACTCTTCTCAAGCTAACATCAATAAAAGGGGCACACAACAAGATGAGATGTGGGAAATTTTTAAACAAGTTAAAATCAATTTACCCTTAATTGATGCAATTAAACAAGTTCCTGCATATGCTCGGTATTTGAAGGACATGTGCACTCAAAAACGGCACCATAAAATTCCTAAGAAACTTCATTTGACTGATAATGTGAGTGTTGTTTTTTCGGGTGCACTTCCACCAAAACCTCAAGATCCTGGAGCCCCTTTGATTTCAATACAAATTAGTGATTTTAAAATTAATAAGGCACTCCTTGATCTTGGAGCAAGTGTTAGTATCCTACCTGGAAGTTTATATGACCAATATGAGTTTGGACCTTTGCAAAAAGCCGAAACCACCGTGGTTCTAACAGATTTGACACTTAAACTTCCACGTGGTATATTAACCGATGTCACTGTAAATGTGGAAGATTTTTACTATCCAGTTGATTTCTTCGTGCTAGATTATGCAGCTCCCACTAACCTAATGTCATATTAGGTAGACCATTTTTGAAAACTGCTCAATGTTTGATAAATTGCATGATGGGAACGGTGGATATGGCTTTTGGGAATAGGAGACTTAGGTTAAATGTGTTTTCCTATACATCTAACCCTCTGGTCAATGATGAATGCTTTATGGCGGACATCATTGACGGGTTTCATTCTCATGAAAATGTGAAAGACACCACCGAGTTGTGTGTACTTTGTGACAGGACTGAATTTAAGTATGCTCAAAAGTTGTTGGAGGCAGAGAAAAGTTGTGAAGTATTGGCAATTCAAGAGGGCAAACCTATGTGGACACATCAAATTGAAAGCCTACACGATTACATCGACACTCAATTGAAGCCCTCATTTGAAGTCCCACAAAAAGTGGAGTTGAAGGAACTACCCAATCACTTGAAGTATGCATTTTTGGGTGAAGATCACACACTACCGGTGATCATTGCAGCAAATATAACTGAGAGCCAAGAACAAGAGTTTATGAAGGTGTTGAAAGAGAACAAAGTAGCTATTGGGTGGACCATAGCAGATTTGAAAGGCATTAGTCCGACGATTGTGATGCACAAAATCATAACTGATCAAGATGTCAAGCCGGTGAAAGACACTCAAAGGAGACTGAATCCCAACATGAGGGAAGTGGTGAAGAAAAAAGTGTTGAAGTGGTTGGATGCAGGGATTATCTATCCCATCTTGGATAGCACATCGGTGAGTCCAACACAAACCGTACCCAAGAAGGCAGGAATTCAGACAGTCACTGATGAACATGGGGAACAGGTAGCCACATGACCTGTCACAGGATGGAGGGTATGTATTGATTACAGGAAGTTAAACACTGCTACCTCCAAGGATCACTTTCCTTTACCTTTCATTGATCAGATCATTGAGAAATTATTAGGTCAGGAATTTTATTGTTTTTTAGATGGATACTCTGGCTACAATTAGATTGAAATTCATCTAGATGACCAACAAAAGACCACATTCACATGCCCATATGGTACTTTCGCATTTAGGCGAATGTCATTTGGGTTGTGCAATGCCCAACCCACCTTTCAAAGGTGGATGATGAGTATCTTTTCAGATATGGTTGGGGAGTCCTTAGAAATTTTTATGGATGATTTTTCAATCTTTGGTCATTCCTTTGATGCATGCCTTACTCAACTAACTAAAGTTTTGAAAAGATGTTTCGAAACAAACTTAGTGCTAAGTTGGGAAAAGAGTGATGAAGAATCACATGATATAAATGAATCCTTTCCTGATGAACATTTATTAGTTGTTTCTAAACTACATTGGTTTGCTAACATTGTAAACTATTTGGCTGCAGGTGTATTACCGGAGCATTGGACAAAGAAGAAGAGACAACTATTTCAAGTTTAGGTAAAGTATTACATTTGGGATGAACCTGATCTCTTCAAGGTGGGCTCGGATCAGATAATGAGAAGATGTGTAACAAAAAAGGAAGTTCATTAAGTTTTAACCTTGACTCATGCATCTACATGCGGAGGACACTTTAGTGGTCAAAAGACGGGTCATCGGGTTTTGTCTTGTGGTTTATTTTGGCCTACTTTGTTTAGGGATGCTTCTATCTTTGCTAAACAATGCTTGAGATGCCAAAAACTTGGTAGCATCTCAAGACGGGATGAGATGCCCATGAAACCAATCCTTGTAGTTGACATATTTGATGTATGGGCAATTGATTTCATGGGACCATTCCCAAACTCCCATGGTAATTACTATGTTTTGATGGTCGTTGATTACGTATGTAAATGGATTGAAGCCATTGCCACCAAAACAAAATGTGACAATCCGGCATTCCGGATTAACTCCGTTAAACCCAGAACTAACCAAAACGATATGAAATCAAACAAAATTGAACTAGAAGGTGTATATTTAATCCGATTGGGTTTAGAAACATCTAATTTACAAGAATTACACTTGAAATTAACCAAATTGGGGATTTTGACTAGTAAAAGTCAAAATTCGGCTAAATGGTGCAATTAAAATCAAAATTCATGTTAATCGGCCGTAATTAATCGAATTAAACATTCCATTAACTCCTACTAATGATAATAGTCAGTTATCATCACAATTAACACCATAATTATCGAATTAAGTAGAGTAATGGTCGAGTTATGGTGAAACCGTAGGCATTCTTTATCGAACTAGTATAGTTCGACTACAATCCATCAAATTGAAGCTTCCTAAACTTTAATCGGAACATTTAGAGAGTTCTGTAAACATCAATTCAATCTCTGGAGTGTCGGGTTGAGGAATTCGATAGAAAGTAGGCCGAAACACAAGCGTGTAGTCGTTCTATACCAATTCGATTACATTTCACTAAATTGAGCATCTACACACCTTAGTCGGCAATATTAGAACCTTCTTCAAGCAGAAATTTGATCCCAACAGTTCCAGATAGAAGATTTCGATTCGGGGTGACCAAAACTAGGGCTTACGATCGAACCAAATCAATTCGACATCAAACGAGGTAAGAAATCACTTCTACATTACCTAAAAGAGCCGACTAAGCATATTAATATGCTAATTCGGGTTTTCAATATCGAATTGTATGAATTCGGTCAATTAGGGTTCATATAATAAACGATTTGGGGGTTTATGTGAAATCGAGTTTAAGAATGAAATTAAACATCACAGTGAGTTTAGAAATCATTCATTAACCGAAAATCTTATGTCAATTTCATCTCACTACAACGAATTGGATGAAATCGAATTTTAGGGTTCGTAGATAAAAACTTTTTGGGTGTTTCGACCTAAACATATTAGAAATTCAAATTAATTGATACAGGAAGGTTCGAGAGTAATGTATTAATGAAAACCATACATCAATTTCAAAACATGTTAACGAATTGAAGGGTTTCGAATTCTAGGGTTTGTAAGTTAGAACGAATTAGGGATTCCGTATTAATTGAACTCAATAATCAAATTAAACTACACAGGTAGTCTCGGTTTGATGCAGGGATGAAAGTCCAACGAATTCGAGGACTAACAAGTTCGAATTTGAAGCCATTAAGTCAAAGGTTGGGTTATTCGAAATTGAAACCGTTTGGGATCCAATGGAGCATAAAACTAAACCAAAATTCGAATTAAAAATCACCTATAGAATCGTTTGAGTCATTGGAACAAAACCCCTATGGTTTTGAGGTCGATCGGATTCGAAAACATGATCAATTGGGAGCTAGATGGATCCGGTTAAAAACTATCAAAGGGAACCGGATTTCTAAAAGGTTAAAATAATTAATTGGGCTATTCTAGTACCAATGTCGAGTGGGCCGGACTGGTTGATTGGGTGTGTTCGGACTTGGAGGTCGCAGGTTCGAACCCGGCTCCAATTGGTTTTGAGATTTTAAATCATTTTTAGTGATTTTATCATAACTCCTTCATTATAACTCCGATTCGAGCCGTTCAAGTTGCGTTGGAACCGTAACGAAATCCCGAACAAAATAATATGATAAAATTTATATTTTAACACGAAAAAGAAATCGTGTATAAATACGCTTATTTAATAAAATCGTATATGGACTATATGATTTTATTAAACGATTTCAAAGTCACGCGTACTTATGTGCGTTTATAACAAGTTTAACATACGTGTGTTGACACGTAAGTAAATTCAAACACAAAACTACATCACGAATAACACAACGTTGTTGTTTAAACACAGATTCTTCGTAGAGGATTATCTACGCAAATTCACGTGGGTTGATCATTCTACTGCTAGCAAAGGTGCGTACACGGCCCCTTTCTTATTTTAACTGTTTTGGGGGAGAAAACATGTGCAACAAACACTTTTAGATACATATCACTTGCATGAGTTAGCTGTTTACATTAAGTGCAAACATAGCATTATAAAGCCTTACATTTCGAACCGTTTAGTTTGCCGTAGCGCAAAGCGTGGTAGTTGGAAATAGATCTATTAGGTTTGACAAACCTCACTTGGTAGATGGGATCTACGCAGGTGTTTGACTGACCAAACACACATTACTATTGTTTGTGCTAGACAATAGTGGCAAGGCAAAAAATGCTATAGCATGGCAATCGTCAGCTTCGGTGTCGACCACTTATGTAAATAGTACAAATGACTAGCTATCATGACTATGCATGTGTGATTATGTTACCTGCAAACTTTATATTCAAACTGTGGTTTCAACATTTGTGAAAGCTTAAACCTGTGTTATGCACCAACCTTTGTGTTGACTTGATTTACATGTTTTCTCAGGACGCTGGGCACACAAGTAAGCAGGCATGGACTAGGAGATCGAGTCGCATGCATGTCTTTACATTATAGTTATTTGGATTTGAACATTTGAAAACTTTGCATTGTAATTTACATTTTACAACTGTTATTGTTTTAAAACGCTTCCGCAAACTTTGAAAACTTTGATGTTACAGTTTTAGACCAAAGTATGTTTTGAAACTCATGTAGAGGTCTTCGTTATGTCTAATGATCTGAGATCCTGGTTTGTCACGTTCCCAAACGGTATGATCCCGTTAGTTGAAAATTGGGGGTGTGACACAAAAGACCATACCGTTGTGTGTAAAGTTGTGCAATCCAATATCTTTTCAAGATTTGGCATTCCCCATGTGATCATAAGTAATGGGGGATATCATTTCAAAAACTTTAACTTTTGCAAATTGCTCAAACGGTATGGCGTCAATCACCACATAGCCACACCTTGTAACCCACAAACAAGTGGTCAAGTGGAGGTTTCTAATAGGCAAATTAAAGAAATTTTACAAAAAACAGTTCGCTCGGATCGTAAGGATTGGTCCTTACGATTGAATGATGCATTATGGGCATACCGAACTGCTTTTAAGACCCCTATTGGAACCACACCTTACCATTTAGTTTATGGGAAGGGGTGTCACTTACTGGTGGAAGTTGCTCATTGTGTTTTATGGGTAGTGACAGCTGTTAATATGGATTTTGATGATGCAGGTAAGGAGAGGAAGTTGCAACTTTGTGAATTGGAGGAGCTGCGGAATGAAGCTTACGAATGTGCAGCTGCATACAAGGACAAGATGAAGCAAGTGCATGATGCAAAAATTTGAAACAAAGTGTTTGAACTCAATCAAAAGGTATGGATTTATAACTCTAAACTGAAATTTTTCCCAGGATAGTTGAAAAGCAAATGGTCGGGACCGTATATCATCACTCGAATCGAAAGCTTCGGTGACATAGAAATTGAGGACTTGAAAGACAAGAATTGTCACGTGGTGAATGGACATCGTCTCAAACCATACTTGGAAGCGAGTGTCATCAACAACGTGCAAATGGATTCGGTGAATTTCCTTGTAGATTCACCAACGCATGCAATGGACTAAATCAGGTATGACCATGTCAGGCTAACGGCATTAAACTTAGCGCTTCAAGGAGGCAACCCGAGAACTTTTTGGGTATGTTAACTAGAAACCCTCACGAGACTTCACTCGTCCAACCGGGCAACCGGGGGGTTTAAAAGGCTTGTTGCATATGCTAAATGCAACCATCTACCCTACGAAAGTGTGGTTCATAATTCTAATCATTCATTGCGGGTATTTTCATTGCGGGAAGACCATTTAAACCTTAACGCAAGGTGTTATTAAAAGCACCTCGGGGCGAGGCATTGAAAATCGGGGGGTTGGCAAATGTTACAATAAATGTGGCGTAGGAAATGGTTTTGCGTTAGTTTATTTTTTTTTAATTTTTTAAGTTGTAATTAATGTAGTTAATTTTCTTAAAAATTAGTTAGAATAATTTAAATTTAGCTAAACTAATTTCCTCAAACATTTTTTTTTAAAAAAATAGGGGTACCGGCGTACCATACGCTGGTAGGGGTGTATGATACGCAGGCTAACACAAAACCTCTGCCATACGCCGCATTTTGCACCTCCAATGCGCCACCCTCCAGCCTAGGTGGTGTATCATACGTCGGGATTGGCGTATGGTACACCGGGTACAACACAAACCCGGTTTTGACCCGTTTTTAGCCATTTTAACCCGTGTTTTTCACCCCCATGACCCGAATTTCGACCCATTATCACCAAATACGGGATCTCTCATCATTTCCACCCTATTCCCTTCAAAAATTTCACCTTCTTCTTCCTCCCACCTACCAAAACCACCCACCAAGCCCTAGATCACAACTCCTTCAATTCTACACCATTTCTTACAAACTTTATATGCATTTTGAATAATTTTTTGAGGGGAACAAGATTATCCACCCAGATTTTTGAGATTCCCTCTGATTTGTGAGATCTAGTGCGAAAATGTGATGAATTTTTTGGTTTATCTTGGGTTTCTTCTCATTCATTTCTACAAAGTTCAATTCTCTCCTTAACAACAACAAGTTATTTTTTTCTCTTCCATTTCAATGAGTAGAATGTTAATTTGAGATGTGCATGCTTACATAGTTACTTTGATGCATTCATGGTGAAATGTAATATGCTTAGTCATTGTGTTCGGTTAAAACATGGAACTTTGCATGCCATTTGTAAGATGTAGTGAAATGTATCATGAATCATGAATGGAACTTGGTTGGGAAGCTTTGATGATGCTAATTAGGAAGGGAGTGATGCCTTAGAAAAAGTCATTACTGGGAAGAATGAACTTGGCAAAGTGTTCATTGGATAGGCTTGGGATGGGACTAATGTTATTAGAGAATTCATGATCTTAAGGATGAATAAGAAGTAAATGTGGGGATGGAGGGAACAATGGTTCCTTTTATTGAAGTCTTGAATTACATTATCTAAATGAACCATTGTAGTATATTGACTATGGCTTGTAATTGGCATGCAATCTATATGTTCATAAGTGTCATATTGTGTTGACATAGTTGATTTACCAATTACTTACTGCATTATGGTTAAATTGCAGGAAATGGGTCGTTCAAAAGATACAAGTTCTAAAGGCAAAGAGGTTGCATCATCCTCAAGATCATCGAAGAGACAAAGAACCGCGGAACAGGAGGAAGATTTGGATTATGAAATGGAAGATATGGACATGTATGATGAATATGAAGACTTGATGGTTGGGGAGCAACCACAATGGACGGAGAATGTTTAATTGACAAATTTTGACCCTGTATGGCAACCCATACTTTACAGGAAAAAGATGCAAGAGGTTACAAGCATTAAGAAAGTCATGGTGTGTGAAAGAGCAGTTCAGATAGAAGAGTTTAGAATCTTTGGGATGGTCCAGTGTTTTGAGAATCTTGGTTGAGAGGCTGCACTGAAGTTCAATAACAACAATTTGGATAATGTCTACATCAAGGAAATTGTGGAATGGATGGCAACACTAAGGCGAGAGGAAGGAAATAACCCACCACGGACAACCAGACTAATCGGGACAGTCAATGGGAAGGAAATGGTCCTTTCATTTGAGACCATGAACAAGATTGTGAAATCTGATACAAAGTCTGAAAGAGTATGTCTATCCAGAGAGGGAGCAGATTTTGGGGGAGTCAACTGCTGATGCGCATTGGAATGATATGGTAAGAGTCTTGTTTGCCAAGCCACCGGAGGCCATGGGTACCAAACTATTAAGAAGTGACTTGAAGGTCCTACCGAAGCTTCTATCTTTGATTTCGGGTTTCAATGTCATCCTAAGGCTAGATGACAAGTTGTTCATGAGGAATTTTGAGATTAGGGTACTGCATGCCCTAGTGACTGGTCAATCAAGGTTGTCATTCTGACACTTGGTGTTGTTGAATGTGTGGGAAAGTAGAGTGAGCAGAATGAGGTGTCTGTTACCCCATTGTCAGTTGTTATCCTGCTTTATGGTGAAGCAGAAAGTGGTTATCGCAGCATCTCAGTTTGAGAAGGTCACACAAAGGTATTTTCGCTTTAATATGCTGGTGCGTTTGGTTGGATCTATAGGGAGAGACCAACCGAGTACGTGTTGATAGATGAAAACTCCGAGAGGAAATTGGTGGTGCCTAAAGAAGCGTGCAACAGATTGAAGAACATGAACCGGAAGGGGGAGAGCCGGAAGGAGAAGGGGGTTCTCAGCACTTATATGATTTACCCCCATTTTCTGAGCCCAATCTGTATGAGCGACCTGCAGGTTTTACACGATAACCCGAGGACGCACGGGCCAACTGGGATAGGATAACGAGATGGCGAGAGGAGGATAAAGTCAACAGAGAGGTACAGAGGCGTTATAAGGATGAGCTAACGCGGGAACGCCGGGAGCAGGCTAAGCAAGCCGAGATTTATGCACGATCGGTTGCTTATAGGTTCGAAGTGTTTCGTAATGATTATTTTTTGTAGAAGGAGGCGGTGCACCAACTCACAGATTATCTGGCGTGCTACAACTATCAGATTCGACCGAGTCCAGTGGATTATGCGAGCCTACCTTCGTATGTGCAGGGAGAGCAACCCCCGCGGTACCCCTAACACTTCAACCCATCTCCATGGGTACCATATCAGCAGCAGGGAGAGCAGGGATCAAGCACTTCAAGGGGCGCATACCCCTTTAACATGCAGTCTCTCCAAGAGAGCTTAATAGGGAGATGGTTCGAGCCACCAATGCCTAGATCTCCTTACGATGACGATTTCCATTGGACTCACTGATCGCATGTGATCAGGTCCACGTGCTTCTATCCCTTAAACTTGTCTTGGTACCTAAACAATTGGTAGCTTGGTATGGTGTAGGTGTTAAAAACTCTAGAACTGATTGTGTGATGATGGTTGCTCTAATGATGTATGAATGGGTAACGAATGTAGTATGGGATTTGTGACTTGGAGGTGACAATCTAATATTGATCTTATCACTTCAAAGCGTTCATGTCGACTGTGTTGCTGAAACATTTCCAGCAGATGCTGAATCATCTCAAATGCCTTCATGTGTTCCAGACTCTTTTGGAGATCTAGAATCAAGGAAGCAAGCATCAAGCAAGAAACCTTGACAGAATCATCTACATGTTTGCCATAGGCTTTACAGGTTGCACTCGTAGCATTCATAGGTAATTCTGAGATTGGTGTCTCAAGGACCTACAACTTGTTATCAGCCCTGAGAACAATTCTCAGGTTACGATACCAATCCATGAATTTGGAGTTGTTGAGCTTATTCTTCTCAAGGTTGGACTTAAGAGTAAACGAGGAATTAGTGGAGTTTGCGTCAGTAGACATCTACAAATTTCAGCATTATTAAATTTAGTATTTTCATGCTTGTCCTAATTATATTATGACCCATACACAAAATATTTTATTAGGAATGAGATCTTGCTTCGTTATAATCAATGAATGGCTGTAACACTCTCTATTGTTATGACTAGGCATGTAGGTAACGATTACTAATTGTGTCTCCCACACACCTCTCAGTTTTGGGACTGGTTGACGGGTATAATCGACCATTTATACGTTTAACCGCAACGGCACCAACTTAACGATTTAAGTGATATTCTTCCTTAATCCATAACTGAAAAACCGACCAAGTAACTTAGGAATCGCGATTATTCCTTATACCAAAACCGTAGACCCAGATGCAGGGTAAACTTTTAACACCGAGGGTTCGGATAAATTGGTTAAAGTGCTACTTATCATGGATGGTGCAAAAATATCCATTTTAATAAATTGGGATTTCTTTTATGTTTATTTACCATTCAGGGCAAAAAACATATTGGACTACTTGTAGCATGAAGCAACTCGTCCAATTTGTTTTAGTAAAATTCAATTTTACATTGAAACTCCTTTCAAACACCCTCGACTCGATTAATTTTATATACCCTATTTTTAATCTAAGTCAATAGTTTAAGGGAACCATTTTATAAACTAACAATTTTAAATTATTATTATAAAATAAACTCTTTTATTTTACAATTTGTTTTATCGTTTAAATAAAACAACTTTTTATTTAAATGCCTTTTTATTAATTATAAAACTTCTTTTATATTCACTATTGTTTTCCAAAATTGTGACAAATAATTTGTTTTTGTTTGTTTTATATTTCCAAAATATTCACAACCACAAACAACAAAATATTACTTTGAAGCGATCCATTATCTAATTTATTCGGTTTTGTTCGAGCCATCAAACGTAAACCGAATTAGGTATAGGGTTTACAAACCATTGCCTTGATTGTAATCTCCCACTTGATCCGAGATCTCCATCTTCGTGCACCTTGAATGATTACATTTCAGTCTTCAATTCCTTTTGCTCGGTGTAGAGCCCAACTGAAGATGAAGACTGACAAAGTCAACTAGAGAAGAGTCGAAGACCTGATTTTGTTTATTTTTCGTGTACATGTATTTCGACTACAGTAGTTTATCGAGTACTCGACCATTTTCGTGTATAGAGGTTCGAGTACTCCTAGAGTAGTATAAATAGACGTATTTTGTACTGTTCTAGGGTTGGATTCCCGAGGCGTGCTCTCTAGACGTATTGAGGCATTGTTTCGTGTACTTTACTGAATATACAAAAGTTTTGATCTTTCTTCTTGTTCTTGTGATTCTATTCCAGATTCCGCACGTTGTAGAGTCATTTGATGCAGATAGAAGACTTAAAGCTCGGTTCTTGATCAGTTGAGGGGACTTACAAGTGGTATCAGAGCCATAGTGCTCTTTTCTACATCAAGGTACAAACTTTTCAGTGAAAGTTCTATACTTTCCTATTCTATTCCACTCCATCTAGTTGCTATCAAAATTTGGGACTCCAGATCTTGAGAAATTTTTCTGCGAAAAATTTTTAAGTATTTTCGAGTACAAATTTCGAAAACAGTTGTTCGAGTATAGTAGAGTTCGAGTATAGTTGGAGTTCAACTACATATTGGTGATTTTGATTATATGGTGATTTCGATTACACCTTCAGTTTGAGTACAAGTTCAATTTCGAATAGAGGTTTGAGTTCGAATACATCGAAAGCTTCGAGTACACAGGTTCTTCGAGTACAACAGGGTTCAGGTACACTACTGATTTCGTGTATATCTGAGGTTCGATTACCTTTGGAATTAGAACACTTTGGATTTTGAATATTCATTGGACTTCGGGTAGCTATGTTGTTTCGAGTGTTGACTGGACTTCGTACACTATTTGGTACTTAGCACTATTAGGGAGTTTGAGAACTATACTTAGAGAATTTTCTGATTAATCATGGCATCAAAGAACCTCACCAACCTGTCTAACATGCTCAACTTGGATAATGAAATCGGCACCGGAACAAAGCCACCTAGGCTTGTGTCGGGAGATAACTTTCAGGATTGGAAATTCAGGTTCCAATCATTTATTAAGTACACTGACCAGAAGCTATGGAGATCAATGGAAGAGGGGCCTTACGTGCCCATGTACCAGAGTGAGCTAAATGGCTTAATTCCCAAAGACCATGAGCTGTATACAGAAAACAACATTCTTTTGAAAGAGAAAGATGATAAGGCATACACCTCAATCACCATGGCTTTGTCAACTGACATTTCTCATGGGTTCAAGGAACATCAGACAGGATGCTTTGGTAGAGAGATTTGAGGGTAATGAAGACATGCCAGAAAGTCGCAAGGATATGCTAAGGCAAAGATTCAACATGTTCAACCATGTCAAAGTAGAGTCATTGGAAGCTCAACTGAACCGATTCACACATCTTATGACTGAGATGACTAGTGTAGGAATTGAGATGTCTAAGGGAGAAGTGAACAAAAAGCTCTTGAACTCATTTCCATGTAACCGGAATTCTAATTGCACCACCATCAAGAGAACCAAAGACATGTACAAGACCTCTTTGAGTGAGTTGATCTCCATTATCAACTCCTATGACATGGATGACAAGCAAATAGCCCTCAATCGTGCTAGCTCTATGGGCGTTGCACTTGCATCAGAGAATGCTGCTCTTCTGCCAGCCATCAATTTTCAAGCATCTGGGTCTCAGCATTATCAAGCTCCTTCATCACAGTCTGTTCCGTTTGAGACTGCATTTCTTTCATCAGGGCAAGTTAGTTCAGCGCCCAAGGTTAGCCCAGAGAGTGAAGAGAATTTGCTGTTGTTCAAGGGATTTATGAACAGTTACAACGCCTTTATTACTGGAGAATTGGCACCGGCCAATCTCACTCACGATAACCTAGAGCAGATTAATCCGACAGATGTTGAAGAAATGGATATTTCGTGGCAAATGGCAATGGCAGTCTTCCGTGCCAAGAAGTTCATCAAGAAATATGGAAGGAACAGCTTCGGAAACAACCCGGGGAAGAAGCTGGGATTTGATAAATCAAAGCTGAGATGCTACAATTGTGGCCAGCCGGGTCATTTTGCAAGGGAGTGCAAACAGCCAAAGGTGGCTAAGGAGGGTGAGAAGAAGCCGGATGAGAAGGCTGTTGCAGGAGGAGGTGCTAGTACTTCTAAAGCTTTGGTGACTCAGGAGACAGACTCCTATGATTGGAGTGATCAAGTACAAGAACTGGAGATGACCCTGATCAAGGCGTCGGAAAGATGAACTCACTTCAGAGTTGGAGCATCTTAAGTCAAAATTGTCCAAAACTAAAATTCAAGCTGATAAATATAAGTATGCTAGCGTTGCGGCGGCCAATATGATTGATGTACAATGTAAGAGAAAGGAGAAAATTGGGCTTGGTTTTACTGAGGTGAAACCTCCGTTTAACCATAACTACTCCATCATGCCCAACATCAACACATTTGTTAATGATCTGTTGTTGAAATCAGACCGAAGGTGTGATTTCACCACTGGTTCTAGCAAACCAGTTCCTCTGACAGCAGATCCAATTGAGGCCAACCTAAATATTTCTGAAGATTCTGAGGTGTGTGCAGATAGTTTAAATGATACAGGTCTGAGGGGGAAGAATGAAGAAAGAAGTGCTGGGTGGAGCACAGAGTGTTCAACATCATTTAGAACATCACCTTTTATTCCAAAAACTGATTTTGTAGGAAGATTTGATGAAATTAAAATCAAACCTAATGAGATGTTTAAGAACTTTAATTTTACTTTTGTTAAGAATGATGTTGTTTTAGAATCAATTTCTACTTCTTTGCATCAGGTGAACAAGGCTCATTCCACAATCACCAAAGAGGCAGGTTCAAAGTTGAACCCTAACTGTGAACCTTTTGTTCCAACCGGGTCATTGGAACAAGCCTCCACAAGTACTTTCTCTGGTCGTGGTGATTGTGATATAAAGCCATTTGACCCAAAAGAATTTCACGAAAAGTTATGTTGCTTTGCATGTGGTAGACCAGGCCACATTGCCAGAAATTTTCTGCACCGACCTACTGAATTCTTCTATGGGAAGAATCAGAAGCTCACACCCAAGGCCAAACCTACCATTAGAACAATGAGGACTGACCAATCCTCAAAGCCTAGGGTGACACCTCAAAAGGTACCTCAGAATCCTCTCACTTCCAAAAAGGCCAAACCAGTTAAACAAAATCATTCTAGATTTCACAAGCAAAAATCAAAGGTTTTTAAAACTAAAACTAAACCACAAGTGAAACCACCTTCAAAACCAATTGATCATGGCAGTGGTGCAAGGCCCAAAATTGTCAAGGCCAAATCAGTCAAGCCTAAAGGGGTTATCAAGAAAGGACCCATTGTTCCATCTGTACCTAAATCTGTTATGGTTTGGGTACCCATTTCTCATTGATTGTGTGTATGATGCAGGGACGGCCCAATAAGCTTAAAAATGTTTAGTATGTGGATAGTGGCTGCTCTCGGCATATGACTGGGGATTTCTCTCAGTTACATGGAGTCACACCTTTCAATGGAGGATATGTCTCATTTGCAGGAGACAAGGGAGGGAGGATAAGTATGAAGGGCACAGTTGCCAATCGAACTCTAAGCTTTGAGGATGTGTACTACGTTGAAGAGCTCAATCACAGCTTATTGAGTTTTTCTCAGATATGTGACAAGAGATTCTCAACACACTTCACAAACAAGGAGTGTCTCATTCTAAAGCCCGGATTTGTTGCGCCTAAGAAGTGGATCTTGATGAGGACTCCAAGAATCAACAATGCCTACATCATCAATATGAATTCAGATTCATTCACTGAGAATACCTGCTTGTTCTCAAAGGCATTGGAGCATGACTGTTTACTTTGGCATCACCGACTGGGTCACGTAAACCTGAAGAATCTCAACCGGCTTGCTAAGGGAGATCACGTTATTGGCCTACCTTCTAAAGACTTCTCCACAATTTAGAAGTGCATCGCATGTGCCAAGGGGAAGCAGCACAAAAGACCTCACAAGCCTAAATTGTTCAATTCAATCTCATCAATTCTGTAACTTTTTCACATGGATCTCTTTGGACCAGTCAACGTTATGAGCATCGGGAAGAAGTCATATTGTCTAGTTGTGACAGATGATTATACCAGATTTACTTGGGTGTTCTTTCTGGCCAAGAAAGATGAGACACCAGAGATTCTGAAGAAGTTTATCACCCTGATCGAAAATCAGAAGAATATAAAGGTTAAGGTGATCAGAACTGATAATGGAACTGAGTTTAGAAATCAGACACTTATTGATTTCTGCTATGAGAAGGGGATTGCTCGGCAGTACAGTGCAGCTCGTACACCTCAGCAAAATGGAGTTGCTGAAAGAAGGAACAGAGCGCTCATCGAAGCTGCAAGGACCATGCTGTCAGAATCCAAGCTGCCAAT
This sequence comes from Mikania micrantha, assembly GCA_009363875.1. Classification (NCBI taxonomy): domain Eukaryota; kingdom Viridiplantae; phylum Streptophyta; class Magnoliopsida; order Asterales; family Asteraceae; genus Mikania; species Mikania micrantha. Next base: position 80,354,144 of record CM018691.1, on the reverse strand, counting down.
ATTCTTCTAGGCTGAAGCTGTTAACACAGCTTGTTATGTTTAAAATCAAGCACTGTTGAACAAATGCCATCAGAAAACCCCTTATGAGATTTTCTTCAACCAGAAGCCTAAAATTGGTCATTTCAAGTCGTTCGGGTGTCCGTGCACTCTCCTCCATATTTGGCCGAATCATAAGTTTGACGACAAGGCTGATGAGTGTTACTTTGTGCGCTATTCATCAGAGAAGGCTGCCTACTGGGTATACAACAAGAAGACCCGGATGATTATGGAGTCATACTATATCAATTGGAAAGGGATGAACAACACCGACGCTGGTTCCGGTCCAAATTGGCTATTTCAGTATGATTCTACTTTCGAGCCATTCAACATTACATTAGAGAGTCCAGGACCATCTGAGGCAACTGAAAACTTCTACAAGGATGATGACGTAGACTATCGGGTTGACTATGTTCCATGTGATCCCAAGCTTCTGACGATTGACCTCGAGACATGTACGATCGGGCTCCTCCAGTTCAACCAACCTCGATCAACGAAGTCATCCCATCAGATCCGGATACTTCTCAGTCAGTTCAGCCAATCCCAGATACATATCAAGTTTCCTCAACTTCCCACCAAACCTTTGATAATCCACTGTTTTCAGACCACATCCTTGTGGGACATTGTGTGGATCATGGAGCCGAAGTTAGTGACACAACTTCAGTTGACAACCTTCCTTCCTCCAGTGAAGACCAGATGAACCACATCAGCAATTTGCTCGATAATCTGGTTGTGGAGGAAGTACCAACCCTAAGCATTAACAAGAATCATCCTATGGAAAACATTATCGGACCTCTTTCAGAAGGAGTTCTCACACGAAGCCGGTCCATTCCAGCTTAGAACACCTTGCCTCTGTCTCACGAAGTCAATCATGTCCGATTAATTATTGTTTGTATTTTTTTTTATTTCGTAGGTCGAGCCCGAGAATGTCAAGATACTCTTAAGGAGTCAAGCTAGGTCGAGGCGATGCAGGAAGAGCTGATACAGTTTCAGAAGCTCAAAGTGTGGAATCCGGTTCCATTGCCCAAGGGGAAGCTGCCAATTGGAACCAGATGGGTCTTCAGAAACTAAAGGGACAATTAGGGGGTAATCATCAGGAATAAGGTACGATTGGTAGTTCAAGGCTTCTGCCAACAGGGGGGATCGACTACGAAGAAGTCTTTGCACCAGTCGTAAGACTTGAAGCTATAAGGATCTTCTTGGCCTACGCTTCCTACACGAACTTACTGTGTATCAAATGAATGTGAAGACTGCCTTCTTGTATAGAAAGGTCAAAGAAGAAATCTATGTGTGCCAGTCCCCATGGTTCGAGGATTCGTACTATCCTGACCATGTCTACAAGTTGGACAAAGCCCTCTATGGTCTTCATCAAGCACCTCGAGCGTGGTATGCTAATCTTAAAGATCATCTACTTGTTCATGGATATACCTGTGGAGCCATTGACCAAACGCTGTTCGTTGGCAAGGATAAGGATGATCTAATTCTCGTCCAAATCTACGTGGACGATATTATTTTTGGTTCCATGAGCTCGGTGCTATACAGAGAATTTGAAGTGGTGATGAAGAAAAAGTTTGAGATGAGTGCGATGGGAGAAATGACCTTCTTCTTGGGTCTTCAGGAAAAGCAAGATCCGAAGGGCGTGCTGATTTATCAAGGTAAATATGTTACTGATATTCTGACAAAGTTCAAGATGTTGGAATCAAAGCCTGCATCCACTCCTATGGCTGCTCGTTCGGTCTTAACTGCGGATTCTGATGGTGAAGATGTTGATCAGCACCTCTACCGCTCGATGATTGGCTCATTGCTGTTCCTGACCGCTAGCCGACCAGACATCATGTTCTCCGTATGTCAGTGTGCCAGATATCAAGCAAATCTGAAGGCTTCTGTCACACCCCCAATTTCAACTAACGGAATCATACCGTTTGGGAACGTGACAAACCAGGATCTCAGATCATTAGACATAGCGAAGACCTCTATATGAATTTCAAAACATACTTTGGTCTTTAAAACATAACATTCAGAGTTTACAAAAGTTGCGGAAGCGTTTAAAACCATAAACCGTTGTAAAGTAAACATTACAAAACAAAATACTCAAATGTTCAAATTCAAATTCAAATTGTTTATAATGCATGAGACTCTATCTCCTAGTCCATGCAAGCTTTAGCGCGCGCCTTAGCGTCCTGAGAAAACATGCAAATCAAGTCAACACAAAGGTTGGTGCATAACACAGGTTTTAAGTATTCATAATGTTCAAAACAACAGTTTGAATAACAAGATTGTAGATAACATAATCACACATGCACAGTCATGATAGCTAGTCATATAAACTATTTACATACGTGTTCGACACCGAAGCTGACGGATTGCCATGCTATAGCATGTTTTCGCCTTGCCACTATTGTCTATCACAACAATAGTAAAATTGTGTTTGGTCAGTCAAACACCTGCGTAGATCCCATCTACCAGGTGAGGTTTGTCAAACCTAATAGATCTATTTCCAACTACCACGCTTTGCATTACAGCAAACTAAACGGTTCGAGGTGTGTAAGGACTTTCAAGTTGATATGTTGCCACATAATGTAAACAGCTAACTCATGCAAGTGATATGTATCTAAAAATAGTTTGTTGCACATGTTTTCTCCCCCAAAACAGTTTAAAATAAGAAAGGGGACGTGTACGCACCTTTGGTTATTGCAGAATGATCACACACTAAAAGCTCGTGTAAGAAATCCTCCTATGAAGAATCTGTGTTTAAACAATAACCTAGTGTTATTCGGATTATCATTTTGTGCTTGAAATCACATACGTGTCAACACACGTATGTTAAAGTGTCAAAAATGTGCATACGTAAATACGCGTGACTTTGAAATCGTTTAAATAAAATCATATTTGATTTTATTTAAATAATCGTAATTATACGCGATCTCGTTTTCGGGTTAAAATATGAATTTTATCATTCTAATGCGTTCGTATTCTCGTTACGGTTCCAACGCAACTCGAACGGGTTAAATCGGAGTTCGAACGAAGAAGTTATGATTTAAAACTCAAAATTAGTTTTAAGAACCAAAAATGTTGAGGCCCGGGCTCGAACCCGAGACCTACAGCCCAACACACACACACTCTGCCATCTAACCCACATCGCTTTTTGTTAACAGACTCCATCCTATTTGGTTTTAACCAACACCGGTTCGGGTCCCCTTTGATTTCTCAAACCAAACCAAAGAACCCCCGATTGAACCCCAATTCGAATCCAATCGACCCCAAAACCTTAGGGGTTCTGTTTCAATACTTAAACCGAGCCTAATTGTTGTTTCACTTCGATGGATCATCAATTCAAAGCCTTCGAATTAGATAATTTAGTTTTTGAACGTGAACATCCAATTAAAAATTCAACTTGATCAAATGCATTTACTTCAAACCGAAAAACATAGGGTTTTTATTTAAAACCATATTTCGAAGCCTTCTGTGGTGATTAATTCGAGTCACAAGTTCCATAGCTTCTAAATCCCCAATCGGTTTTTCATCATGAACCCTAGAACTTGAAATTATACAATCCGATGTATTTAGTTGAAATTAACATATGGTTTTTCATGTATACACCAAACCGAATCTTTCTGTGCAATTCAATTTGATTTTTAAACTCCCTAGGATCAAAACCCCCAAATGGTTTTAACTCAAGAACCCTAGATTTAAAAATCATATCATTCGATGTTAACCGATCCAATAATCATATGGGTTTCACTTAATGGCATATTCCGAAGCTGCTGGTGCAGTTTAATTCGATTCTAGAACTCTTTTAAATGAAATCCCCCAATTCAGTTCATAGAATGAACCCTAGGATTTGAATTCATACAATTTGATGTTTTGACACTAATTCAACATATGGGTTTGCTTAATCGGTTGTTTTAGGTGGTGTAGGAAAGATTTGTTACCTTGCTTGATGTTGAATCGACGTAGATTGCTTATAAGCCCTAGCTCGGCCTCCCTCGCGATCAAATCTTCTGTTCGAGCCTCTTGAAATCAAATTGCTGGTTGTAGTATTCTCTAAATGTGCCGACTAAGTGTTAGGAAACCTCAATTGTGAATATCATAATCGAATTTAACGAATTCGATCATGGGTGTCTACGGTTACAACTCTTGGGTGTCATTTGAGTTTAATTCCACGACTTAATGCTCTAATAACGTATGATTGCTGTTACTATTCATTAATAAATGATGATTGAAAGGTTTCTTCAATCAATTTCACTATAATGACAACAATTCCGAATTTAATTGATAATCCCATTCGAATTTTGACCTCTAAGGTCAAAATTGAAACTTTAAATCAATTTCCAACCTAAACTTAACAATTAAAATGTATTGAAACTGATTTCAATAATTTCTAAACCTTTGGATTTGATTTCTAACAAAAACATAACATTTTGGTTTAATCTAGAGTTAACGGAGTTAATCCGAATTGCCGAATTGTCACTAATCGAGTCAATTGAACTAGTTTTGAGCTTGATTTATCCAATTGGGCCTCCTAAATACCATTGGGCCTACTTTGGTCTCATTGGACCTTACTGGGCCTTCCTGGGTCTTCCTTGGCCTTGTTGGGCCTTCATTGACCTTATTGGGCCTTCATTGGCCTTATTGAGCCTTCATTGGCCTTATTGGGCCTTCCTAGACTCCATTGGGCCTTACTGGACCTCTCTTGGCTTATTGGGCCTACTGTGAACCTATTGGGCCTACATAGACTTCATTGGGCCTAATTGATCTTGTTGGGCCTATGATCTAACCACTTTCAGTTAACAAGGTTAATGTGAAAAGTCGGATTGTCACATCATCCCCTTGTTGAAGGAATTTTCGTCCCGAAAATTAGTAAGTGTTAGGAGTAGTTAGTAAACTACTTACGAGTTTAAATCGTACGTGTTAGTGTGATTTGATCATTCTGTGTGCTTGTGTGTACTCACACACAAAGTCTAATGCTTGCAACATCACAACTCATTTGTGATCGTTCAATGTGACTGTTTGCGTGTCCACTAGTTAGTTCACCTAACTGTGACTGTTTGTTTGATATAGTGAGTGTCTATAACTGTTTGTACTATGCAACCACTAATCGTGTATGTACTACCATAACATGTAACATATGAAATGTAGCACATAAAACATATAGAATGTAATGTAGCACAAATGTTTGTAACAAAATCAATTGAATAAATAAAATGTTTGTGCTTACAGTTTGAAATTTGCAGTGTTGATGTGTGAAAGCATCACGTCATCCCCTTGTTGAAGGAAATTTCGTCCCGAAATTTAACGTGCGCTCTCAGTGTTAGCAGTAGCTGTCTTGAATAGATGAGGATATTTCTTCATCATTTGGTCTTCCCGTTCCCATGTGAATTCAGGACCACGTCTTGAATTCCATCGGACTTTGACTATTGGAATCTTGCTTTGCTTCAGTTGTTTGACCTCTCGGTCCATGATTTCTGCCGGTTCTTCAATGAATCGTAACTGTTCATCTATTTGTATTTCTTCCAACGGTACCATCAATGTCTCGTCAGAAAGACATTTCTTTAAGTTCGACACATGAAAAACATCATGAACTCCACTGAGTTCATCCGGTAGTTTGAGTTGATACGCAACCGGACCAATCCTTTTCAGAATTTCAAAAGGTCCTACGTAACGTGGACTAAGCTTCCCGCGCTTGCCGAATCGTATCACACCTTTCCAAGGTGATACCTTTAGAAGAACTCGATCTCCTACTTGAAATTCCAACGGCTTACGACGTTTGTCTGCATAACTCTTCTGTCGATCCCGAGCCGCTGCCATACGGTTCCGAATTTGAACTATCTTCTCTATCGTCTCGTGCACCAGTTCAGGACCTGTTATCTGACTGTCACCAATTTCAGCCCAGCAAACTGGTGAACGACATTTGCGACCATACAAAGCTTCAAACGGTGCTGCTTGAATACTTGTGTGATAACTATTATTGTAAGAGAATTCCACTAACGGTAAATGATTCTCCCAGCTATCACCAAAATCAATTACGCAAGCTCGTAACATATCCTCGAGCGTTTGAATCGTTCGTTCACTTTGACCGTCGGTCTGTGGATGATAAGCGGTACTCATATCCAAGCGAGTCCCCAATGATTTATGAAGAGATTTCCAAAAATTGGAAGTAAATCGGGCATCCCGATCTGATATGATAGAGATTGGCACGCCATGCCGTGCTACCACTTCCTTGATGTAAATACGAGTCAGTTTCTCCATCTTATCAGTTTCCTTGATTGCTAAGAAGTGTGCAGATTTCGTTAATCGATCGACAATTACCCATATCGTATCACAACCACTCGGTGTACGGGGTAACTTAGTAATGAAATCCATTGAAATCTGTTCCCACTTCCACATCGGTATCTCTGGTTGTTGCAGTAAACCAGATGGCTTCTGATATTCAACTTTGACTTTCGAACAAGTCAAACATTTGCTAACGTACTTAGCAATATCAGCTTTCATGTGAGGCCACCAATACAGTGCCTTCAAGTCATGATACATCTTGTCTGATCCCGGATGGACTGAATATCTAGACTTGTGTGCTTCGTCCATCACGAGTTCCCTTAAGCCTCCATACAAAGGTATCCACATTCGGTTAATGAAATAACGAATTCCATCAGAATTCGCATCCAACTGTTCTTCCATTCCTCGTAAAGATTCCTGTACCAAGTTTTCCTTTTTCAAAGCCTCGATCTGGGCACTGCGTACCTTGTCAGGTAAGTCAGTATGTATTGTCATCATAAGTGCACGGACCCGTCTTGTTGAAGTATCCTTTCTGCTTAGAGCATCAGCTACCACATTAGCCTTTCCCGGGTGATACTTAATCGCACACTCATAATCGTTCAACAACTCAACCCATCGTCGTTGCCTCATATTAAGCTCCTTCTGATCAAAGATATGTTGCAAACTCTTATGATCAGTATAAATAGTACACTTAATTCCATACAAGTAATGCCTCCAAATCTTCAAAGCAAAAACCACTGCTCCTAACTCCAAGTCATGAGTAGTGTAATTCTTTTCGTGCGTTCTTAGTTGTCTGGAAGCATAAGCAATCACTTTATCACGTTGCATCAACACACATCCCAAACCCTGTGCAGATGCATCACAATACACCACGAAATCTTCCGTCCCTTCCGGTAAGGACAGAATCGGTGCGCTGCAAAGCTTCTGTTTTAATAACTGGAACGCAGTTTCCTGTTTATCCATCCAATTATACTTTGTTCCCTTGTGTGTAAGAGCTGTAAGTGGTTGAGCGATCTTTGAGAAACCTTCAATGAATCGTCGATAATAACCCGCCAAACCAAGGAATTGTCGTACCTCGGTAGGGGTCTTTGGCGCTTCCCAATTCTTAATCGCTTCAATCTTCGCTGGATCAACATGTAAGCCCTTTTCATTAACTATATGACCCAGAAATTGTACTTCTCGCATCCAGAAATCACATTTCGAGAATTTAGCGTACAATTGTTCTTGTTTCAATAGCTCTAGCAGTAATCGAAGATGTTCAGCGTGTTCCTCCTCAGATTTTGAATAGATGAGAATGTCATCGATGAAAACTATGACAAACTTATCAAGATAAGGTTTACAAACACGATTCATGAGATCCATGAATACAGCTGGAGCGTTTGTCAACCCAAATGGCATGACCAAGAACTCATAATGGCCATATCGTGTCCTGAATGCTGTTTTCGGAATATCCTCCTCCTGGACTCTTAGTTGATGATAACCCGACCTGAGATCAATCTTCGAGTAGTAACTCGAACCTTGCAATTGATCAAACAGATCGTCAATCCTGGGTAACGGATACCGGTTCTTGATAGTAACTTTATTCAATTCCCAGTAATCGATACACATACGGAAAGTCCCGTCCTTCTTCTTAACAAACAAAACTGGAGCTCCCCACGGTGAAAAACTAGGTCGTATGAAACCCTTATCCAACAATTCTTGCAATTGTGTAGATAACTCTTGCATCTCTGACGGTGCAAGTCGATAAGGCGCCCTAGCTATCGGTGCTGCATCTGGTGTAAGATCGATTCGAAATTCCACCTGTCTGATAGGCGGTAATCCCGGCAAGTCTTCTGGAAACACCTCCGGAAATTCACAAACTACAGGTATATCTTCAAGCTTCCTCTCAGCTACTGGCTTTTCAGTTATAAGTGCTATAACTGCCGTATGACCTTTCCGCAGACATTTGTGTGCTTTCATACAAGATATGAGACGCAGTGGTGTACTGCTCTTCTCGCCTTGTACATATAATGTCTCCCCCTGCGGAAGAGGTATGCGAACAATCTTTTCATGGCATACAATTTCAGCCTGGTTTTTGGACAACCAGTCCATGCCAATAACTACATCAAAACTGCCTAAGGCAATAGGCATAAGATCGATTTCTAATGTTTGACCCATCAAATCAAGGATACATCCCTTAAAAATGTTTTCCACTACAATCAACTTACCATCAGCTAATTCCACAGTGTATGGACTATCTAAGGCAGTGGGACTAACATTTAGCAACTTAGCAAGTGAACTAGATACAAAACTCCGATCGGCACCAGTGTCAAATAACATAGAGGCATAGTGATTATTTAAGAGGAACGTACCCGTAACAATGTTGGGATCCTCCCGCGCTTGACGTCCTCCAATCACAAACGCCCTGCCTCTAGCACCATTGTTGTTGTTGTTATTGTTGTTGTTGTTGTTGGTGCCACTTCCATTACCGTTGCCATTTCCATTGCCATTGGCATTATTGTCCCCGCCTTTCTTGAGCTGTGGGCAATCTTTCTTAAAATGCCCCATCTTGCCGCACTCAAAACAACCCTTCTGCGCGTTGTTCTGACTGTTATTCTGGTTGTTATGGTTGTTCTGCAGCTCTCCGCGACAATCTTTAGCCGCATGCCCAATCTTGCCACACCTCTGGCACTTAGCTCTTTCACATTGGTTACCTGCATGATGGTAACCACACTTGTTGCACTTTGGGTGCTTGCCAATATAACCCCCCGACGATGATGATTGCTGACCACTGCTTGAACCATGATAAGACTTGTTTGAGTCTTGTTTCCGGTTTTGCTGATATGATTGTTGGTTGTTACCCTTGAAGTTGTTACTCTCCCACTTTCTCTTATGGTCTCCCACCTTGGTAGCAGATGTTCGTTTGGGCAGAGTCCCCTGCAACACTGCCTGATCAGTAAGCTGATGCGCTAGACGAACAGCTTGTTGGATGGTGGTGGGATTTGCTGAAGTCACCAACCCCTGAATCTGAGGCACTAGTCCTCCAATGTACCTTTCAATCCACTTACTGGCTGGAGTAGCCATGTGTGGTAGCAGTCTGGCCAACTCGTGTGACCTGGTTGTGTACTCTTCAATGTTTGACCCCTCCATCTTGAGGTGCCAATATTCTTCTTCCAACTTCTGCATTTCACTGCGAGGACAGTACTCCTCTCGCAGTAAAGTTTTGAAGTCATCCCATGTTAAGGCATTTGCCTCTCCCAACCCCAGAGTCTGGACATTTGAGTTCCACCAAGTTAGTGCTGGACCCTCCAATGTCCCCGTAGCAAATTTCACCTTGCTTTCGTTAGGGCAGTTGCACATTTCAAACACCGACTCAGCCTTTTCAATCCACCGAAGGAGTCCTATGGCCCCCTCCGACCCTTTGAAATTGTGTGGTTTGCAGTCCAAGAACATCTTGAACGTGCAGACTTGTGGGTTAACCAATCCCCCAGCTGGACCATGTGGTCCTGTGTTATGTGTCTGAGCATACTGTGCAATAGCCTCTGCGACTCTGTTGTTAATTAGCTCGTTGAGCTCAGCAACAGTCATATGAACATTTCCCTCAGCCATTTCCTTCCTATTTACAAGAAATGTTAGCGCGTAATCAAAATCCAATTTGACATGTATAAGTAAAACAACAAACACAACAGGTAATGTAAATCAACACAACTGTTGAAAATAAATAATAATTCTTTCATAGATAGAAACTTTCTTTGAGTACAATACTTTTGAAATGAAATACAAGTTTTCAAACCACTAATGTAGGAACACAACCCGTTCCTAATAAGTTTAAACAAAACAAGAAAGAAAAGAAAAGAAAATCAATCGTCCTCAACAGTGGATTCAGGATCGGACTCAGCAACTGGTGCTGGTTCCTCCTCCTCATCCTCATCCTGTTCCTCATTCTCAGAGGCCACTAAATCCTCCAAAGCTTCAACCCTGCCCGCCAAGATCTCCTCTCGGTTCTCTGACTCTTCTAGACGACCAATCAAATTGATCATCTCATCACGCATGTCATGAACTAGATGGGTAAGATCATCCTGCCTCTCAATAGCATCCCATAACTCCTGAGATCTCTGTGCTATCCTATCTTCTGCTACCTCCAGATCCTCGCGCAATTTGGCGATCTCCTCGGCGTCCGTCCTTTGCCTCTTAGGCTCAGGAGCATCTAGTACTGGTGGTGAGTGTGTAGAAGGTCCCTCAGCAGGGATCTGCTGAGTGCCCTCCTCAGGCTCCTCTTCCGGATCCTCATCCGGGTCCTCGTATGGATCCTCGTCTGGATCCTCGTCTGGATCCTCCTCCGGGTCCTCGTCCTCCTCCGGATCCTCCTCCGGATCTGAGTCATCCTGCTCATATGGTGGAGGTGATGGAATAGGTGGTGGTGGTGATGACGGTGGTTCCGGAACTATCGGCTCCTCGTCCTCGGAATCATCAATGACAATATAAGGTACCGATGATGATGCCATGCCTGTTACATAATACCATATGTAAGTGCAATGCGTAAGCAAATCAATTACATAATGTCATATGTAATTTCTAAGCAGTATGTGTAAACATGTGTGTCTAATGTCTAACAGTCATAGTCTAGGCCTACAAATGCAAACCTAGTTCGCTATAACCAATGCCTCTGATACCAATCTGTCACACCCCCAATTTCAACTAACGGAATCATACCGTTTGGGAACGTGACAAACCAGGATCTCAGATCATTAGACATAGCGAAGACCTCTATATGAATTTCAAAACATACTTTGGTCTTTAAAACATAACATTCAGAGTTTACAAAAGTTGCGGAAGCGTTTAAAACCATAAACCGTTGTAAAGTAAACATTACAAAAAAAAATACTCAAATGTTCAAATTCAAATTCAAATTGTTTATAATGCATGAGACTCTATCTCCTAGTCCATGCAAGCTTTAGCTCGCGCCTTAGCGTCCTGAGAAAACATGCAAATCAAGTCAACACAAAGGTTGGTGCATAACACAGGTTTTAAGTATTCATAATGTTCAAAACAACAGTTTGAATAACAAGATTGTAGATAACATAATCACACATGCACAGTCATGATAGCTAGTCATATAAACTATTTACATACGTGTTCGACACCGAAGCTGACGGATTGCCATGCTATAGCATGTTTTCGCCTTGCCACTATTGTCTATCACAACAATAGTAAAATTGTGTTTGGTCAGTCAAACACCTGCGTAGATCCCATCTACCAGGTGAGGTTTGTCAAACCTAATAGATCTATTTCCAACTACCACGCTTTGCATTACAGCAAACTAAACGGTTCGAGGTGTGTAAGGACTTTCAAGTTGATATGTTGCCACATAATGTAAACAGCTAACTCATGCAAGTGATATGTATCTAAAAATAGTTTGTTGCACATGTTTTCTCCCCCAAAACAGTTTAAAATAAGAAAGGGGACGTGTACGCACCTTTGGTTATTGCAGAATGATCACACACTAAAAGCTCGTGTAAGAAATCCTCCTACGAAGAATCTGTGTTTAAACAATAACCTAGTGTTATTCGGATTATCGTTTTGTGCTTGAAATCACATACGTGTCAACACACGTATGTTAAAGTGTCAAAAATGTGCATACGTAAATACGCGTGACTTTGAAATCGTTTAAATAAAATCATATTTGATTTTATTTAAATAATCGTAATTATACGCGATCTCGTTTTCGGGTTAAAATATGAATTTTATCATTCTAATGCGTTCGTATTCTCGTTACGGTTCCAACGCAACTCGAACGGGTTAAATCGGAGTTCGAACGAAGAAGTTATGATTTAAAACTCAAAATTAGTTTTAAGAACCAAAAATGTTGAGGCCCGGGCTCGAACCCGAGACCTACAGCCCAACACACACACACTCTGCCATCTAACCCACATCGCTTTTTGTTAACAGACTCCATCCTATTTGGTTTTAACCAACACCGGTTCGGGTCCCCTTTGATTTCTCAAACCAAACCAAAGAACCCCCGATTGAACCCCAATTCGAATCCAATCGACCCCAAAACCTTAGGGGTTCTGTTTCAATACTTAAACCGAGCCTAATTGTTGTTTCACTTCGATGGATCATCAATTCAAAGCCTTCGAATTAGATAATTTAGTTTTTGAACGTGAACATCCAATTAAAAATTCAACTTGATCAAATGCATTTACTTCAAACCGAAAAACATAGGGTTTTTATTTAAAACCATATTTCGAAGCCTTCTGTGGTGATTAATTCGAGTCACAAGTTCCATAGCTTCTAAATCCCCAATCGGTTTTTCATCATGAACCCTAGAACTTGAAATTATACAATCCGATGTATTTAGTTGAAATTAACATATGGTTTTTCATGTATACACCAAACCGAATCTTTCTGTGCAATTCAATTTGATTTTTAAACTCCCTAGGATCAAAACCCCCAAATGGTTTTAACTCAAGAACCCTAGATTTAAAAATCATATCATTCGATGTTAACCGATCCAATAATCATATGGGTTTCACTTAATGGCATATTCCGAAGCTGCTGGTGCAGTTTAATTCGATTCTAGAACTCTTTTAAATGAAATCCCCCAATTCAGTTCATAGAATGAACCCTAGGATTTGAATTCATACAATTTGATGTTTTGACACTAATTCAGCATATGGGTTTGCTTAATCGGTTGTTTTAGGTGGTGTAGGAAAGATTTGTTACCTTGCTTGATGTTGAATCGACGTAGATTGCTTATAAGCCCTAGCTCGGCCTCCCTCGCGATCAAATCTTCTGTTCGAGCCTCTTGAAATCAAATTGCTGGTTGCAGTATTCTCTAAATGTGCCGACTAAGTGTTAGGAAACCTCAATTGTGAATATCATAATCGAATTTAACGAATTCGATCATGGGTGTCTACGGTTACAACTCTTGGGTGTCATTTGAGTTTAATTCCACGACTTAATGCTCTAATAACGTATGATTGCTGTTACTATTCATTAATAAATGATGATTGAAAGGTTTCTTCAATCAATTTCACTATAATGACAACAATTCCGAATTTAATTGATAATCCCATTCGAATTTTGACCTCTAAGGTCAAAATTGAAACTTTAAATCAATTTCCAACCTAAACTTAACAATTAAAATGTATTGAAACTGATTTCAATAATTTCTAAACCTTTGGATTTGATTTCTAACAAAAACATAACATTTTGGTTTAATCTAGAGTTAACGGAGTTAATCCGAATTGCCGAATTGTCACTAATCGAGTCAATTGAACTAGTTTTGAGCTTGATTTATCCAATTGGGCCTCCTAAATACCATTGGGCCTACTTTGGTCTCATTGGACCTTACTGGGCCTTCCTGGGTCTTCCTTGGCCTTGTTGGGCCTTCATTGACCGTATTGGGCCTTCATTGGCCTTATTGAGCCTTCATTGGCCTTATTGGGCCTTCCTAGACTCCATTGGGCCTTACTGGACCTCTCTTGGCTTATTGGGCCTACTGTGAACCTATTGGGCCTACATAGACTTCATTGGGCCTAATTGATCTTGTTGGGCCTATGATCTAACCACTTTCAGTTAACAAGGTTAATGTGAAAAGTCGGATTGTCACAGCTTCTCACCTGATCGCTGTCAAGAGGATCTTTCGTTACCTTGTCGGGAAACCTCGTCTCGGCTTGTGGTACCCTAAGAACTCTGAGTTTCGTTTACATGCTTCCTCTGACATCGATTTTGGTGGTTGTAACTTAGACATGAAATCAACCACGGGAGGATGCCATTACCTAGGAGATCTTGTCTCTTGGCAATGCAAGAAACTAACAATCGTGTCTACATCCACTGCGGAAGCGGAGTATGTTGCTGCTTCCAGTTGCTGCTTCCAGTTGTTGTTCTCAAGTTATATGTATGCAATAGCAGCTCCTCGATTACGATTTGAATTTTCTTGGCTCTCCTATTTATTGTGACAATGAAGCTGCCCTTCAGATCGTCAAGAATCCAGTACAACACTCCAAAACTAAACTCATTGACATTCGGATTCACTTTATCCGTGACTGCTTCGAACGGAAACTGATTCATCTTGAAAAGGTCCACACAGATGATAATCTGGCGGATCTTTTCACAAAACCGATCGACACAGCTCGATTTCACCATTTCTTTGCATCTCTCAAACTTATAAGTTTTGATTAAAACAGTTTTGTAAATACTGTAAAATTTGTGTTTTGTTTTTATATCACAAATTTAGGGGGAGAAAATTTACAAAAACACAAAAAGATTTTTGGTCTTTGAGTCAAAATTTATAAAAAAAACAAAAAGATTTTTTGCTTTTGAGTCAGTCTAAGATGATCTACAAGTTTAGGGGGAGTGAATTTTAAGAAAACAACAAAAAGATTTTACATTTTCAAATTTTAAGAAAAATACAAAAAGATTTTGATTTGGATGTTTAAGTAAAGTGGTTCAATTTGGGAAGTGAAATGATTTCTGACACTCAGAAATTCGCTACCTAAAAGTAATTTCTAAAGAATAACAACTTTGGATAACTATAATTCACTAAGAAGTTAAAACAAGTTTTTCCAAATGAAAGAAATGGACATGATCATTCAAAATTTTTAAATATAAATAAGTGAGAAGTAAGGAAAATCAGACAACCGGAAAGATGTAACAACTATTTGACTTTTTGCATAAATCTTTAAGTCAAAACAAGATTGTGTTTCGATAAACTTAAAACTATTTTGAAAAACTCAGGTATTTTACATGTTTTGTGCATACAAAGAGCGGGAAATACTTACCGAAGCATCCTCTATTTTGCGTAAGCAAAGACCTGGATGTGTGACATTAAGGCCAATGTGCTTGCAGATCAGTAAAGTAAAAGATGCCAATGAGCACAAAGATGATAGAACCCCTTCTTGTTCTTGGTTCTAATCTAATCGATCCGTTCTTTTCTTTTCTCATCTTAAACTTTGTTGAAACGTTTTTAAGTTCTTTGAAACACAATCAAAGTTTGAAAAAAAGATTTGACAAAATTGATAGGTTGCATGTGTATCTGGTTTTACTGTCTGACTATTCATAAACTTCCCAAAACTAAATTCAGAAAAACCGTTAGAAAAACTTTTGATCATAAGTCTTATTTTTGAACTATGGATTAACAAGTGGAAATTATTGGTGGGGTATAATAATTTATAAGGTTGGGTTTCATAAAGAAATTATTTTAAGGTGATCAAATTTTTGATACATATTTGATCCCACGAAATTGACCCGACTCAACTTTGAACTCGTCTAAATTTTCTGAGTTTAATTTATTTTATTTGATTCAGAAAAGGTTAGAAAAGTTTGAAAAATAATTTGCTTGAAATAATTCGTATTCGAATTCTACTCGATTTCGAGTACACGAAAATCGTGTATTCGAAAGCTCGTCTATAAATAGACCGAATATGGACATTTTCGAGTACCATTTATCTTCGTATACGATTTTCCTTCACCTCAGGCGATCTCGATTTTCATACACCATTTTCAAAATCCACTCCTAACCATATTATAGATCATACATAGGCGACCCTAGGTGTAGATTTTGAACAAGTTTTGACCGTTGAATAAAAAGTTATGGGCCAAAAACGTTTTTCGAGTACTTGGTTCCGTTAATAGAAAGAATCTTGAACAAATCACCTCGAAAACCTCAAAATTAGAAGGGGATATTCTTATATGTTGGTCGCCTCTTAATTCCGAGTATTTTGAGTATAATTGGGTGTTCTAAGGAGCAGAATTGAAGGAGTTACGATATTTTTAGTTTTCTCGAAATTTTGAATTTCGAATACTATTTTCGAGTGAAAATAGTCTGAACTCGAACCTTAACTTTTGACCTTTTACTTCAATTTTGACTAACTTGACTTTGTTTATTTCAGATGGCTGATTTGAGATTCGTTTCTGACCACAGCATGTCAGCATATGTCGGAGATCCACCGGTGAAGCATTCTATGTTCAGGAGGTTGGTGGAAGGGCTGATACTGTCTCCGGTGAACTATGCTATCATGGAACATCCCGAGATAATCACTGAGTTTATCCAGGACTTCTGGAACATGATCACTGAGCGCACGGACGCTAATGGCACAATTACTTTAATCAGCAAAGTTCAAGGCCAGCCTTTTATCATTACTGAGCAGATTATGAGGGAGTGCCTACAATTTGGAGACAAGGCAACCGATCCTGTTAAGCTTGATCATGACCTGGTTCACAGGACGGTCTATCAGATGGGTCATGAGGGTGTCTACCCTCCTATTGAGAAGAAACTGCTACATCCCTACTAGAGATATCTTGCATACGTGGTAACCAAGTGTTTGTCTGGGAGGACGGGAGGTTATGATGTGCTGAATCAGACTCTCAGTTCATGTATGGTGGCATTAGCTTTGGGCATGGATTTCAACTACTCAAAGATGATCTTTCGCGACATGCATGCCAATATCAAGGGAAAGAGAAAGGAAAGATTTCTGGCCTTCGTCCGCTTCATCCAAATCGTCATCAACAAAAGACATTCAAACCTTGTTCCCACCATCGGCACTCTCGGGATCAAGAGGATGAGAGAAGACATTTTTTCCTACATGATGATGAACAAAAGAGGAAAGAAGCAGTATGTAGGGGAATGCCCTCTGATCAAGTTCGGGAGATTTGTTGGTGATGATGCAATCATGGAGAAGCAAGAAACACCTGTTGCTATAGTTGCTGAAGAGCATGAAATCCATCCTACTGGCACTAGCACTCAGACCGGGACGGCTGCTGAGGAACATGTTTCTGAGTCTTCATCATCATCTGATGAAGAGATTTTGATTCGAGAGAAAGAGCCGGTCATCCCACCACTCACCAGAGCTGAGCGGGAAGACATTCAGGATACATATTACATGCCGACTCCTGAGTGTTCACCAAAGAAGAAAAGACTCAAGATGATGTCAAAGCGGCCTAAGCATCCCAGATTGCTGAAGAAGACAGCAGGCTCATCTTCCTCAACTCCTATTCAGCATCTACCACCTCCACCTACTACTCAGTCCACTTCACCACCGACACAGCCTACTCAACCACCTACTCAACCCACATCACCACCTCCACCACCTACTCAGCCTACACCACAACCACATCCCAAACCATCCACATAGCCTAAGCCACCGACACAGCCTAAGCCACCCACACAGCCTAATCCACCAGAACCACCAAAACAAAAACCACCCACTTAACCCACTAAACCCATATCCACCACCCAAATTCCCATTCCACCACCACCACCACCTTTCACCACCTCAGAGACCACCTAAACCACATCATCACCATCTCACACTCATACTCACATCCCCCACACAGAGCCACCACCATCACCAGGCAGGAGTCAGAGGGAAAAAGGCATGGATCACATGCGTACGCCTTCGCCTTATGCACCTGAGGGGACTCCCGTAGATATCGTATGGCTACAAGAGCGAGTTTTTCTGCTGGAGCAAGACTCCATTACCAAAGATGACAAGATTCATGAGCTACAGGGTGCATTGGTTAGAGTATGTGAGATGTTTAGACAACAGATACGCGATGTTGACCGTCTGGAGAAGCAGAATAAGCGTCTGATAAAAGATTTTGAGAAGCTGACTGGGTCAAAGTTTGATGAGCATAAAGATGATGATGATGAAGAAGAAGAAACTGAGAAGAAAGATGATAAGAATGACAAGGATGGCGATAATGCCAAGGATGATCAAGGGGGTGACAAAGATGGCAACAATGCCAAGTATGACAAAGGGAAAGATAAAGAGGATGACAATGCGGGAGGTGACATGGGCCAGGGTGCCAGTTCCTCAGGTCAAAAAGATGATGAGCCCACACAGGACGTTGCCAAGAATACCGATGCTTCTGAGAATCCACAGTCTTCGAAGAAGCCTCTGGACTATTTTGACGATTTATTCTAGGATCTTCCTGAGAACTTTCTGTTCGACGGATTCGGTGAAGAGCTAGGTGGAGCGGGCCTAGGGGATTTGTTCGCCGATGTGTCTATGGACTCGGTGTTTGAAGCGATTTGTAGACTTCTTGTATGCTCACAAGTATGTCAACAAGGAAGGACAGGAGATTCCCCCACTAGCCACAGTTATCGACAGTTGGTTCGATAGGCAGAAAGATTGGACACCTGCTCCTCCAGAGATTCAGGCATCATGGCTAGGGGAAATGCAGGAAGAACATCCAGAGCATACATTCACGACATGCACAAAAACTTGTTTGCTGTTCAAAATGACAAATCCAACATTTGCTGCTGGATGTACGACAAAGACAAAGATTTGTATCTGATAAAGAGAATGAATGGGAAGGTTGAATATTTCAAGAGGCCAAGGGATTTCTACACATTGCCAAAGTTCGACATTAGGAGCATCAACAACGCGATGTTCTTCAATCCCTCGAAAGAAAATCAGGCTGATTTGTTCGCCAAATTTCTGAAAGATCAATGCGACAGAGATTTCCCAGTGATGAGACTTAAAGCTAGGTTCTTTATCAGTTGAGGGGACTTACACTCGGTTACATAAATAAATTCTATTTATTTACAAAAATAGAAATCTAATCTATTACATTGGGTCCAAATATCCGAAACAAATACATCCAACAAAATTTGAAAAACCAAAAATTACAACCTTTCAAATGGGTCAAATCCTTGGGCTCGAATCATCATAGTTACAATCAAAGGCTTGATCATTTGTCAAATAAAATGTTTTTGACAAATAAAATACAAGATCAATTAAAAACAACATTTATTCGCGTGTAATAGTGGCTCTGATGCCACTGTTGGGAATTATAGTAACTGATATACGTAAAATTATACATATTATTTGATGGAAATTCCCTCGTTTTTCACATAAAGAACATGCAAATTCATTCACAAATAGTCCTAATTTATGTTTTTGTGAATTTGCGGGGGAATAAACGTGGTCGGAAGAAAAACAAGCCTTAAACAAAATTTCAGCAATTTCTAAGCAAATCCCCAGATGCGCACTATCATGCCGATCCTTGCACCGACAGTGCAGCCAGCGCTCCTAAGCCAACATAGGCAGTGCGGAGCCCATGCACGACAGTGTTGACCTATGCACGACCGTGCGTGGACCTTGCACGACCATGCAACCAGGGAGTGCCAGGCCATCCAAGACAGTGCTGACCTATGCACGACCATGCATGAACCTTGCACGACCGTGCCATGAGACAGTGCCGAGCCATGGTCAGGTAGTGCGGGCCAAAGAAAGGTAGTACCGGCCATTTTAACTTGCGCATGACCGTTCGACCTTTTGGCACAACCATGCGTGACACCTCTAGTCAATTTCAAGACTTAGCTGAAAATGACAACTTTGACAACAGCCTTAGACAAAAGTGAAGCATTGTAGCACTTTGCACGACTGTGCGCCATAGGTGTACGACCGTGCCAAGTTCCAGATTTCTATATATTGTTCTTTCTTCTTCTTCTGAAAGGACTGGACTTCTTGGAGCAAAAACACCTTTTGATCAGATTCTTCCAGGCATTCCAAGGGTGATATGGAAGGCTGTGAAGATTCAAGGAGCATCCAATAACATTTTATTTTCAACCTTGCTTGGTTGTGGTTTGAGTTGATCATTTCTACCATAACTTTTGTTAAATTTGCACACTTTATTGTTGTTCTTGTAAGCCTTATGGGCTAATTACTTTGTTTTCTAGATTATGATGAAACTTATGTTATTGTGATGATGATGATATGAACTGGTTGAAATGGTTTATGTCACGATTCAAGATGAAGTTATGATTTTATTCCAATGATGTTGTAGACTTGTGTAGGTTGATTAGTGTTCAAGAATGATGAATGTTTAATCATAATATGCTGGAAAACTATGATAAAAGCAATTGTTTATAATATTATGAACTTGTTTTCAATATTATGCCATGAGATTAGGAATGATAATTGGTTTCTTGAATGATATGAAATTTGCACAAGTATACTTTTTTTCACTAAAGTTTGGAAAAACCATATTGAATATGATTAATATGTAAGTTATGAAATTATGGCCAAATGACCTCATTTGAATGATTGTGTTCATAAATTGTAAATTGAAAGTAATTGTGAATTTGTTGACTTTATGCAATTTAGGGTGATTAGTATGTATTAGTCATATTAGTTTTCTTTAAGTTGTGGAATTAAGATTCTTGACGGATGAACAATTTTTGGATAAATCTTGACATAGGCTTTGACTTTGGGCTTCATAGAATAATCTAAGATGATTTGAATGTGTTTATCATTTTAATTTTCCAAAAGATTATAAGATTAGATATCTTTGACCGAGATCTAGTCAACATTTGGTTTATCAATTCATATACATCTCATCATTAGACTAAGTGGATTCATAATATAGGCAATTTTCTTAGACTTTAGATCATCTTCAAAATAGTTAATTAAATTATAGTTTAAAAAATTGCAAACCCAAATTTCTTTTGTTTATGGCTAAACATTGACTGTTACACCCCGAGCCGGCGGGCTGGATCGACTTTCCCGTCGGGCGGAATGGTATCGGGGCGCGATCGCATCGGTGTGATCAGATTGAATACATAGCACATGATATATAATTGAGAAAACTAAACATACATGCATTATGAATTACAAAGTTAAATTACATCGGTATGATTTCAATGATTTAACCCTGCAATTCCACAAACGACATATGATATATATATATATATATATATATATATATATATATATATATATCTTGAACCATATGTTGTTCCTACATAGACGCACAAAATCTGCAAGGTCCTCCTAATAGGCACCTAGCTAACCTCATGCTCTTGGTGACTAAACTTGTTCGTCACCTGAGAAGAATCATGCAAAATCAAGTCAACACTAGGTTGGTGAGTTTATTTGTTTATTTGGTTTGGAAAATATGTTTAAGAAAACATTTATCTTGTTCAAACACATTAAAGATCTCAATTGAACTCATTATTCGATATAGTAATAATCCCAAATATGTTATAGATTCTCATAAAAGTCTCATGGTTAATAACCTATATTATGAGAATAACACTAGATTAAATCCATGATAATTTGGTTTATTCCAAAGTTTATACCCATTTCCATGTAGGAAAGGGTTTTGGAATATTGTTTAATGGCATTACACACAACGCACCCGTTTCCACCTTAGACCTCACTACTGACATCACCCCATCTTGTCAAGTATCGCTTATATGTAGGGCATACGTAGGGTCAAGCTTGCCGCCAGCCCAGCCGCCAACCCACCACGCCCTTGAAAATATATGGTTATGTCCTTAATGGAAACTAAGGCTTTCACTATGCAATCACACACATGTTCTCAATCATCACATTGTTCTCACATTCTTCTCAAATGAATGAGTTTACTATTCCCCCCCCAACTAGGAGTGATAGTCAACTCATTTAATGAATGTATTTAAATTGAACAACATTATGGTCAACACTAAGAAAAACCAGTACGCTTCCAATCTACACCCATTTGGTTTGGAATTATGTTCTCACAGATGTCTTCACAACTGACTGCCACTAACCAATACTTAGACTAATTTTCAGTCAACCAGCTCATTGTTAGTGCTACAGCACAGTTGTGGCTAGTTAATAGTAAAGTTTTGTCAATTTATTATCACTCATGTGACCGTTTACCAAACTTAACTGATGTCGCCCTGTTACCGGTCATACGATACCGGCCAAATGGAACTCACGTTGCGAATAACGTACCGACCTCACTCGCCAAAATTTTGTCAAACATATGGTACCACTACATTATCGTCGATCCTGGCCACTACCACTTAATGATAAACTAACAAAAAGGGACTTAACGCACTAAGATCCAAAATTGACACATGTTAACAATGATATAATTGAATATTTTCACTAGGAACCACTCTCATATTATCAGTTCTCACAAATTGTCATTCACACAATGTTATAAGTTTTCACAATTGTCATTCACACAATGTTATAAAATCTTTGGTATTTCGCCAAAATACCTTGTCATTTACCCATAATCCCATTTTAAAAGATTTAAAATAGTCTTGCATAGGTAATAGGAAATTAAGTTCATTTGTCTTGAGATCAAATGAAATGAAGACCACTTAATGAATTTTGGAAATGTTCTCACTATAGAATGTACTTGACACACTTAAAATGTATATTCAAAAGAAATAATATAATCTAACATGATAGTTGTCAGAAATTATTTTAATGTTGATAATAATCCAATATATGAACACGTAGGAATATCCTAGATACTCATGGATACATAACATAGTAGTTTATAAAACACCACATACCGATTTGAAATCACAACAAGGTAATTTGGAAAGCATTACATACATTTTGTAATCATGATAAAATAAATAAGTAAGCATGCTTCTTAGCCCCGCGGTTGTAATTAGAAATATTAGAAAAGGGGCAATGAACTCACCTTAGCGTGTTAGGCTGTTGACTTACTTCAAGGATGTCCGTGCTCGTTGTTTGTAGATAGTTTTTATTCAACCTATTTTTCATTGGTTTGTGTTCAACATTTCTAGCCTCCATACATGTTTGAAAGTTGTAATTGGGGTTTGAGGAACAACTATGTGTTCTATTGTATGTTATGTCTCTTATCGATCTTGCCTTTACGATTACCGTGACCTCTAAGTTATTAGTCTTGTCTATATGATAAAATCATTATATAAATTATTAAACTAATGGATATGTTCATCTATTACTCATACATACATAATACTCTGCTATATGTAAGAAAATTTATGTTTACGTTATGGTAACATCATCTTATTTAAGATAGTTAAGCTTGTTTTATAAAACTCTTTGTCTTATCCTTGATGATACTTTACAAAATTTTTTATTATAAATTTTAAACTCCAACTACATTTTAATGTTTTTTTAAATGAATACTAGTGATATTACAAAATACTAAATTTTATTCAAAAACTATTAAGTTAGAAAACTTGAATTCGAATTAAACTAAGTCGAGCTTAACCCGACTTCCTATCTTTTGAATCTACTTGTTTTGGGCCTCTATTAAGTTTATAAGAGCATATAATTTTGATAAAGATTAATATCGATGGGTTGAACCATGTGGGAACTAGTGTGAGTGAGGCTAGTATCGACTAAAGCAATAAAGCCAACATTGCCAATACTATCCACTTCTACTTAACCTCATCATCCTAAATTTTGGTTAATGTTGCTGGTTTATGGCCTAAAATACTTGGATCGATTTAGTGGATTATTACGACACTAGAGGTAGTATCGATGATCACAATATCGACTAGAACTTAACCAATGCAGTCCACCCCTTGTCGATACTGTCAATATCGACCAAGGCTTAATATCGATGCCCAACCCTTCTACATTTGCAATATCTATGCCACCTGCTACCACCTTAATTGGATGTCATCGAACTTAACAAGTTCGAAAGGTCTCCATCGATACTAAGTCGGTCGAACTTAGTAAGTTCGACAAAATTGTGTTGCTTCATCCGGAAGCCGTCGATACTAGGCATTCTTGGTGTTCTTATGTCGATACTAGGTCCAACCGGTTCTCAAGTCAGTTTAATCCTTCCACACTTCATTTTAACATGATCCAAGTGTGGTAAACTCATTTCCATGAACTTTTTATGCGTTTTGATGGCTCAAACATTGCTCATAAGTTCAGAGTTTTCGGGTTTAATGAAAACCCTAAAACTGGAAATTTGGCTTCATTTTTACCTAGATTCTTGTTGTTCTAAGCTCCGATCAGTTTTACTTCCTTGTTCTAATCATAGAGAGGGTCGTTTTGACACCAAGAACACGATTTGGTTGTCGTTTGCATAGGTTGAGTGTTAGGGTTTTAGAGAGAGTAGGGAGAGAAACGGCTCTAGAGAGAGAATGGAGAGCTGGAAATGGGAGGAAGAAAGAGATGGGAGGGTTTTTATACCCCGGTTATGTTTACGCGTTTTTGATCTTGATCAATTTCCTTTAAATTGCGTTATTTCGACATGTTACGTTAAATACGTAGGATTTATATAAAATAGTGTAGGTTAAATATTTTTAAGTGGTAATTC
The DNA here is from genome assembly GCA_009363875.1 of Mikania micrantha. NCBI lineage: Eukaryota > Viridiplantae > Streptophyta > Magnoliopsida > Asterales > Asteraceae > Mikania > Mikania micrantha. Next base: position 80,329,796 of record CM018691.1, on the reverse strand, counting down.
CTAATAAATATTTTGTTATTTCCTTTTTGTTATTTTATAAAGTTCAAAAACGTTTATTTTTATTGTTTTATCAGAAAACGCAACTACGCGTGTATTCGTACAGAGCGCTACTCCGTCGTCAGTTTCACATCCTGATTTGGTTTTCTATTTACCATATATCACTTGAAACATTAACTAACATATGTATTTGTAATTATATTGGATTATTGTTAAATATTGATATCCTCACAGTCGTTTATAGGTTTTATTGTTATGATTCTCATTCGTTTGTCTTTTCCCATTAGATTTTCAGTCGTCTAATCCTTGTTATCTAAAGATCTGTACGAAGACTGTTGTGTTTTATTTTTAGCACACATTGTCATTCGTGTTGTCTCAGCTCATATTGTTCTGTGATATCACCATTGTTTTTGTTGTTTTGTACTTCGTTCATAGTTTATCAGATAAATACACTTAAATATTTATTCTAAAACCTATAACTCTTGTACTGATGTACAGTCTCTTAACGGTTTCGTACCGGAGTCACATTGACCGAGGTTTAGTATCGAGAGTTATCGTGTCCACGGATTGATATCTGGTTCTTACCATACTCTATATTGCCATACTATAAGTACACTTGCCTATTGTGTGTGATTTAGTTCTTAGTAAAAACCATTTTTAAAACTAAAATCTATGTGAAAAATCCATCTTTAAATGCATATAGTTTCATGAACATCAAGTTTTTGGCGCTGTTGCCAGGGACACGATGATTCCAAGAAAAATTAGAGTTGGTGATTTAGCTTTCATTGATAATGTTGTAAGTGTGTATATTTTTACATTTTACTTGTTTGATTTTTTAGTGTTTAGTTTTTAGTGTTTATTTTTTCATTTTTTTTATTTAACAAGTTGGATTTGGTAATGCATTTATGCCTAGAGTGTGTATGTCCTCAACCCACGAGCCGGATATTTAGAGCCAATATCGGAGCCGGAGCAATATTTTCGGCAAAGGTTGCGGGAGCGGTCCCGCGTTGTAGTGAATACTATCGAAGGATTTTTGGAGACCGACGACATCTTCGTCACGTTAGATACGACCATGGCAGGCCAGGATGATAACCGGATGATTTCTGACTTCATGAAGTCATCACATGAAGGATTGGAGCCAACATTACCCGACCGACTGTTGAAGCCAACAAATGGTTCAAAACACTATTCAATTTGATAGGAAGGATCACAAGGATCCTAATCTTCACGAAGTCAAGCATCATTCAAATGGTTCAAAACACTGTTCAATTGAAGATTTTTGATAGCAAACATTAAGGGGGAGTTTGTTAGTGCACATTTGTAATTGTTTGCTATTCAAAAGTTGTATTTATTTTGAATTTTAGAAAGGTTCGGCTAATAGGTTTGTCATAGGTTCGTTTGGCCCACAAACCTAGGCAGGTTCGGCGAACCTATTGAATTGATAGGTTCGGCGAACCTATAGCCTAGAGAAGGTTCGGCGAACCTTTAGGTTTGGCAACCTAGGTTCGTCTAGCGAACCTTAGGGTTCGGCTGGCGAACCTAGGGGTTCGGTTGTCAGTAAAGGTTCGCTGACACTGTGTGTATATATTGAAGGTTTGGTTGTTTTCTTCATAACTTTTGACAGAATTCAGCAAACCTGTGAGATTTTCTCTGTGTGAGAAGAGTTTTTCTGTGTGAACTTCTTGTAATCATTGTTTGATTAATAGAAGAGTTTTTATGAAATTGCTTGTCTTCTTTTGATTCTATACATATAAATTATGGATTCCGCACATCATTGATAGTTCGTAGAGCTTCGTATTCAATCCTGATTGGAATTCACCAAACCAACAGTGGTATCAGAGCGTTTGGTGAGGTTCTACACTACAAATTCAAAGAATTCAAGTAATTTTGAAGATTTGAAGACTTGAAGATCATTAATGGCTAAAATTTTTCTTTTCTTGACCAATTGATTGCTGTTTGAGGTTGATTTTATCTTCATTTGTTGTTGAATTACAATAATTGAAGACTTGGAAGTGTTTTGGTAAAGTTTTAGAAGGATTTTCAGAAGTTTTGGAAGGTTTCCCTCCCAAAATTTTCAAATTTTGAGCTACAGGTTCGTCCCACGAACCTGTGACTTGCTGAACAGAAAGGTTCGCTGTTAGAAGGTGTTTTTCAGAAGGTTCGTGTGTTTCTAAAGAGGTTCGTGAAAGGTTCGACCAAGGTTCGGCAAAGGTTCTGTCAAGGTTCGGCAAGAGTTGTGAGATAGTTCGCCAGAGGTTCGCTGGTTACTGTTCTAGGTTCGTCTGTGTTGCAAGGTTCGTCTGAGATTTGGTTGCTAGGTTCATGTGAGGGTTCGCCTGAAGGTTCGTCTGATTACAAGGTTCGCTTGTTGTAAGGTTCGCCTGTCTATAGGTTCGCCTGTCTGGAGGTTTGCTTGAGGTCAAGGTTCGTTGCTCAGAGGTTCGGGTGATTTGATTGAAGGTTCGTCTAAGTCAAAAGGTTCGGCTAGTGTTATTTCTGAAAAAGGTTCGCTGCTTATCAAATCAGAAATTATGTCTGACATGTACGCGGCTATGGCAAGTCAGAATTCTAAACTTCAGAGCATGTTGATCAGTGAGACAGAAGTGGGTAGTACCAATAAAGTGCCAAAGCTATTGGATTTAGCTTATTATGATAACTGGAAGGGACGTTTTGAGACTCATTTAAATGGCACAAATACAAATTTATGGGAGAGAATTTTATCTCCTTATGAGAGACCCAGGGTGGTTGGTACTGATCTGTTTCAACTATTGGAAAGATTGGATGTAGATGAACAGAAAAAATATGAATCGGAGAAAAAGGCTTATTGGTTATTGAGTCAAGCCATTCCAAATCAAATTCTGCATCAGTTTGATGAACACAAGACAGCTTACAGTCTTTGGAATGCATTAAAGGCTAGAGTTGAAGGCAACACAAATCTGAAAAAGATGAAGGCTACAGACATTTGAAAAGAGTTTGAGAACTTTAACATCATTGGAAATGAGACTTTAGATGCCTTAATCACTAGATACAGACACTTGTTGACTGAAGTGAGGAAATATGGCATTGAGTATTCAAAAGATGAGAAGATTGATTGTTTAGCTGATGCATTACCAGATAAATGGAACTCCTTGGTGCTCATATTGAGAGAGAATCTACCTGGGTTGACATTGGTAGAGTCTATTCAAAAACTTGAGGAACAAGAAATGAAGGACAAAAGGAAAGCGAGGCGAGTAAATGTCACACAAGATCCTTCCTTGTATGGTGGTTCTGTTGCTACACCACCTGCATCATCTGCCAAGATACAGACTGCTTTTGTGTCTAGAACTTCATAAAGTAATCAGAGTCCTTCGATGTCTACAAGTTCTAGCTGTCCTATCAATGAGAAGAAGTCTGAATCTACACCACCTCCTGTGCAGCTTAACACTACTAACTTGGGAAAAGTTACAGTTGAAACGGTTAAAGACCATATGTCTATTTTATCGTGTGTGGTGAGTGCATACGATGAACAGGTGGCTGGAAGAATTGGAAATGCTAATCTGACTTTTGAAGATTATGCACAAATTGATGAGGATGAAATGGAACTGATAGATACGCAATGGGCTTTAGCAAGTGTTATTCACAGAATCAATAGGTATGAGAAGAAGACCGGGAAGAAATTCACTTTTGACCGAAACACTAAATTTGGATTTAATCCAAAATCTACTCAGTGTTATAACTGTGGGGAACATGGTCATTTTGCAAGAGAATGCAAAACCCTAAGAAGCAAGGAAATCTTAACCCATTCAAGCCAAAAGAGGATTATCAGAAAAAGAAAAAGAAATCTGAAGAATCATCTTCTAAAGCACTTGTGAGTCAGTCTAATGAGGGATATGACTGGGGCAAACAGTATGATGATCTTATGGGTGCATTCATGGCTTCGTTAGAAGAAGAATCTGGGAAAGGCAGAGAAAAAGTCGAGGAGATGAATGAGGTACATAATGATTTGCTTGAGATGATCGACAAACTGAAAGAGATGAATTCTCAACTAACTTCTGATCTGAGAGAATGCATAGAAGCCAATAAAAAGTTGATTTCAAAAGAAAAGGCATTTGATAAAAAGATAACTGATCTTGCTAAAGAAAACGAAGATTTGAAAATCAAGGTTTTACAGAATAATCATGTTGTTTCTGTGCATCTGGATTCAGTTCAGAAGTTGAAAGTAGAATTATCTGCAGCAAAGGTTGAGGCTGATTTGCACAAAGGCAAGCTTGAAAACTACCAGAATTCTGCATATGTCATCGATTACTTTGCAGCCATGCAAAGATCATCGCATGATAATTCTGGAATTGGTTTTCATTCTGTGCCACATCCTCCAAGTTATGTTCCAAGACCTGAAATTAATTCAGCCTTAGAAGTTCATCCGGTTTCATTAAAGGAGGATGTGTCTGAACAAGTATCTGAGGATGCTGAAAGTGTTTTGTCTGAGGACAAAGAATGTGTTGACTTTGATGCTCCTATTATAGAGGACATTACTGATTCAGAATATTCAGCTGATATTGTAAGAATGATTGGTCATCAACGAATTAACACTGTTGAGAAGAAGAGTCCAATATTTCAGAAATCAAAGTCTGAAGTAAAATCAGCTGGAAAAACAGTGGTTAAACAAAAGTTTGTTTCCAAATCAGATTTAAAAGTCAAAAATCCAATTGTGTTTGTTATGTCTTCGACTACACAGAAAGGAGAGTCAAGTAATACTTTTCACAAACAAAAGGGTATTTCTGAAAAAGTGGATAAGAAGTTTGTCAAAGTGGTTGACAAGGGTAATCAAAGTGGGGATGGAAACAAGGGCAAATCAAAGATTTCTCAAAAGAATTTCAAGACAAAAGCCATTGGTTTGAAGACTAAGGTTTTATCTCCATCTGTAGCATCAAAATCTTTGGGTTCATCTAAGAAAAGTGATGAAACAAAACCAAAGAATATTTCTTCAAGGAAATGCTACATATGTGGGAAAGTGGGTCATGTCATTGCTGACTGTGATTTGGACACTTGCAACAGATTTCATACTTTTACTCCACGAGAAACACGACAGTGTTTCACTTGTAGAGGAAAAGGACACATTTCAGCAAATTGTCCAAATCACAAGATCAAGAAATCTTTTGCAAATGACAGTCGGGTGATCCATTCTGGTGGGAGTCCTAGGAGGGTAAAGCCTAGTGAGGAAGAGATGAGGATACTCAGGAAATTTGATCCTGAATGTGTCTGGGTCAAGGAAGAAAATTTTCAGAAAAGGAAATTTTTAATAACAAACAACAGTTTAAAAGGGTTTTGTAAAAGACATCATCATCTGATGATGAATTTTATGACAACTTTTCCTCTAAACAATTTTCAAAACAAAATGGAAATTCTAATTCTTTTGGAAAATTCAGACACAGGTCAGATGAAAAATTTTTTGTGAGAAAGGATGAATACTTGGAAGATGGGTCTTCAAGTAGTTCATCAAAATTGAATGGCAGGAGGCTGTTCAGGGAGACTCAACGCCAGAATGGCGGGAGTCATCCCTTTTGGTACTGATAAAAATTTTGTTTTAATTTGTTGTGCAGGTGGCATTCATGGGCCATATCAACAGTCGATGGATTGTTGATAGTGGATGCTCACGGCACATGACAGGAGAGTTAGGATTGCTGAAAGATTTCAGGGAGATGAAAGGATGTTATGTTAACTTTGCAGGTGACAAAGGTGGTCAGATTACCGGGAGTGGTAGTTTGACTAATGGTAAAGTTTCCTTTGACAACGTGAATTACTGCAAGGAGTTAACTAACAATCTTTTGAGTGTATCACAGATTAGTGATAAAGGTTATCAGGTGTTGTTTGATGATAAGAAATGCTATGTGCTCAAACAAGGAATTAAGATTCCAGATGACTGGATTTTGATGACTGCAGACAGGTGTAAAGATTTGTATGTTTTGGACATGGCTAATGCGGAGACGGTAAACAAGGTTAAAACGTGTCTGGTGTCGAAGGCCACAGAGCAGGATACTCGGTCTTGGCACAGACGGATGGGTCACATACACATCAGAAAGATGAATCATCTTGTACACAATCACTTGGTTGATGGTGTACCGGTTAAACATTTCAAATTACCTGATATGTGTGTTTCCTGTAAAAAGGGTAAACAGAAGAGGAGGTCACATAAGTCCAAAACAGTGTTTTCTATTGATAAACCATTGGAACTCCTTCACATGGATCTGTTTGGACCGATTAATGTGAAGAGTATCGGTGGTGAATCATATTGTTTTGTGGTGACCGATGATTTTTCTAGATTTTCATGGGTAATGTTCTGAAAGTTTAAATCTGAAACTTATGAAAATTTTGTTTTGTTGATAAATAGGTTGGAGACTTCGTGTTCGATCAGACAATGGGACAGAATTCAAGAATGAGAACATGGAAGCATTTTGTGATTCAAAGGGCATTCAGCAGCAATTCAGTGCACCGTATGAACCACAGATGAACGGTGTAGCTGAGAGAAAGAATCGTACATTGATCGAGTCTGCTAGAACTATGCTCGCTGATTCGAAGCTGCCCATTACATTCTGGAGTGAAGTCGTAGCGACCGCCTGTTTTACTCTCAACCGAGTGTTGATTGTCAAACGACATAATAAGACTTGCTATGAACTTCTTCAAAATCGAAAACCGAATTTGGAACACTTGGAACCTTTCGGGGCTCCTTGTACCATGCTTAAGAAAGATGCTAAATTCAACTCTAAGGTTGAAGAAGGTTTCTTTCTTGGGTACAGCCTACCCAACACACGTGTGTTTAACAAACACACGGGTGTTGTGGAACTCTGGTATAATGTGGATGTTCAAAGACATACACCTATACCTGAAGGCAAAGGTCCAAATTGGCTTTTCGACTATGATAAAATTTTTGAGTCTTTTAACTTGTCTCCTAATGTTACTGATGATGAAATATCTTTGCAGATGTTATATGACTTACAAAATTCTGAAGATCAAGGAGTTTCTCATCAGATTGATGATAATCATCCAACTGAGGAAGGCACTTCTGAAGCAGTGAATGATGACTGGTCATCGGAGGATGATCAGGATATTTTTGAAGATGCAGTTTCTCATGATCAAGATGTAGATCAGAATGTCACAAATCTTGATCATGATGTTGGAGTTCCGCAAGTGCCAGTGACTAGAGTCCATGTGAATCATCCTGTGGAGCAGATCATTGGAAATCTGTCTGTAGGAGTACAGACCAGAAATCAAGTTGCAAACGCAGATAGTTTGTATGCTGAGTTGGAGAGAACTCATGGGACTCAAGAGTTATGGATGCATTCTGCATTTATTTCTTAGATTGAGCCAAAGTCTGTAACTCAGGCATTGCGTGAGCCTGCCTGGGTGGAGGCCATGCAAGAGGAGCTAAATCAGTTTCAGAAACTGGGAGTATGGCATCTAGTGGATTTGCCAAAGGGTGAGAAGAAGATAGGCACCAGATGGGTGTTACGGTGTAAGAGAGATGACAGAGGCGTGATTGTTCGGAACAAAGCGCGTTTAGTTGTTCAAGGATTCAGACAAATCGAAGGAATTGATTATGACGAAGTATTTGCACCAGTGGCGCGGCTAGAAGCAATAAGACTCTTTCTGGCTTTTGCTGCCCACAAGAAGTTTAAGGTGTTTCAATTGGATGTTAAGTCTGCATTCCTCTATGGATCATTGAAGGAGACAGTGTACGTTTGTCAGCCACTGGGCTTTGAGGATCCTATCCATCGGGATCAGGTATACCTCCTTGACAAAGCACTGTACGGTCTACATCAGGCTCCTCGAGCTTGGTATGAGACACTCTCGACTCACCTTATTGAACACGGGTTCAATAGGGGTCAGATTGACAAAACACTGTTTTATCGGGAAAAGGGCAAGGACATTCTCCTTGTTCAGATCTATGTAGATGACATCATCTTTGGGTCTACTGATGAACAATTGTGTTTGGAATTTAAAGAGGTTATGATTGAGAAGTTCAAGATGAGTGCCATGTCAGACATTAAGTTCTTTTTGGGTTTACAAATTGATCAGACTACGATGGAATCTTCATTCATCAGACAAAATACATTTAAGATGTGTTAAAATGTTTTAGCATGCTTGATTGTAAACCCATTTCCACGCCCATTCAGCCCAATCACGGGATTGAGCCTGATATTAAGGGGAGCTAATCGATGCTACGTTATACCGTGGAATGATCGGGAGCTTGATGTATTTGACTGCCTCACGACCGGATATTGTATTCGCTACAAGTATCTGTGCTCGCTATCAATCTAAGCCTAAAGTTTCTCATCTGATAGCAGTCAAGAGGATTCTTCGTTATCTGAAGGGTACACCAGACACTGGTCTGTGGTATCCTAAGGATGATAACTTTTCCTTCCATGCTTATAGTGATTCTGACTATGGAGGATGTAAGACTGATGCCAAATCTACAACTGGAGGTGCTCAGTTTTTGGGGGAGGGGTTAGTCTCTTGGCAGTGCAAGAAGCAAACATCTGTTGCTACATCTACATGTGAAGCTGAATATGTAGCAGCTGCCAGTTGTTGTTCCCAAGTCTTATGGATACAACAACAGATGAGAGACTATGGACTGAATTTTGAAACGACCCCAATTGACAACGAGGCTGCCATTGCTATTACAAAGAATCCGGTGTATCATTCACGTTCCAAACACATTGATATTAGGTTTCATTTCATACGCGATTGCTATGAAAAGAAACTGATTGATGTGGTGAAAATACACACCAACGAGCAAAGGGCAGATCTTCTCAACAAGGCCTTTGATAAAACCGTTTTGAGTATTTACTCAAATTAAATGGAATTCGGGTCATGGGTGAGGTAATCAAGAATCAACTTCCTTCGTAATCAATTTTTATTGAATTAACATCAGATATTTAAATTTTTTTTCTTTTGTGTTTTAGTTTTTAGGGGGAGAAAATTTCGAAAAGTACAAAAACATTTGAAAAATCAAAAACACAAAAACATTAAAAAATTAAAAATCTGAGAATTTGATTCGACTATGTGAGAAATGATAGTACATTGTTTGCAATTAGTAATATATCTGTATCATTAAAAATTTGAACATAAATAGTATTTACAAATACTAAGTATGATGTGTTAGTAGGTTTATAACTTAGTTAATATAAGTTTAAACAAAAGTTTGATTATACTTTATAAGAAACAAATGCTTAGAATGCAGTACTTAGTTTTGTCCTGAAAGAGTGGTAATTTTTCTTACAGAGTGTTTCTTGAACATAAAGTCAAAGTGCTAGTTTGATCATGTGTTTAATTTTTTAAAAACAGAAATTCTGAATTTGTTTTTCTTTTATTTTAGTTTAAAGCTGGAACATTCTTTGCGTATACTTACGTATCGACCTGATTGTTATAGCTTTAAACGATTCAAATTTATTTTCTTGGTTCTGATTAAGATTTGGACAATCTCTGCGTATATGAAAATATCGAACTGATTGTTAAAAGCTTAATCTTAAATTATTGTTTAGTTCATTTTCTGGATCATTTGAGCATACGTAAGTATCAACCTTGATTCCAAGATTTTGAACAAATTCAAATTGTTTTCTATTTTGTTATTTTTCAAAAAGAAATTCTGCTTTATTTTTGCATGATCAGGCTAGTTAAAATTGAAGTAATTAGTTTCAAGAGCATTTATGTTTGATTAGTTATTCAAAAATCGGGGATGTGTTCAAGTAAATGGATTATTATAAAGTGTTTGATAATCTTGTTTAATATGATATTTTAACTAAGTAACTAAACTTAAAAGGATAAGTATACTGACAATCATCTTGGACTTGTAATTTGCTAATAAATTCATTCTTTAATTCATACAGATATTTTGATAATTGTAAAACAATAAGATCTCATGTCTGAATCTTTTCTCAAACAAAAAGATTTGATTTTTTTAGTATAGTTAGATTAGTTAAATTTGTAGTTTAATTGTTTCTAAAAATTGAAAAAAATTACAAAAAGATTTTTATTTTTATTTTTATCTGATGTTAAATCAATAATTTTTGATTATTTGTTTGACTTGAAACAATTAAACATGAATTTGTTTTGAAATTTAAAGAAAAATTAAAATTTTCAAAAGGTTCGTCTGGTGAAGGTTTGTTGAAAAGGTTCGCTGGCTAGGTTTGTTGGCTAGGTTCGGTGCCTAGGTTCGTTTGAAATGGTTCGCAGGAAAGGTTCGTCTAAAATGGTTCGTTGCAAAGGTTCGCAGAAAAGGTTCGTTGGAAAGGATCGTCTGAAAAAGGTTCGTGAGTATAAATATAAGGTTCGTGATAAGGGTTCGTCACTTTTATCAGATTGCTCGACTGACGAACCTGCAAGAAGAATTTTTTTGATTTTTGATTTCGGACCTCCCAATACTTTTCATTGACAATTTAAACTCAGAATCATCTGCTGATTATTTTTAGGTAGGAATCATTGAATTTGACCGGATATATTGAGAGATCTAAGAGGTTTTAGGATTTTTAGATCGGACCTGTAAATTTGAACTAAAATCGATTAAATTCTAAGTTCTGGACAAACCATCTTTGTAAAAATTGTTCATCGGTGTATTTTGAACCTGGGTGTAAAGTTTTATCTTCTAATTCGAAGATTTGAATTTTGATTTGAAAATGGAAAAGGTTCGCTGGATGAACAGGTTCGTTGAATGAACTAAGCTTCGCCGAACCTTGAAGGTTCGTCTGAATCTAATAGGTTCGTGGCGAACCTATGTATTTCAAAAGAACCGAACCTTTTGGTCAAGGTTCGTTTGACTAATAGGTTCGTTTGTTTGAAGGTTCGTTCATTCTGAGGTTCGTTCATTCTCAGGTTCGTTCATCAGAAGGTTCGTTCATCAGAATGTTCGTCCATTATAAGGTTCGTTCATCAAAGGGTTCGTTCAAAAAGGTTTGTCTAGTTAATAGGTTCGTCTTACTTAGGTTCGCCTAGCATTAGGTTTGTCTCAGGGATAGGTTCGCTGGTCTATATTTAGAAATTTTTTTAATTTTGTTAATTTTTGATTAATTTTTGTTTCTAATTGTTTTTATTTCTGATTGTAGAAATGGCGAACTTAACCTTCGGTGACAAACATAATGTTTGTGCGTATCTGGATCCTACGACTAGGAATGGACAAGATTTTAGACCGATGATCGAGTTTCTTCGACGATCGAGGATTTATTATGCCATTTCTAACTCTTGTCAGATTTACCGGTCACATATTCAGAGTTTCTGGGAGTCAGCTCGAGTTATTTCTGTTGATGATACTTATGTGATTGATGCAAATGTGCTAGGACAAGCACTTCGTATATCTGAGGATGATATCAGAAGGGTGTTACAATTTGGTGGAGATCCTGCTGGTGTGACTCTCATACCAGAGAAGTGTATTAAGGGATGCTTCTTACGCATCAGATACTTCGGAGCTTACAACTCCATCTCGGTGAAGAAAGGCATACTTCCTCTACAGTACAAGTTTTTAGCACATGTACTATTACATTGCTTGAGTATGAGGAAGGGTACCTTCGATGAGTTGAGAGATTTGATGAGATCAGCCATGGTAGCTCTTATATTGAACAAACCGTTCAATTTTTCAGGAATGATCTTCCGATATATGTCTGACAACATTACGAAGGCTAAGGATAGATTCTATATGTATCCTAGATTCGTACAGATGCTGATAGATGAGAGGTTGCCTGAGGGGCTGTTACCAAGGGAAGCGGCTGATTTACTTAAGTTGAAACACATGACTGATTCCAGTTTGGGTCAGGTCAGGGTGTATCAACGGAGTGGTGATGCCGGTCATTGTGCCAGGGCAAATTATGTTGCTCCTGATAATGATGCCTGGAGGCATGCTGACTCTGGGTCAAATACTGAAGAGTTTGATGCTGATGATCAAGTACAACCACCTCCACCTCCTCCAACGCAACAAGTTAGAAAATCTGCAGGTCAATCTTCCAGGTCTAAACCTCAAACTCAATCATCTCAGGAACCTGTTGATGTTGAGATGCCTGCACAACAGACAGAGGCTGCTGATGATGTTGATGGTGAAGATTCAACAGACACTGAATCTGAATATGAGATGGTTCAGGTTGGAAACCAAATGGTTAAGAGGCTCAAGAAGAAATTTGCAAAGCTTGTTGAAGAAGAAAAGGAAGAAAGAGCTGATCCTAGCTTTGTATCTGAAGAGACTGGGTCTTCTAAGACCAAAAGGAAGAAGAAGATGGCCAAAGGAGGGCCTTATAAAGACATCTTCTATTCCTGTTTCTTCTATTGTTGTGGCTATTGAGTCTGTTCCTATTATTACTACTTCGATTCCTGTTTCTACTTTACAAACGCCTGAGTTTGTAAATGTAGCTTCATTCATGCCATCTTTTGTAGATTCTACTACAGTTACCACTTCAGTGACAGAGACTCAAATTCATCAAGATTCTATTCCCAGAGAGGATTTGTTTTCAAGTTTGGATGATTTGGGAGATATTAACTTCACTGTTAATTATGATGATACTGATCTTAAAAGAAGATTATCTATGTTATCAAAAGAGTTTGATAATTACAAGAAAGAAAAAGAAAAGAATGTTGCTGGTTCATCAAGCACTAATGAATTAGATGAGTTAAAGACTCAGATGGCTTTAATGATTAAATGGAGAGAAGAAGAAGATGAAAGAAAAGATTTCTGAGTTAGAGTTCTTTGTCAAGTTACAATCAGAAGATATTGTTGAACTCAAGAATGAGAATACTGATTTGAGATTCAAGATGAAAGATTTGGAAGCTAAGATTTCAAAGGCTGAGGTTTCTAGATCTGAAGCTGAGAAGGTGGTAGTGGATATTGATGAAGATGATGAGAAGAAGGAGGTAGAAGAAGAAGAAGAAGAAGAAGAAGAAGAAGAAGAAGAGAAGATGGTTGAAGAGAAGGTGGAAGAGGAGGAAGAGGAAAAAGTTGACTATGGTGGATCCGATGTTGATGAACATATGAGTTTCAATGCTCATGATGATAATGATGAGAATGGTGATGGTGCTGGTGGAGTTGGTAGTGGTTCTGTTGAGTTGAATTCAATGACAGGGGCTATAATTGTATATTCTCCATCAAAGATTTCTACGGATGCGGTTCCAGTTAGTTATGTGTCTTCTGATAGGGCAAAGGATTGTACTTATGTAGATTTTCAAGATTTGGATGCAATAGAATATCCAGAGACTGTTATTGATTATTCTCTGCCTACTTTTCTTGATTTATTTAAAATGCATTCTGACATAGACTTGCAGAGGAAGATATTTGAGATTCAAGTTAATCAGGAGTTAGAAGAAGGAGAGGTTGTTGGAGGTTATTCTGCTCTAGATGTTCAAGATTTCTTTCAGAATGATGATGATTTGATATTTGACTTTGAAGAAGATGAAGATATGGATTTGTCTGATTATGAGAAAGATGACATCATTGATGAAGAGTTATTAAACTTGAATATTATGAAGAAAATGTTTGAAGTTGGAAGTTTTTCTAGATCAACATTGGACCAAATTAGAGAGAAGACTAATATGGATTTCTGGAATGATTTTCAAGAAGAGATAAAGTATATTATTGACCATCTACATGTGTTCAAGATAATGACTGAAGTACTAGAAGACAAAGATCAAGAAAACCAGACTAAACAATCTAAGATGTTCAAGATTGGATCTAAGTCCAAAATGATTGGAAGGATTCTTAGTTATGGTTACTTTCATAACATTCCAGGAAGTCTGACAGATAAAGGATGCTATGTTGTAAAAAGAACTGCAGTATTTTGGGAAAGCTTCTGATCTGATGAGTCTACCATCATTTGAATGTATGAGTTTGTCAAGAATGAAGATGATTAAGCCAATTCAGACTAGACATAATGAAGTTTTTGAAAGATTGCTAAAGAAAGAAGCAAGAACTGGTTGGAGTTTGTTGACACCACAATTTATTGATAGAGTTCATGGATATGCAAAGCCTAAAGTTTTCAAAAGACCAAGACTCAGGAAGATAGAACAAAACTGGAATTCTTATTTTAAGTTCTGGTTCTATGATGAGAGAACATCAGAAGGTCTTTTAAACAGGATGATAACTAGAGGGTAATCCGGATGCTAGATCCTGTATGGATTGTGAACTGCTCAAAGGATGATATTGTTTTACTTGACACTGCAGAGATCTATGCAGATGATGGTTATCATGATTTTGGAGTGAGCTTTAAAGACATGGAAATTCAATATCAAACCATTGCAAGAATGTGTTATACATTGGGTATACATTCTGGATGCAATTGGGAAGATGTGAATTACCTTTATTCTGAATTGATGCAAGTGCAGAAGGAGAGAGATGAAAGAGATGCAAAGGTTGAAGCTGAAAGACTTGCGAAGATACCACGTTCGGTTGTTATATGAGCGATGGATAACATTGTTAGTGAAGAGATTGGAGAATCCAGCGGAGTCAAAGACAAAGAAGATGACAAAGCTGAAGACAAAGAATGAAGATTTTTGATAGCAAACATTAAGGGGGAGTTTGTTAGTGCACATTTGTAATTGTTTGCTATTCAAAAGTTGTATTTATTTTGAATTTTAGGAAGGTTCGGCTAATAGGTTTGTCATAGGTTCGTTTGGCCCACAAACCTAGGCAGGTTCGGCGAACCTATTGAATTGATAGGTTCGGCGAACCTATAGCCTAGAGAAGGTTCGGCGAACCTTTAGGTTTGGCAACCTAGGTTCGTCTAGCGAACCTAAGGGTTCGCCCAGCGAACCTTAGGGTTTGGCTGGCGAACCTAGGGGTTCGGTTATCAGTAAAGGTTCGCTGACACTGTGTGTATATATTGAAGGTTTGGCTATTTTCTTCATAACTTTTGACAGAATTCAGCAAACCTGTGAGATTTTCTCTGTGTGAGAAGAGTTTTTCTTTGTGAACTTCTTGTAATCATTGTTTGATTAATAGAAGAGTTTTTATGAAATTGCTTGTCTTCTTTTGATTTTATACATATCAATTATGGATTCCGCACATCATTGATAGTTCGTAGAGCTTCGTATTCGATCCTGATTGGAATTCACCAAACCAACATCAATTTGATGGGAAGGATCACAAGGATCCTAATATTCATATCACGGGATTCCTTAAGATTTGTGCCACATTCAAGATCAACGGCGCGTCTGATGATGCCATTCGGCTTCGGTTATTTCCATTTACTCTACGTGACTGAGCCAAGGCATGGCTGATTTCCCTTCCCTCGGGTTGTATTACCACTTGGAATCAGATTTCTGAAAAATTCTTTGAAAAATACTTCCCCCCTGAGAAAACCGCAAAGCTGAGAGCTCGGATTTGTTCATTCCAGCAGGATGATGGAGAGACGTTTTATGACGCGTGGGAGAGGTTTAAATATCTGATGAGAAAGGTCCCACATCATGTTTTAGAGTTATGGAGGCACTATGAGACATTCTACAATGGTCTTAATGTAAGCGGACGACAGTCTCTTGACAGTTACGCGGATGGAGTGTAGGTCCAGATCCAGATCAAGACTCGAACTGTAATACTCTAATCAGCACCAAATGCTTCTAACGAGTGCGGAATCCAAGATAGAAGCAGCAGAATAGATGGAAAAATGATAACTTTGATTAAAAACATGAACTTTACAAGACAAGCCTCAATATGTCTAGAGAACTATGCCTCGGGAATCCAACCCTTGGTGTTAGTGTTGTTGGTATTGTTGGCATTAGTGTTGGTGTTATTGTTGTTGGCATTGTTGGTGTTGGTGTTGTTGGCGTTGCTACGAAGAAGGCGAGGCATGATTCTAAAAGAGTTCAATTGAAAAGGATGAGGATTCATATAACTCAAAGAGTTCAAATAATAAATTGAGGGTTCAAATGAAAGTTCAATCACAAGCAATACTCGGATTGTATTCCTAAGGAATACTTTTGACACACACACACACACACACACACATATATATATATATATATATATAACTATACATATATAGGTATAATAACTCATAAGTGAAAATTCCAAATTATGTCATATTTTATTTAATAAATATAATTGTTTATTATAAATTACTGAAATGTTACATGTAGATTACAATTTTACAAGTCTATGTTTTCTTGTATGGAGGGCATACCTGGTAAATATTTGCATCTTAAAACTTCACACATTTTAGGACTAAATCAAGAATTTGATAATACTATGTTTAATGCAGTCCTAAAATCCCAATTTTAGTCTTTACTATTGTTCCAGTTGTTACGGATTTTATACCATAAAGTGGATTGCTTAAGGTTTGTTAACACGTAATATGATACCATTCATTAGTAAGTCAAATTATGTTACTTTCAAGATTCTTTTGAGACTACAACATCATATGATGTTCACGATATTTTTTTATTTAAGGCCATTCTCTCTTTTTTTACAATGCAGTTTCAACTATGTTCTATATTGTTCACATTTTTGTTAGTAACTAGAGCTCATTACTTTGGACAAAAAATCTTACATGACAGTGCTATGATATACAAACTACTTTAAATACAAATATTTAAAATTTTATGTTTGCAACTTACATCTGTTATTATTTCATAGCAGAGGATTAGTTGTGTAACATTCCAATTTTCTCATAGCTAGAGGCTCTACTCAAGAAGTCATTTTGTTGAGGCGTGATTTTTTTAATACAAAAAGTGAGGAACATTTTTATTTAAAATTAGATATATTTGTAAAATAGACGCATACATTACATTGTATGATTATGGTAACATATGAGTAGGATTGTGAAAGATTTGGTTGATTGGATAAAGTGGCTTATGTGTAAAAGTGAACTCGAGGTCAAAGGAGATAATATATGAGAATTATTGTGTGATAAAGAACATGTTTGTTATTGCATTTTATATCAAAGCTATTGAAGAATTTTGCAATATTATCCAAGTTTATGTGGCAATTTTTTTAAGTCTGCCTAAATATATATGAGCCAATTTAGCTTGTATTATATCTCAAACTTGCTAAATGCATAAAAATGTAACATTTAGCTACAATGTGTTGCAAAAAGTATTAGTTTATCTTTTTACATTATATTTCTATAATTTTAAAAGTCATCATGTTAATTATATATTAAAATAAATTAACTAGACACAACAGAGTTAGTGAACCTACAATCGAAAATTGCTTGTTTGACATGTTATTCAACCCAATTATTACCATCTTTAGTTTTTTTGTAAAGACAATTGTACATGACCACTAGATTTTTGCATATAGCCAAATTGGTTGCTTAATATACTTTTTATTCACATGATTTTGATGTAGAATACAAGCCAATACTTGAATTGTCATCAAGACATCTTCTAGGGGTATTTTGTGCGAAGGAGTTTACCAAAATTAGTGAAACAGAGTTTTAGGGCTTCAAAGTTTGGTACTTTGTGATTCATCAATTAAAATTATCAAAAAGTTATAAATAACTTAATTAAAAAGTTTATTTTTCCATTTTTCATTATTTTCAATTGGAAATAGATAATTTTAATTTTTTTAAACTAAATATATATACATACACACATTAACTGCTTTTCTAATTAAGTATTACTTTATGTAGATTTTTTTTTTCAAAATTGGATTTTCTAATCCTTAATTAGTTAAATATGTAAGACTAAATATTTACAATATGGTCCTCATGATTATTTAATTAATTAGATCAATTACCTAAATACCCCTAGTAGATAGATATTTATTTGATGGACGTAATTATCCTTATTTATCCTAATTAAGATTTCCCCTTGGGTGTATATAAATATGAGACTTATGGCTCCTAATCAAGGTACACCCTTAGAGAATTCGTGACCCATAACCGAGCTCTCTCTCATCTCATCTCCATCCTCACGATACACCCTAAACGGGAACCGATCGGATCGTCATATCTCAAGAAAGCATGTCTGGAATCAACAACGCGTTCACTGGATTCACAGGTTTCATCTAATCTCTATTTCATTATTGTTTTTGTGTCCATGTTTAAATCTGAATCAAAGGAATCGATCCAACATATGGTATCAGAGCAATATGTTGTTTAATCGATTCCTAATCACGAAATTGATACAAAATCCAAAACCGTTTTACAAAAACTAGTATGAACAGTGGGTCGTTTTTCGAAAAACCTTAAAACTGGTTCGTTTTTCGTAAAAACATGAATCTGGTGCATTTTTCGTAAACCTAGAAATTTTTAGACTTAAATGTATTCGAAATTAATGTACACGTTTTTTAAGAGTACTCGAATTTAAGTGTACTCGAAATTCTAAGTACTCGAAATTTTGAGTAGTCGAATTTTGAGTATTCGAAATTTTAATACTCAAAATTACATTTAATTTAGTGTACTCGAAATGTTAAAAGTTCACGAAATAAGGTACTCGAACAACTGTACTCGAAAATCTAAGAGTAATCGAAATCTAAGTGTACTCGAAAAACTGAAGGTACTCGAAATTTTCGAGTACATAACCATTTTCGAGTACATAACCATTTTCGAGTACATAACCATTTTCGAGTACATAACTATTTTTGAATACACAACTATTTTCGAGAACATTACTATTTTCGAGAACATTACTAACTTCGAAAACTTTACAAATTTCGTGTACGAACACTTAACCAAAAATAACTTGTTTTGTTAAAACCTTAAACTATTATGTTTTACAAAACCTTAAAATACATAATTTGCTTAAACTCAATAACAAGTGTTTCGCTTCTGCCTAAAGGTGATGTGTTACATCTTATTATTTGAGTCTTACTAAGCATTGTCACTTATTTGTGTATATCCTTAAACGTTATATATTCACATGACATCATTTTGCCTAAAAGCATGTATGTTTCACTTATGCCCACAGGTGATGTGTTACATATATGTTTGCAAACTTAACATGTGCATAATGCTTATAAATGTCTCATTTATGCCCAAAGGTGATGTGTTACATTCCTAATGCACATTTTATTTTCTAACTAAATTGTTCCTAATACTTAGATGAATGGTTATTAACCAAAGTGAAACCCATTTGTTTAAGTAGCACCTAATCTAGTCTATTAATTTGATGTTATAGTAGACTTCTTATCACAGCTTCATTACTATAATGGTCCTTATACATGCCTGCCTTAGATCTAAGTTACCCCATAAGATCACTCTAAGTTCTTCTATAGCCTTAGTATATTACTCTTTCTCATCTAATTCAATCCACAGCTCCCAATATGGGAATTGAAACCCAAACTGGTGTGAACTACTCTGCTTGGAAAGATTCACTGATGCTAACTCTTGGGATCACGGAGTTCGACTACGCACTAGGAGAGCCTGCACCTCCTGCCCTTACTGACAAGAGCACTGCTGAAGCTAAGATGCTCTATGAGAAATGGGAGAAGGCTAACCGTATGGCTCTCATGTTTATCAAGAACTCCAATAGCCAATCAATAGAGGAGCTATTCCTGACTTACCAAATGCTAAAGCTTACCTTACTTCCGTGGAGGAGCAATTCAGAGGAACCTCAAAGGCACATGCTTGCACCCTTATCATGAAACTGGTGTCTACTAAGTATGATGGAGTCAGTGGCATTCGTGAGCACATCATGATGATGAACGACATGGCCAGTAAACTTAAGGGATTAGACATGGAGATCAGTGATGGTTTCTTAGTCCACTTCATCATGACTTCTCTTCCTGCATCTTATGAGGCTTTCAAGATCAACTGCAACACTCAGAAAGAGAAATGGATGATGAACGAGTTGATTGCCATGTGCATACAAGAGAAAGAACGTCAGAAGCTGGACAAACTCGATGTTGCTTACCTGATGGCCACTGGTTCGAAGAAAAGGAAGAACAATAATCATAAGGATGCTTCCAAAGTCCCTAAGTCCAATGCAGGTGCATCTTCCAGCTCTAACAATTCCAATGGCAAGCCTTACTGCAAGTTCTGCCGAAAGGTAGGACATAAGCAGAAAGATTGCCCTGACTTCAAGGAATGGCTGGCTAAGAGAGGTAATCATCTTAATATGATAATTGAGTCCTTTAATTTAAATGTTCCAACTAATACATGGTGGTTTGACTCTGGTTCTATGGTTCATGTGACCAATTCTACTCAGGGATTCCTTACAATATGGAGGCTGGAAAGAAACCAAAGAACACTTAAGCTTGGGATGGAAAAGAAATATATGTTGCTGCCGTGGGAACCTTAGAATTAATAATGAAAACCAGTCTATGTATTAAACTTTATGATACCATATATATTCCTGAAATTTCTAGGAATCTTGTATTAGGACTAAAGTTAGACATAGATGGTTTATATGTTTCTCATGGTAATGGCAGACTAGCTATTAGTTCTAATTCTCAAGTATTTGGTACTGGTCTTCTGGATGGTGGTCTCTATAAGTTAGAACTAGATGATGATTTCTCTAGGTCTTTGTTATCATATAACATTAATGAGAACTCAACAAAGACTAAAAGAAAACGAGACTTAGAAACTTCATCCATGTTGTGGCATCAACGTTTAGGCCACATCTATCACACCCCAAGCTGGCGGGGTTGGATCGGATTCCCCGTAGGGCGGAAGGTTCCCGGGGCGCGATATCATGATGATCAGATTGTTACATTGCACATGATATAAATGAGAAATGCTAAATAGAATAGAATTACAAAGTTAAATTACATTAGTATCATTTATAATTTAACAATGTAAATCTACCATAAACATCATAAAATTTCTATCTTGTATCTACACAAGATATACAAAATATATTGTATAATGATGTTCCCAAAAGTATGCAGGTCCAAAAATACTAAGTCTTCTATATAAAGTCCTAGTCCAGAAGCAATAACTTCTTAGTTGACCGGTTCGTCACCTGAGAAGTCATGCAAGAAGATCAAGTCAACACATGGTTGGTGAGTTCATATAGTTTAGTAATTGAAAATGATTTGTAAACCTTTTTCGGTAAAGACCCTAACCTCATTAACATCACATGTAATATCCACATCGGTATGCTTATATATAGGGCATACCCCTGAGTCGAGCCTACAACCCGCCCAGACGCCGTCCCACCACATACTAATACGCATATGACACTGTTGTTAATGATAATTAAGCATTTTTACCTACCATACACTTCCATTCCACCATAGTTCTAATGTACTCTCAAAACATCTGTTAAACCCTCGGGTAACAACCTTAATCTCATTAACATCACATGTATCATCCAGATCGGTATGCTTATATATAGGGCATACCCCTGAGTCGAGTCTACAACCCGCCCAGACGCCGTCCCACCACATACTAATCCACATAAGACATTGTTGTTAATGATAATTAAGCATTTTACCCCTACCATTAACCCATTTGTTCTTCAGTTCTTTGTTCCTGTAAATACAACAATTTGAAATCTCTATGGATCCTTTGAGTTCATCACACAAGTATGATCAACCACAACAATTGTACAAACAGTTAAATAAATGCTTAATTAAATAAATAAATAAACATTTAATAAAATCTAAGTCCTAATGATTGGGCCTTGGTCAACTCGAGTAGACTAGTATAGCAATTAGGTACTTAGTAGTAAAGGAGATCTGTAAACCTCATCAAACATGTGACCTATAATCAATCAGTCTAGCTAGGACATCTTTTAATATATAGGCTTTTATAGTTCTTTAGACCGTCCATAGTTCGTATACTTCTTTAGTTCTTTGGCACATGTTATCTTTGAGCATTTCCCAGATGTTCCTCAAAACAGTTAGGGAATACTGTAAATATCATCAAACATGCGTCTCATATTCGATCAGTCTAGCTAGGACATCTTTCAAACCTGAGAATGGCACATGCTATCTTTGATATTTCCCAGTTAGACCCTTGAAATAGTTCTTTGAAATAGATCGTTAGTTCTTTGACAACACGCCCTTGAAATGGTTCTTTGTAATAGAACGTTAGTTCTTTGAAATAGACCTTTGAAAATAGTACTTTGTTTTAGATCTTTAGTTCTTTGAAAATAGTTCTTTGTTTTAGATCTTTGGTTCTTTGAAAAGAGTTCTTTGATTTGAAGAGTTATTTACTCATGACGAATATATAACTCGTTTTAAGTCCAATAAACAGTTTACCTAGACAGAAGTCTAGAATAACAGTTATACATGTAAAACATATGCAAATTAAAAGCATTTAAGTAAACAATTTAAATAAAACATTTTACACATGCTTCTCAGCCCCGCGTTTTAAAACAAAAATGTTAGAAAAGAGGCTATGAACTCACTTGTGTTGTTGTGTAACTGAATCACAAAAGATAATGAGCGCTCTTTGATGGTTGATTATGTATCTTTAGCACCTGAGTTGTTTTAAGAGATTCGAATATGTTAAGTATTCATAATAGACGTTGGGTCTAGGGTTTGGTCTCGGTGTGCGACTAGGTGTCCTATGTTACTAGTGTGTTTCTAAGCTGTCATCTAATTAGTCTAACTTATTACCCTTGTGTAACCCAAATCCCATAGTTCATTATTACAGGTTCTTTATTTGAACCATTTTCTAAATTAACTTACTTTATGTTAAGCATTAATTTAAAATCATATTTAGAAATCATCAATTTAATTTAGTGAGGTTTATAAATCAAATTCTTTATTCAAAAACATAATTAAGTTAAGGGAAGTATAGTTATTATGACGGGCTTAGATTAATCTCAATTGATTAACCTTGTCCCTTCACCAGATTTTGATTGTTCAGGATTCCTTGATCGTTGAAGTATGCAACCCATCCTAGGTTGTTCAAAGGAACGACCTACGGTAGTCGTACGTTTCTTGTGAATTGTCTAAGTGTTAGAAGTTGCTCGTGAGAACAACACCCTAACCTTAGACTTAGTGTCTTTGTTTCTCCATGCCTTCTTAAATGTGTTAATCCCAAAAAATGTTGACAACTACGTATAGGTTACAATGTAATTTATGAAAACCCCCCGTTAACAAAACTTTACTATAGTTTCCTTGGATAGCCCACGTAACTTGAACCCATCTCACTTGAAATGATCCTCATGATCATTTAAATGAGCCTTAGTTCACCCAAAGGTGGTTTCACACAATAAAACCCTAATATATATCCCCTCCCATGCATGCAATTACGTGGACATCCCCATGCATACACATACTTCTAAATTTTTCATGTATACAACTTGTTACACCATGTGTTTCATGATGAACCAACCGAAAAATCCTTGAGCCGAACCCAAACAGCCATGCGACTGAGAGGGTGTCCGAATGAGGGGGACCTGGCCGAACTAACCATGGCCAGCGAATAGCAAGTGGACCGAATAGAAGGGCTGATCGAATGGTTCATTGGTCGAATAGGTTCCAACCTGGCGAATGGCTGCCGATCGAATGGGTTTCTGCCGAAGGAGACCTGCCGAATGAAGTTGCTTCGGTTCTAACCATTCGGCGAATGAGAGTGTGGAGACATTCGGCGAATGAAGATAGGTGCTACTTCGGCTGTTTCCTATTCGGCGAATCAATGATGCTTCGGCTATGGCCATTCGTCGAGTGAAGGTGGTGCTACTTCGGCTGAGGCCATTCGGCCTGTACACATTCGATGGCCTGGACTGGCCTCATTCGGCCTTCGAACCTCGACGCCATAGCAGACCACAACTCACACCAATCGACCCAGATCTAGTTGCTACTTGTTCCTACAGCTTCCTAGGTGTGTTTAGTGTAACCCTTAAGTGTTGAGGTGGTCTAGAACCGGTTTTAAGGGTGACCGGTCGTGAGGGTTCCAAAAACCCTAAAAAACGAACTTAAACTTGATCTTTACCTCGAATCGGTTGGATAAAAGCTCAGATCCGTTGTACTTTAGTGATCTACAAGTTATGGTGGTCGTTTAGACACCAAGAACACTTGAAATGGTTGAGATTTGGGTGAGCAATCTTAGAGAGAAGGTAGAAGTTCTAGTGAGAGAGTAGAGAGGGGGTGCCGAAAATTAGGGTTTGGGGCTGGTTGTTGGGGAGGAAGGTGACATTAAATGTCACCATAAATGAGGGGGAAATACCGGGTTATGTACGTGTTCGTTCGGTTTTACTCGGTTTCACGTAAAAGCGTCGGTTTCTCGCCATTTTCGTAACAAAACGGCTCGGTTGTAAAATAGAGTTTATAAAATTATTTTAGGTTGTAATTCCTAATAAATTAACTAATTATTTTCTATTTATTTTAAATTTTCAGAAATATTTAATTTACAGTTTAAAATCGAATCGTACAGTCGTCGCGCGTATTCGTTCGAATCGTCACCCGTACGAACACGACGATAACTATACTTTTCAATATGGTTTTCTAATTATTGGATATCATTCAGAACGTTAAACTTTCAGATATATTCGTACAGAGCGTCACCTATACGAATAATCCGTCAGTTTAGCATTCACGTAACGACATCCGTTGTTGTTTTGTTCTGTAAAGCCTCACATACGTTTATACGTAATAAAATCCTAACACATAATCACATGATGGTTCTGCGTTACCAGATAATTATCTGACTAAGAAACCATAGTTCTGAACTTTGTTTTCTGAACTGATTCTGAATTTGCTCGTTGATGTCATGAAATGACAATGAAACATGAAATGAAAATAACATACAATGAAACACATATAGTTCGTACCTGATTACTGTTCGTTTTACTGTAGCGATCACTGTTTCGGTGACGTTTCCGGCACTGTTGTTACATCTCACGAGATCGCTTATCTCGACTTGTGAAGGATGAGGTTTTACCTTCTCTTGATTTCACCGATTTTGGAACATGTGTCAAATGCCTTAAAGGCAAAATGACAACAACAACTAAGAAAGGTGCCACTAGGAGTTCTAATTTATTAGAAATTATTCACACCGATATTAGTGGCCCTTACACCATTGCTGGAATAACTGGACATACTTCTTTTATCACTTTTATTGATGATTATTCTCGTTACATGTACTTGTATCTAATCAAGGACAAATCTGAATCACTTACAACTTTTAAAGATTATAAAACTGAAGTTGAAAATCAACTAGATCTTAAAATAAAGTTGTGAGATCAGATAGAGGAGGTGAATATTATGGTAGACATACTGATGTGGGTCAGGCTCCTGGTCCATTTTATGAGTTTTGTAAAGGCCAGGGGATCGTGAACCAATACACCATGCCCTGAAAAATGGTGTTGCTGAAAGGAGAAATAGAACCCTAACGAACATGGTGCGCAGTATGTTAGCCAACTCAGATTTACCCTCATTCCTCTGGACCGAGGCCTTAAAGACAGCAGTTCATATACTCAATAGAGTTCCTTCGAAATCTGTCCCTAAAACTCCTTATGAACTTTGGACAGGAAGGAAACCGAGTCTTAGATAGATGAAAGTATGGGGTTGTCTTGCTGAAGCTAAACTCTATAATCCCTTCTTAAAGAAGCTTGACATGAAAACTGTTACATGTTACTTCATCGGGTATCCCGATCACTCAAAGGGTTATAGATTTTATTGTCCTACCCATGTCACTTGAATTGTAGAAACAAAGCATGCTCATTTCCTTGAGGATTCAAAGGTCAGTGGGAGCAGCGAAAATCCTGACTCTGATTTGCAAGAAGTACAAGACGCGGGGGGGAGACACTCGTCGACTAACTTACCTCCGATTACTCCTCTTGTACACCATGCTACTCCAAACTTCACTGCACCTACTCTAACACAATCAGGACTCACTACTGCTCCAAACGTTACCGAGAATGAAGGCACCTCATCTGATTAACATCAACACAATACCAGCCATGCTGAACCCACTAATCAGCTCAGGAGGTCATCTAGGCCTAAAGTGCCTACTAACTTTGATGATTATGTAACCTACCTGACTGAAGCTGAAATGGATGCCGGAAAGTTTACTGATCCTACCTCTTATCATGAAGCCATTACTAGTGATTAGTCTTCTGAATGGAAGATAGCTATGACTGATGAGCTTGATTCCATGAAGAAAACCGATGTTTGGGATTTGGTAGAACTACCCAACGGAGTAAAGCCCGTAGGATGTAAATGGGTGTTCAAAACAAAACTGGATCCGAATGGGAACATTGAACGCTTCAAAGCAAGATTGGTTGCAAAAGGTTTCACTCAGAAAGAGGGAATTGACTATCAAGAGACCTTCTCCTGTCTCTCGTAAAGATTCCTTAAGGATCGTGATAGCCCTCGTAGCTCATTTTGATTTAGAGCTACATCAGATGGACATCAAAACGACTTGTATGAAGACGTGTTCATGAAACAGCCTGAGGGCTTTATGCCTAAAGGTCAAGAGCATTTAGTCTGCAAGCTAAAGAAATCCATTTACGGGTTGAAGCAAGCCTCACGTCAATGGTATCTCAAGTTTGATGAAGTGATGAAGAAGCACGGTTTCCTGAAGAATCAAGTGGATCAATGCACCTACCTCAAGATGAGTGGGACCAACTTTACTATTCTTGTCCTATATGTCGATGACATTCTTTTGGCAAGTAAAAACTTAGACATGTTGCATGAGTCGAAGCGCTTACTTTCGCATAATTTCGACATGAAGGATCTCGGAGAGGCCTCTTACGTTATTGGCATTGAAATACACCGAGATAGAGTCAATGGACTTTTGGGTTTATCTCAAAAGGATTACATTGATTGGGTCCTCACACGCTACAACATGCAACACTGCTCTCCTTTTGTAGCTCCAGTAATTAAAGGAGATGTCTTCGGTTCCTTTCAGTATCCGAAGACTGAGGCTGAAAAGGCATAAATGAGAATGATACCTTATGCATCAGTAGTCGGGAGCCTTATGTATGCTCAAGTCTGTACTCGTCCTGATATCGCTTACATTGCTGGAATGCTTGGCCGTTATCAGATTAATCCTGGCCTTGATCACTGGAAAGCAGCTAAGAAAGTGCTTCGATATCTCCAAGGGACAAAAGACTTCAAGCTGACTTATAGAAGAAGTGATAATTTGGAAGTGGTTGGTTATTCTGATTCTGACTTTGCTAAATGCAAAGATGACAAGAAATCTACTTCGGGGTACATCTTTATATTAGCAGGCGGACCGATCTCATGGAAGAGTCATAAGCAGCAGCTGACAACAACCTTAACTATGATGGCTGAATATGTTGCAGTGTACAATGCAACCTGTCATGGAATGTTGTTGAGAAACCTTATCGCTGGACTCAAAGTCGCTAACTCCATCTCTAGACCATTGAAGCTTTACTGTGATAACTCAGCATCCGTTAACTTCTCGAACAGTAACAGGTCGACCGGTGCTGGTTTATATCTTGATACAAAGTACATGTTCGTTCGCGAGCGAGTTGAGGAAAATAACCTTTGTATTGAGTATATAAGTACTAAAGTTATGCTTGCGGATCCGATGACTAAAGGTCTCCCTCCTAAGATATTCGAAGAACATGTTTCGAAGATGGGCTTATGCAAAGACCTTATTGCATAATGTACTTACTTATGATTAATGAAATTTCCTCACTTATTTGATTTGTTTGTCTCTAAATATATGTTTATGCATGCCTAATGACATATAGACACTAATAACACAAATCATTCGTTAAAGAGCTTACTTGTTAATTGATCCTAACTTAAGTTTTAAATTTGTATTGTAGTATGATTAATGGGGGTCTTGAATTGAATAACTGATTTAATGACTGTATTTCTCCGCTATGATTACAATTTAGAACTAAAATGAGTATTATCAATCTGCAGACTTATTTAATGCTCATAATAAATAATCACTTGGCCAACTAGGAGAATGTAAGACTAAATATTTACAATATGACCCTCATGATTATTTAATTAATTATATCAATTACCTAGTAGATAGATATTTATTTGATGGACGTAATTATCCTTATTTATCCTAATTAGGGTTTCCCCTTAGGTGTATATAAATATGAGACTTATGGCTCCTAATCAAGGTTACTCTCTCTTAACAACATCATAATCGAATTCTCCTCACCCATAGAGAATTCGTGACCCATAACCAAGTTCTCTCTCATCTCATCTCCATCCTCACGATACACCCTAAACGGGAACCGATCGGATCGTCATATCTCAAGAAATCATGTCTTGAATCAACAACGCGTTCACTGGATTCACAGGTTTCATCTAATCTCTATTTCATTATTGTGTTTTGTGTCCATGTTTAAATCTGAATCAAATGAATATATCCAACAAAATAACTTATACTTAACATAGTTATTTTATTTGTTCTTTATTTCCATGTATAAGATGCATTCATTAATTGTGATACAACCTTTCAATTTATTTTTTCAGAATTAATAGATATCAATGATGTTTTGTCCTAGTGGTAAGATAGAGGTATGGGGGAAGTGATAGGAGACCCAGGTCATGGGTTCGATTCTTTATCCCACTCGGTTTTACCGGCCTTTCATCGTCGTGCCTTTGGGCGGGTGCTTTGGTCGGGTTTTCCCCGGGAATCGGTGGCTGGTGGGCTAGGGGCTCCGTCCGCCTGAGGCCAGTGTTGGCATCCTTTAGCCATTGGAGGCCGCGTACAGAGTACCCGGCAGTTAATTAGTTAGCCGTTCAAAAAAAAAGAATTAATGGATATCAAAATCCAATTTTCGGTTTCATATTTTCCCAATAAATGAGATAGAATGCTTTCCAATTACAAAAGTCGTATTTAAATAATATCATCTTCAATTCACAACCAATTACCATAAGCGATTTTTATTTTTTGGTTCTATTTTACAAACATAATATCTAATGTTGCATATAATTTTTTTTTTTCTAAAAATTTGTAATTTGTAATATCTAATGTTGTATATAATTTTTTTTCTAAAAATTTGTAATTTGTGTTGGTAGCTATACGTATACATAACATTAATCATTTTTTATTATAAAAAGTAACATGTATTTATTTATTTATTTATTTAGTATAAATGTAAAGCTAAATATTATAGTATTAAACTAAACTAGCTTAAATATTATGATATTAAACTAAAAATAAAAATCTATCTATACTAATAAATAAAATTTTTATGGACACATGTCATGTTCTTAGAGTACCTCATCTTTAATTTCTCGCCACTCACTCATATTAAATAAATTTAATATTAAATAATAATATAAAATATTAAAAATACCTTTTATATATTTAAATTTAAAAGATATTTTAATACATTAAAAATATATTAATATTAAAAAACACTTTTTACAAAAACCAATTTATTATAAAATATAAAAATTATAAAACAATTTTTTAAAATAATTTTTTTAAACAAACAAAATTTTGAAGAAATTAGTATTTAAATAAATAATAATATTATTTTATTAATTAAATTATTAAATTATACAACAACAACAACCTTACCCAGTATATTCTCACTTTTCAGTAGGGTCTGGGGGAAGGATAGATACAAACCTTACCCCTATCCCAATTGGGATAGAGAGACTGTTCCGAAAGAGTCCCGGCTCAAAGTTTTCGTTCGAAATTGATCAACCTAATGATTTTAACATTATTTTCACAAAATGATTGAAATAACGTTAAAATTAGTGCATTTTTACTTTTGCCCTTAAGGGCCCACACATATACATTATATGCGTGCACCACAAATGAGACGTTAAATTATTAAATTATATGAAATTTTAATCATATTTTATATTAAAAAATCTTTTTATATTTTCTAAATTTTCATTAGTGACTATACAACACATTTAATGAATAAATATAATAAATGAACATAAACGGACACGTAACCGGACATTCACGAACACAAATAAACGAACATAATCTCTGTTCATGTTCGTTAATTTAACTAAACGAATAAAATTTTTTGTTCGTAAATGAACGAACACAAACGAACTTTTTGCCGAACGGTTCACGAACAGTTCGCTGAACGTTCGGCTCGTTTACGGCCCTAAGGCCATCCGGGCATTGCCCCGCGTTGCCAGCGGCATCCAACCCTTCGGCGGCTTCCAGTGGGAACACCGCCACCCGCCTCAGCGGGTCCCGCCCAAACCCCTCCCACGGCCCCCGCTCCCCGCTTGGTTTCCTGGTTTTTGATTGGCCAAAATTAATCTAGTCGTTACCAACGGCTAACTTAATAAAAAAAATAAATTTTTTTTAAACACCAAATAAATACTCCAACCTTTTTACCAAAAAAACCACCCAAATCTCTTCATCTTTCATCTTTCTCTCTATATTTTAAAAAAAAATTACAAACATGAATCCAAGGCCTGATAATCCCAATCCCGAATTCAACCCGTTCTCGTACGATCCCTAATCGCTTCGAAATTTATTGGTTTAACTACAACAAAACCCGAACATCCAATACTTTCAACAACAAAACCCAAACTTTCAACCCGGGTTTGCTCCCTACTCCCAAATCGGTTTTCAACAAAACATTTCCCAACCTCGCTTCGAATCAGATTTCCTGTCACCGAATCAACCTGATAACGAAGTCATGTCGGAGACACAAGACACTCAAAAACGTAATAAAAAAGGTAAGAAAAACAAACAGTCGGCCGGAACCGGGCCGAGTAGTGGTCCAATGGCACCGAAACAATGGACTCCCGATGAAGAAACCGCTCTCGAAAAATGCTCCATGGACGAATCCGAGAACAAAACCAAAGGTAAAAACTATTTTACTTAGTTTTGTTATTTATTTTTTTAAGCGTATAAATTTTTTACTTGCTTTTGGTTAATTATTTTTTTTGTAGGTAATTCGCAAAAACACGAAAATTTTTGAAAAAAAGTCACCGTTACTTGGCACAATATGATGGGCTTCGATGCCGAATACCGCGCATATCATCAATTAAATTCAAAGTGGAAGGATATGTGCACCAAATTAACAAAGTTTAGTGGGATCTATAGCAACTGCGCCAACAACCGGAAAAACGAGATGAGCGACGAGAATGTGTTGAAATGGGCCAAAAAGGAATACCAACTAAAGAGTAACGGCCAAACATTTAACCACTACCACGTTTGGGTGGCGATAAAAGACTCGCTAAAATTCCGTGTTCTTTGCCAATAAGGTAACAAGGTCCAAGGTTCTTCAAAAAGAACAAAAAACTCCGAATCGAACGAGTATTCGCCGGGGGGTTCGACCGCCCATACAAATTACGCGGTTAACCTCGAGGATGACGAGGAAGAAGCCGAGTTCGACACCCCCTGAACCGGTTAGGCCGACAGGGCGAGATACAACAAAACGAGCTTCCTCTTCGAGTCGTCAAACCGTCTCTCTAACCCGACAACAATTGATCTCGCTGATCAACTCCACGCTTTCACAAGTTTTCAAAAACAAAAACACGAGGATAAGAAAAAATTGCACGAAAAAAGATTCAAATTCAAGAAGAGAATACTCTCTGAGCCGACCTCAGAACAATGGAGGCTTTGCCTCCCGAAAAACTCGACGAGGAAGAACGTGAAATAATGAAAAAATTGAAAAAGAAACTCTTTAACAAATATCGTTAAATTTTATTTTTATTTGAATTGTTAGTTTTTTTCCTATGGTTTATTTTATTTAACTTTGCAATGTAACTTTTATTTTATTTGTATTTTTATTTGAATGGTGTAATTAAATCATAAAGTTTTTATTTTAGTTTCTAGCAAAAAAAAAATCAATTAAATTTAAATAATGTTGATGATGTGGAATAATGGAAAGAGTTTTCAGGGGACCATTGTGTTTGTTTAAGGTTTTCAGTGAGGTGATGACATGAAAAGAAAATTTAGTAGGAAAGATTTTCGATGGATGACCCTTGGATGGTCTAACCAACATGATTAAACACATATGCCAGATTATCTGTCAATTTTGAATTTTGCTCTCCAATCTGCTTAACTGTATCCTGACGTAATCGCAGCTTAATTTCAGCAACAAAATCGTTCAATCCTTTCCCACCACCATTTCCTTCCATGAAATATCAATTGGTTAACATCACTGATCCGGAATTCAAATCGGATTCAACTTCTTCGCCATCATCGTCAACGCCATCGATGGATTTGGTGACCAACGGAAGCGTTGATTTCCGAGGCAGAGTTGCTAAGAAACGGAAGACCGGTGGATGGAAAGCTTCTCCGTTCATCATCGGTACGTTTTGACTTGTGTACAGAAATTGAATAATTTATTGATCGTGTTTATGTGTCGGTCAGCGATTGTCTGCTTTGTGGTTAGCGAACGAGGCGGCGGAGAGGCTGTCTGCGTTCACGGTGTCGGCGAGTTTGGTGTTGTATTTGACGAACGAGATGAAGGAATCGCTGCCGGATGCCGCCACGCATGTGAGTGATTGGGTCGGAGCGACTTATCTGCTCATGCTTCTCGGAGCTTTTCTCGCCGATGCTTATTTGGGGCGGTACCTCACCGTTATCCTCTCCTCTGCCGTGTATCTCGTGGTATGTGCCTTTTTACAGTTTTTGAATTTCCTTAATCAATAATTGATAAATTAAATATTTTATGTTAATTAAAAATTAAATGTTTGGCTTTATTTCTATCTTAAACAAAGGTTTAAGAACTATTCAATTACATATTTTATTTCTAAGAAGGGGCATTTACATATTTCCCCTCCCATTTATTACATATGTACCCAATTAAAATAGTCAATTACATATTTCCCCATTTTAAAAGATAGTTCCTTTTCAAAATAAACTAGTCAATTACATATCTCCCCATCCCAAGGGGAAATATGTAATTGATTTTAAGGGTTGGGTAAATATGTAATTAAGATATATGTAAATAATCCTAAGAACTATCGGATACTTGGCCTAAGAGCATAATGTATATTAGTGAGTGTTGGCCACTCACGGTTGCCACTCTGGCGCCACTTTAGTCTCACTCCCTCGTTCACATCTGAAGGAAGTGAAATGGTAGAGAGGAGAAGAAGCTCACAAGCTAATCTCATCTGCTCATGAGTCACTCTTGTCCCACTCACATAGTCACATATGAGGGGAGTGGTGATCCTGTGAGGGGGAGCCACTGACAATTGGACCTAAAGGTTGAGATGTCAAGTCTCTTGGTGCATGTAATACATTTAGATGTAGGCTTAAAGAGTTTGTCACTTCCCCACCAAAAAACCAAAGAGGTTTATGAATTTGTTAAAAACAAAATAAACATTTAAAACTTGTTAGTACTATATATCTATTTATCTTTTCACCTACATTATATCTTCTCAGCATTTGACATAAATCTCTAGTTAAATTAACTTTGGAGTTAATTACATGGATGGTCCCTTTGGTATGTCGATTTTGTAAGGATGGTCCCTAACTTTGAGAAATTACATCAGTGATCCAAACTGTTTGCAAAAATGTAATACTGGTGGTCCTAGATTGAATGGCCGTTAAATTCTTCCGTTATGTGGATGTAAAAGGACCAAAATAGCCTTTATTATTAAAACCATATATTCCATTATGTGATATTCATCAGGGTACCGGTCATAGTTGTCAAAAGCCCTTGGGCACTCGCCTAGGCGCCAAAAAAAAGCCAGGCGCAAGGTTTCTGCTTCTCTGCATCATAGGCGCAAATTTGGGCATTGACTAATTGAAACGATGGCTTTAGGGCAGGCACAAGATCATAGTCACAAAAATCGTGATTTGGATCATGAAATTGATGTTCGTAGTCATCAATTCAAACCGTTCAAATGGCAAATCAAATTGCGTTTTGCTCAATTTCGATACTCGAACCTACAACGAACAGGCAATTGCGTCAAGATTTGTCTTCGTTGATTCGAACTTGACCCAATTGAGGACATCCATGAGGTCGCATGAGAGGCTGGGTTGCGGTTACAACCTTGAATGATGAAATGATCGATCAAATTGGCTGAATTTGATCTAGGGTATGGTTAGATCGTGTTTGAAGAAGAAAGCGGGGAGACTAAGACTGTGTATGATATAGTGATTGAACGGTGGTAAGCAATAGGGTTTAAAAACTTAGATATTTTAACATCCAATCCCCTTCATCTTTATTAGTTTTGAACATTTGATATTAGTATTATGAATTGGAATTGGTTTTGACATTTGATATCTATATAATATGAATTGGAATTGGCAGAAAGTATGTTATGTTATATGCTAATTATAGTAGATTCTATTTTATATTTGTGAAAGACTATTAATTTTAAAGTATAAATGTGTTATATAATTTTATTTTTTTTATTATATGTGGGGTTTTTTCCCCTCAGGCTAGCGCTTTTTTTTGCGCCTATCGCCTAGGCCTCGGGTGAAAACATTGCGCCTTAAGTGCGCCTAACGCCTTTGACAACTATGGTACTAGTCTATCACCACCGCCTCTTGCTACACAATTGGGCATTTACTCCGGCCACCATCTTAGATCCTAACACCCGCCTTTCTTTATTTTTGGTCACCGCCACAAATTGTAACCATCTCGTCACAATCACCAATGGTTTCTCGTCACCACCACCAATGGTTTCTCGTCACCGCCGCCAATGGTACCAGGTTCCAACGAGCTATTTAAAAAAATCCCTAAAATTTGGAATTCAGTGTGATTTGAGTTTTTATGGTTTGATTCAGTCAATTTAATCATCAGAAATGACGCAAATTCAGGCTAAACCTCCTACGCTGTCTGGATCGAACGGTGTGGCTGTGGCGATGATCGGAAATGCTAGTGGTGTTGCCGGAGCGGCCTTCGCCGGAGCGGCGGCGACGACTGGGAATAATTCGTTTGGGACGACGTTGATTCACGTTGGGGACCTTGAGGCGAATGTTACTGATTCGCAGTTGTATGATTTGTTTAACCAAGTTGGGTAGGTGGTGTCTGATAGGGTTTGTAGAGATCTGAGCACTCGGCAATCTCTTGGTTATGGCTACGTGAATTACAAAACATAACATAACATACCCAGTGAAATCCTACTTAAAAGTAGGGTCTGGGGCTACGTGAACTACAACAACCCTAATTTAGAAATTTTACACATGATTTAAGCTTAGAAAATTTTAAAAAACATGTAAACTTTAACAATAAAATAATTCATGATCCAATTATATATAAATTTAAATTTAGAAACTTTTTATTGATAGCGTATAGTGTGCATAGGCAACATGTAGAGCATACTTTGGTAGAGTAGAGTAATATTTGGCAGATTGTGGTGTCGTTTCTTTTGTAACTACCTTCTTATATGAAAAAAATAAATAAAAATAAATTACTTTACATATTTCACACATAAAAAGAGGATGATGTAGACTCATAAATCTTCTCTCCTTTCTACCCAATATATCTTATGCCCTTTCTACCCAATAATCTACCCAATAAATCTTTTGTAGAACTCTATCCTTCATCCCTTTAACCCTACTTTAGGCATGGTAGTGAAGATTTTTCTTGTACACACTGTTTGAAACTAGTTTAGAAATGGTTTAGACTAGTTTAAGGCTTGTATTAGGACAACTATGGACACCTGAATCATGCTTGGACCACCACGAGGTGCTTTGTTTGCATTGTGCTTGAGGTCCTAGGCACGCACGCCTAATGCGCCTTTGACTAAATAGAGTGCTTGAACATGCACCTCGAGGAGTGGAAGCAATATTGGAGAGCAAAGATTTAAGGCTAAGTTGTTCTAAGACTGAGTATCTTTGTTGTGGCTTTAGTGGTACTAGAGACAAAGATTAAACTCGATCATCATTGAAGGCTAAGTAGTCCTGTAGTCAAATAAGTTTAAGTATTTAAGATTTTTTGTACATACAGACGGGGACATAGATAATGTCATCACACATCGAGTACAAGCAAACTAATGTAGATGGAGGATAACTTCAGGGGTATTGTGACAAGAACCTCCTAATTAGGTTAGTGGAAAAATTTTATAGGGTTGCAGTTTGACTTGCTATGTTATATGTAACAGAGTACATAGGATAATGTACCAAACTATAGGTATCTTGAGTTCATTAACTTCAACTATGCGGTTATTTTCTTAAGTGATGACTTGAATGATGGATTTAAGCTAGAGAACCGGGAGATGGAGGTAATAGAGGACAAACTTCAATCCAAAGACACCAACTGAACATAAACCGGTAACATTAGGAACATTAGCAGACAATTTTCAAAGCAGTTTAACTGATCTAGATTCTAATTTTTTGAGAACCCAGACACCAAAGTGATCTTGATTGATTAGCAGTCGTAGAGTGTTATGAACAAAAATAATAGATAGAGGATTGATGATTTATTAGAACTTGAGATGGGAAAGATTACAGAGAAGATGAGAAAAGAGTGATAAGATCTAACAATATTTGCCTATCTCAAGAGCATACATAATTTACTTTAAATAGACTAGCCTTAACAGAATTCTGTTAAGGCATGGCTGATGTGGCACCCATCACATGGTCTTGGAATTTCTTGGGCTTCATCTTAATTCTCCCACTTTTCCTTAGTTGCTCGTCTTCTTTCTTGTTACTAAGCTGGCCCATAACATTACCCTCCCCATCAACAGTTACCTTGTCCTCAAGGTGGAAATTGGGAAACTCTGTTTGCAGCTTACTATTGTCTTCCCATGTGGCTTCAGTGTCGGTCAAGTCTTTCCATTGAACCAGACTTTGAGGAATCAGCTGAGTACCCCTTTGAATTATGCGAGTTTGGAGGACCTTTTGGGGTTGAAGGATAAGGGTGGTGGTGGAGTCAACAAGGTGTAATGGGGTAATCTGATGGGTTGGTTTACCAAGACATTTGCGAAGTAAGGAGACGTGAAAAACAGGGTGAATTTTGGTGAGGGTGGGTAACTCCAATTTATATGCAACTGATCTGATTTTGTCAATAATACGGTAGGGCCCAAAAAAA
This sequence comes from Mikania micrantha, assembly GCA_009363875.1. NCBI lineage: Eukaryota > Viridiplantae > Streptophyta > Magnoliopsida > Asterales > Asteraceae > Mikania > Mikania micrantha. The sequence goes on along the minus strand of CM018691.1, from coordinate 80,293,097 downwards.
CGATGACCCAACTTGTGGTGCCTTTGCAAGCGTGCCGATCCTTGGCGGTAGGGTTGAAGTTTTACAAAAACCCAATCATTCAACTCAAAAGTAATATTGCGCCGGTGTTTGTCAGCCACATTCTTCATGCGGGATTGAGCCTTCAATAAATTGGCTTTTAAAACTGCCAAAACATTATCTCGTTCCAAAAATTGCTCTTCAATAGTTGCATTTGAAGTAGAGTCACGCACATAACGAGTGAGAGAAGGAGGTTTCCTGCCATAAACAATTTCCAATGGGGTAAGTTGGGCGGATGTTTGGTATGAGGTATTATACCAAAACTCAGCCCAAGGAAGGTAGTGAAGCCACTTCTCAGGGTAATCAGCCACATAACATCGAAGGTACATTTCAAGACAACGGTTAAGTGCTTCGGATTGACCGTCGGTTTGTGGGTGATAGGCGGTACTAAACTTAAGAGTGGTACCATTGAGCCTATGTAATTCCTTCCAAAAATCAGTCATGGAACGAGTGTCTCGGTCACTCACAATGGTTAATGGAATCCCATGTAAACAAATGAATTCATTAATGAAGGTTGTTGCAACAGTTAAGCTAGTAAAGGAAGAAGGTAGGGCAATAAAGTGACCATATTTTGAAAGACGATCCACAATTACCATAATAACTGTTTTACCATGGGAAACCGGTAAACAAGTAATAAAATCCATGGCAATATCTTCAAAGATGGCTTGAGGGATTGGAAGTGGTTGTAAGAGTCCTGCTGGGGACAAGAATGACGGCTTGGTCTGTTGACAAACTTGGCAGGTAGCAACAAAGGCTTTGACATCAGCACGCATTTGTTTCCAATAGAAGGTGGAAGATAATCGTTGATAAGTGCGAGCCACCCCGGAATGACCCCCAAAAATTGAAGAATGAAACTCAGTAAGAATTAGTTGGCGTAGGGCTGAATTAGCAGGGACTAAGAATCGACCTGTATGAAATAAAAACCCATCTTTGAACGTATAATCAGGAAAGTTAGTGGGATCCAATTGGTAACGTTTAATTAAGTCAACCATGTCGGAGTCTGCTTGAACCGCGGATGCTAGCTCCTGTAACAAAGAAGGAATAGGAGCAGAGATGGCCATAAGGTGGCCCGAAGGTACCCGAGATAGTGCATCAGCAGCCCCATTGTGGGATCCGGGCCTATAGACAATATCAAAATCGAATCAAAGGAGTTTACCCAGCCATTTTTGCTGTTCGGGAGTCTGAATGACTTGATCTTGTAAACTCCTTAATGATTGCTGAGCCGTGATAATGGTGAATTTATGACCGAGTAAATATTGGCGCCATTTTGCGATAGCTTGAGTAATCGCATACATTTCCCGGTGATAAGTAGAAGCGTTTTGCATTCGGGGACACAACTTTTTGCTGAAATAGGCTATGGGATGTTTATCTTGGGATAAAACAGCACCAATTCCGGTGCCAGAGACATTAGTTTCCAGTGTGAATGGGCTGGAAAAGTCAGGTAAGCGCAAGATAGGTGTGGAGCTAAGGTGTGTTTTGAGCTATGTGAAGGCCTGTTGTGTGGTAGAAGTCCAACAGAAACTATCTTTTCGAAGGAGATCAATTAAGGGACCAGCAACGGACGCATAACTTTTGATAAAACGCCAGTAATACCCGGCAAGGCCCAAGAAACTACGAAGTTCTTTCACATTTTTGGGAACCGCCATTGCTGAATCGTGGATATTTTATCAGGGTCTACGGACACACCCTGAGAGGAGATAATGTGGCCCAAATAGGCTATTTGTGTTTGCCCAAAAATACATTTTGATAGTTTGGCCACTAACTGATTATCCAATAACACTTGTAGGGTAAGAGTAAGATGTTGCAAGTACTCATTCCAAGACTTGTTGTAAATGAGGATATCGTCAAAAAAAACCAAGACAAATTGTCTAAGAAAGGGGCGAAAAACGTCATTCATGAGACGTTGGAATGTGGACGGGGCATTAGTAAGCCCAAAGAGCATTACCAAGAACTCGTAATGACCGTCATGCGTTCGGAAGGCAGTTTTCATTGTATCACCCTTGGCAAGGCGGATCTGGTGGTATCCGGCCAGTAAATCCAGTTTGGAAAAATAACGAGCATTATACAACTCATCGAATAACTCATCAATTGATGGTATGGGAAAACGATCTCGAATGGTAATGGCGTTCAAGGCCCTATAGTCCACACAAAAACGCCATGTGCCGTCTTTTTTGCGTACCAATAAGACGAGAGATGAAAACGCACTAGTGCTCGGCCGTATGATTCCTTGGCCTAACATGTCCTGCACTAATTGCTCAATCTCCGTCTTTTGAAAATGGGGATAACGGTAGGGACGAACTGAAACAGGTGTACTGGATGGTTATAAGTCAATGTGATGATCATGGGAACGAGCGGGTGGAAGGCCTTTTGGGTTTGTAAAAACAGCTTCAAAGTAGGTCAGGATAGACTGTAAGTCAGCTGGATAAACGGGTGGGCTAGTGGTCGGTGGAATAAGAGACAAATGGAAGAGTTGGCTGATGCTATCCGTAGCCAGTAATTGGCGCAACCCATTGAAATGAATAGCCTGGGCCGATGGTTTATCGCCCTGCCATTTAATTCGTTGCCCATTACAAGAAAATTCAAATACCAAAGTGGAATAATCAGTGAGAACAGGGCCAAGAGTGGCTAACCACGAAACCCCTAATACCATATCCCAACCTTGTAAGGGCAACACATATAGATCAACAGAAAGAGTATGACCTTGAATGGTTAACTCCACATTCCTGGCCATCCCCGAACACGGAAGTCGTTCTCCACTACCCACTAGAATCGAAAATGGAGTAATGGACTCAATAGAAAAATTCAAAAATTGAGCAATGCGTGTTTGTACGAAACAGTGGGTGCTACCCCCCCATCAAGGAGTACTTGGACTTCCTTCCCATGAACAGACCCAGTAAATCTAATGTCGTCGAGGAACATCCCCCTGCCAACGCATTATAAGAAATTGCTGATTCAGTTTTTACCTCATCCAGTTGTAGTTTCTCAGCAAGTAGGGCATCCGAATCATCAGAGGATGGATGCTCGGAAGAGTCATCATCAAAGAAGAGGAGTTGTGGTGCGGCCGTGCATTTATGATCCCATGTATATTTAGCATCGCAACGATAACACAACCCTTGTGAGCGTTTCTGAGCGATTTCTGCCGCAGACAAGTGACGGAAACCCACTCTAGCTGGAGTAGAGGACGAATTTGGGGAAGCCGATGAAGCTGGAAGAGAGGCGAGTGGAGTTTTAGGAGTCGGCAATAGGGGTTTAGAAGAGCGCAGGGAGAGGCGGCCCATACCCTTTTCGAATTGGATCCTTTGTTCATGTAATTGGGCCTTGTCCATGGCGTCTTCAAGAGTTGTGGGCTGGTGACAGATAACAGATTGCTTGATATCCGAACGAAGGCCTGATATCCAACAACTGATCAGAAATCCCACCGGAAGAGGCATGGTCCGGTTGGAAATTGCTTCAAAACGGGATCGGTAATCGGCAACTGTAGATGTCTGTTGTAATTTTGCCAGCAAACCCTCTGGTTCTTCCATTTCTTTGGATCGGAAACGTTTAGTGAGAGTGGCGGTGAAATCTGCCCATGTAGAGATATGATGGTGACGGTGAAGCCAGTCAAACCAATCGGCCGCTGCATCATCTAAATAAAAAGAGGAAATAGTAATTTTATCCTTATCAGGAATGGAATAAAACTCAAAATACCGAGAAGCCTGTGCAAGCCATCGCTCTGGGTGTTCTCCATTGAAACGTGCTAAAAACACCGGTGCTGGTTTATGGCGGCCAAGTATACTAGATCCTTCACCATTGAAAGGACCATGAAATTTGTGCCCTTCTGATTTGGTTGAATCATTGTGCGTGGAATTCGTGCGTTTGATCAATTCCGTAATGGATTGTTGCAGAGAGGTGATAGCGGTAACCACCGTATCCAGATCAGTGCGAATAACTTTCTGCTCCTCCTGAACCGCTTTCACCGTGTCTTCCAAAACCCGAGCTCGCGTACCATCTGCCATCGTTGCAGTGGCTCAATGGAAGCACCAATTGTTATGAACAAAAATAATGGATAGAGGATTGATGATTATATTAGAACTTGAGATGGGAAAGATTACAGAGAAGATGAGAAAAGAGTGATAAGTGTTAGGTTTCGTAGGCCTTTGGGAGGTTTAGGGCAGCCGGCCCTAATCCTGGCCCATTAGGGTTAAACCTAATTGTTTTTCTATTTAAGCATTGTCATGTAATTGTAATCTTTGAACACCTAATCAATAAAGAATCCCTAGTTGCAACCCGTGGACGTAGGTCACATCGACCGAACCACGTTATATCTTGTGTCGTTTATTTTCTTTGCTTTCGTGTGCGTGTATGAGTTAATCGGTTTCCGCTGCGCCTCTTTGATTCCTAACAAGTGGCATCAGAGCTGGTTCGTTGAAGATTAATATACGGAACGCATTGGACGATTGCTGAAAAAGAAAAAAAAAGGAAATCAGAAAAAGGGAGGCTGTTGTCGTCTGGTCTGGGATTCACGAATTAGGGTTTGTAAACCCTTGAGTTCGTCATCTGTTCAGCCGTCATTTTAGGGTTTCATCCCTTGGAGCCGCCGCCGTCGCCGCGATTAGGGTATCATCCCTTGAGTTGCCGCAGCCGCCGTCGCCGACAAAGGGTATTCCGGCCGTTTTGGGGTTTGTTGGTCGCGATTAGGGTTTTAAACCCTTGGAATCGTTGATTTGAGACTGTTTTCTGGCCGATTTTGAGGTTCTGAGTCACGATTAGGGTTTTAATCCCTTGGATTCGTCAATTGAACCTATTCTTGACACAAGTTGGGGTTGAATTTCTTGATTAGAGGCTGATTAGGGTTAAATTGAGCCTTGGATCGTTGCTGCTGAGTTTGGGATCGCGTTTGCTGTTCTTATTGACTGTGATCGGACGATTAGGGTTACAAAATTGAACCCTTGAGTCGTCTTTGTCGATTTTCAGCAGGTTTCGGGTCTGTTGCCGCTGATATTGATCGTGGGTTTCTAATCGGTTGAGATTTGATTGGGATTGGTTGGAGTATTCACTGGATTTATTGATTAGGAAGGTGTTCGGGCATTTTCTGTTGGTTTTATCTTGTTACCGGGTTCAAATGGCTGACGAGGGGAAGATTCAGATTGAGAAGTTCAATGGAACTGATTTCGTCTGGTGGAAAATGCAAATGGAAGCATTGCTCAGTCAGAAGGATTTGGATATGGTGCTGGAGGATAAACCTGAGAAGATGGATGCAGCTGCTGAGTCTGCATGGAACTCAAAGGACAAGAAAGCGAGAGGAGCTATTACATTGGCTTTGACGAGGAGCGTTGCGTTTAACATCATGCACGAGACTACTGCTCGGGGAATGATGTTGGCTCTGTCAAATATGTATGAGAAGCCTTCTGCTGCTAATAAGGTGTTCTTGATGAGGGAATTGTTCATGACAAGGATGAACGAAGGAAGCTCAGTTACAGTTCACATCAATAATCTGAATTCGATTCTGTCCAGATTGTCATCTGTGGGAATCAAGTTTGATGATGAGACGAAAGCTGTGTTGTTGTTGTCTTCACTACCTGATAGTTGGTCTGGGACAGTGACTGCTGTTACAAGTTCTGTTGGGACCACTGATATGACATTTGAGGGTATCCGTGATATTGTGCTAGGTGAAGACGTTCGCCGGAAGAGTACTGGTGCAGGATCATCTTCTGAGATGTTACATGTTGGTAGGGGAAGAGGGAATAACAGAAGCAGTGGGAGTTGGGGAAGAAGTCCGTCTAAGACTCGGAAGAATGTGAAGTGTTGGAGCTGTAATGAAGTAGGGCATGTTAAGAGTCAATGCCCGGGTACTTCGAAGCAAGTAAACGCTACTGAGGGCGTTTATGATGATGATGCTTTGGTATGCAGCACTGAAAGCTGCGTGGACTCTTGGGTCATGGATTCAGGGGCTTCGTTTCATGCCATGGACAGCGGGGAAACGATGCTGAATCTGAAAGGAGATTTTGGGAAGGTTCGACTTGCTAATGACGAGTTGCTTGAAGTCACGGGCATGGGGGATGTTGATCTGGTTACTTCATTGGGAACTACATGGAACCTGAAGAATGTCAGGGTTATTCCGAGGCTGAATAGGAAATTGATTTCTGTGGGTCAGCTAGATAAACAGGGCATGGAAGTAAGGTTTGGTAGCAGTGAATGGAAGGTGGTCAAGGGAAATCTTGTGATTGCTCGTGGTATGAAGCATGGGTCGTTATATTTAGTTGATGAACCTGCTGAGGGATGTATGACCGTCCCGGTTAAGCGAAACAAAATCTGGTTCGCTAAATCTCGTGCTAAGAGAGTTCATTTTGCAAACGTGAAGTCTGGAGCCAAGGAGATGTTAGCTGAACGTGTTCAGAAGTCTAAACCATTCAGGGGATTCGGTGACAGTGGGAGCAAGGGTTGTGTTCCGGGTACAGTTACGAAGAGCCGTTGGGTTTTGAAGACTAGAACTGAAGAATTCTCTCCTGTGGGTAGTTTGCTGTTCTTGGAGAGTGTTGGTGGTCCTCGGTGTATCTCTGGATCTGGTGGAGTGTCCATACCAGTTGAGATTGAGGATGAGTCGTTGACAGGAGTTGTCACGACTGAGTTGGAGCTCGGGGGAGCTTCAGCTGGCCCTTCATGTACTTGATGATTGAGGGGCGGTTTGCAACTAGGGGGATATGTCTGGATATGATGAAGTCTTAGCTTATTCTTGGGAATTGAGGCTTGGAAGACTTGTTATTGAAGATTACTGGATTTACTGGATGACTGGATTGCTTATGTTGGATGCCGGGCTTGATTCTATCGCAAGGCCTCCGAGTGGGAGATTGTTAGGTTTCGTAGGCCTTTAGGAGGTTTAGGGCAGCCGGCCCTAATCCTGGCCCATTAGGGTTAAACCTAATTGTTTTTCTATTTAAGCATTGTCATGTAATTGTAATCTTTGAACACCTAATCAATAAAGAATCCCTAGTTGCAACCCGTGGACGTAGGTCACATCGACCGAACCACGTTATATCTTGTGTCGTTTATTTTCTTTGCTTTCGTGTGCGTGTATGAGTTAATCGGTTTCCGCTGCGCCTCTTTGATTCCTAACAATAAGATCTAACAATATTTGCCTATCTCAAGAGCATACATAATTTACTTTAAATAGACTAGCCTTAACAGAATTCTGTTAAGGCATGGCTGATGTGGCACCCATCACATGGTCTTGGAATTTCTTGGGCTTCATCTTAATTCTCCCACTTTTCCTTAGTTGCTCGTCTTCTTTCTTGTTACTAAGCTGGCCCATAATAGTCATACTATGTGATAATCAATTGGTTGGTCAAAAATTTGAATGAGAATTAAAATTGTGAAATTGGTTTAAGAAATCAAAATCAAAATTAATCTCGAATCAAACAAGCAGAACCGAAACCTTAGCAATCAGACAAACGGAAAAACTTAAAACGAACGAACAAACAAACAAACTTGCTTAGGATATTCCCACTTTTCTGTAGGGTCTGCGAGGGAAGGATGGACACAAACATTGCCCCTATCTCAGTTGGGATAGATAGGCTGCTCCGGAGGAGTCCTGCCTCCCTGGCTCATATGATAATTTGAAGTTAATCCTCCCAACACTTTTAACGTTATTTTCACATAATAAGTAAAATAACGTTAAAATTAGTGCAATTTTACTTTGGCCCCTTGATGGCCTATAGGCTACACATAAATACATTATATGCGTGCACTGCAAATGGGGTGTAAACGGGAAAACTTAGAACATGAATTCCAAATTTCAAGCACCAACTCTCTCATACCACTTGTTTGGATCTGGATATTACTAAATTTGGTGAATCAATCAGATTGAGAGGCTGAATCAATCAACTAGAGTGTGTATTGATACATACGCAAAACACTATAACTAATAAGGATATATACTAATAACATTTCACAATCATTAACAAAAATACAATCAAATTATGGCACAAAAAATAATAAAAAGTGTCAAAATTACGAAATCTTGAATCAACATTTTTTTTTGTTTATTCGCACAACAAATTGCTCATCCACATTAGACCAGTGCTCATCCATAAATGATGTAAAATAGACATCTGTATGGTGCATTTGTTTATTTGTACATGATCTTGTTCATTCACACTTGGTTGTCCACAGTTATTAATGCACATCCACATAAGTTCTTTATCCGTACAAGGCTTGCTTTAGATCAACTTGTTCATTTGTAGATAAAGTGGTAATCCGCTTATACTTGAGTCATCTGCAGTTGACCATCCTTCATGGTTGAAAAATTCGGCCTTTCGATCGATTAACAGGTAGTTGGCTAGGTGCTGATTAATTTTCTTTTAATCGGTCGTAAAATTGGTAGTCGGCCATGACCGGTAAAAGTCAGACCTAATCGGCCTAGTCGGCTCTAATCGGTTAACATTAAAAAAATAGGTTTTTTTTGGGTGTTTTAGACTCATCAAACCACATTTAGGCCTAGAAATTAGTTTTCGGTCAACTAAATCTCCATTTGACGACCTACGAATCCAGAGAACCAGTAAGTATATTACTAATTCATTGATACTTCAATCGATCAACAATTACTTGGTATTCGGTCCGTGTCTAATCAGCCGAATCATCGATTGCCGATTGATATTTCAAATGTGTTCAGATCGATCTGCAATGATTAAAGAGTATTTAGCTTAATGATTAATGATCTCATATATAGGTTAATTGTTCAGAACTTCAGATCGAGTTGTTCCTTGATTGATCTGCAATGATTAATGGATTTTAAACTATTTGATCTTTGAGTTTTTGAATTTAATGTTAGAATTTTGAAGTACTTGATTTATTATGTTTTAAGTTTAATAATTTAAATTATTTGATATATTATATTTATATTGATTATGTTTGTGTGTCTCTATCAATATATGCGTATAATTTTGAAAAGTTATATATAAAAATTATAATCCGATCCTTGGAATATTCCATTAAACTTTGCAAGTCAACTGCACTTGACTTATTGTATTTGCAGTTTGAAAGTCAATATAACAATTTAGCCTATCATCTAATTTTATCTCCCAAGAAAAAAATATATATACATATATTTAGAAAGGGTTTGTATCATATGAAAAAGTATCTTAGAGAGAAAACCCTTAAACCCTATGTGAGCCATTGATTTGAAATCTTGAAAATAAATATGTGGTCCAAATTAAACCTGAAAAAAAAAATTGGGTTTTGAATAAACAAATCATTTTTAATTTGGGTTAATGTGGACTACATATTTATTTTCAAGATTTCAAATCAATGGCTCACATAGGTTTTCTCTTTAAGATTGAATTTTTATAAGATACAATCCTTATTTATATATATATACATACGTGCATATATATACATATATCTGTACATACGTGCATATAGGGTGAGGTTAATGTCATAGTTGTCAAAGGCACAAGGCGCACTCAAGACGCATAAGCCGCGCCTGGAGCCTAGGCGTAAGGTGCAAAAAAAGCGAGGGCTTTTTTGAACTAGGCGCATAGTACTAAGTTACCATTTTTAGAGGTTTGACATGTTTTAATCTTAAAATTTTTAAAAATATATAAAGTCTAACTATAAAACAATTAATAATCTAGTTATATAGAGTTTTAAACCCTTTTATGGTTGTTTTAGACTGGTTTCTGGTTGGATTTTTTTTAATTTTGCCGAATATTCCAAAATTTTGCTGGAATCTAGCTGGAAAGTCACCGGAGTGCGCCTAGGCTGCCACGAGGCGCCTTTCATGCGCCTGGCTTTTTTTTGGGGCCTCGGCGAGTGGACAACTATGGTTAATGTACAAAGTGCTAGTTTTGTAAAAAGTGTAAAAAACAAAGTGCTACTATATATAACAAAGTGCTATTATAATAGTAACAAAGTGCTATTATAATATTTAACAGTTCCTTGTTAATAATAACACTTTGTTATTTGTAATATCACTTTGCTTTTTACACTTTTTACAAAACTACCAATTTGTATTTGATCATAACACCGTACATATATATACATATACACCTATATATGTATATATATATAGATAGGGAATTGTTTAAATAATAACCCACTTTTAAAGCATTAACCCGAAATAACCTGTCAAGATGAAGCCAAATCTTGGATTTTTTGTGAACATCATTGTAAGACACAACACTTTCTTCTTTTATGAGTTTGCGAAAATTCATCACCGTTAGAGGCGTAACATCGTTGTAAGTTTTTCACTTACAGCACTGTAACTGTTTTAGGCATAAAACTTACAATGATGTTACGTCTCAAACGGTGATGAATTTTCACAAACTCATAAAAAAAGAAAGTGTTGTATATGTCTTACAATGATGTTCAAAAAAAAATCCAAGATTTGGCTTCATCTTGACGGGTTATTTCGTGTTAGTGCTTTAAGAGTGGGTTATTATTTGTTCACAATCCTATGTAGATATATATATATATATATATATATATATATATATATATATATTAGGGATGGGAAGAAAAAATAACCTACTCTTATAGCGATAACCCGAAATAACCGTCAAGATCAAGCCAAATCTTTGGATTTTTTTAACATCATTGTAACACATTTAGAACACTTTCTTATTTTATGAGTTTGCGTAAATTTATCACTGTTTGAGAGTTAACATCGTTGTAAGTTTTCGACTTACAACACTGTAAGTGTCTTGGACCCAAAGTTTACAACGATGTTAACTCTCAAACGGTGAAAAATTTACGCAAACTCATAAAAAAAGAAGTGTTCTAAATGTTGTACAATGATGTTAAAAAAAATACAAGATTTGGTTTGATATTGACGGGTTATCTCGGGTTAGCATAATAAAGAGGGTTATGTATACTTCAATTCCCTATACATATATATATATATATATACATATATATATATACATACATACATATATATATACATACATACATATATATATATATACATACATACATATATATATATATACATATATATATATATATAGGGATTGAATTCTATGAAAACCTAATCTTAGAGAGAAAACCCTTAAACTCTATGTAAGCCATTGATTTGGAATCTTGAAAATAAATATGTGGTCCACATTAAACCTGAATAAAAAATTGGGTTTTGAATGAACAAATCATTTTTCATGTGGGTTAATGTGGACCACATATTTATTTTCAAGATTCCAAATCAATGGCTCACATAGGGTTTAAAGGTTTTCTCTCTAAGATTGGATTTTCATTGGATTCAATTCCTTTATATATATAGGGGAGGGATATTTTAAAAAGGATGAAAACCATAAAAAGTGTGAGAAGCAACAAGGAAGTGACATGTGTACATTAGGTTAAAGGGTATAGATGTCAAAATAAAAGGAGGTTGCACATGCAAGTCACATGCAACTTTATCCATTTTTTAAACGTTCGTAACTATTTTACACGTTAACATTTTTTAAAAAAAAATACACCATAAAATCAAGCGTTTTTTTACCTTTTTAACGAGTATAATATTGTTATATTAAAAAAATTAACAAAACTAAATGTTCATGAAACTTGCGTTTTTATGGCGTTTTTGAACACTACTAGCAGAACATAAAACACCACAGGGCATTTTATGGTGTTTTTGAATACAAAAAACACCATAAACACTTAAGTTTAAACTTGGTGTTTTTTAAGTTTCGTTATATGGTATTATCGAATAAAATATATTGAAAAACACCATGAAGCACATTTATGCTTTATTTTATGGTGTTTTTGCTTTTTGGTGTTTTTGCATAATGAAACTAAATGTTTTATGGTGTTTTTGAGCACTAAACAAAATAATAACGCTTAATTTTGCACTTGGTGTTTTTAAACTACATAATTTTACATAGGGGCATTTTATGGCGTTTTTTATGTGTATTTGCTGAATAAAAACACAGTATGTATTTTCAAGACAAAACACCATAAAACATTGTTATTCGTAGAAAATTGTGAACATAAGAAAAAATATATAGAAAAACACCATAAAGAATCGTTTTTCTTTTTTGTTTATTTATTAAAAAACACTATAAAACAAGTAATTTTATGAACATAAAAAAAAATCATAAAATGTTTAGTTTTCATGCATTTACGATAAAACACCAAATTTCGCAAAGCACCACGTTATTTACAAAATAAAACGAATGTATGTATTCAACAACATGTACATTTGCTGAATGAAAACACCATGTGTATTTTCCAAGATAAAAACACCATAAAATATTGTTATCTGAGAAAAATTTACGTATGAAAAAGTTATGAGCTTTTGAAAAAAAAAGGAGAGGTTATAAAAAGTCAACAATTGTTGCAATACCTATTATACCCTTCCAGCCATTTTAATTTCCTTTCAAAATCTCTTTTTGATGTGGCACATTTATAGCCCTTCAAATCCAAGATCAATGATTGAAATTCCTTCTCACACTTTTTATAGTTTTTTGACTTTTTAGCCAAACCTTAATATATATATATATATATATATATATATATATATAGGGAAAAGATAAAATGAAAACCACATCTCAATGAGAAAACCGCGAAAACCATTCAAAAATCACGTAAAACGAACGTATTTTTTTTTGAAATTTTTTTTACATGTTTGTAACACTATTGGACACATTTTTATAAAAAAATATAAAAAAAGCGCCGACAAGATATTTAAAAAAAAATATTTTATAAACCCACGTAAAACCTACGTAACGAAACTGAAAAATTTTTTAGTTTTGTTACGTAAGTTTTACGTGGGTTTATAAAATATTTTTTTAAAAAATATCTGGTCGGCGCTTTTTTTATATTTTTTTATAAAAATGTGTCCAATAGTGTTACAAACATGTAAAAAAAATTTCAAAAAAAATACGTTCGTTTTACGTGATTTTTGCATGGTTTTCGCGGTTTTCTCATTGAGATGTGGTTTTTATTTTAACCATACCCTATATATATATATGTACATATATATATATATGTATATATGTACATATATATACATAAATAAAAGATTTAGAAGGCCAGCAGAAAACAAATAGTGAAATAGCCCAATCCAAATATAGAATAGGGAAAACAGGAACAAGAATTTAAACAAAATGTGAACTAAACATGAAATCCATGACGTCTAATTAAAGAAAAAGAGGCCTGCCACTCCCCATCAGGCTTATTTGTTTCTTGTTCTCCATTTGTTTTATTTTTGGTGTCCAAAATGAAAAATAAGGGCCAACTAATTTTTCGGTAGTATATGCAACATATATAAAAAAATGTGTATGTTGTCGGTTGACCCCGAACCCCTTTAGGTGAAAAATAATGACATTTGAATGCTGCAATTTAAAGTCATTAGAATCTTAGATAAATAAGGTGTACCATGTGCTTGACTTAGCTCCGTATTTGTGTAGGGTGGGAGGAGCTTGATCACTTCATGATCTGATATACGTAGCCTTGTCTTATATATTTGTGTTGGAGGCTGTTTCTCACAGCTTGAACCTATTATTGCAGAGTCACAAATTGACAATCTTACTCGTTGCTACAAAAACCGCTCTCATGTTAGAATCTTAGATAAATACACTAATAAATGAATGTTTTGAATAATTTTGATTGTCCGGTGTGTTTTCACAATATTTATGATTCTGTACAGAACCCTCCCTTATAAACTTGTTCCGTGTGTCTGATTATTATGGTCAAACTAAAAGATTTGAGACCCTCTTAGGAATTTGGGCTTATTTCTTTGTATTTGAAGACATCCTTTCTTCTAAAAGCCTGCTAAATCCACTCGGCTCAATTTTGGTGTTCAAGCCATAAAGAAACTTTATCATCGCTTATTTATGAGGCCTTTAAAAACTTTAAAGCAGCCGAATTTCACCCAAATTATTATTTGATTATAACTTTTGTTGTTTGCTGTGATCAGGGAATGTTACAGTTGACTGTTTCAGCATCAGTCAACAGTTTACGCCCAACTTGTCCTGAAAAATCAAACTGCCCGTCAGCAACCCCGGGCCAATCAGCTTTCCTCTACTCTGCCTTGGCCCTAGTAGCCCTAGGCACAGGCGGCGTCAAGCCCAATGTCCCTGCATTCGGTGCTGACCAACATGATGAAAACGATGAGATAGAACTCTCTTACAAATACACTTTTTTCAACTTGTTTTTCTTGTCTATTAAAGTGGGGGCCTTGTTAGGGTTGACAGTGATGGTGTATATAGAACAGGAGAAAGGGTATGCTTGGGGATTTGGGCTACCGACCGGAATTATGTTTGCATCGGTGGTGATTTTGGCAGCTGGCTTTCCAAGGTATCGGTATAAGAAACCGATGGGGAGCGTTTTTACAAGATTTGTTCAGGTGATTGTCGTTTCTGTAAGAAATCATTACAAAGGTGTTCAAGTCAGTCCTGAAGTTAAGCTCTATGAGGTTGCTACAGAAGAATCTGCCATCTTGGGTGCAAGAAAACTCTCTCATACTCCCCAATACAGGTGTATATACTTTACTAGGTTAATACCTCGTTTATCACATGCGTTAAATAAAGAGATATAATATATAAATACTAATGAAAATTTATACATTATAAGATGATTTTTTAATAATATAATTAAATTTAGTATAACTTAATACTTTAATTAATAAAATAATTATATATTTCTTAAAACCCGAATTTTTTTCAAAGTTTATTTTCTTCAAACATTTTATTTTCTAAAATTTATAATAATTTGTTTTTTTTAAAAGTGTGTATTTTAACATCAATATATTTTTGTTGTATTAAAAATCTTTTTAATTTAAAAATTTATATAAGATATATTTAATATAAGATGTAGTTAATAGGAGAGAGGTAGGAAAACAAAGCTGGGGTGCTTTAAGAACATGTCATGTGTTCTATGCAACATTTATTTATTAGAATAGATAGATTGATTTGTTTATAATTTATAATATTACTGGTAGAGATAAAAAAACAGGAGGGTCTATTTTATTTTGGTTAGAGGTTGGGTTGACACATAAAAACCTTTGTTCTTTTCTTTAATATAATTGATTAGTGCGTCAATAACGTTTATAAACTAGTTTTTACATTATTCTAATAACAGTTGATGCTTTAATAAAATTAGTTTATAGGAACAGCAAAATCTATTTGGCTACTTTATTAAATTTATAGCTATAAGTAGATATGACAGATTTGATCTATAGTTAACCACTTGTCTTGAAAAGCTATAATATTAATCTTTTGCTCGAAGGAACGTGCCAAATGGAGTGAAATTATCTGAAGTTTATTGTTATTGCATAAAACCTATTAAAATGCGTTCTTAAATCAGTCAGGTCATCGATTCACCTTATGGTCGACTTGCTTGAATCGAAGAGGAAGAGCCCACTTTCATATTGAATTCAGGCTTTCATTAGCTCCTTATTATTTTTATTTTATTTTTGCAATTATAATGAACACATAAGATGTTTATAGAAAACGCCGAACATTAAGAGTTTGTATCTGTACTCATCATGATCTGGCGGTGCATGCATATAATGTATGTATGTGTGGCTCTCAGGTCAAAAGTAAAATGCACTAATTTTAATGTTATTTTACTTATTTTGTGAAAATAGCTTTAAAAGCGTTGGGATGATTAACTTCAAACAATAACTTTGAAACGAGGACTTTTTCGGAGCAAGTCTCTATCCTAACTAGGATATGTGTAAGATTTATGTTCATCTTTCCTCTCAGACCCTACTGAATAGTAGGAATATACCTGGTCTTTGTTTGTTTGATCTGGCCCGTCTAGATCTGTGGTAAAAGTTTCCGTTTAACCCAAATTATTTTGGCCCGTCCTGACCTGTGACAGAAGTTACCATTTCAACCCAAATCATTTTAAGCCGTCAAGATTTGTGATTAGAGGAACTGCTGATCCTTTTCATGTTATTGTAACAGTTGATAATTTTGATTTCAGATTTTTGGACAAAGCAGCAGTTGTGGAAGATCCTGAGGTAACAGACATAAACGATCCATGGAAAGTATGCACCGTGACACAAGTTGAAGAATTAAAAACCTTTTTGCGGGTCTTCCCGGTATGGGCCTCTACCATAGCTCTTTCCCTCTGCTTGGCCCAACAATCCACCTTTTTCCTAGCCCAATCTAAAATCCTGGACCGACGCCTCGGCCCAAATTTCATAATCCCACCAGGCTCCATGCAAGTTTTTGCAGTCATAAACGCTTTCATCACAGTCCCCATATACGAAAAATTTGTCGTTCCTATTCTGCAACGGAAAACAAACCACCACCGTGGCCTCACATCCTTGCAAAGAATGGGTTTTGGTTTGTTCATTTCCATTTTTTCCGTTGCCTCAGCTGCAGCAACGGAGCACATGCGTAGGAACCACCCAAACCCTGAGACTTTAAGCGTTTTTTGGTTGGTCCCACAGTACTTTATATTAGGTGGGGCCGAGTCTTTCACTTATGTTGGACAACTTGAATTCTTTTATGATGAAGCAACAGATGGTATGAAAAGTGTTTGCGGTGCGTTGTTTTTGAGTGAGATCGGGATCGGAAGTTGGGTAAATAGTGCCCTTGTTAAGATTGTTGAGCAGGCAACGGGAACAGGAGACAATGGATGGTTACGAGATGATCTTAATGAGAGTAAACTTGACTACTATTACTTGATATTGGCTGCAATAAGTGCCGTTAACTTGCTCTTATACATATGGGTAGCTCGAAGGTATAAAGGTCGAAATCAAAGGTAGTATTTGTGATCATAACCATAATCATTAGCAGCATAAAAACACTAGGCAAGTTGTAACGTCTAGAAACATGCTTCATGGTATGTTTGCTGGATATGGTGTGCTTATTTATGGCCAAAATTGTCAAGGCTTGTAGATTGTCTATAATTTCAGTTACTGAATTTATAAGTTACTTATTGCTAAATAATAAAAAAATTAAGTATTAAAAATATTCTAATAAACAAACATATATTTAACACTCGTCATATTTTTACAGCATTATTGCTAAATGTTAATTTCTTTTCTTGTTAATCTACTTAATTCTCTCTCCTATAATTCTTTATCTTATTAAATAATGATAAACTAATAACTTATAATATTATTTCTCTTTTTATTAAAAAACATATTTAAAAAAGTTTATAAAAAATGAAAATATTTTATATTAATTTTTTAAAAGAAATGTATTATTTTCATAAAATAAAAGTCATATAAAAAAGATTTCTTAAAAAATGATTTTTTTATAAAAGTAAATAAACAATAAACCTCAATTCTTAAACAATAAGATTTTGTAAGCAAATTACTTTTTTATTTTATTTAAAACCAAAGTAATAAAAATGATAAATAAAGTTACATTTTGGTCCTTTATGTTTAACACTATTTTTAAATTGTATCGTTTAAGTTTAATAATTATTACAGAGATTATAATTACATTTGCAAATTGAAGTTTTAATTATTAGTTTGTTGTATTAACAGGGTTAAGCCTAGTTAAAAATAAATTTCATGTCCCGACGTTATGAGAAAATTAAGCAAGCTTTAATATTATGGACCATTTAATTCAACTATTCTAGGTTTTTTTTTTTTTTTTTTTTTAACTATACTTGGATGGTAAAGAACATCCTTTAAGTGTTCCAATCGTGCATGTTGCACATTTGCAAATGTTTTGCACAAGAACATTAGTAAATGTTCTGGGCACTGTTAGACCATTCAAAAATGCTATAATAGCATCTATTGCACTATGAAGAAATGTTCCAACTGTTCACAAGTTAACATCCACAAAGATGTTATTTGTGCTACAGTTGCTTATCCGTAGATATGCTAAGTAAGTATCGTTATTACATCTTCAAATGTTCTGTATTATATTGAGAACATTAGTTGCAATATCAACAAATGTGCACAAGTTAACATCCACAAAGATGATAACTGTGGTACAGTTGCTTATTCGCATATGTGCTAACTAAGCATAATCAAATATGTAAACATTATACTATGCATAAGTTAATAACAATAAAGATATTAATTGTTTTGAAAACGTTAAAGCATTGATAAAAATAAGAAATTAGACGGATCGTTAAGAGCAAGAACACAAATGATAGTAATGGAATCAAATAAAAATTATATTGATGAATAAATGAGTGATTACATGATAATTCCATAAACATCAAAATCATGATCATTTCGGGGAAAGATGGAGCATGATCTCTCCCCTGCGGCTGCCCAAACCCTATAAAACCTTTCAAAAACAAAACTAGAACTGTGCTATATAGGGATGTCCATTCATATGAATGGACCCATTCGTATACTTTGAACGAAACTAGATCTTGTGGAATCATATTGAATATTTGTCGATGCATTCCTTACCTTGCGAAAAAACCGATTCTTGTTTACCAACCACAGTAATAGACTTCCTTTATTTCAATTATTCTTTTTCCCCTTTCCAAGTATATTAATAACAAAAACATTTTTTTTTCAATGTATAAACTATTAATTCCAATGGCGTTGACTATTATAACCTTTCCAACCAAAATTTTTATTTTTTTCTAAGGAACAATGTAACACCCATGTTACTTTATGTCCCATCCGGACATTTAAAACTTCTAATTAAGATTTTCGTTTAGGTCCCAGAAAAACTTTTTGTGTTTTGTTCATAAACACACACACTTTACATTATACAAACATTCAAAACATGTTTAAGTACTGCCATATACTTCAATAAGTTAACTTATGCAAATCTTCACAAGAGGTTTGATTGTTAACTTTAATTATTCTCCAGATTCTTCATGTTCGATCCCGATCACCACCACCGCTTACATAACTATTCAGACCTGTAGACAACACATTTAAATCACCATTAGTTCGTTAGAACTAAGTAAGTTTACCCCACTATTTCACCAAGTGTATTCCATAACACCATATGGATACACTACTGATGTCCCAAATATAATCTGGTAACAACATTCAATCACATACAAAACGATTTACTTATGCAGGAACTAGAACGACACACTTAGGTGTCTTATTGAGTTTTCACAGTCTTGTGAATTACTCAAACTTTCACTAATATAATTATGTTCTCAACCTTGAGAATCTACTAACACAAAGTTTACTACATGTGTTATTTACACACATAGTCAACATTAGACACAAACAACAAATAATCACACAATTGTGATTTCAAATAACATATATTAGTGTCTAACTTTAATTCAACTTTAAGGTCTATCACCCTTACATATTTTCACACACCTTGTGAATCATATAAAGGTAAATCAATCATAATTTGTTCACATTCAAGTGAACCAATTATACTTACGTATAACAAACAGTTGTCTACATCATTGTAGATCAACTAAATTGTCCATTACCTCCTTAGTTCACATTCAAGTGAACCATTTCAACATGCTTTCAACAACATTATCCACACTCATGTGAATTAATATCAATTAAAACAAATATGAATGCCTACACACCTGTAGGTCATTACTATATCACATTCAACACATGGTTCATATCCATGTGGATCACCAATTGAGTTTTGTTCACATGATCACAATATTTGTGATTCATTTTCACAACATTAAACAAACTCAACAATAACGGGTGACTTACCTTGTTCAAATGGTTGATCACTTTCTACAACTTCTTTTCCACTTCTGTGACTTGCCTCTTGACTCCCACCACCAACACCTAGTTGCAAATCACACGTATACAACTAGTTTCAATACACCCAACACCCATACATCTGATTCAAACTCATTTGAATCTAATTTATTACTATGTGGCATTTAGAAGTCAAGTCATCACTTATAATTAGCATATTTATGCCAAAATCATTAACTTTCAAATCTCAACATTTGATCAAGCCTTTGAATTGAATCTATCATTTCATAGAATGATTCAGAGTCGTCATAATCATCATTTAATCATCTTACTAGTTATCAATCACAATAATATGGATTTCATGACAACCGGGCATTATAACGGCTCAAAACCAAGATTTCACCGTTAAAATATCGAGTTCTTTGTTTCTAATTATTCCTAGCCGTCATCTAGGCAATAATCAACACCCATAACTATTATAATACCATAACTAATCCATATACTATCAAATCAGTAAGAGAGATTGAATCGTTACCCTTTTGAACGGATTTTTCGGATAAAAACGATGATCAGGAGTTGTAGAAATGATCCCTAACTCGATCCGTATGTTTGGATGGCTTCAAAACACTGATTAGATGGTAGAAAATCATCCTAAATCGCCTGGAAATCGAATATATTTGACCTAGAATGAATTCTGATCGAGCAGATCAGATTTTTATGTCATCTGGGTCCGTCGCGTACCGCCAAGGATGGCAAAAGGATCCTTCGCGTACCTCCACTGCCTTACTCAGATTTCGATTTTGTTTTCGCGATTCCGGGAGCATACGAACTCCGTTTTACGCGCCGTTTTCGCCCACGTTCACGATTTTTCGAGCTCTTTCCAATGGTTAAAATTTCAAGACCTGAAGAGTTCAAAATATTTGATATCCTATTTAGTGCTATATTCAACTCGGTGTATCTTGAAATCGGAGCCTCGTTTCGTGATATAAAAAAAATGCTCGTGACCGTCTAAAACCGGTCGTTACAAACAATAAGAAGAAATGGCGCACGCGGGTGCTACTATGAATGTTACACCTCTCTTCTGACAAGCTTTCTTTTAGATGCAGAAGGTATCTTCTCGCGCAATAATTATACCAAAGGTGATCCTATTACAATCTTATAGTGTCAGGTACACTTGTTACAATTTTCACACTTCTTAATAACTAATTTGCTCCCACATTAAGTCCATTTGCATATACTGATTTGTTCCCACATTAAGTCCATTCACATATTCTCCTGCTAATGGAGGATGATCTACTTTTTGTCCAATAACTACACTTGTTGTTGGAGATCTGTTATATTCGGACCTCAAAAACCTATGGTCTTGGACACTGACATAGGAAACCTTGTCCATAAGGACCCTCGAAACTTCACCAGGATGACTTGCATAAACTTGAGCTTGATGCCAAAACTCATGCTCAAATTGCTATGAAATTACAAATGAGATCTACTCTGGTCTTCTACACCATGAGTCTGCTAAGGATCTCTGGAATGCACTAAAAGAGCAATTTAGAGGCACTCCTAATGTTGTTGCCAATACAAGGGAGATATTGGCTCAACAATATGAAACCTTCTCCCAACTCAACGGTGAGTCTCTAACTTAGCAATTTGAGCGATTCACTTCTATTCTAAATAAGCTCAAACTTGTAGGAGAAGAATAACCTATGATATATGTCCTTAACGATTTTCTTTGTTCCCTACCTGATAAATGGGAGACTTATTAGATTGCAACAAGATCCTCACATGATTTCAGGTCACTCTCTTTTACCCAAATCCATGGGAAACTTCTCACTTTTGAGAGGAAGATAGACCAGAAACGAAAACTAATAAAGACTGGAAAGACTAGTGATAATTATGTTCAGGGTAATATGACCCTTCTAAGAAATGAATCTAACTCTAGTTATGATGAACATATTGACATCAAGACTGGCATCTCTGCATTTCTTGCTAGAAATGATGATCCTCTCTTGTCACATCCTTAATTTCCAGCTAATGGAATCATACCGTTTAGGGCGTGACAAACCAGGATCTCAGTCATTAGACATAGCGAAAGACCTCTATATGCTTTTCAAACATAATTCAGTCCCATTTCATAAAATCAAAGTTTAACGTTGTGGAAGCATTTGAAAATCGATGTCAAAATATAACAGTTGTAAAAATGTAAATTACAATGTTCAAAGTCTTAAATCAACAATTAAACAGAAACTGATTCATGAGACTCAACATCCTAGTCCCTCCTTCCTCGTGCTCGTGTCTTAGCGTCCTGAGAAAACATGCAAGTATAGTCAACACAAGGTTGGTATGTACACATGTTTGTATGAATAATCACCAATGTTTGAATAACTGTTTGAAAGTAATGTTTGCAGATAAAATAATTACAAATTGCACAGTTAATGGTAGCTAGTCATATGTACTATTTACATAAGTGGTCGACACCAAATCTAACTGTTTGAATATTGGTTGCCTTTCCACTATTGTCAAACACAAACAATAGTAATGTTTGAATTAGTCAGTTAAACACATGCGTAGACCTACAATCTACCAAGTGAGGTTTGTCAAACCCAATAGATCTATATTCAAGTACCACGCTTTGCACTACGACAAAAAAAACGGTTCGATATGTAAGGACTTCTAGTGTTATGTTCGCACTTGCAGTAAATAGCTAACCAATGCAAGTGATATGTATCTAAAATCTTTGTTTGCACATGTTTTCTCCCCCCAAAATAGTAAAATGTAAAAAGGGGTTGTGTACGCACCTTAGAATGCAAACAGAATGATCGAGTGTTCGTGAAATCGCGTAGACAACCCTCTACGAATAATCTGTGTATTTACAATAACGTTTCGTTATTTGAAATGTCAAATCGCGTTTGTAATCACATACGTGTCAACACACGCATGTTAGAATGTTTGAAACGTACATACAAAGGTATGTACAACTCTAAATAGGTATCCATAGTTTAACATGTTATAAAATGATTTTAACATTTTAATTACAAGTATTTTATAAGTTTTTATACAAACTTTAGAATAAAATAACCCAACTTTATTAATCTAATATTAAAATCTATAATAATATTTTATTTAAGTAAATTAACTAAAAATAACATAAATTTCATAAAGGATTTCCTTAGAATATGTATAAGATTATGCCAATATTTATTTAAATGACACTTGTAATTTTATATATATATATATATATATATATATATATTCTAAGGAAATCCTTTATGAAATTTATGTTATTTTTAGTTTTATATTATTATTCTTTTTTTTTTGTCTATTGTTTTTATAAATTCACCATAATTAACATTTAAATTAAGAAAAATAAATTATATTAAAAATATTATCTTGAATATTTTTAGAAGACTAGAAACTATTTAAAATAATATTTAGAGTTTTACACACACACATATAATTTATTATGATTTCTATATGATGAATACTTAAAACATTTATATAGGTTTAACAAGTTTAAAATATATAGAATTTATAAAGTTTACAGAAAATTTATAAAATTAGTATAAGTTTTATAATATTTTTTATAAGAATTTTTTTCTGGTTAAAATGTGAAAAGAAATTGGGTGTAAAAGTAAAAAAACCGGTTTCAAAGGCTCGCCTAGGGGATGGAAATCACACCTCCCGTCCCTAGCCCGAGAGCTTTAACCACTTGGCTAGGTGAGGAACATTTAAAATCAAGCCGAAACAAATTATTCTTGATCAGAAACTATGTTCTTCCATTTAACTTTGAAAACCCTAGTTCGAATTCGATTGAACGAAAGAACATGAGTCCCTGATTCCATAGGGCGTTTGTTATATGTTAAAAACCGAGTTGAATGAGTGTATTTATTACCTGTAATTGTTTAAGGATGGTGAGCTCGAGTTCGTGTTTAGTCCACGTGTTCTTGCGATTGGATTTGAAGCTTGGATTGTTCTGAGATGTAATTGGCACTTCAGAGAGTTTCAGAGGGACGTCGTGAAGTTGTTTGAGTGTTTAATTTGATTTTGGATTACCGAATTCACAGATTCGAGTATAAGTTCTTGTTAATGATTCGGTCGAGTAGTTAATGCTCCATTACGCGTGATTAGATCAATTTAATGTGTTAATTAAGTTCGTTGAGGGTGGTTGGAGTTAAGACGAGCGTGATTAAGTGTTTAATGGCTCGGTATCGCTATTGGAGGATGGAGCCAGTTGCAGGTGTGTTCGAAGGGCTTGGCTGAAACTTTAGAGAAATGACAAAAGAACCCCTCTTGTTTGGCTGAAATTTCAATTTTTGCAAAATTAGCCCTTGTAGTTTACCTGCCTTTCTATTGTAATTGGATCCATATTGATCGTTTTTAAAAAAAAAACTTTTTATATAAAATGTTTTATAAAACCATATTATCAGCTTTTATAAATTGTAAATCTTTTAATACATAAATAGTGTTTATAAGTATTTTATTATTGTATGAAAACTTGTTTTAAAAAAAGTTGTTTTTTAAGAAAACTTATTTTTATAGAACTTTTATTTTTCCTAAAACTACAAATTTACATTAATTCTTATTTTTTTTAAAATTTATTTTTAGAAAATTTTCATATTTTGTAAAATTTGTTTAAGTGTGATTTTTAATTAAAAAATCATTTTTTATTTGTTAGAACTATTTTTTAATATGAAAAAAGGTATATAAAGTCATTAGATTTAAAATTCTTTAATAAATTAAAGAATATAATTATAATTATCATTTAATATGAGAGAATGAGTGTAAAGAGTAAAAACTAACATGTGACAGTAATTCTTTTAAAAAAATGACATGTGACAATAATAGGCTAATAAATTGACATGTGGCAAAATATTTACTCTTTTATTAGAGAGTATAGATTATTATTATTATTATTTTTGTTTTAAACATTATATTTTTTTTACAAAGCTTATAAATTTAAAGCCTTATGGAATTACATATGTACTTAGATAGTTTATATCATATATATATACACACACACACGTACATTTATAATCACATGTATAAAATTTTGAAATTCCTAATTTAACACTTTAAAAATTCAATCTAAAGTGTTTATATATGTTGGTTGATAAGATCAACCACTTCTATATTAATATAGTTTCCATAATAATGCTTTTACGGTTTTATAAAAATTCTCGTGTCGACAAAAGTCATCAGAATTTATCGAATGTTACATATACATTGTATGATATTCAACTAAACTAATTAATTAAAAACTTAAAATCAGTTTGATGACTTTCAATGCAATGTCTTTGACATTGGACGTTCAGAAAAATCTAATCAGTGATTTAAAACATAAATAACTTATTATACATTAAATAATGCAGAATTAAACCATAACTACCAGTCTGCATGTTATTATGCTAACTATGATATCTCAGGTGAGTTTCGTACAACCCCTTTCTTTTTAATGTTTTACAAACATTGGGGTATTACTATAAACCTTTTCTTGAACATATGATATGTATCACTTGTCACACCCCCAAATTCCCACTCGTGGTGTCAGTCCACGTGGGTGTGACGTGGCCAGGATCACAGCTCATGGTCATATAGAACGACTCTATATGAGTTGTACAATCACACAGTTTCAAGACAAACAAGTTTTTAATCAAGCAGCGGAATAATCATTACATAAACAGCGGAAATAGTTTGATAAAATAAGTAAGTTGCAGCGGAAAGTAAACTGTTTAACAGACACTACAATGTTCAGATTTTTTTTAAAACATTTCCAATTCACACAATGCCTAGGACACGAGTCTATATGCAAGCCAGACTCCTTAAGGCTTCCTTGTGCGCATCCTAGCGTGTGCTCCATTAGTTACCTGAGAATACATGCTAAAGAGTGTCAACATAAAGTTGGTGAGTTCACAGGTTTAAGTATTGGAAAACAGTAAATCAGTTATATATACTGGGTATGTAAGTAGTTTTGTTGGATCTACGATCCGTAGAGTGTGTCATGTCATCTTACCGAAACTCGACTGTTTCCATTTGCCTCTGCGGGTCATCGCGGAACCCGACATCAACATCGATATTACACTCGTTATGACCGCAGTCAACGTTGTTGCCGAGTGGGGTTGGTCAAACCCAGTAGTACTACGTAATAACGACTCGTTTGTACACAACTAACGGTAAGGGTAGAGAGGTCTTGATGCGATAATAGTACACTCAAAATAATTTTGTGACATACCAGTCATATATCTAAAGCAGTTGCATAGCATTCTCACCCCAAAAGATTTGTAAAACATTTAATGAGTAAAAGTGGGGCTGTAAACTCACCTGAGTCTGCTTGAGTGCGTTCTTACGAGAACGGAGTAGCTCGCTGGCTAGTAGTTACCTATATCACATAGGTGTTATAAGTTTGTGATCATAATTGTGTGGGTCTCACAGGACCGTATTCATGTCTAAACAACTCCTGGTTGTTATGTGGGTCGCGTTGACCGTGGTTGACCGTGTTGGTCGTGTTGATCGTGTTTGACCTAACGACCCGTTGGTGAACCATGTGACGGTTGTGAATCGTGTAGCAAATGTGTAAGTGCTCGTCGTGTGCAAAACGCGCAAGTCGCGTTTATGGACAACTTACTATTTATAGTAAGTTTCCAGTTTTGGAAAGTTCACAAAGCATAACAGTTTTAAAGTTCTAGCATGCTTGTTAGTCCTACGTGATCATGTTAACACATAGCACGTCATCATACGGTTTCACATAAGTCGTTTATAACATGCTAGCACATAAGAGTTTCCTAAAATGGAAAGTTTCCATTTATAGCATACGTGACATCGGAAACCATCTAACTTAGCATCTAATCAACATATTATAACGTAACAAGTCATCTAGCATGTTCAAATCACACAACATGTTTACTAATCGGTTTTGGTAAAAATAAAGTTACTAAAAATAGTAGCTTTGTAGTTTTGCATAGAAATGATCAATCTAACACTCCTGAACCCATTTTCATGTCACCAATCATCACAATAAACCATTTACTATCATTTAAACGTGTCAAAACGATCCAAATCATCATTTATCAAGACTTTGACCCGAAAAGTTACTAAATATAGTAACTTTGTTGAAAATGACCATGAACATCATCATAAGCACATTCTAAGTATTCAAATCATCTTTCTAACATCCTAATATCATATTCACATACATGCATGTTTACCATTTTAACCATAGCATTAACTTGTAACTAAAAAGTTCCTATATTTAGCAAGTTTTATCAAAAATAGCTTTTTCAACCATTTCAACATCATCTAATCATGTAGATCATCACTACTAACATCTATAATCATATGGCATCATTCAAGATCATCTAAAATACCTTAGATCATACATGCATGTCAAGGATTTATCGTTTCATGACCAAAACACATATTTCATACAAACACATCATCATGTATCATCATAAATCCTTATCTAATCATCATAGATCATCAATATAAGTTGATTAATCATCAAACCCAGATTAATATCACAAGAAATTCATGCATGTGTGACGATAGTGCTTGCATGTGGGTTTTACCCATTGCATGTGTGTGTAGATGAGAGAAGAGTGTGTGTAAGCTTGTAGTGACTACCTCACAAGCTCTAGATCGTCAAGAAGATGTTGGAGCATTTCTGGAAGTTCCTGAACAACAGATCCTTCGGTTAACAAGAGGGTGGGGAGGATTCTTTGAGTTCCTTAGCGAGTGACAAGCTTCAATCTTCCAACCTTGAGCTTGAAATTGGTCTTCAATGGTGGAAAGTGGTTGTTTCAGGGTGTAGAAGACGAGTAAAGTCGGGACAAGGCGTGCAAAACCGATTAAAATGATGTGAGATAGTAGCATAGGTATGATTGTCTTGGTTAAATAAAGATTTTGTCGACTGGAGTTGTCGCGTACCGCGGAGAGAGCTCCAGATGCTCTCCGCGTATCGCGGAGAAATTCGGGATTCAAGTCCCCCGATCGCATGTCGCGTACCGCTGTGGGACTCCTGTTGGGCCATCGCGTACCGCGATGGGACCCTGAGAAGCCCAGTAAGCTTAGTTGTGTTGTTTCGAACCGATTTTCGCGTATTTCTCGAATACGATCATCGTTTCTCGACACTTAAGCTTTGTTCTACTAAATTAGGTCCTCCGGAACCTAATTGTGCAGTGTATGTGTACTGTGGTTCGATCCGTTCACCAACGTTCGTCATTCAAGACACGTGCAAGTTCTGTGCGATAATTTCTCGAATTATCGGTGTGTTTGGTCCGTTGTGCCACGTGTCACACTAAATACAATTATTCTAGTGTCACGTATGAAATAATAATACACATTATTACTAAAATTAAATAAATGCTGACATGGAAATTGCGAGGTGTCACATCATCCCCCAGTTAATAGGAATTTCGTCCCGAAATTCAATTCGTGTTGCCGGTGTTTGGCTAGTTTGTGAACAAGTGAAGATATTTCCCATCATTTGGTCCTATCGTTTCTATGTGTATTCAGGCCCTCGCCGTGAGTTCCATTGGACTTTCACAATGGGTATCTTAATAAGTTTCAACTTCTTGATTTCCCGGTCCATGATTTCCCCCGGTTCCTCAACGTAGTGCAGTTGTTCGTCAATCTGGATTTCCTCTAAAGGAATTGCGAGCGTTTCGTTTGATAAACATTTCTTGAGATGTGAAACGTGAAACACGTTGTGTACACTATTCAATTCTTGCGGTAGCTGTAGTTCGTAGGTCACGGGGCCTATTCGTTTTGTGATCTCGAATGGACAAATATAACGAGGGTTTAGCTTTCCCAGTTTCCCGAATCGAATCACCCCCTTCCAAAGCGAGACTTTAAGAAGTACTCGGTCTCCCATTTGGAATTCCAAAGGTTTGCGTCTCTTGTCGGCATAGCTCTTTTGTCGGTCTCGAGCTGCTGCCATTTTGTTACGTAATTGCGCGATTTTCTTGGTCGTTTTGTACACAAGTTCGAGGCTTGTCAGTTGGCTTTCACAACTTCCGCCCAACAACGAATGATCGAAACTTACGTCTCTAGAGTGCTTTGAACGTTGCAGCTTGCATACTCGTGTGATAAGTATTGTTGTACGAGGACTTAATTAACGGTAAGCGAGTCTTCCAGTTATTGTCATAGTCATTGACACATGCTCGAAGTGCGTTTTCCAATCTCTGTAAAGTTCGTTCGCTCTGCCCATCAGTTTGCGGATGTTAACGGTTCTCATACCCAAATCTTGTGCCCAATGTCTGATGATAGGATTTCCAGAAATGTGACGTAAATCCGTTGTCGCGGTTAGAGATGATCAAGATTGGCACTTCACGTCGAGTGGCCACTTCCTTCAGGTAAATTCGATCCTGTTCTTCTAGTTAGTCGGTCTCCTTGATGGGTAGTGAGTGTGCAGGCTTCGTTAGTCGTTCAACGATTATTCAAATAGTATCGCAACCACTTGCCGTCCTTGGCAGTTTAGTTATTAAGTCCATAGGACTCTTCCTCCATTTCCACATTGGTATTTTGGGTTGCTGAAACAGCCTTGATGGCTTTTGGTACTCCATCTGGACCTTTGAGCACGTTAACCACTTACCCACGTAAGTTGTTAATTCTGCCTTCACGCTCGGCCGCCGATGGGTCATCTTTAGGTCGCGGTATATTGTGTCAGAGACCGGATGTAAAGAATGTCGGCTCCTTCGGGCTTCATTAATCACTAAGCCCTTCAGTCCTCCGTAGTGTGGAATCCAGTTCCGATCCATAAGATAGTAGGTTACGTCGGCCTTCGCCTCCATCTGTTTATCCGTGTCACGCAGGGATAAATGAGTGAGGTCCTCGACCTTCAGAGCTTCCTGTTGTGCGGTTCGGATTCTGATTGGGTAGCTTTGAGTGAATCGTAGGTTGTAGTGCACGTACGTTTCTGGGTTGTTTCCTTCCGGCTCATCGCGTCGGCTACTACGTTAGTTTTTCCAGTGTGGTATTTGATAGCACAATCACAATTGCCTATCAACTAGTCCCATCTGAGTTGTCTCATGTTCAGTCCCTTCTGGTCGAAGGTGTGTTGCAGTCTCTTATGATTGATGAATATCGAGCATTTCGTGTCGGTTAGGTAGTGTCACTAGATCTTCCGTGCGAACACTACGGCTCCCAATTCCAAGTTATGAGACGTGTAGTTCTTTTCGTGCACTTTCAATTGTCGTGACGCATAAGCTATCACCTTCTCGCGTTGCTTCAATACACAACCGAGTCCTTGTTTTGACGCGTCGCAATAAACTACAAAGTCTTCGCACCCGTTCGGTAGTGATAGAATAGGTGCCTTGCACAATTTCTGCTTCAACAAGTCGAAAGCAGCTTCTTGTTTCTCTCCCCATTCGGATTTCTTGTCTTTGTGCGTAAGGGAAGTCAATGATTGTGCGATCTTCGAGGATCCCTCAATAGATCGCCTGCAGTACCCGGCCAATCCCAGAAACTGTCGCACCTCAGTCGAAGTCTTTGGTGCTGTCCAGTTCTTAATGGCCTCGACCTTGGCTGGATCTACGTGTATTCCTTTTGCGTTTACTACGTGTCCAAGAAACATGGACTTCGCGAATCCAAATATCGCATTTGGAAACTTTGTGTATTGTTGTTCCCTCTTCAGTAGTTCCAAGACACGCTTTTAAGTGGTCGGCATGTTTCTTCTTGGGTCTTGGAGTACATCAGGGTATCATCTAGGAACATGATTACGAATTTGTCCAGATACGGCTTACACACCCGATTCATGAGATCCATGAATACTGCCGGTGCGTTGGTCAGTCCGAAGGGCATGACCAAACATTCGTAATGTCAATCTTGCGTCCTAAGGATCGTCTTAGGAATGTCCTTTTTCTTGTATCCTCGTTTGATGGTAATCGGAACTCAAAACGATCTTCGGGTAATAGCTTGACCCTTACAACTAGTCTAACAAATCGTCCATTCGTGGTAATAGTATCAATTCCTGTTTGTCACCTTGCTTGACTCTCGGTAGTCGATACACATTTGGGAAGACCTGTCTTTCTTTCTCACAAGCAGGACTGGTGCTCCTCGTGTTGATAATCTTGGTCTGGTTAATTCTTCGTCTAACAACTCTTGCAATTGATTAGTCAGTTTCTTGCATCTTAGTTGGACCAATTGGTATGGCGCTTTGACGGTTAGTGCGGCTCACGGTGTGAGTTCTATCCGAAACTCCACTTGTCTCTTTGGGGTAGTCCAGGTAGATCTTCTAGAAAATTACAAACAACTTCAATATCTACCATTTTTCTTTCCTTCTATGTTTGTCTCGTGATACGAACTAATATCGTTGAGTATCCTTTCTGTAGGTACTTGCTAGCCTATGACGTGGTGTTTCGCGTTATTCTCCGTCGTTCTCTCTGAATAGGGATCTGATTACCCTTTGACAACGTAACATTGATCTATCTTCTTATTGCACACACTCTCTGCTTGGTCTGTAGTTACTAGTCTGTCCCCACTACTGCATCAAAGTTTTCGGGACTTACTGAAATTTGGTCGACCTCAAATTCGTGACCCGTCAACACCAAGGCGTATCCTTTGAAAATGGGTTGTGTCTCAATCAGCTTACAGTCGGCTAACTCTTACAGTCTAAGGATGTTGGGGTAGTGTTAAGCATTTTACTAAATTCGCTAAGCATCAGGCTACTCTTAGCACCAATATCACATTACATACTAGCATAGGCATTATGTAAAAAGGAACGTACCAGTCACAATGATAGGATCATCTTTTGCTTCTTTGGAGTCATTTACAATTGCAGGAGTCATTGTCACGCTTTCTTTTTCCTTCAGCTGTGGGCAATCCCTGCGCCAATGCCCAGGCTTGCCACACTTATAACATCCTTTAACGACTTTCTGGTTGTCTTTGCTACCAACTGGATTGCTTCTACACTCCTTGGCCATGTGACCGTTTCTTCCGCATTTCCGACATCGATAGCGTTCACACTGGCCGTTGTGATGATATGGGCATCTTTTGCACTTAGGGTATTTCCCTTGGTAGGCATTCTTGCCCTTGGTACTGGATGGCGTAGCAGTACAGTCGCTAGTTGTCGCTGACCGGTTATGGAGTTGCATTTGTTGGGAAGAGGGAGTTTGGTTGTGACTAGGCTCCCACTTGCGCTTGCGATCCTGAGGCTTCAGGTGTTCACCCTTCTTGGGTAGCTTACCCTCTGCTACCGCTTGGTTAGTCAGATGATAAGCCAAACAAATAGTGGGTTGAATGAGTGTGGGGTCTGTTGCGGTAATCAGGCTTCGGATTTGTTTAGGTAATCCACTAACGTATGGATCGATCTTTCTGTAGTCCGGAGTCACCATTTCTGGGTATTGTTTACACCATTCGTGAAATCGAGTGGTGTATTGTTCGATTTCAGATCCTTCCATTTTGTGATTCCAAAACCGCTCCAGTTCCTTGGTTTCGTTCTGTGGATGGTATTCTTCCTTCAACATTTTAACGAAGTTTTCCCAGGGAATTGAGTTAGCAGTCCCCAGACTCAGTGTCTGGACATGCGAATTCCACCAAGTGAGGGCTTGTCCTTCCAGAGTCCCGGTAGCAAATTTCACTTTGTCTTCTTCAGAACACTGGCACATGTGGAAGATTGATTCGACCCTCTTAACCCATTGGAGCAGTCCTACCGCTCCTTCTGATCCCGTGTATGGTTGAGGATGGTAGCTGAGGAAAGTTTTGAAGGTGCATCCTCTTGAGCTGTTGTTGTGAGTCTCACTTCCTGTCTCACTGTTTAAGCATGCAGCCTCGTAATCCGTAATGGCCTTGTTAACCAGTTGTTCTACCATGGCCTCGACAGTCGCAGAATCGATTGACGGGTTGTTGGTGCGCACATACGTTCCTTGACCATCCATTTGTTGGTATCTATATACAACAGATATTGTATTACTCACTGTTAGAGTTATTGCGTGTAAGCATGTGTAGGGAGCAAATATATCATAAGTTTAAGGTACCATTTCAAAAGTAGGGTCATAGGTTTGACGAGATTACTACTACCAAAATGATTTGTATGAGCACAACTCGCTCATCTCGGTTCTAACAATAGTATAATACTTCATATAGTAAAGAAATAAACTTCTCGGTGGAAACAGCGGAGCTCGAATCTCCACTTCCAGAGGTGTACTATACAGTTTCCCAGCTGGTTGTAGCTTATCAATTGAACTTGCCAGAATTCGTATGTACCTATAAATTCACGATTACGTTGGCCACCATAATCGTCAATTTATCTTACACAGTCATTCTAGTTCATTCAATCTCGAGCTACTTAACAATCTCGGGTTCGAAGTTTTGCTTCCTGAGTGTCGATACCAAGGCTACAATCCATAAACATGCGTCTTTTGACTGGGTTTACACTCAAGAAAG
Organism: Mikania micrantha; assembly: GCA_009363875.1. NCBI lineage: Eukaryota > Viridiplantae > Streptophyta > Magnoliopsida > Asterales > Asteraceae > Mikania > Mikania micrantha. The sequence continues at coordinate 80,260,123 of CM018691.1, read as the reverse complement.
AGGTTGGAAAAGGCGTTCGATTTGAGTTGGATTGTGCCATAGGGGTCTTCTTCATAGCATAGAAGAGTTTCCCTTCGGTCTTGAGTTCGCCTTTTCTCTAATCCCCTTGCACAGGTCGCATGTGTAGTTGAGTGTTAACGCCCACTAAGGGTGCCCGAGGCATGATCGTAAGAGTCAGATCAAATCACAAAGCATGTTGTTAAGTTAAGCACATAATGTGTTGTGTGAAACTAGTGTAGTGTCTAATGTAGAGCAGTGGCTATAGTCTAAGTTCACTACATGCAAACCTAGTTCTCTATAACCAAGGCTCTGATACCAGTCTGTCACACCCCCAAATTCCCACTCGTGGTGTCAGTCCACGTGGGTGTGACGTGGCCAGGATCACAGCTCATGGTCATATAGAACGACTCTATATGAGTTGTACAATCACACAGTTTCAAGACAAACAAGTTTTTAATCAAGCAGCGGAATAATCATTACATAAACAGCGGAAATAGTTTGATAAAATAAGTAAGTTGCAGCGGAAAGTAAACTGTTTAACAGACACTACAATGTTCAGATTTTTTTTAAAACATTTCCAATTCACACAATGCCTAGGACACGAGTCTATATGCAAGCCAGACTCCTTAAGGCTTCCTTGTGCGCATCCTAGCGTGTGCTCCATTAGTTACCTGAGAATACATGCTAAAGAGTGTCAACATAAAGTTGGTGAGTTCACAGGTTTAAGTATTGGAAAACAGTAAATCAGTTATATATACTGGGTATGTAAGTAGTTTTGTTGGATCTACGATCCGTAGAGTGTGTCATGTCATCTTACCGAAACTCGACTGTTTCCATTTGCCTCTGCGGGTCATCGCGGAACCCGACATCAACATCGATATTACACTCGTTATGACCGCAGTCAACGTTGTTGCCGAGTGGGGTTGGTCAAACCCAGTAGTACTACGTAATAACGACTCGTTTGTACACAACTAACGGTAAGGGTAGAGAGGTCTTGATGCGATAATAGTACACTCAAAATAATTTTGTGACATACCAGTCATATATCTAAAGCATTTGCATAGCATTCTCACCCCAAAAGATTTGTAAAACATTTAATGAGTAAAAGTGGGGCTGTAAACTCACCTGAGTCTGCTTGAGTGCGTTCTTACGAGAACGGAGTAGCTCGCTGGCTAGTAGTTACCTATATCACATAGGTGTTATAAGTTTGTGATCATAATTGTGTGGGTCTCACAGGACCGTATTCATGTCTAAACAACTCCTGGTTGTTATGTGGGTCGCGTTGACCGTGGTTGACCGTGTTGGTCGTGTTGATCGTGTTTGACCTAACGACCCGTTGGTGAACCATGTGACGGTTGTGAATCGTGTAGCAAATGTGTAAGTGCTCGTCGTGTGCAAAACGCGCAAGTCGCGTTTATGGACAACTTACTATTTATAGTAAGTTTCCAGTTTTGGAAAGTTCACAAAGCATAACAGTTTTAAAGTTCTAGCATGCTTGTTAGTCCTACGTGATCATGTTAACACATAGCACGTCATCATACGGTTTCACATAAGTCGTTTATAACATGCTAGCACATAAGAGTTTCCTAAAATGGAAAGTTTCCATTTATAGCATACGTGACATCGGAAACCATCTAACTTAGCATCTAATCAACATATTATAACGTAACAAGTCATCTAGCATGTTCAAATCACACAACATGTTTACTAATCGGTTTTGGTAAAAATAAAGTTACTAAAAATAGTAGCTTTGTAGTTTTGCATAGAAATGATCAATCTAACACTCCTGAACCCATTTTCATGTCACCAATCATCACAATAAACCATTTACTATCATTTAAACGTGTCAAAACGATCCAAATCATCATTTATCAAGACTTTGACCCGAAAAGTTACTAAATATAGTAACTTTGTTGAAAATGACCATGAACATCATCATAAGCACATTCTAAGTATTCAAATCATCTTTCTAACATCCTAATATCATATTCACATACATGCATGTTTACCATTTTAACCATAGCATTAACTTGTAACTAAAAAGTTCCTATATTTAGCAAGTTTTATCAAAAATAGCTTTTTCAACCATTTCAACATCATCTAATCATGTAGATCATCACTACTAACATCTATAATCATATGGCATCATTCAAGATCATCTAAAATACCTTAGATCATACATGCATGTCAAGGATTTATCGTTTCATGACCAAAACACATATTTCATACAAACACATCATCATGTATCATCATAAATCCTTATCTAATCATCATAGATCATCAATATAAGTTGATTAATCATCAAACCCAGATTAATATCACAAGAAATTCATGCATGTGTGACGATAGTGCTTGCATGTGGGTTTTACCCATTGCATGTGTGTGTAGATGAGAGAAGAGTGTGTGTAAGCTTGTAGTGACTACCTCACAAGCTCTAGATCGTCAAGAAGATGTTGGAGCATTTCTGGAAGTTCCTGAACAACAGATCCTTCGGTTAACAAGAGGGTGGGGAGGATTCTTTGAGTTCCTTAGCGAGTGACAAGCTTCAATCTTCCAACCTTGAGCTTGAAATTGGTCTTCAATGGTGGAAAGTGGTTGTTTCAGGGTGTAGAAGACGAGTAAAGTCGGGACAAGGCGTGCAAAACCGATTAAAATGATGTGAGATAGTAGCATAGGTATGATTGTCTTGGTTAAATAAAGATTTTGTCGACTGGAGTTGTCGCGTACCGCGGAGAGAGCTCCAGATGCTCTCCGCGTATCGCGGAGAAATTCGGGATTCAAGTCCCCCGATCGCATGTCGCGTACCGCTGTGGGACTCCTGTTGGGCCATCGCGTACCGCGATGGGACCCTGAGAAGCCCAGTAAGCTTAGTTGTGTTGTTTCGAACCGATTTTCGCGTATTTCTCGAATACGATCATCGTTTCTCGACACTTAAGCTTTGTTCTACTAAATTAGGTCCTCCGGAACCTAATTGTGCAGTGTATGTGTACTGTGGTTCGATCCGTTCACCAACGTTCGTCATTCAAGACACGTGCAAGTTCTGTGCGATAATTTCTCGAATTATCGGTGTGTTTGGTCCGTTGTGCCACGTGTCACACTAAATACAATTATTCTAGTGTCACGTATGAAATAATAATACACATTATTACTAAAATTAAATAAATGCTGACATGGAAATTGCGAGGTGTCACATCACTGTTATCTGTGTGATTTCATGTGAACTCGTGGTGAACTTGTAAGATTTCATGGGATTATGCCTGAAACTCTCTATCAAAATATCGAAAAAGTCCTCATCTCTTGAACTGTATCTAGTGAACCCATGTGTGGCCGAACAATAAACAATGATAGTACTATTGGCTGACTACCCATTTACCGGGAGCTTGCAACTCCCCTTGGTGTAAATGTTTGTTACCTGTTTCCATCATCCTCTTAATGTTAGTGATACACATTAAGATAATGAGGCACTAAGATATTTACCGACGGGTAGTATCTTCGTAGAACAGAACATTTCGTCTGAAAGCAACTAGATATGGGTCCCATGGTTATCTTTGGAACTGTGTATCAACAACTTGCATATCATATCATGCTGTGTAACTCAATCATTACAAACTCACTAGCTTTGTGCTGACTTTTCAAACTCAAACATTTTTGCAAGTAGACAGTGACAATTGGTGAGATTGCGCGTTCAAGCGCTTGTAAATAAATAACTCAACTTTTGTCGTGTGTTTAGGTTGTAAACTATAAATGTTGGCTTGTAATAACGTTACCCTTGTAATGTAATATCTTTAAGTGAATCTATGTGTTTGTGATACCTGCTCAAGTAAGTTGCACCCCATCTCTGAGACATCACCACTATGCTTCCACAACTTTTTTAGAGTGATTAGTGACATCATCAACAGGTGACGAGAGGTGGGGGTGTGACAGGGTGGCGTCAGAGCCACATGTTATAGAAATTTAGGCTGACTTAGAGACCTAGACTATAACCATAGGCTCGTATAGTGACACTGAGAGCACTGAACATAACTAAAGAACAAAACTTGTTTTGATTTGAGCCAGAATAATTAGGTGGTACAATTTGAAGTTATGAGTGGCCAACATAACTGTAAGTTTCAACACGTGTGCATTCTAGTAAATTTCAATACAAGCATAACAATAATAATAATAATGATGAATAGTTGCTTTAAGATAGGAAGATATATCATATCATGGATGTGTTGAATATTATTATTCAATATTCATTTCATGGTACTGATCTAGAAATTTCTTTGTACAACGATGGCTAACCCAGGTGAGCGCTATATATACCAACGGATCCCATACGTGATCCTTGATGACACACCTAGTCCTAGTTCTAGCTCAAACTCTGATCCGTCTAGGCATCTTTAGCGGCATCTCGAGTAGTACCACAGGTGCCACCTACACCACCAGCACAGGTACCACATACCCCACCCAGACATCCTCATGTATCAGATGAGGATACATCTACTGGTAGGAGAGGGAGTTCATCTCCACAAAGGGTCCCAGTATTTGCTGGACTCAGACGTATGCGGGGTTAGGCCCGCAAGACGACAGGTCTCCCCCTAGACACCAGTTGGCACCCAGAGATGTTCCGGGCACCATACACGAGGTAGGGGAGTCCTCCCATTAGGCGGAGCATAGGGCACAGCTTCGCCAGGTGACTTTGGATCTTCAGGGGACTCGCATGGAGCTGCAGGAGTCACGCACTACTCTGCAGGATACTCGTACCACTCTGTTAGAGATGCTCACATCTCACCTGACACTGATGGATCAGGTGAGTGCATTAGACGCAGGCACGCGAGCCTAGCAGATTATTATTGAGGAGAGGATGAGGCGGAAGGCGGTGAATATGGTGATTGCTGCATTTTGGCGGTAGATTGAGATGTTGAGGGTGAGAGTTGTGAGAGTGAGGGAGGTTATGGAGATGTTTGGGATGGTGAGTGTGGAGGTGAGATTGATTGGACTGGCTATAGTGATGGCGGCTATAGCCATGGTGATTGCCTGCTTATCATATTTCTTATGATAAGTATGATGAGGGTGCAGATATTTTGGAATTTCATTGTGAATACCATCAAATATAGACAGATAGGTTGAGATTGTGGTGTGTGGGGATACTTTTGACATGTGAAATAGATCCCGTGTAGCTAGGTTGATGTTAGAGTGGGTTGTATTATGCCTCTCTTTGTATCGAAACTCTATGGTTGTATAAAACTGATATCATAGTAAGAACATGTTTTATTTCAGTATATCTGTTGTGTGTTGTGTGTGAACATGTGTGGTAATATCAAACCTTTATGAACAACTGGATATCGTATCAAAATACCTTGTGTGGTAACATATCTATTGCCTGTATGACAACACATCTAAATACCTTGTATGATATCATATCGAAATACCTTGTGTGGTTTCCTATCTAAATACCTTGTGTGGTAACATATTTATTGTCTGTGTCACAACACATCTAAATACCTTGTGTGGTATCATATTGAAATACCTTATGTGGTAACATATCTATTGTCTGTGTGACAACACATCTAAATACCTTGTGTGGTATCATATCAAAATACCTTGTGTGGTATCATATCGAAATATCTTGTGTGGTAACATATCTATTGTCTGTGTGACAACACATCTAAATACCTTGTGTGGTATCGTATCTAAATACCTTGTGTGGTAGCATATCGAAATACCTTGTGGGGTAACATATCAATTGTCTGTGTGACACGTATCAAAGTCCTGTATGACAATATATCAAAAACATGTGTGATAACATATCGAAACATGGGTGATGTTGTATCTAGTGTGAACAATAACATATCTGTGCCACAATACTGTGTGCTGTGTGATACTATCATTTTCCTGCAAGTTTACCAAGAACACCATTTTTGAAATCGATGGTTATTTTTGGTGCTTTTATGGTCGAAATTGATGGTAAAACGTTTTGGAGTGTTTTGGTGCAAAGGATAGGTGCTAATACTTACTGTGGAGCTCGTATTTGACCGAAATGAGATGAAAAGGGTTGAAATATTGAAATGGAGGTGTTGGGGTTGAGGCGTACAAATCCAGGTATTCTATTCATCCAGGTGTTGATAAAATGTATAAAGATCGTAGAGATTTTTACTGGTGGCCTGGAATGAAGAAACACATAGCCGAATATGTGGATAGATGTTTAACATGTCTTAAGGTTAAGGCAGAACATCAACAACCTTCTGGGTTATTACAACAACCTGAGATTCCCATGTGGAAATGGGATCAGATCTCTATGGATGTTATTACTAAATTACCCTGAACATCACGTAATCATGACTCTATATGGGTTATCGTTGATGGCCTTACTAAATCTGTCCATTTCTTACCCATTTGAGAAGATTATACCATGGATCGACTAGCTAAACTCTATGTTAATGAGATTGTATCTCGATATGGAGTACTGATCTCCATCATATCTGACAGAGATAGTCGATTTGTGTCACGATTTTGGCAAACTCTTTAGAATGCTCTGGGCATGCAAATCAATATGAGCACAGCTTATCATCCACAAACGGATGGACAAACCGAATGAACGAATCAAAATCTTGAAGATATGCTCAGAAGCTGTGTGATTGATTTCGGAGGTAGCTGGGATATTCATCTTTCACTTGTTGAATTCTCATACAATAACAGCTACCATACCAGTATTCAATGCGCTTCATTTGAAGCACTCTATGGACGCAAGTGTAGATCTCCTATTTGCTAGTCGGAGGTAGGTGAAAGTCAGATCATAGGCCAGAATTCATTCAAGAAACTATAGACAAGATCGCATTTATTCAAGAACGAATTAAAGCTGCATGCGATCGTCAAAAGAGTTATGCTGATAATCTTCGTAGACCTCTAGAATTCCAAATAGGTGATCGAGTCATGTTGAAATTATCACTTTGGAAAGGCATTTTCAGATTTGGAAAGCGATGTACACTCTCACCAAGTTTTGTAGGACAATTCATAATTCTCGAACGAGTTAGAATGGACTTGAATTACCTCCTGAACTCAGTAACATTCATGATGTCTTTCATGTATCAAATCTGAAGAAGTGCCTAACCGATGAATCATTGATCTACCTCTTGAAGAAATTCAGATCGATGACAAACTTCAGTTCACCGAAGAACCAGTGGAAGTGATGTATCGAGAAGTTAAAGTGCTAAAACGAATTCGCATTCCAATCGTTAAAGTTTGATGGAAATCACAACGTGGACCTAAATATACATGGCAACGTGAAGATCGTATGAAAGAAAAATATCCTCATTTGTTCTCATAAACGATTGTCACCAGATAAGTCTTCCCTAAATTTCGGGACGGAATTTCTTTAACAGGAGGAGACTATGACAACTACATCAAAGGTTCATGTCATCATGTTTGAAATCCACATTAAAAGAAAGATTGTGATTATCACGATTTGATAGTACGCGAGAAATTGTGAACGTGGGTGAAAACCGTGTGAGAAACAGAGTTCCCGATTCTCCGGAATCGTAAAAAGAAGAAAACATTCGAAGTCTTGCACTCTGGAACTCGTTGCGGTAGGAATGGTTAGAAACGAAGAACTTGATATGTTAACGGTTAAATCCTTGTTTTGATCCGTTGTAATGCCCAATTATCATGAAACTATATCTTAGATTATAATGGTTTAAACCACTTGATTGTAACAATGCTTCTGATTGTCTTGATCATTCCTTGAAATGCTAGGTTAAATCCAAGTGTTTCAAACTAATGACAAGCATTAAGATAATAATTGGAATAACAATCAGATGTTTATGATAACAGTCAGATTAGTACATTGAACATGGTTATTAAACCTATTCTAATGTCACATTCTTATGTTTCATGATATCTGGATGATCAATAACAAGAATTGACTATTCCTAAGCCATAAATCCATCTAGAAATTGTTTCAGTAAGATAATCAGCAATAATACCTATTTGGTTAATCTGAGAATATCCTGATTAATCTAATGAGTCATCAACTTTGTATTAGGAACCTGAATCATTATAGGTTCCCACATTATCATACATTGTATGATATTCAACTAAATTAATTAATTAAAGACTTAAAATCAGTTTGATGACCTTCGATGCAATATCTTTGACATTGGACGTTCAAAAAAATTTAATCAGTGAGTTAAAACTAAATAACTTATTAAACATTAACTAATGCAGAATTAAACCATAACTAACAGTCTGCGCGTTATTCTGCTAACTTTGAGATCTCAGGTGAGTTTCGTACAACCCCTACTCGTGGTGAACATGTAAGATTTCATGGGATTTTGCCTATAACTTTGTATCACAGTATCAGAAAAGTCCTCTTCTCTTGAACCGTATCTAGTGAACCCATATGGGGCCGAACAAGAAACAATGATAGTAGTATTGGCTGACAACCCATTCGTCGAGAGCTTGCAACCCTTGGTGTAACTGTTTGTTACCTGTTTCTATTATCTTCTTAATGTTAGTGATAGACATTAAGATAATGAGGCACTAAGATATTTACCGACGGGTAGTATCTTCGTAGAAGAGAACATTTTGTCTGAAAGGAACTAGATATGGGTCCCATGGTTATCTTTGGAACTGTATATCAACAACTTGCATATCATATCATGCTGTGTAACTCAATAATTACGAACTCACCAGGTTTGTGCTGACTTTTCAAACTCAAACATTTTTGCAGGTAGACAGTGATGATTAGTGAGATTACACGTGTCAACCCCGAGCCGGCGGGCCAATCGAATGTCCCGTCGGGTGGAAAGGTCTCGGGGCGCGATATCGGGTGATAATCGGAATGATCCGATTGTTTACATTGCACATGATATAAAATGAGAAATTACTAATGAAATAGAATTACAAAGTTAAATTACGTCAGTATTGTTCATAATTTAACAATGTAAATCTACTAACAACATCATAAATTATCTATCTTGAATCTGCACAAGATATACCAAATAATCTGTATAATGATGTTCAAAAATATGCATGTCCAAAATACTAGGTCATCTATCTGAGCATCCTAGTCCAAAAACATGAACTTCCTAGTTAACTTGTTTGTCACCTAAGAAGTCATGCAAGAAAATAAAGCCAACACATAGTTGGTGAGTTCATATAATTTTGTTACTGGAAATGAATTTGAACAAACCTGACCGGATAACAACCTTAACCTCACCCACAATCACCTATGTTATCCAGTCAAGTATGCTTATATATAGGGCATACGTAGGGTCAAGCTTGCCGCCAGCCCACCACATACCGAACCACATAACATATTGTTTTCAATGATAACTAAGCGTTTCACCCTCAACCATCATCATACTTGTTTCATTAGTTTCGTCACCATGCTTGTTCCGTTAGATTTGTCAAACACTTGATTCGTTAGTTACTTCAAACATTCATTTTGTTAGTTTCGTCAACACACGCAACAACGCCATAGAAAATGTGGAAAAAATGTGGAAGTTGTTAATTTGAACTGCTTAAATAAATAAATAAATAAACATTTAAATTGTAAGCTAAGTTCTAATGATTGGGCCTTGATCAAACTCAAGCAGACTAGTATATCAATCCAAGCTGCTTAAAAGTTGGGTGATTCTGTAAATATCATCAAACATATGACCTACAAATCAAACGGTCTAGCTAGGACTTCTTGAAATGTAGGGTTTTTGTTTCGTACTTGTTTCGTCTAGTTTCGTCCCTTGTTTCGTATAGTTTCGTTGGCATATGTTATCTTTGATATTTCCCATATTTTCCCCTGAAAATGATTTTTTGATTCGTCTAGTTTCGTTGAAAGATGTACTTGATTCGTTGATCATTGAATTCTAGATTCGTTGAACAAATGTACTCTTGATTCTTTGATTCGTCGAACACTTGATTCATTGAACACCGAATATTAGTTTCGTAAAATTGTTTCGTTTGATTCGTTGAACTCACGCACTTGTTTCATCACAATAGTTTTGTTGGATTCGTTGAACACACGCACTTGTTTCATCAAAATAGTTTTGTTTGACTCGTTGAAATGTTCAGTTTAACTCAAATATTCACTTAGGTTATAAGTAGATAAGCTTAGTAAAATCTGCATGAAAATTTACCTAGACATGATCTAGGATATCATTTATACATATAAAATTTAAAAACATTAAATTAAAGTATAATCCAAAGAAAATAATTTACGCATGCTTGTCAGCCCTGCGTTTATAAGACAAAATGTTTATAAAAGGGGCAATGAACTCACCTGGGTTGCTATACAATCAAGTAAAGGTAGATATGCGTGCTCGTTTATTGGAGACTATGTATCTTCAGCACCTAATTTGATTTATTATGATTCAAACACTATAAGTATTTATAGTTGGCGTATATATATATGGTTTCGGTCTCGGTGTGCAACTACGTGTCCTAATACCTACTAGTGTGTTACTATGATTCTCTCTGGTTATTCTAAGTCACATACCCTATTTGATCCATTATTCCTTGTTCTATTTAAGACTTGACCTTATTCGTATAAAGTTTATGACATTTAAAGATATGATTATTTAAATAAATCCTCATTTGCTAAAACCTTAATTAAAATACAAAAGTTATATTTATTTTGATAAAGTTCTTTAATTTACCTTATCATACTCTAATAACATAAGTTATGATGATCTTTATAAAACTATGTTCTAAATCGTTGTCTTTTATTAGGTAAAATTAAAGTTATTTTATGAAAATATAAGTTAATCGTGTTAGAACTTGAACTAACTTATCAAAGTTATTCAACAAGGTCTTATATGTTTCTTGTTAACACTATGGATCTTGATTCCTACTTGAATTAGTTGTCAACTAAGATCATCCCATTTAGAATAATCTTGGTTAACTAATCACGTAAGGAACTTGCTAAGCGTTGAGTGTTGATAACATAAGTTTATCACACTTGTACTTGATTAGTTTCTTTGAATCATCATGCTCTCGTTTAGTTCTTTAGTTCCTTTGTACCGATAACTACTTACCAAGCCTTCATCTTGTTGTGAATTTGTTGAATGACCTGGCTTATTGTCATAAGGTTTCTTGGCGAATGTAACCGTAATACGAATGGGTATCATTTGCATGCATGGGCTTCAAATTTCGAGCAAATAGAGGATGGTCCTATGAATGAAAGCCCACGAATGGATCATCCACCTGGTTTTTCACTCGGTCGTGTTGTCCATGTGAATGAGGGTGATCCTACGAATGAAGGCTTACGAAGGAATCCATTCGCCTATTATTATCCTTCAGTCATCAGCTTCACACGAATGAGGATGATCATACGAATGAGGGCTCATGAAGGAGTCCATTCGCCTGTTATTCTCCTTCGGTCGTCATCTTCACATGAATGAGGATGATCATACGAAAGAGGGCTCACGAAGGAGTCCATTCACCTGAGCTGCTGTCGACCGCCCTCAGGTTACCATTTCCAAGATCGTGGACCATTTAAGGTGTCCCACGAGTCCCTACACCATTCTAGAATGATTTCGTGCAATCCCTGAGGGTTTTAATGGGTCGAAACCGGTTGGGAAGTGCCGATTTCCATATTTTAAGAAAACCATAAAAATCGTGGGTTTGAGCTCGATTTTACCTCAATTTTGACAGTTCCACCTCCTGCACCATGCTCGTACTACATATGCCTAGTAATGAGTGCTATGGCCTCCTTAGCCAAGTCTCCAACTATATTGGTTCCATTCACACCTGCTTCAGCTCGTGCAATGGCCTTCTCAGCCCATGCCTCGGTTGCAGCTGCCCTTAACTCAGTACTCGCCAGTCGTCCAGTGAGTTCAACTATAGCCTCTCACATCATCTCAACTGTTTCAACCAAGTTGTCATGTACCTCATCGGTCCGAGCCAAGTACTCAGTGAGGCTTATCCACTTCTGCATCACCCAATTGTTACTCTCCAGTAAACCTGTGATCTTCCCCGCTGCCTCCTGCATGCTGCAAATCTCCCGATCCATGCATGCAACAAAAGCTGAAAATGCTTGCTCTAATGGATATCCCAGAGCAGGTAAAGTCCAGCTACTAGCAGCAATGTCAACAATAGGCGGTGGAGGCACTCGTTCCTCACGCACCCAGCTTCGAATGAGGTCAGGGAACCACTGCTAGTACTGACCGCTCCCCCTTGGTCATATATGTATCTCCTCACCATAGTGGATTGTGTCGTCCACTAGCTCTAGTCGCCTCTTCTTGGACTCAAGGGATGCCACAACTTGCTGCTCTTCGTCACGAGTAGGTGTGGGTGGTGATGCCATATCTATTACATAATACCATGTATAAATGTTACGCAAAATGTGTAAGAAAGTTTGTCTAATGTCTAACAGTTATAGTCTAAGTCTACCAATGCAAACCTAGTTCGCTATAACCAATGGCTTTGATACCCATCTGTCACACCCTCAATTTCCCACTAACGGAATCATACCGTTTAGGGCGTGACAAACCAGGATCTCAGTAATTAGACATAGCGAAAGACCACTATAGGCTTTCAAACATAATTCAGTCCTATTTCATAAAATCAAAGTTTAATGTTGCCGAAGAATTTGAAAATCCACAATTAAACAAAAACTGATGCATGAGACTTAACATCCTAGTCCCTACTTACTCGTGCTCGTGTCTTAGCGTCCTGAGACGTGACAATCCGACATTTCCGGATTAACCTCCTTAATCAAAAACTAAATGACACGGAATCGCACAATATCAAACTAGAAGGATTAAACTTGAGCAAAATAAGTTCATAAACATTTAAATTATAAGGATTAATGTAGAATTACACAAAATGCTCAATTTTGACTTTTAAGGTCAAAATTCGAGTGGTAAAACAGTGGGAAATTCGAAATTAACATTAATCCACCATAATTAATCGAATTAATCGTTAATGAAACTCATATTGATGATGATTAATGGTTATTATTAGTTACCAAGCCATCAATCATTGAATTAAAGCAATTAACAACTCAGAAAGTTGAAACCGTCACTAGTGAATATAAAACTCATAGAATGCAATCGAAAATTAGAAAATTGAAGTTGCAAAACACTAAATAGGCACCCAGGGAGTCTTTTGCACATGACAATTCAAACCAGGAAGCATCAGACAGAAGAATTGTACAAGATCGTTGGCCGAAAGTCATCTCTTAGTCGAAGTGATCCAATTCGAAGTCAATCCTGGTAATTATCAACACCTACATGTTAGTTCTAACCTGTTTAAGAAAAGCCCTAACTTAATTCAATCTGTGAACAACAGATTGGGTGAGTTCGAAAGCTAGTGTTCATTGGTCACGATGGGTTTGGGGTTTTCGATGAAATCGAATTCGAAAATCCAATTAAATAGTACAGGTAGCTTCGTGATGTTCCAATGAATGAAAACCCCATGTTAATTTCATATAACGACTGAGAATTAAACGATTTTGATTTCTTGGGTTCTTAGACATAAACGAATGGGGGATTTTAATTCAAACGAGTTTAATACTCAAATTAAACCATGTCAGTAGTTTCAAAATCCTTCTTTTTATATAAATCCTATGATAATTTTAACAAACAATAGCGAATTTGACACAAACAGTTGTAAAGTTTAATTGTAAAACTGGTTGGGGGTTTTCGAATAAATTGAACCTATATTCAAATTAAATCACAGAGAGAGTTTAGAAATCTTCTGTGTAATAAAAACCCTATGATTTCGAGACGTGTTGATAATCAATTCAATTGATTTGAATTGAGTATTGATGAACCCAAATTCGAGACCGTATGGAGGCGATTATATCACGAAAACAAAACCGAAAACCAAATTGCATACATCTATAAACTCACCTGGACCTGTTGAGCAATAGCCCCATGCTTACAGGTTCGATTAGGTTTGAATCGGGGCTCAATTTGGATCCAAGGTTTCGGTTCGGAGAAAACAAGGGGAACCCGACTTGTTTGTGTTTAAAACCATTTGAAATCCAACCTTACTACGAAATCAAAGGCAGATCAGCTGGTTGAGTGTGTGTGTGTGGTCCGGGAGGTCATGGGTTTGAGCCACACCTCTGCCAGTTTTTGAATTAAAAATCAATATTTTGTATTTTGCCCATAACTTCTTCACCTTAACTCAGTTTTAATCCGTTCAAATTGAGTTGGAACCAGAATTTAATTTTGAAAAAAATGAAATGATAATATTTACATTTTGACTCGAAAACATAATCACGTATAATTACGTGTGTTTAAACGAAATCGTATTTACTTATACGATTTAAACAAACGAATTTAGAGTTGTACATACTTTTGTATCTACGTTTCAAACATTCTAACATACGTGTGTTGGTACGTATGTGATTACAAACGTAGTTTGACATTTCAAATAACGAAACGTTATTGTAAATACACAGATTCTTCGTAGAAGGTTGTCTACGCGATTTCACGAACACTTGATCATTCAGTTTGCATTCTAAGGTGCGCACACGGCCCCTTTTTACATTTTACAGTTTTTTTTGGGGGGGGGGGGGAGAAAACATGTGCAAACAAAGATTTTAGATACATATCACTTGCATTGGTTAGCAATTTACTGTAAGTGCGAACATAACACTAGAAGTCCTTACTTATCGAACTGTTTTGTTTGCCGTAGTGCAAAGCGTTGTAGTTAAAGATATATCTATTGGGTTTAACAAACCTCTCTTGGTAGATTGTAGGTCTACGCAGTTGTTTAACTGACCAATTCAGACATTACTATTATTTGTGTTAGAAAATAGTGGAAAGGCAACCAATATTCAAACAGTCAGCTTCGGTGTTGACCACTTAAGCAAATAGTACAAATGATTAGCTATCATTAACTGTGCAATTTGTGATTATGTTATCTGCAAACACTACTTTCAAACATTTATTCAAACATTGGTGATTATTCATACAAACCTGTGTACACACCAACTTTGTTTTGACTATAATTGCATGTTTTCTCAGGATGCTAAGACACGAGCACGAGCAAGCAGGGACTAGGATGTTGAGTCTCATGCGTCAGTTTGTGTTTAATTGTTGATTTAAGACATTGAACATTGTAATTTACATTTTTGAAACTGTTATATGTTGACATGTATTTTCAAATGCTTTCGCAACGTTAAACTTTGATTTTATGAAATGGGACTGAATTATGTTTGAAAAGCATATAGAGGTCTTTTGCTATGTCTAATGACTGAGATCCTGGTTTGTCACGCCTTAAACGGTATGTTTCCGTTAGTAGGAAATTGAGGGTGTGACATCTCTTGTCTCCTAGTAATATATGTTTCGTCATGGATGATATGCACCATATCCCAAGTGATGATCTAGAGGAGATGGATATACATAATCATCTTGCTCTGCTAAGAATCAGGACAAAGAAGTTCTATAAGTGAACAGGAAAAAAATTCCCTGAAATCTATGGGAAAACAAAATTTGGCCTGAATAAAGCAAAGGTTTAATGCTACAAGTGCCACAATTTTGGGCACTTTGCTAGGTAATGAAGGAATGCACCTGCAAGTCACAACACTTCTTATGTGACTTTCCCTTCTTTTCCTTCATCTTTTTCTAACTCTTCTTTTAACTTCAATAAGCACAATCCTCACCAGGTTACTTCTCATATTGTACAGCGTCTCCTCAAATGGATGCTCAATATGTACAATATGCTAATGGCAGTTTGTATCAGATAATGCCTACCTCTCATTCATATCAAATTGTTTCCCCATCTTTTCCTTAAATAATGGCTCCAGGTCCATGACAACCTATTACTCAATCGAGTCAACCAGCCATATTATCCCAATGGTATGAAGATTGGAGTAGTCTACTAGATGATGTAGGTCACGTTCATCTTATCAATAAGCCTTCTATAGACCTTGCTCTTATGGCTATTAATGTACATGCTGATTCTGAACCCTCACCATCTGTTGATGCTCAATTTATTTCTGTTTAATCTTCTCAACCTACCTTAGATGTTGAATCTTCATCATCAAATGCTCCTCAAGTATCCCCTATTATCCTAGAAAAATTATACTTTGAGTCATGTATAGAGCCATTTGCTAACATTAAGAAGGAAAATGTTTTGTTACAAGATTAGGCATGGAAACTTGAAAAGAAGTTAATAAAGAAGAATTCAAATTTTGAGAAACTAATAATGAACAGAAATAATCAGATTTCTTCGTTGAAAAATGAAAAATCTGATTTGCACGCTCAATTAGATTTGTTACATGCAATGTTTTAAAAACTGGTTCGAACTGGCCGGTTCAAACGGATGCTGTCAACTAATCCGGTACGAAACACTCCGATATAATGCGGATTCCTTCGATCGATTGTGCCGGCGGTTTAATCCTGTTTTATCGGTAAAACCGGTATTTTCGGTTTCATAAAAAACACAAAATTTAGGCTTTTAAGTGATTTTCGGCTTTTAAGAGATCGTGAACTTGATGCGTTTAACACGCCAATGCGATAATACTTTTATGCACTTTTATTTAAAAAATTTTATTAGAATTTGAGTACTTTTAAATGTTTTGGATGAATTTGGGTACTTTTTGAATTGTTTTTGGATGAATTTGTATACTTTGTGGAAACTTATATATTTCTATAGAATTCTATGGTTGATTAGTGTTTCCGGTTGAACCGTCCAGTACAACCCGGTTCAACCAGTTGAACCATTTTTGAGCCAAATCCGGTGCATCTAAAATACCAGTTTTTAAAACATTGGTTACATGACAAATATACAACTTGCAAATCTGAATTGTCTCAAAACTAAAGTCAGCAGTGACAAGTGGGTTGAATCCTGCAAAGGATTTCAAGTGCTTCTAAAGAAGCTAGTTCACATTAAAGCCAAATTGACATCGGATATAATCATACATCTCCTCCTATGGATTATATTCCAATTTACAAAAATAAAGAGGTCACTGTGACTGAACTCATCTCTCCAACCTTTCTTTCTGACATCATTCCTAAAATACATGAGCCTCTTCTTAAGGAATATCCTTTTGGATTATTTAAAAATTTTGTTTACCATGCTGATACAAATTTGGATAAATCTGACGAAAATTCATCAAAATAGGCAAACATAAAAGCACTTCAGAAGTAATGAAGATTTTTCAATCAATGAACACTTCTTCGATTTCTGAAGTTACCGATCATAATAACAACCTTGGTGTTGTTAAGGATGCTATATCTAATGAGAAACAGCCTATAGTAAATGTCAAGTTTCCTCCTTCCCATTCTCACCCCTCTTATACAGTGATGAAATCAAGCTAATCTTTCATACCAAACTATTCAAGATTAGAACCTGCATGCACTAAGTGTTTCAAGTACAACCACAACATTGAGGAGTTTTGGTTTAAAACACCACTTGAAAAACTTAGAAACAAAATAAAAGCTAAAAAAGCTTCAACTTCAAAAAACCTAGTGCCTAGTAAGGTAAAAAAAAGGCTAAGAAGGCAAATAAAGCACATGTCGTTCCTCCAATTAGGTTACTTGGATTGTGCTGGATATTATTTCGACTATACATTAATCATCTATTTGCAAATGCTAGCTCATCAATCAACATTGAGTCTTCATAGCTCCTTTTTATGATTTTACAATTGGGGTGAAACATGTAAACATAGTTTAGAACTACTATCTTGTGAAACTTGTTTAATGATCTAAGGCATATTGAATAATAGTTAAGAATGAGAATTGATCACTCTTAGTGACTATGATAGATCTATTGGACCGATCATCTCACCGTTGTTTGATTTACCCTTCGAGGGAAGCCCGTGGTGATAATTTGCTAACTTAAGCATTGCTATGCTAAACTTGGTCAAACATTACCTATTAACATTAGTTGAACTACCTAACTTTCTAGTTCATTAATTCTATGTTCATTATGCTTTTGGTTCACTTGTGACATATGACATTTTAATTTTTACTCAACTATTTTTGGTGTGTGTGCTTAAACTTATGAAAGCATACCACCTTTTTAGTGTACCTTAATTTTTAACATGTTTCAAGCGTGGAAGTGCTACATATGCTTGCTTGAATCATTACATAAGAGCTTGGGCCTAGTTAACTAGTTAGGCTTATTGATATGTAAATTTTGTAATGACATTGACGTATGGTTAAATTTTCAATTAACACAGTTTATTTAATATTTACAATGTAGTACATTGTGCTTTTGAACAATCTACACTTTGTGATACTCCGATGATTCCGCAATTGGTCAGGGGGTTACCATGTTGTGCATTCATTCTTTATGTATATACAATCGAAAATGTCTTCACCATGTCACAATATGTTTTTTTTAAAATGAAATGTCATATAATCTTTTGTTAGCGATTGAACTTGTATGTTAATACTCATGGAATAAGCTTAGTCAAGTAAGGAAAGGAGAATGGTCATGAGCTTATGAGTTAGTTATGATGTTGTCAATATCAAGGGCGTTGAAATTGGTTATGGTTTCAATTATTCTTTTGTCTACGTCTCAGTTAGGACCGAAAGAGTGGTGAAAGAAGCCAAAGATTTGGATGACTTGGAGTTTAACTAAGAATAGGATGTCATGTTAGGGTTGGTGGCTCTTAGATTCAAGAGGACTTATGTCAGTGCCGGAACCATACCGGAACATTGATCTTAAACAGTAACATGAACAGTAAACAGGTACGAACCATATACATTTCAGTGCATTTCCTATTCATGTCATTTATCATTATCATTTTGTGTTATCAAACAACAAGTTCAGAAACATTTAACAGAAACAAAGTTCAGAACTGTGGTTCTTAAGTCAGATAATTATCTGGCAACACAGAACCATCAGGTGACTACTTGTTAGGAGTTATTATGTATAAACGTATGTGAGGCTTTAAAGAACAAAACAGAACGGATGTTGTTATGTGAATGCTAAATTGACGGGTTATTCGTATAGGTGACGATCTGTACGAATATATCTGTAAGTTTAACGTTCTGAATGATATCCAATAATTAGAAAACAATATTGAAAAGTATAGTTATCGCCATGTTCGAACGGGTGACGATTCGAACGAATACGCGCGACGACCGTACGATTCGATTTAAACAGTTAATTAAATGTTTCTTAATATTTTAAAATAAACAAAAGATAATTAGTTAATTTATTAGGAATCACAACTTAAATTAATTTTAATAAACCTTACTTTATAAATCGTGTCGTTTCGTGACGAAAATCACGAGAAACCGAGGTTTTACGCGGAACCGAACGAGACCGATAAACCGAGCGTGGTGAAGCATTTATTATGGCAAGTTAATGCCATAGCTCACTTCACCAACCTCCTTCTCTCTCTCACTAACTCTCTCTCTAGAACACAACCTTCTCTCTAAGATTTGGAGCTCGTTGCTCGTCGGATTCAAGCCTAGTTGGTGCCAAAACGACCACCTCTTCACGAAGATCACGAAAGTACAAGAATTTTAAACGTTCATCCACTAATTTTGAGGTAACTTCCAGTTTTAAATTCGGCTTAGTGTGTATTTCACGATTCATATGGTTTTTGTAGTTTTAATCGATTTTAAACACTTAAATCACTTGGATTAAGGTGTTATACGTATTTAGGTACTGTTAGGAGTGGATTTGTAACAGGTTTAGCTCCCTAGGATGAAGATGATGATGCCTAAATCGCTACAGGTTCGTGAGTTCATCGGACGAACCCACCAATAGTCGGCCGAACCTTATGGTGACAAAGCTGGAAACCTGGCCGAACCTTCCCTGTCCGACGAACCCTAGCTAGATAGCGAACCTGCATGCATGGGTTAGCCGAACCCTTACACGAACCTCAGCCATAAGCAGCCGAACCCGTAGCAGCCTCACGAACCCAGATGAATAAACCCTGTTATCCTTGTGCCGAACCCATGCAGGATTATAGCAGCCGAACCTAACAGCCAAACTATTAAGGTTCGTTGGAGATAGAATGCTAGCCGAACCCTCCTTTCTTCCTTAGCCAAACCTTGGTTTACATCCATAGGTTACCTGCCCTAGAGGGTGTCAAACCTAATAAAACTTAAAATTCTTAGTTATCATGGTGCATAGGGCTGGATACATGAGCATGCATGAGCTAAATCATATGTGTGTGTGGGAATGGCATAGGACATTCAAATACATGCAAACTTACCCTTAGTGTTAATTAAGATATACCTTCTTAGATTGATAACGAGGGTATTAGTTGAAATGCTATAACAACTCAATAGGAGTCGTTCATACTTAATGAGTTAAATTGGAAATCTTAATGATATTGCATAAAGTGTTGGTGTTCATTTCAATATTTACATCTAACACTTAGAAACTTCATACGAATGTTGATAACCGAATTAGATTGTTCAATAGAGCATTCTAAGCTAGGTTATATATGAGAACGAACAAGGATCAAGTTGGGAAACAAAGAACTATCAAAGGACTTGGGATTGATCTAAATTTGGTTAACTCAAGTTCTAACACGTTTAACTTGCAGTTTTTCATAAAATAACTTATGTTTTAATAAATAAAATGACTTTAAATAATAGCTAATAGTTACATTTTATAAATGTCATGGGTTTCCTTTGAAGTTTATATATAGTTACAAAAGTTTGTTTATTATAAATGATTGGGATTTGATTGTAAAATAGACAATGTCAATTATCTGGGTTTGAACTAAATACAAAGGAAACTCTGCCCAAATTTTGGAAAAATTTAAAAGTAAGTTGTTATAATTAAACATGGGATTGGGGTTATAAATGGGTAATTGAACTAGATCATTTAGATCAAATCTTAGAATTACACTAGTAATTAGGGCACTTAGTTACACACACCAAGACCAAACCTTAGGTACGACGACTATTACGTATACTTATCGTATTCGAACTCTTCTTAAAATAACTCAGGAACTGAAGATACTTAGTCTACAAACAAGAGTGCGCATTCTGTGATAGTACATTAGACATCAACACAGGTGAGTTCATTGCCCCTTTTCTAACATTTTGTTTTAAAACGCGGGGCTGAGAAGCATGCGTAAACTGTTTTATTTAAATTGTTTACTTAAATGCTTTTACTTAACATATGTTTTATATGTGAACTGTTATCCTAGATCATGTCTAGGTAAATTTTATGCAGGTTTACTAAGATTATCTACTTATGATTTAAGTGGGTAATTGAGTTAAACTAAACATTTCAACGAATCAAACGGAACTATTTGGACGAAACAAGTGTGGGATTTCAACGAATCAAACGAAACTATTTTGATTAAACAAGGGTGTGAGTTCAACGAATCAAACGAAACTACTTTTACAAAACTAATGCTCGATGTTCAACGAATCAAGTGTTTGATGAACAACGAACCAAGAGTACATTTGATCAACGAATCTAGTATTCCAGGATCAACGAATCAAGTACATCTTGTAACGAAACTAGATGAATCAACAAATCATTTTCAAGGGAAAGTCTGGGAAATATCAAAGATAACATATGCCAACGAAACAAGACGAATCAAGTACGAAACAAGAAATCCTACATTTCAAGAAGTCCTAGCTAGACCGTTTGATTTGTAGGTCATATGTTTGCTGATATTTACATAATTCCCTAACTACTAAGAACCTTGATTGATAGACTAGTCCACTCGAGTTGACCAAGGCTCAATCATTAGGACTTAGATTTTATTAAATGTTTATTTATTTATCTTATTAAGCATTTATTACTGTTCCTACAATTACTGTGGTTGATCATTATTGTGATGAACTTAAGGAATCAACATAGATTCCAGATTATTGTATTTACAGGAACAATGAACAGAAGAATCATTTGGGTAAATGGTAAGGGTGAAATGCTTAATTATCATGAACAACAATATGTTAAGCAGTCCGGTATGTGGTGGGACGGTGGCTGGGCGGGCGGTAAGTTCGACCCTACATATGCCCAATATATAAGCATACTTGATTGGATAACATAGGTGGTTGTTGATGAGGTTAAGGTTGTCACTTTGGGGAAATCAATGTAAACATTTTCAGTGCGATCAAAGGTTAAGAGTCATGTGTCATGGAATCACAGTAGTGGAATGAAATGCTTAATTATCATCAGGAACAATATATCATGTAGTTAAGTATGTGGTGGGACGATGGCTGGGCGGGCGGTAAGTTCGACCCTACATATGCCCTATATATAAGCATACTTAACTGGATGGTATAGGTGGTTAATGGTGAGGTTAAGGTTGTCATTCAGGTTATTCAAACTCATTTTATAAAAACTATATGAACTCACCAACTATGTGTTGACTTTATTTTTACATGACTTCTTAGGTGACGAACATGTCAATTAAGGAGCCTATGCTTTTGGACTAGGACTTCAGATACAAGACTTAGTATTTTTGGACCTGCATATTTTTGTAACATCATTATACCATTGTTTTGTATATCTTGTATAGTTACAAGATAGTTATCTCGTGATGTTTATGATAGATTTACATTGTTAAATTATGAACGATATGGATGTAATTTAACTTTGTAATTCTATTCTACTTAGCATTTCTCATTTATATCATGTGCAATGTAAACAATCTGATCACTTTGATTATCACTCACGATATCGCGCCCCGGGAACCTTCCGCCCGATGGGGACTCCGATCCAACCCCGCCGGCTCGGGGTGTGACAACTTAAGCCGTTGATAAAGATCAGAGGTATGGAAATGTGTGAGCTTTTGGAGAACCACTCCGTTATTTATAAGGAAAGAAGCTTTTGGGAGAGGTAAGTGAGCATGGTTTTTGTGATAATTGTATTCGAGAATTACGTCATTAATGACGAAATCATATGTGGTCGTGCTTGAAGTCCACGCTGAATTGATAATTTTAATTATTACAGGTTGATAATATGCGAAAAATGGTGTTAGTAGATCACAAAGAAACATCCATCACATAATGCTTATTTAAATAAATGACCAACTGATTTCATGTTTAGAATCATAACTCGAAAATGAAGAGAATGAGTGGAAGCGAAATTTCGAAACGACGCTCCGATTTCAAGATACACCGAATCGAATATAGCGTTAAATAAGAGGTCAAATATTTTGAACTCTTTAGGTCTTGAGATTATAACCATTGGAAAGAGCTCGAAAAATCGTGAACGTAGGCGAAAACCGTGCGCAAAACGGAGTTCGTATGCTCCCGGAATCGCGAAAACAAAATCGGGTCTAACTAAGGCGGCGGAGGTACGCGAAGAAAACTCTCCGCGGTACGCGACGGATGCAGATGGCGTAAAAATCTGATTTTCTTGATCAGATTTCTTCCAGAACTCATTTTTTTCATTTCCTTCGACCTTGTACGACTTTCAGACGACCAAACCTTCATTTTCAGCCCTCAAACTCTATTTTGAAGCCATCAGAAGCCATAGATCGTACCAAGGAACATATATACAAGTCCCGATCATCATATCTGCCCGAGAAATCCGTCAGATTAGGTAACGGTTCGTTTTTAATCTTCTAGTTTGATTTTTTTATTGGTTAAATCTTGTTCTTGAACGTAATGAGATAGTTAGGGTTGTTGATTATTGCCTAGATGATGGCTAGGAATGATTATAAACAAAGAACACGATGTTTTAACGGGTAAATCCTTGTTTTGAGCCGTTGTAATGCCCGGTTTTCATGAAACTATATCTTAGATTAAAATGGTTTAAACCATTTGAGTGTAACAATGATTGTGATTGTCTTGATCATTTATTGAAATGCTAGGTTTCATCCAAGTGTTTCAAACTAATGATAAGCATAAAGATAATCACTGGAATAACGATCTGATGTTTATGATAACAGTCAGACTAGTACATTGAGCATGGTTATTAAACCTATTTTAATATTGCATTCTCATGTTTCATGATACCTAAATGATCAATAACAAGGATTGATTATTCCTAAGCCAGAAATTCATCTAGGAATTGTCTTAAGTGAAATAATCAACAACAACATCTATTTGATTAATCTGAAAACGTTGTGACTAATTCAGTTAGTCATAAATTGTTATAGGAACCATATAGGATTTCCTATCAGCTGAACATCAAGATCATCATCATCATCCGCATATAACAGTGAGATCATAGCCCCCTTCTTTTATCGTTTTAAATGTCTACTAAAACTCGGGGTGGAACATGTAGATGTATTTTCAAAACGTATTTTATCAATCATCGTGAAATCATATATTATTATCATGAGGAACGTCATGATAAACACTTATCAAATCTTGTGAAATCATATATCAGAATCATCAGGATGATGATAAACATTTATCAACTTCGGTGAAATCATGTATTGGTTTCATCAGGGAAATCATAAAAATCTATTTTGAGTAAAGCTTTTATTAAATCATTAAGAACAAGTGTATCACTTGGGAACTTTGGTTATGTGGAGGCTATTTGGGGTATTCTTCATGTGAACATCATTAACTTGTTATCAAGCCCTTGGTAGTACTGGTATGATCATATGCGGGAACTCAAGTATCATTAACACGGCGTTCTAGCGGGTAGCTAGACGCTAACACTACGGCGTTCCGGCGGGTAGCTGGACGTTGACACTACGGCGTTTGGCGGGTAGCCAAACGTTAGCATTTATCATTAGGTTTGATGTTTGCATGCTCAGGTGGATTCAATTTCAAAGTACCTGTTTGATCACTTGTGAATAATATATTATGAATATCATGGTTTGAACAATCATTTTACATCAACAAAACCTATGACTCTCACTCAACTATTCGTAGTTGACTCTTTTATCTACATGTTTCAGGTAATGGGGAACGACAGCAAACCAATCTAGGTCAGGATCAACAGCAGAACTAGTGGTGACCTAGAAAGAAAACTTAATCAATGTACCGTATAATAAATATCTTATGATAACTTGTTGTATAATATGTATGTTATGCGTGTTTAAATAAACTTAACTTTATTAAACATAGAAATCGTGGGTTGTTCTCCAACATTGGCATATGAACACATAGTCACGCGCCGTGGATTCCGCACGCGGCGTGGGTTGTGAAAGATGTGGTATCAGAGCCATGGTTGTAGAGAATTAGGTTAACCCTAATGGATGACCTAGACTACAACTTAAGCGTCCCTTATGTGTTTGTGTGATTTCTTACCTGAAACTCCTCATCCTTATTTTATACATCAATCTAAATATATTGTTTGTCGTTCTGTCTTTAGAATGGCCGACAATAATCCCTCTGATGAGACAGAACGTTTGGCAGCTATCATTACTAGACAAGTGACGCAAGTTTTGCCAACTTTAGTTACTCAACTAAACAACTCTTATCAAAATTCTCCAAATGGTTCTCAGTATCGTCCTACTCAGAATAATGGTGAGAATTCGAATAACTTTACTTTTAAGCAATTCAACGATGCTAGGCCCAAAACTTTCTCTGGGGTAGAAGGTGCCACTGGACTCATTCAGTGGTTTGAATCGATTGAGGATACCTTGGACTACACTAATTGTCCAGATGATCAAAAAGTTAAAATGGCTGCAAGCACGTTCCAGCAGGGAGCCTTGACCTGGTGGAATGGCGAAAAGAAGAGTAGAGGTAGGGAAGCTGCCTTAAGCATGTCTTGGACTGATTTCAAAGCTCTTTTGGTTACACAATTTTGTCCCAAGCATGAGATGAAGAATTTGGAGGATGAATTGTACAATTTAGTTCAAGTAAGTGGAAACAATCGTACTTATACCAACCGATTTCAAGAGCTCAGTATTCTGGTGCCTCACATGGTTACTCCTGTATCCCGCCAAATCGACAAGTATATTGGGGGATTGCCATTGCTTATCAGGAGCATGGTGATGGGTAGTAAACCAGCAACACTGCAGTCAGCAATACATCTAGCTGCTGATATTACCAATGAATTTGTGAAGGGTGGTCAACTCACTCGAACCGATGATGTTCTTCCTGCGGTTAAGGAAGAAAAGAAACTAACAGAGCTACCTAAGAAGAAGCAGAAAACTAATAAAAGTTTTGCAATTTCATCAACCCCATCTGCTTCTATATATCAAGCACCGTCAGTTGGAGACTCTACCACAAACTCCCGAAGATCATACATTGGACCTTATCCTTTATGTAACAATTGCAAGTATCATCATCCATTTGGTCGACAATGTTGGAAATGTACCAAGTGTGGGAGATATGGTCATCTGGGACAAAGGTGTCAATTCAATGGGAAAGTGGTCAATGCAACTACGTCGATGGCCGCATCAAAATCCGTTGGGCCAGCATGCTATGAATGTGGAGCAACTGGTCATTTTAGGAACAGATGTCCCAGACTTTTTAACAACAATCAAAGCCAAAATGCTCCAGCACGCGTGTTTTCTATGAATGCTCACGAAGCACGCGAAGAAACCACGGTTGTCACAGGTACGTTCACTATTAACGATCATTATGCTTCAGTTCTATTTGATACTGGTGCCGACAAGAGTTTTGTCTCAACATCAATTATACATCATTTGGGTAAATCAGTAGAAGTATTAGAACCCCCGTATACCATAGAAATAGCAAACGGTAAACTTATACATGCCAATTCCATTATTCACAACTGTACATTGAAACTCATTGATCATGAATTTTCTATCAATTTGATCCCAATGAACTTGGGAAGCTTTGACATTGTTGTGGGCATGGATTGGTTATCTTCTAATCGTGCTGAAATCGTTTGCTCAAACAAGCTTGTACAAATTCCATTACCATCTGGGGAAACATTACGAGTCTATGGAGACAAGCCTTGTCGTACAGTCAAGATAGTATCATGCATGAAGGCTCGAAGCTATCTTCGCAAACAATATCCTGCTTTCCTAGCACATGTTGTGGCTAAGGAATCTTCTAAGAAAACTATTCAGGATATTCCTGTCATTCGTGATTTTCCTGAAGTATTCCCTGATGAGCTACCTGGACTTCCACCAGTACGTCAAGTTGAATTCAGAATAGATCTTGTACCTGGGGCAAATCCTGTTGCTAAAGCGCCTTATCGTCTTGCACCATCTGAGATGCAAGAACTCTCAAGCCAGCTACAAGAACTATTAGATAAGGGTTTCATCAGACCTAG
Organism: Mikania micrantha; assembly: GCA_009363875.1. Lineage (NCBI taxonomy): Eukaryota > Viridiplantae > Streptophyta > Magnoliopsida > Asterales > Asteraceae > Mikania > Mikania micrantha. The sequence continues at coordinate 80,233,099 of CM018691.1, read as the reverse complement.
TTATTCTCCTTGGGGTGCACCAATCTTGTTCGTCAAAAAGAAAGACGGATCGTTTAGAATGTGCATCGATTATCGTGAACTCAACAAGTTGACTATCAAGAATCGTTATCCATTACCAAGGATCGATGATTTATTCGATCAACTTCAAGGAGCTACTTATTTCTCTAAGATTGATCTTCGATCTGGTTATCATCAACTGAGAGTTCATGATGATGACATTTCTAAAACAGCGTTCAGAACACGCTATGGACACTATGAATTTCTGGTTATGCCCTTTGGACTAACCAATGCCCCTGCAGTGTTCATGGATCTTATGAACAGGGTATGTAGACCTTATTTGGATCAATTTGTCATTGTCTTCATTGACGACATATTGATTTACTCTAAGACTGAGAAGGATCATGAAACTCATCTTAGACTGATTCTGGAACTTTTAAAGGAAGAACAACTTTACGCCAAGTTCTCGAAGTGCGCGTTTTGGCTAAAAGAAGTTCAGTTTTTAGGTCATGTTGTGGATCAGCAAGGTATTCATGTAGATCCAGCTAAAATTGAAGCTATAAAAGACTGGAAAGCACCAAAGACACCATCAGAAATTCGTTCTTTCCTAGGACTAGCCGGATACTATCGGCGATTTATCGCCAATTTTTCCAAGATAGCCGTTCCACTTACTACTCTTACTCAAAAGGATCAACTATTCGTTTGGGGTGAAGCACAAGAAGATGCATTCCAATTGCTTAAACACAAGCTATGCAATTCTCCTATTCTCAGTTTACCAGAAGGTAATGATGACTTTACAGTCTATTGTGATGCTTCTAACTTGGGTCTTGGTTGCGTGCTAATGCAACGAGACAAAGTCATTGCTTATGCGTCACGACAACTCAAGATTCATGAAAAGAACTATACAACACATGATCTTGAGTTAGGTGCTGTAATTTTTGCTTTGAAAATTTGGAGACATTACCTTTATGGTACCAAATGTGTTATTTACACAGACCATAAAAGTCTTCAACACATTTTTGATCAAAAGGAACTTAATATGAGACAAAGACGTTGGATAGAATTGCTCAATGATTACGACTGTGAAATCCGCTATCACCCAGGCAAAGCTAATGTGGTGGCAGATGCATTGAGTCGAAAAGACAGAGTTAAACCCAGAAGAGTGCAAGCATTGGAGATGACTATTCAGAGTAGTCTTATACCCCAAATCCGTGAAGCACAACAAGAGGCACTTACTGGGATTCATGTTTGTGACGAAGCTCTACAAGGTTTAAATCAACGATTTGAAACCAAATCAGATGGAGCCTACTATTTCCTAAATCGAATATGGGTACCTTCTTTTGGCAATCTAAGGAAAGTAATTATGGATGAAGCCCATAAATCTCAATATTCGATTCACCCAGGCGCGGACAAGATGTACCAAGATCTTCGTGAATTCTATTGGTGGCCTGGAATGAAGAAAGACATTGCTACATATGTTAGTAAATGCCTCACGTGTTTACGAGTAAAAGCTGAACATCAAAGACCCTCTGGGTTACTACAGCCATTGGAGATCCCAGTATGGAAATGGGAGCAAATCTCTATGGACTTCATAACTAAATTGCCTAAAACGCCTAGGGGTCATGATGCAATTTGGGTTATTGTTGATCGATTGACTAAGTCAGCACATTTCTTAGCCATTCGAGAAGACTACAATACGAACCGGTTAGCCAAACTTTATCTAGATGAAATTGTGAGTAGACACGGAGTACCAATCTCAATTGTCTCTGATAGAGATAGCAGATTTACTTCAAGGGTTTGGCAAACGTTTCAAAAGTCTTTGGGTTCACAACTTAATCTTAGCACAGCTTACCATCCTCAAACTGATGGCCAAACTGAACGAACCATTCAGACTTTAGAAGATATGTTAAGAAGTTGCGTTATCGATTTTGGTGGTAGTTGGGATACTCATCTTCCTCTTGTTGAATTCTCTTACAACAACAGCTATCACACAAGTATCAAATGCGCACCGTTTGAAGCTTTGTATGGAAGAAAATGTAGGACTCCTGTTTGCTGGGCTGAAATAGGTGAAAGTCAATTTACAGGTCCAGAACTTATACAAGAAACAACTGATAAGATTTCTGTTATACGAGACCGAATCAAAGCTGCGCAGGATCGTCAAAAGAGTTACGCCGATACTCGAAGAAAGCCTTTGGAATTTCAAGTCGGTGACAAAGTTATGTTAAAAGTTTCTCCATGGAAAGGCATAGTCAGATTCGGGAAACGAGGTAAATTAGCATCTAGATATGTTGGTCCTTTCAAGATCCTTGAGAGGATTGGACCAGTAGCATATCGATTGGAATTACCTTCCGAACTCAGTAACATACATGATGTATTTCATGTATGCAACCTTAAAAAGTGTTTATCCGATGAATCATATGTTGTTCCTATTGAAGAAATACGAGTTGAAGATAATCTTCAGTTTATTGAAGAACCTGTTGAGGTTATGGATCGAGAAGTCAAGAAACTAAAACGCAGTCGGATACCTATCGTGAAGATCAGATGGAATTCCAAGCGTGGTCCTGAATTCACTTGGGAACGTGAGGATCGTATGAAGGAAAAATATCCTCACTTGTTTTTATAAGAAGACAATTATGGACGAGCACAAATTGAATTTCGGGACGAAATTCCAATAACAGGGGGAGACTGTGATAATTGTATTCGAGAATTACGTCATTAATGACGAAATCATATGTGGTCGTGCTTGAAGTCCACGCTGAATTGATAATTTTAATTATTACAGGTTGATAATATGCGAAAAATGGTGTTAGTAGATCACAAAGAAACATCCATCACATAATGCTTATTTAAATAAATGACCAACTGATTTCATGTTTAGAATCATAACTCGAAAATGAAGAGAATGAGTGGAAGCGAAATTTCGAAACGACGCTCCGATTTCAAGATACACCGAATCGAATATAGCGTTAAATAAGAGGTCAAATATTTTGAACTCTTTAGGTCTTGAGATTATAACCATTGGAAAGAGCTCGAAAAATCGTGAACGTAGGCGAAAACCGTGCGCAAAACGGAGTTCGTATGCTCCCGGAATCGCGAAAACAAAATCGGGTCTAACTAAGGCGGCGGAGGTACGCGAAGAAAACTCTCCGCGGTACGCGACGGATGCAGATGGCGTAAAAATCTGATTTTCTTGATCAGATTTCTTCCAGAACTCATTTTTTTCATTTCCTTCGACCTTGTACGACTTTCAGACGACCAAACCTTCATTTTCAGCCCTCAAACTCTATTTTGAAGCCATCAGAAGCCATAGATCGTACCAAGGAACATATATACAAGTCCCGATCATCATATCTGCCCGAGAAATCCGTCAGATTAGGTAACGGTTCGTTTTTAATCTTCTAGTTTGATTTTTTTATTGGTTAAATCTTGTTCTTGAACGTAATGAGATAGTTAGGGTTGTTGATTATTGCCTAGATGATGGCTAGGAATGATTATAAACAAAGAACACGATGTTTTAACGGGTAAATCCTTGTTTTGAGCCGTTGTAATGCCCGGTTTTCATGAAACTATATCTTAGATTAAAATGGTTTAAACCATTTGAGTGTAACAATGATTGTGATTGTCTTGATCATTTATTGAAATGCTAGGTTTCATCCAAGTGTTTCAAACTAATGATAAGCATAAAGATAATCACTGGAATAACGATCTGATGTTTATGATAACAGTCAGACTAGTACATTGAGCATGGTTATTAAACCTATTTTAATATTGCATTCTCATGTTTCATGATACCTAAATGATCAATAACAAGGATTGATTATTCCTAAGCCAGAAATTCATCTAGGAATTGTCTTAAGTGAAATAATCAACAACAACATCTATTTGATTAATCTGAAAACGTTGTGACTAATTCAGTTAGTCATAAATTGTTATAGGAACCATATAGGATTTCCTATCAGCTGAACATCAAGATCATCATCATCATCCGCATATAACAGTGAGATCATAGCCCCCTTCTTTTATCGTTTTAAATGTCTACTAAAACTCGGGGTGGAACATGTAGATGTATTTTCAAAACGTATTTTATCAATCATCGTGAAATCATATATTATTATCATGAGGAACGTCATGATAAACACTTATCAAATCTTGTGAAATCATATATCAGAATCATCAGGATGATGATAAACATTTATCAACTTCGGTGAAATCATGTATTGGTTTCATCAGGGAAATCATAAAAATCTATTTTGAGTAAAGCTTTTATTAAATCATTAAGAACAAGTGTATCACTTGGGAACTTTGGTTATGTGGAGGCTATTTGGGTATTCTTCATGTGAACATCATTAACTTGTTATCAAGCCCTTGGTAGTACTGGTATGATCATATGCGGGAACTCAAGTATCATTAACACGGCGTTCTAGCGGGTAGCTAGACGCTAACACTACGGCGTTCCGGCGGGTAGCTGGACGTTGACACTACGGCGTTTGGCGGGTAGCCAAACGTTAGCATTTATCATTAGGTTTGATGTTTGCATGCTCAGGTGGATTCAATTTCAAAGTACCTGTTTGATCACTTGTGAATAATATATTATGAATATCATGGTTTGAACAATCATTTTACATCAACAAAACCTATGACTCTCACTCAACTATTCGTAGTTGACTCTTTTATCTACATGTTTCAGGTAATGGGGAACGACAGCAAACCAATCTAGGTCAGGATCAACAGCAGAACTAGTGGTGACCTAGAAAGAAAACTTAATCAATGTACCGTATAATAAATATCTTATGATAACTTGTTGTATAATATGTATGTTATGCGTGTTTAAATAAACTTAACTTTATTAAACATAGAAATCGTGGGTTGTTCTCCAACATTGGCATATGAACACATAGTCACGCGCCGTGGATTCCGCACGCGGCGTGGGTTGTGAAAGATGTGGTATCAGAGCCATGGTTGTAGAGAATTAGGTTAACCCTAATGGATGACCTAGACTACAACTTAAGCGTCCCTTATGTGTTTGTGTGATTTCTTACCTGAAACTCCTCATCCTTATTTTATACATCAATCTAAATATATTGTTTGTCGTTCTGTCTTTAGAATGGCCGACAATAATCCCTCTGATGAGACAGAACGTTTGGCAGCTATCATTACTAGACAAGTGACGCAAGTTTTGCCAACTTTAGTTACTCAACTAAACAACTCTTATCAAAATTCTCCAAATGGTTCTCAGTATCGTCCTACTCAGAATAATGGTGAGAATTCGAATAACTTTACTTTTAAGCAATTCAACGATGCTAGGCCCAAAACTTTCTCTGGGGTAGAAGGTGCCACTGGACTCATTCAGTGGTTTGAATCGATTGAGGATACCTTGGACTACACTAATTGTCCAGATGATCAAAAAGTTAAAATGGCTGCAAGCACGTTCCAGCAGGGAGCCTTGACCTGGTGGAATGGCGAAAAGAAGAGTAGAGGTAGGGAAGCTGCCTTAAGCATGTCTTGGACTGATTTCAAAGCTCTTTTGGTTACACAATTTTGTCCCAAGCATGAGATGAAGAATTTGGAGGATGAATTGTACAATTTAGTTCAAGTAAGTGGAAACAATCGTACTTATACCAACCGATTTCAAGAGCTCAGTATTCTGGTGCCTCACATGGTTACTCCTGTATCCCGCCAAATCGACAAGTATATTGGGGGATTGCCATTGCTTATCAGGAGCATGGTGATGGGTAGTAAACCAGCAACACTGCAGTCAGCAATACATCTAGCTGCTGATATTACCAATGAATTTGTGAAGGGTGGTCAACTCACTCGAACCGATGATGTTCTTCCTGCGGTTAAGGAAGAAAAGAAACTAACAGAGCTACCTAAGAAGAAGCAGAAAACTAATAAAAGTTTTGCAATTTCATCAACCCCATCTGCTTCTATATATCAAGCACCGTCAGTTGGAGACTCTACCACAAACTCCCGAAGATCATACATTGGACCTTATCCTTTATGTAACAATTGCAAGTATCATCATCCATTTGGTCGACAATGTTGGAAATGTACCAAGTGTGGGAGATATGGTCATCTGGGACAAAGGTGTCAATTCAATGGGAAAGTGGTCAATGCAACTACGTCGATGGCCGCATCAAAATCCGTTGGGCCAGCATGCTATGAATGTGGAGCAACTGGTCATTTTAGGAACAGATGTCCCAGACTTTTTAACAACAATCAAAGCCAAAATGCTCCAGCACGCGTGTTTTCTATGAATGCTCACGAAGCACGCGAAGAAACCACGGTTGTCACAGGTACGTTCACTATTAACGATCATTATGCTTCAGTTCTATTTGATACTGGTGCCGACAAGAGTTTTGTCTCAACATCAATTATACATCATTTGGGTAAATCAGTAGAAGTATTAGAACCCCCGTATACCATAGAAATAGCAAACGGTAAACTTATACATGCCAATTCCATTATTCACAACTGTACATTGAAACTCATTGATCATGAATTTTCTATCAATTTGATCCCAATGAACTTGGGAAGCTTTGACATTGTTGTGGCCAAACTGAACGAACCATTCAGACTTTAGAAGATATGTTAAGAAGTTGCGTTATCGATTTTGGTGGTAGTTGGGATACTCATCTTCCTCTTGTTGAATTCTCTTACAACAACAGCTATCACACAAGTATCAAATGCGCACCGTTTGAAGCTTTGTATGGAAGAAAATGTAGGACTCCTGTTTGCTGGGCTGAAATAGGTGAAAGTCAATTTACAGGTCCAGAACTTATACAAGAAACAACTGATAAGATTTCTGTTATACGAGACCGAATCAAAGCTGCGCAGGATCGTCAAAAGAGTTACGCCGATACTCGAAGAAAGCCTTTGGAATTTCAAGTCGGTGACAAAGTTATGTTAAAAGTTTCTCCATGGAAAGGCATAGTCAGATTCGGGAAACGAGGTAAATTAGCATCTAGATATGTTGGTCCTTTCAAGATCCTTGAGAGGATTGGACCAGTAGCATATCGATTGGAATTACCTTCCGAACTCAGTAACATACATGATGTATTTCATGTATGCAACCTTAAAAAGTGTTTATCCGATGAATCATATGTTGTTCCTATTGAAGAAATACGAGTTGAAGATAATCTTCAGTTTATTGAAGAACCTGTTGAGGTTATGGATCGAGAAGTCAAGAAACTAAAACGCAGTCGGATACCTATCGTGAAGATCAGATGGAATTCCAAGCGTGGTCCTGAATTCACTTGGGAACGTGAGGATCGTATGAAGGAAAAATATCCTCACTTGTTTTTATAAGAAGACAATTATGGACGAGCACAAATTGAATTTCGGGACGAAATTCCAATAACAGGGGGAGACTGTGATAATTGTATTCGAGAATTACGTCATTAATGACGAAATCATATGTGGTCGTGCTTGAAGTCCACGCTGAATTGATAATTTTAATTATTACAGGTTGATAATATGCGAAAAATGGTGTTAGTAGATCACAAAGAAACATCCATCACATAATGCTTATTTAAATAAATGACCAACTGATTTCATGTTTAGAATCATAACTCGAAAATGAAGAGAATGAGTGGAAGCGAAATTTCGAAACGACGCTCCGATTTCAAGATACACCGAATCGAATATAGCGTTAAATAAGAGGTCAAATATTTTGAACTCTTTAGGTCTTGAGATTATAACCATTGGAAAGAGCTCGAAAAATCGTGAACGTAGGCGAAAACCGTGCGCAAAACGGAGTTCGTATGCTCCCGGAATCGCGAAAACAAAATCGGGTCTAACTAAGGCGGCGGAGGTACGCGAAGAAAACTCTCCGCGGTACGCGACGGATGCAGATGGCGTAAAAATCTGATTTTCTTGATCAGATTTCTTCCAGAACTCATTTTTTTCATTTCCTTCGACCTTGTACGACTTTCAGACGACCAAACCTTCATTTTCAGCCCTCAAACTCTATTTTGAAGCCATCAGAAGCCATAGATCGTACCAAGGAACATATATACAAGTCCCGATCATCATATCTGCCCGAGAAATCCGTCAGATTAGGTAACGGTTCGTTTTTAATCTTCTAGTTTGATTTTTTTATTGGTTAAATCTTGTTCTTGAACGTAATGAGATAGTTAGGGTTGTTGATTATTGCCTAGATGATGGCTAGGAATGATTATAAACAAAGAACACGATGTTTTAACGGGTAAATCCTTGTTTTGAGCCGTTGTAATGCCCGGTTTTCATGAAACTATATCTTAGATTAAAATGGTTTAAACCATTTGAGTGTAACAATGATTGTGATTGTCTTGATCATTTATTGAAATGCTAGGTTTCATCCAAGTGTTTCAAACTAATGATAAGCATAAAGATAATCACTGGAATAACGATCTGATGTTTATGATAACAGTCAGACTAGTACATTGAGCATGGTTATTAAACCTATTTTAATATTGCATTCTCATGTTTCATGATACCTAAATGATCAATAACAAGGATTGATTATTCCTAAGCCAGAAATTCATCTAGGAATTGTCTTAAGTGAAATAATCAACAACAACATCTATTTGATTAATCTGAAAACGTTGTGACTAATTCAGTTAGTCATAAATTGTTATAGGAACCATATAGGATTTCCTATCAGCTGAACATCAAGATCATCATCATCATCCGCATATAACAGTGAGATCATAGCCCCCTTCTTTTATCGTTTTAAATGTCTACTAAAACTCGGGGTGGAACATGTAGATGTATTTTCAAAACGTATTTTATCAATCATCGTGAAATCATATATTATTATCATGAGGAACGTCATGATAAACACTTATCAAATCTTGTGAAATCATATATCAGAATCATCAGGATGATGATAAACATTTATCAACTTCGGTGAAATCATGTATTGGTTTCATCAGGGAAATCATAAAAATCTATTTTGAGTAAAGCTTTTATTAAATCATTAAGAACAAGTGTATCACTTGGGAACTTTGGTTATGTGGAGGCTATTTGGGGTATTCTTCATGTGAACATCATTAACTTGTTATCAAGCCCTTGGTAGTACTGGTATGATCATATGCGGGAACTCAAGTATCATTAACACGGCGTTCTAGCGGGTAGCTAGACGCTAACACTACGGCGTTCCGGCGGGTAGCTGGACGTTGACACTACGGCGTTTGGCGGGTAGCCAAACGTTAGCATTTATCATTAGGTTTGATGTTTGCATGCTCAGGTGGATTCAATTTCAAAGTACCTGTTTGATCACTTGTGAATAATATATTATGAATATCATGGTTTGAACAATCATTTTACATCAACAAAACCTATGACTCTCACTCAACTATTCGTAGTTGACTCTTTTATCTACATGTTTCAGGTAATGGGGAACGACAGCAAACCAATCTAGGTCAGGATCAACAGCAGAACTAGTGGTGACCTAGAAAGAAAACTTAATCAATGTACCGTATAATAAATATCTTATGATAACTTGTTGTATAATATGTATGTTATGCGTGTTTAAATAAACTTAACTTTATTAAACATAGAAATCGTGGGTTGTTCTCCAACATTGGCATATGAACACATAGTCACGCGCCGTGGATTCCGCACGCGGCGTGGGTTGTGAAAGTTTTCTTGGATATGATATGTTGAGTGTTAATCAAATGAAGGGGTATTGTTTTAGGTCTAGGATCTTGGTGATCTTAATGTTGATTTTATTTAGCCATAATTTGAGAAAGAATATGAGTGGTTGAAAATTGTACAATGATGGAATAAAGAGTTGCTATGATCTTGTAAAGAAGGAAGTTGTTAAGAGAAGGATTAAGGGTGTTTGTCATATCAGTGCTTGGAGGAGAAGTTGGTGATCTAGGAGATGTTAATGGCTATCGAGGGATGAGGTGAGGTATGGTGGATGATAAGGTTTGAAGCTCAGAGGAGTTGTGACAACCAGTACAGAACCATCAGGAAACTACACGGTAGATGTACGTGTATGGACAATTGATGTAAATACTTGTATCTATAATTAACGTTATGAAGCAAAGTGATATTTCAATACACAAACCTGCTACGAAAAGCAAATGCATACTAAACACAACAGTTTTTAACACATATCCTCCGATAACGAGGATCAGATGACTGAGAACACAATATATAAGTCAACGAAAACAAGTACATTAACATTGAAAACCATAAGCGTCTGTGAGAATACATAAAGTCAAACAAGAATCAGATAACAATTTGTGGATATTAAGCTGACAATATATTCGTGTGGGTGACAATTTACACGAATATATATATGTGTGCATATAGGTGACGATCTGTACGTATACGTGCGTAAGTTGTACCTTCTGATAGAAAATTTAAAATAAATGTTTTCGAACTATAAATTACAAAAGAGAAATTAAAGTATTTATTAGTAATTACAACCAAAAAGTTATAAATGAAACTAATTTACAAGAATTTTACATTTTAAAGTTATGTTTTTAAAATAATACATTTTCACGTAATCGAACGAACCTGAACATTCGAACGAAGAACCAGGCTCTAAAAGCACTACCCTCCCTCATTCACACCTTCCACCTATGAGCATTCACTCTCTCTCTCACTAGAAATTTGGAACTTTCTCTCTCTATTATCTCTCTCTAAAAACCGTAAATCAAAAACTTTCATTTCTTTACTATTTTTGATGTTCCTGGTATCAAAACTATCCTCCTTTCATCTACAATCAAGAAGTACAAAAGAAACGAGCTTAAACCAACTTGAAAAAGTTAGATCTAACCCATCTTTGGGTTTTTAACTTAAATACAAACCGGACCTTACACCCCCTTTACACGAGTTTTCTAAACGTTCTAGGCTTTAAACAAACTAGATAGACACATTATAAAGACATGGTTTGAACCTACATTGTTCTAGAAATGGATTGAGATTGAAGACAATTTTCTTGGGTGTAGATCACTAATATCGAAGCCCTCAAATTCTGCCAAACCTTCCATCGACGCTAATAGTGTCGATGGCCTCAATATATACCAAGTCTTTGCCGACTCTAGTAGGTTTGAAATACTCCAAGGAGTATGGAATAAGTCCTGATCAATTCTAATAGTATCGAAGGGTGCAAATTGAGGTTAAGTGCTGGGATATTGAGGTTTGTAGTATCGAACATCCATGACCAAGGACCAAGTTTCCTTCGATTCTAACAAGTTCAACACCCTATAAAATTGATTAAGGACCATCAACATTGCTAGTGTCGATGGTGTTAAAGCAAAAATGACTAAGTACCCATCAAACTTGTCAATTTCGATGTCCACTAGGTTCGGCTAAGTGTAGGATTATGATAGGGTTAAGTTCGATGGTTCCTTGAAAAAACTAAGTGTTGAACTTATTAATGTCTATGGTCTCCATGTATTGGATAATATCAAACGTTTCCAAGGGTGGGAGTATCTATGTTGGAAAGAATGAATTTCGAAAGGGTGATATAACAGATAATCAACATGGGTGAGCATGTACTGCATGCATGCATGTATCGACAACCATCCATTTTTGTATGGCTTGTATTGTGTAAGGGTTTGAATGCCAAAACATATTTTGAACTAATTTTACTTTTAACATGGCTCAAACCCTATATATAATACTAGTTGTGTATAAAGAATTACACAATTCGCATTACTTGGGATTAGATAACTTAGACAAACACATAATTTTCAAACGCAAACTAAAATAAACATACACAACAGAATGATGGCAACTACTCATAGTGATGAACACCAACAAATGAAACACAGGTCTTGAACACACCACACATACAAAAAATGAGCGTGTGTATTCTTGAATATGTCAACTACCCGACACAATAGGGGAGTTCATTGCCTCTTTTTCAATCGTTTTGTTTTATAAACAACAGGGCTGAGAAACATGCCAGCTTATTTTCTTATGATTATAACATGTTTCTATCTACAACTTTTATCATTTCTCAATACTTTTATGCAGGGGATTGTACTCATAACTATGAAATGCTTGTGTTGATAATCTTATTGCAATTATGTGTGCAAATCTTATTCAATACTTATAAATCATTGTTTCGGAACACACGGGAGGGATAAGTCTGGTAATCAAAATACATGTGCACATGATATTCTCAAGGTACTCATAGACTTCACATGGTAGCCTACTGGCCTTCGTGTTCCCTATGTGTCAACCCCTCTAGCCATTCGGTGACCTATGACGTCATCACAGAAAGTTTTGTAACTAGTGCCATCGAATTTGTAAACTATAGATCACTCGCGGTGGCCCAAGGGGCAAACCCCTCTGCATAATATAGTTACATACCGTCGTTGAACGTTACACCCAAAAACATGAGTGTTTGGGGTACTATCAATCCTCATGTTGGCTTTGAGCTAATCCCTCTAATTGATCAGTTCCCACAGTCATTGACTCATTAATACTGATTTTCAAAAGTTGATAAGTTAAGGGAAAGGTGGAAACCTTACTTTGCATTAAAGGCAAAATCGTGTCTTACCAAGTGTGTGGTGGGCTGGCGGCTCTACTTGATGGTACATATGTGTAACAACAGTGCCTGAACAGTAGATATGAAAAGTAGGTTGTACAGTAGACTTATGAACGGAATTTATTTGTAATGCATGTTATGTGAATACAATATGAAACTACTTAGGAACATTGTATGAAATCAAGGTTTAATAGTCAAAAGTACATCTGACAACACAAATTCATGACATGTATGTTAATTAGGATATTTTTATTACTGAACGTATGTGAGATTATAAAATATAAAACAGTAATGGATGTCGTTAAGTGAATATTAAACTAACAGTATATTAGGGTGGGTGACGATTCACACGAATATATCTGTGAGTTTAACGTTCTGAATGATATATTATAATTAGAAAACCAAATCGAAAACTACAATTGTTGTCGTGTTCGTACGGGTGATGATCTGTACGAATACGCGTGAAAACGATACGATTGGACAAAATAGTTAAAATAAGCATTTTTGAAGCATTAAAAATGATAAAATGATATTTAGAATATTTAGTAAGAATTACAACCTAAAAGATTTAAAAACTTCTATTTTCACAAACGTACGTAATTTTACGAAACATAACACAAACAATGCGTTATGCGTGACCGAACGAAACCGAACACATCTGAGCACCCTCAGACTATAAAATCAATAAACCTCTTCATTAAATGAGTCAACTACACTCCAACCCTCCCTTTCTCTCTCTAAAACCGGCCCTTTCTCTCTCTACATTCTCCCTCTACAAATTCAAAACCTAAATCACTCATTTCTCAACCAAATCGAGTGTTTTTGATGTCAAAAAGACCCTTATAGCAAGTGGAACACGAAAGTACAAAGGATCCGATCTTGGAATCATCCAAAACGAGGTAAATTTGAGCTTAAACTTGTGACTTTAGGGTTTTCATCACCAACCGGCTAACCGAGTTTGTATTCGGTTTTAGGACCATCAAACCACGTAAGAAATTCACGAAATCGAGTTGGGACACTTGAAACAGGTGGTAGTTAAGTTTGAATATGGAAGAAAGGCTGAAAAATTTGGGTAGTAACAGTATCGATGATGAATGTATGAAAACGTGATATTATCGACGACTGGAGAACAAGGGTGATTTTCATTGAACTTGATAGGTTTAATGGTCACAGAATCAACCCATGACTTTCAAAACTAATAAGTTCGATGCCTTCCAAGTGGGACGGCAGATGGTCATCGATATTACTAGTCTCGAAGGGAGTAGGTTCGATGACAAGCAGCCTTCGATACTGTTAGTAGCGACAAGGCTGACTTAAATTCCTTCGATACTAACCAGGCGGATGGCCATCGATAGTATTTGAATTCATCGATACTTGTTCTTGAAGGTTATCCAAGGGTGATGGAGAGCTAAATCCATCGATAATAAGCCTCATGAGGTTGTGGAGATAGAATCTATCAAGGGTATACCTTGCTAGTATCGACAATAATCTTGTGGTGGGTCTTTGACTTCGAATAGATATTAGCCACCCCAGAACCATGGATTTTCCTCATAAAATAGCCACATAATATAATATAAGTGGTATTAATCAAAACGGATAAAGTATAATCACCATTATAGGGTTAACCATGATAGTATAGGCAAAGGCTTCATGGAGTTGTTCAAATGTTAACCGAACTTGGAACTCATTGATACTACTTGTATTTCATCTATATTATATCTCTAATGTTTACAAGTGTTTAAAAACTTAATGTAATTGTAATTAAGTGACCATAAGGATCAAACAACCCATGATAAGCATAGTAGTATCGATGGATTTCCGGATGTGGCTAAGTACCCATGTGTCGATACTACTAGTATCGACACTCCTTTGGGGACTTATTCTACCATCCATCTAACTTGGGATAATAAATCAAGTGACTCAAGTGTCAAGAGATCAATGGAAAGTATAACCCAAAGGTTAAGTAAAAATAACAAGAATCAAAGAGGTCATATAAGGATTTGGGTTAATCTTGACAAAGTTTAATCCAAGTTCCAAGTTCCAAGATTCCAAACTTAATGTTTTTCATGATTAAACTTATATTTTACAAAAATGTGCTATCTAATAGTATGTAATTAAGGGTTAATAAGAAAACATTAATTTCCTTCGTAAAAGTGTTGTAATAAAATCAAAGGATTTCGATAGAAATAAGTCTAACTTTTCATAATTAATTAGAGTTTTGTAACAAATTATTTTCTAATAACTTAAAACATACTTTCTAAACACCAATATCATTGAATAAGTGTAAGTCTTAATTAGTATGGGTGAGGTTTCAAGAAGGATATATCTAATAAGATAACATAGATTAACACTTAGTAACTCACTAGAAATGTAAATAGGGCACTTAGTCTAACATCTATTCCTAAACACAATATCAAATAACTATAATCACTTACAATATAAAACCATAATAAATTAAATCAGGTGTTGAAGCCAATTAGTCTAAAACAAAAGAGCGTGTGCATTCTTGGTTTCTACATATACACAACAACACAGGTGAGTTCATTGCCCCTTTTCTAAACTTTTTGTTTTGTAACTGCGGGGCAGAGAAGCATGCTTAAATAATTTCTCTTGATAATATTTTGCATGAAATGTTTTAAATTCAATATGTTATATATGTATGAATGCTATCCTAGATGATCTCTAGGTAAATTTTATGCAGGTTTCTTAAAAAGATTATTTACTTATATTATAAGTGGATAGATGATTTCTGATGTGCGTGAAACTATATATTTATTTAATGGGTTTTTCACACAGATTTTAGTTTTAAAAATGGTTTTTACTAAGAACTAAATCACACATTATAGGCAAGTGTACCTATCGTAAGCAATATAGCTTATGGTAAGAACCGGATATCAATCCGTGGACGCGGTAGCTCTCGGTACTAGATCTCGGTTAATGTTTAGCAAACACATGAAAAGTTGGGTTTGTGAATTTTTGATATAACAACTAAATGAAGGATTTTTGAATAATCTAAAGTCTAAGAGAATTGCCTAGATCATGAATCCACTTAGTTTAGTGATGTGATTATTATGAATTGGTAAACCAAATGTTGACTAGATTCCGGTCAAAGATATCTAATCATATAATCTTTTGGAAAATTATAATGAATAACACATTCTAATCACCTAGGATTATTCTATGAAGCCTAATGTCAAGGTCTATGTCAAGATTTAATCAAGAATTAGTCATCCGTCAAGAATCTTAATTCTACAACTTAAGGAAAGCTAATATGACTTATACACACTAATCACCCTAAGTTGCATAAATTCAACAAAGTCACAATTTCTTCCAACTTACAATCTATGAACATAATCATGCAAATGAGGTCATTTGGCCATAATTTCCTAACTCACATGTTAATCATATTCAACAAATCATAATATCACCATGGTTTTTCCAAACTTTAGTGAAAGAAAGTATACTTATGCAAGTTTTATAATATTCAAGAAACCAATTATCATTCCTAATCTCATGGCATAACCTTAAAAACAAGTTGTAAGATTATGAACAAATGTTTGATCATGGTTTTCCAACATAGTATGACTAAACATTCATCATTCTTGAACATTAATCAACCTACACAAATTTACAACATCATTGGACTATAATCATAACTTCATCTTGAATCTTGACATAAACCCATTTGACCAATTCATAAAATTAACATCACATAAACAAAAGTTTCATTATAATCTAGACAATGAAGTGTTTAGCCCATAAGGCTTACAAGAACAATAACAAAGTAGCTAGAATTAACAAGAAATAACATGTGCAAACGAATCAAGACGAAACAAGAACGAATCAAGAACAAAAAAAGTCCTATATTTCAAGAAGTCCTATCTAGACCGTTTTATTTATAGGCCACATGTTTGATGACATTTACCGCATCCACCACCCCACTAAGAACCCATGGTTGATATGCTAGTATACTCGAGTTGACCTAGACCCAACCATTAGGACATAGCTTTATTTAAATGTTTATTTATTTAAGTATCTTAAATATTTATCAAACTTCCACAATGGGATCATGGTGATGATTTTATGAGGAACGGGAAACATAGGGTTAATTCAAAGAATCAAGAATGTTGTGAATTCAAAGAATCAAAAGAATCAAGTGTGGTGTTGGTAGGGAGTGAAACACTTAATTATCACTAATAACAATATCATATGTGGTCCGGTATGTGGTGGGTTGGCGGCTGGGCTTGACCCTACGTATGCCCCATATACAAGCATGCTTGATTGGATAGTATAGGTGTTGTTAGTGAGGTTAAGGTTATTACTCCAATAGGTTTGTCAAAACTTATTTTAAATTACAAAACTATATGAACTCACCAACTATGTGTTGACTTGATCTTTTTGCATGACTTCTCAAGTGACGAACATGTCTAAGCTTTAGAAGCTAATGTTACTACTAGAATGTCCAGTTAGAGGACCTAGTATCTTTTGGATGTGCATATCTTTTGGACATTATCATACGAATCATTTTGTATATCTTGTGCAGATACAAGATAGTTAGTTTATGATTCTTTCTAGTAGATTTACATTGTTAAAATATGAAACACGACTTATGTAATTTAATTTTGTAATTCTATTTCAATTTATTCTTTTCTCATTATATTTCATGTGCCATGTAAAAAATTTGATCATTCTGATTATCACCCGATATCACGCCCCGAGACCATTCCGCCCGACGGGAAAGTGGATCCAGCCGACCGGCTCAGGGTGTGACAGTATGCCCTATACATAATTATTACATGGCTTGATGAGATGATGTCAGTAGTGAGGCTTAGGTGAAAATATGTGCAAGGGTAATCAAAACACATAACCATTTTCAATACTAAGCTTCGAACAAGTCGTTATGGCCGGCACTACCTCCATCTGGCCCGGCACTGCCATGCTTTGGCCCGGCACTGGCTAGCTTGCACGGTCGTGCATGGTTTAAGCACTATGGTGCATAGGCCAGCACTGCGATGCATGGCCTAGCCCTACCTGGTTGCACGGTCGTGCAACATTGTGCACGGTCGTGCATAGGCCAGCACTGCCATGCATGGGCTAGCACTGCCTAGTTGCACGGTCGTGCAAAGTTGTGCACGGTCGTGCATGGGTCGGCACTGCCAGTGCAAGATTTGGCATGACAGTGCGCATCTGGGGATTTGCTCAGAAAAATGCTGAAATTCCATCCAAAGCTTGATTTTCTTCCGAGCAAGACCGTTTATCCTACAAATTCACAAAAACAATAATTAGGACTATTTGTGAATGAATTTGCATGTTATTAACGTTAAAACAGGGGGAATTTGAGTCAAATAATATGTATAAATTAAAGTATATCAAACATCCCCACACTTGAACTTTGCTTGTCCTCAAGCAAACAATGAACCTTAATGGTGAAACCAATTTGCAAAAATCAACTTGTAAGAAAAGATGAATCAAATAATCAAAAACTTAGATTGTTTTTCAAAGGTTTACCAAATTTGAAGTTGTTAGCAAGAAAATAAAATTAAAATTATCATCAAGAGTTTATAAACAAGAGGATTCACTAACATGTTACATCCTATATTTCTCACAATGTTCACACATACTCGGTTTATTTCGGATTCATACATGTAATGTGTATGTATAGAACACTCAATTGCCAATACAATGGATCAACAAACATGATATTTGTAATAAAAATCAACTCTTAATCAATTAGCAAAAACAAAGCATAATTTAATCCAAAGGCCTTTTATTGGGTTGTGTTTGGGTTGGATGTTGGTTGGGGATAGAAGGATTGAGATAAGGGAAATCTGTTGGCTAAAAATTTGAAAACAAAATGTATACTACAAAGCCTTTTTGGCTTAATTTTTTTTTTGACTTATATACATCAACAAGCAAACATTGTGTTGCTTAATCATTTGCTTCACGACAAACTACTAAAAGGAAATATAACTCCTTGCCAACTTTGAGATTGGATTTCAATAAAGGAAATGGGTTGATGAAAAAAGGTGGTGATGAGGGTTTGTTCTAAGGCCTTGATTAAATACAACTTTGTTCAAACTTATGACTATGGAGATGTATGTTTTAAACAAATATTAATTTGAATGAAACATCCGGCACACTCAATCCATAAAATATGCAATGACTACTAATGTTCAAGGTTTCAAAAGCTCACAAAAAATGGAAGGAATGGGTAAAAATATAAGATATAACTTGTAGTTCCTCCTTTCGTCTAATCACAAATGATGATAACAAAAAATTTTATTTCACTTGTTAAGAATTCCAAATTAAGATACACTTTATCAAAACAAGCCTTGTTTTAATTATCAAAAACTTGTTTGCTTAACTTGTTGATTACAAAACAAATTAATTGCACCAAAAACAATAAAAAGGTTCTTTGCAAAAATGCTTATTACTCTTGGACAAACAAAGTTATATCAACAATAAACGTATACCCCGAAAGTATACCCCTCCCCACACTTGAATTGCACAATGTCCCTATTGTGCAACAAAAACATGCGAAAAATAAGAGTGATCTTGCACGAGTGTGAAAAGGAATAAGACTTCCCTACGGGTCTTTGGAGAGACCGGCATGTAAAACCTGCTTGAGCCGTGCAACGATAAGAGCATGCCGTGTACCTGCACTGAAAATCGTCTACGAAACAAAGCTGAAAGTAACAACTCACAACAACCAAGGGACCAAAACCAAAGCACCAGATCCATCAATCCATAAAACAACCAACCAAAAATATTGTTTACAACCCAAATAAAAAAAATAAAAAATAAAAACTACACTAAACAGAGTTAATACGTACAGCAAAATGTATAACTCTCAAAAATATAGATAACCATCAGACTAAGCTAAACTGCGGGGGAGGGAGGACATCAGACTAGTCCTCCTCATCATCTTGCGGTCCCGAACCGCTCGCTTCTCCATCATGACCTCCCCTGGAACGTTTCTGCGCACCACCTGAAGAATAGCCATAGTCAAACCGTGGTGGCTCAGAAACATCGAACTGATGAAAAGCCGCAGCCGACTGATGAGATGCAAAAAGCCACTCAAAGCTCCGTCTCTGGTCGTCCTGTATCTGATGCAGCAAATCATACTGCCTGGTCTGCTCAGTCTGAAAATTATCTATACGCTGATTAAATCTTTGCTGCTCAGCGTGCAGCTCCTCCTGGGACACCTGCAATCCCGAAAATCGGTGCCACAAGTCCAGATTGGACGGGGGGTCCGGACCATGAGTGGGTGCAAAGTCCAAAAACTCATCATTGGGGGGATACCCGTAGTCAAAACCCCCAAGTCCCATACCATGTGGCCCCCCTCCTTCGGGGCCCCTCTCCTCCTCGTGTTCCTCTTCGTCCTCCTCTTCTTCATTCTCCTCAGGGACTGGATCCCAGATCCGACCATCCCGACCCTTCAATCTCATCCCAACAGGCGTCTGCTCCACTATCTTCATGTAACGAAGAGTACGCATATCAAGCGGGGACGTATCACATACATGAGTGAAGCTGGCTATGTTCTCTTCGGTCAGAAGCCCAAAGGAATCAGCCAACTAAGTGATGTAAGCGCCCCCGCAAATGTGGCTGGACGCCTGCTTGCCCGAACTGGTAGTCAGAAAGAAGGCTAAGCAATGGGCAATGTTACAATGGATGCCCCTGACTAAGCAGTAGAGATAAAACAAATCTCTAGTGCGCACATTGCCCAAGCTGTCGCCTCGCTGTAAGATGGTACCTACCAGTATCCGATGAATGAACCTATGCAGCGGATCGCGAAGTTTTGTAGCCTTCGCTCTTCGGGGGTCGTAAACCCCCTCAGCAACCTCGGCCCAAAACGTGGCCTTCTCAATCTCATCCTCGAAATCATGTAATCCATCAAACACTTCTGTAGCTAACTCTCCTTCCGTATATAAACCCATCCTAGTCGCGAACTGCGCGACTGAGAGCCTCCTCCATATTCCCCCCAAACGAAAAGTCAATCCAAACCGTTTCCGGTAAATGTTTTGAGAGGGGAAACTGAAGGAGTATGACGAGAAGAACTCCATGATCAGTTCACGGTACTGAGGACGGTTGATATAAAAAAGGCGGGACCACGGCTCGGTGATCAGTTGCTGAAGACGTGTTTGTTGACTAAGATTGACCACCAGGTCCCAACTAAGGCTCTTCATCGGCTCGATCTGGCGCCGACGTGCCCACAACGAATGTAACATGGGAATACAGGGGGCATCGCGCTCGTGAGTCGGGTCGAACTGTAGAAATGGATAGTCCGTCTGTTCAAGAAAATTCCTAAAAAAAATTAGATTCCAAGAATGAAAGAACAGAAAAAAATCGAACGAAACAGGAAAAAAAACTGGGCTGATCTGAACATATGCACGGTCGTGCAGAAACTTGCACGGCCATGCCAACCCAAAATGAAACTAGCACTGGCAGTGCAGGGCTGGCACAGCCAAGGCGCACGGTCGTGCAAAATTTTGCACGGTCATGCCATCCTCAAAACTACCTTAGCACAGGCAGTGCAAGGCTTGCACTGTCAAATTGCACGGTCGTGCTGGTTTAAGCACGGTCGTGCACCTCGTGAGTTTGTTCATCGCACAGGCAGTGCAAAGCTTGCACTGTCATTGAGCATGGTCGTGCGAGGTTAGCACACGGTCGTGCACCTTTGATTTTGAGTCTGCACTGGCAGTGCAAGGTTTGCACTATCGAGCCGCACGGTCGTGCAGCATAGCTGCACGGTCGTGCACTGTGTAGAATCAAAATCAAAGTTGAACAAACAGGAGATTTTTCATCAACAACCCAAAAGTTAACAAAATTTATACAGAATCTAACATTCCTAAACCAAAATGGTGTATTTACAAGCCCTAATTTGGACAAATCTAAGAAATTTAGGAATTTCATGGAAAAGAAAGATCAAAGAAGGATTGGAGGAGATTTTTACCTTTGATTCTTGATTTGGAAGAAGGAAATCGAGAGGAATTGATGGAAACCGATCTGGAGATTGCAAAACCGAATTATGAGGAAAGATGGGGTCAAAAGGAGTAATTATTGGAGAAATCTGACACGTTGCACGGTCGTGCGTACGGGCAGCACGGTCGTGCATCAGCAAAAGAGCACGGCCGTGCAGCTAGTCGCACGGTCGTGCAGACCTGCAGAAATTTTTTTTATTAACACCGAGAACCTCTCGGTGAGGCTAAGTTTACTGAGTCCTCAGCTAGACTCGAGTCCCCGAATTCATTTGTCCTTGGGGTGGAGTACGACTACCTCCAATGCCGGCTCGACGGGTCCGGACAAGTATTTCTTCAATCGATGGCCATTGACTTTGAAAATTCTGCCATCCTCATGCTCAATCTCCACAGTTCCATACGAAAATACTTCACGAACTGTGTACGGGCCAGACCAACGAAATTTCAATTTGCCCGGGAACAACCTAAGACGCGAGTTATAAAGCAGAACACGATCACCCACTTGGAATTGCTTGTTGTCCTTCAAGTGGCTATCGTGTAGCGTCTTGGTACGTTCCTTGTACCTCTTGGAGCTATCATAAGCATCATTCCTTAGTTCCTCAACCTCGTGAATCTGCAAGAATCGGTTCTCCCCCGCACTAGTCAAATCCATGTTGATGGATTTCAGCGCCCAATTGGCTTTGTGCTCGAGTTCAACGGGGAGGTGACACGTTTTCCCATAAATCAATTTGAATAGTGTGGTTCCTATGGGAGTTTTGTAGGCTGTTCGGAATGCCCACAACGCGTCATTCAACTTCACTGACCAATCCTTGCGGTTTTGACCAACCGACTTCTCCAAAATGCGCTTGATGCCCCGATTAGTGACCTCTACCTGTCCACTGGTCTGTGGATGGTATGGTGTTGAAAATCTATGGTTCACTCCATAGCGTGACAACGCCTTGTCGAGTTGGGAATTGCAGAAATGAGTCCCACGGTCACTAATGAGTGCTTTGGGGGCACCAATGCGAGAAAACAACTCTATCAGAAATCTCACGACCACTCTAGCATCATTGGTGGGCAAGGCTTGAGCCTCCACCCACTTGGAAACATAATCGACTGCAACTAGAATGTATCGGTTACCGTGAGATGTTGGGAATGGCCCCATGAAATCAATACCCCAGACGTCAAAAATTTCACAGACTTGGATTCCATTCTGGGGCATCTCATCCCGTGATGAGATGTTGCTTGCCCTTTGGCAAGCATCGCAAGCTCGGACCATATCATGAGCGTCTCTGAAGATGGTGGGCCAATAGAATCCGGCGTCAAAAACCTTCTTCGCAGTAAGAGTCGCTCCATGATGACCACCAGTTGGTCCCTCATGACAATGCGTCAAAATCTTGTGCGCCTCACCTCCATACACGCACCTACACACAATCTGATCAACTCCAATCCTAAACAAATAAGGATCCTCCCACAGGTAATACTTGACATCAGAAAAGAACTTCTTCTTCTGTTGGTGTCAAGCCCTTCAAAAAAATCCCACACGCGAGATAATTCGCGAAATCAACAAACCATGGACAATCCTCATCCTGCGTCTGTATGTGCATAAGGAACTCGTGGGGGAAATTGTCATTTATGTATGACCCCACAAGTTCTGATGAAGCTGCGCACTCGAGACGGGAGAGGTGATCTGCTGCAACATTCTCGGCTCCCTTTTTGTCACGGATTTCAATGTCGAATTCTTGCAACAACAGAATCCAACGAATCAGCCTGGGTTTAGCATCTTGCTTGCTAAACAAGTAACGGAGGGCTGCATGATCCGTAAACACAATGGTCTTTGAAAGTACAAGATAGGAACGAAATTTATCGAACGCAAAGATCACGGCTAGGAGCTCCTTTTCAGTGGTGGTGTAGTGCTCCTGGGCATCATTCAGAGTTTTGCTTGCATAGTAAATCGGGTGGAAGTGCTTGTCCTTCCTTTGACCCAAAACTGCCCCAACCGCAAAATCGCTTGCGTCACACATAAGCTCAAATGGGAGTGCCCAATCGGGGGCGATCATGATAGGAGCATTAACCACTTCTCCTTCAACAACCTGAATGCATGAAGGCATTCATCAGAAAACACGAACGGGGCGTCTTTCTCAAGAAGCTGAGTCATGGGGCGAGCTATCTTTGAGAAATCCTTGATGAAACGCCTATAAAACCCCGCGTGTCCTAAGAAACTCCGAATAGATTTCATAGAAGTGGGTGGCGGAAGCTTGACAATGGTCTCAATCTTGGCTCGGTCGACCTCAAGTCCGTCACGTGAAATCTTATGCCCTAAAACAATGCCCTCCTTCACCATGAAGTGGCATTTTTCCCAATTCAACACCAAGTTAGCTTCTTCACACCTAGCTAACATCTTCCTCAGATTCTCCAAGCAATGATCAAAGGAACTCCCAAAAACAGAAAAGTCATCCATAAATACCTCCATGGAGTCCTCGATCATATCATGAAAAATAGCCACCATACAACGCTGAAATGTGGCAGGGGCATTGCACAGTCCAAAGGGCATTCGCCTGTACGCGAATGTGCCATAGGGACATGTGAATGTCGTCTTCTCCTGATCCTTAGGAGCAATTGGGATCCGAAAATACCCAGAAAAACCATCTAAGAAACAGTAGTACATCTTGCCCGACAATCTCTCCAACATCTGATCAATAAAAGGCAAGGGGAAGTGGTCTTTCCTAGTGGCATCATTCAGTTTGCGGTAATCGATGCAAACTCTCCATGCGGTCACAGTACGAGTAGGAATCAACTCGTTTCTCTCATTGGTAATCACTGTCATCCCACCCTTCTTTGGGACAACCTGCACCGGACTCACCCAAGGGGAATCAGAAATAGGATAAATCAAACCTGCATCAAGTAACTTGATAACCTCCTTCTTCACAACGTCTTGCATGTTGGGATTGAGACGTCTTTGATGCTGCACTACAGGCTTAAAATCCTCCTCCATCAAGATCTTATGGGTACAAAAAGACGGATTGATCCCCTTGATATCCATGATCTTCCACGCAATCGCCTTCTTATGCACTTTCAGAACCTCAAGCAACCTAGCCTTCTCTCCACTCGTCAACGCAGACGAGATGATAACGGGCAGTCGAGACTCACCATCTAAGAATGCATACTCCAAATGACTAGGAAGCTCCTTAAGCTCAACAGATGGTGGGTCTTCAACAGAAGGTAATGCTTTAGGCTCAGCCTTGCGATCCATGACTTCAAAAACTTCATCCTGAGGGGAAGGATCGTGGGTAAGCAATGCCACCATCTCCTCATCAAATCGACCCTCGGTAACTGGGTCTACATCCTCCCCTCCTAACAATTGGGTGTCAAACACCTCCACAACACACCCATCCTGTGATGGATCACTCATACATGAATCAACAACATAAATAAAGTAGAGTGAATCGTCCTGACTCTGTGGATGCCTCATTGACCTTCCGATATCAAAGGTCACCTCCTCATCATAAACTCTAAGTGTCAGTTTGCCCGAGCAAACATCAATGAGGGCTCTAGCAGTGGCCAGGAATGGACGACCAAGAATGAGAGGTACATTCTTATCTTCATCCATATCAAGGATCACAAAGTCCACAGGAAAAACAAACCAATCAATCTTAACCAACAAGTTCTCAACTATACCTCTCGGATATTTGACTGACCGATCGACAAGCTGGATGCTCATTCGGGTTGGTTTAAGTTCCTCAACACCAAGTTTCTCAAACACAGCATAGGGCATTAGATTGATGCTAGCCCCCAAATCAGCCAATGCATTACTGACTGATAAACTTCCAATCAAGCATGGGATAGTGAAACTCCCAGGATCATTCATCTTCTGACGAAGTTTGTTTTGAAGGATCGCAGAACACTCCTCACTCAATGTAACATGAGATAACTCCTCCAAATTCTTCTTATTGGTGAGGATGTCCTTCAAAAACTTGGCATACTTAGGCATCTGAGCAAGTGCCTCAACAAATGGCAGATTGATGTGCAACTGCTTGAACAATTCCAGAAATTTACCATATTGCTCCTCAAATTTCTGCTTCTTCAACCTGCTGGGGTATGGAACAGGAGGAGTGTAGTCCTTGACTGGTTCCTTTGCTTGTGCTGTACTTGCTGGGCCTGGCCTGGAATGCACCTCAGCAGGAATCTCAGTCGCAACCTCCTCAATCACCGCCGGAAGAGAAGAAGAAGGGGAAGCCGGTGGAGGAGGTGCAGTGGTGGATTTACCACTCCTCAAAGTGATGGCCTTAACATGAGCATTAGGATTCGGCTCAGTGTTACTCGGGAGGCCACCCTGTTGCCTTTCGGAAAGCAACTTAGCAATCTGTCCTACCTGATTCTCTATGGCTTGCATCGATGCCTTTTGGTTGCTCAACTCCGACTCATGCTTATGGAAGCGGTCTTCCATATACTGATTCTGTTTCTGAGCCAACTGGCTTTGGCTCTCGGAGTTAGATAGCAACCGTGCAACCATGTCCTCCAAATTGGATCGCTTTTCAGGAGCGGGTTGTGACCCACTACTAGAACCTTGATTTTGGAACTGGTTCTGTGGAGGACGAATCTGTGAGGACTGACCGTGAGACTGATTTTGGAATGGGGGACGTGGATTGAATCCGGGTGGTTGCTGGTTTGTGGTACCAGACTTCCAACTGAAATTTGGGTGATTCCTCCACCCCGGATTATAGGTGTTACTGTAGGGATTATTTTGGGACTGATTTTGGTTGCCCATGTAGTCAACCTGCTCGTGAACGGATCTATCCCTAATCGAACACTCCCCACTATGGTGTGGTCTCCCACATATCTCACAACAAGATTGAACTTTGTTCACAGACATCTGCTCGATTTTGCTGGAGAGGGCCTCCAACTGTGCAGTCAAAGCAGTATAAGAATCAACCTGATGGACACCCTGTTTGGGTGCCTTGGCTCTCGGGGCCTGCTGAGAATAGCTCTTCCTAGCTGCTTTCTCGAGCAATTCAAACGCCTCTCTCGGTCGCTTCGCTCCAAAATCTCCACCCGCATAACTGTCAAGCCACTGTCGTCCGCTCACATCAAGACCATTGTAGAATGTCTCGCATTGCCTCCATAACTCTAAACCGTGATGTGGGACCTTTCTCATCAGATCCTAGAACCGCTCCCACGCCTCGTAGAACGTCACACCATCATCCTGCTGGAACAAAAGAATCCGAGCTCGCAGCTTTGCAGTTTTCTCGGGAGGAAAGTATTTCTCAAAGAACTTTTCAGACATCTGATTCCAAGTGGTAATACAGCCCGAGGGAAGAGAAATCAGCCATGCCTTGGCTCGGTCACGTAGAGTGAATGGGAATAACCGAAGCCGAATGGCGTCATCAGACGCGCCATTGATCTTGAAAGTGGCGCAAATCTCCAGAAATCCCGCGATATGGAGATTAGGATCCTCGTGATCCTTCCCGTCAAACTGAACAGTGTTCTGAACCATTTGGATGATACTTGACTTGATCTCGAAATTGTTGGCCTCAACAGTCGGTCGGGTGATGCTTGGCTCCAATTCAGAAATCGTCCGGTCATCATCTTGGTCCGCCATGGTCGTGTCTCCAGTGCCAAAGATATTGTCGGTCTCTCCGTCTCCTTCGATGGTATTTGCTACAACGCGGGACCGCTCCCGCAACCTTTGCCGAAAATACCGCTCCGGTTCCGATCTAGGCTCGACAATGTCCGGCTCGGGGGTTGAGGACATACACACTTAATGCATAAACGAGTTACCGAATCAAACCTGTGAAAAATAAAAATAAAAAATAAAATTAAAATAAAATTAAAAAATTTGAAAAATAAAATAAAATAATTAATAAAAACTAAGAGTCAAAAATCAAACTAGTGAAATAAAATAAAATAGAATAAAAATAATATTTTTATACTAAAAACTAAGCTAAATCACCAACTCTGATTTTTCTTAACGGCGCCAAAAACTTGATGTGCGTGAAACTATATATTTATTTAATGGGTTTTTCACACAGATTTTAGTTTTAAAAATGGTTTTTACTAAGAACTAAATCACACAGAATAGGCAAGTGTACCTATCGTAAGCAATATAGCTTATGGTAAGAACCGGATATCAATCCGTGGACGCGGTAGCTCTCGGTACTAGATCTCGGTTAATGTTTAGCAAACACATGAAAAGTTGGGTTTGTGAATTTTTGATATAACAACTAAATGAAGGATTTTTGAATAATCTAAAGTCTAAGAGAATTGCCTAGATCATGATTCCACTTAGTTTAGTGATGTGATTATTATGAATTGGTAAACCAAATGATGACTAGATTCCGGTCAAAGATATCTAATCATATAATCTTTTGGAAAATTATAATGAATAACACATTCTAATCACCTAGGATTATTCTATGAAGCCTAATGTCAAGGTCTATGTCAAGATTTAATCAAGAATTAGTCATCCGTCAAGAATCTTAATTCTACAACTTAAGGAAAACTAATATGACTTATACACACTAATCACCCTAAGTTGCATAAATTCAACAAAGTCACAATTTCTTCCAACTTACAATCTATGAACATAATCATGCAAATGAGGTCATTTGGCCATAATTTCCTAACTCACATGTTAATCATATTCAACAAATCATAATATCACCATGGTTTTTCCAAACTTTAGTGAAAGAAAGTATACTTATGCAAGTTTTATAATATTCAAGAAACCAATTATCATTCCTAATCTCATGGCATAACCTTAAAAACAAGTTGTAAGATTATGAACAAATGTTTGATCATGGTTTTCCAACATAGTATGACTAAACATTCATCATTCTTGAACATTAATCAACCTACACAAATTTACAACATCATTGGACTATAATCATAACTTCATCTTGAATCTTGACATAAACCCATTTGACCAATTCATAAAATTAACATCACATAAACAAAAGTTTCATCATAATCTAGACAATGAAGTGTTTAGCCCATAAGGCTTACAAGAACAATAACAAAGTAGCTAGAATTAACAAGAAACATGATTAAAATAACAAAATGCAAACCACTAGCAAGCAAGGATTGAAACAAGATGGTGTTGGATGCTCCTTGAATCTTCAAAACCTTCACAATCTCCTTTGGATAGCCTTAAGAAATCTGGACAGAAGGTATTTTTGCTCCAGGAAGTCCAACCCCTTGAAATGAGGTGAAAAGCTGAATTTATAGAAATTCTGGAACTTGGCACGGTCGTGCAAGGTGCTACAGTACTTCACTTTTGGTCTGGGACGGTTGTCGAAGTTGCCATTTTCAGCTAAGTCTCGAAAATTGACTCGAGGTGTCAGGCACGGTCGTGCCAAAAGTTGCACGGTCGTGCGCAAGTCGTCATGGCCGGCACTACCTCCATCTGGCCCGGCACTGCCATGCTTTGGCCCGACACTGGCTAGCTTGCACGGTCGTGCATGGTTTAAGCACTGTGGTGCATAGGCCAGCACTGCCATGCATGGCCTAGCACTACCTGGTTGCACGGTCGTGCAACATTGTGCACGGTCGTGCATAGGCCAGCACTGCGATGCATGGGCTAGCACTGCCTAGTTGCACGGTCGTGCAAAGTTGTGCACGGTCGTGCATGGGTCGGCACTGCCAGTGCAAGATTTGGCATGACAGTGCGCATCTGGGGATTTGCTCAGAAAATGCTGAAATTCCATCCAAAGCTTGATTTTCTTCCGAGCAAGACCGTTTATCCTACAAATTCACAAAAACAATAATTAGGACTATTTGTGAATGAATTTGCATGTTATTAACGTTAAAACCGGGGGAATTTGAGTCGAATAATATGTATAAATTAAAGTATATCAATTTCTTTATGTAAATTCATGATAAGAATCAAGTAAAAGTTTTCAAGCTAACAAACACAAGTTTTGCAAGAATCAAACATGTGATTCTCAGAACAAGTTTTCAAGAAATCAATTACAAGTTTTTCAACGAACCAAGTGATCATTGTTCAAAAATCAAATGTTCATTTTCGACGAATCAAGTACTCATTTTCAACGAATCAATCAAGCATTCGTTGCTCAATGAATCAAGTAATCATTTTTCAACAAATCAAGTACACATTTTCAACGAATCAAGTATTCATTGCTTAATGAATCAAGTATTCATTGTTCAACGAATCAAGTACTCATTTTCAACGAATCAAGTATTCATTGTTCAACAAATCCATCATAATTTTTCAACGAATCAAGTACACATTTTCAACGAATCAAGTATTCATTGTTCAATAAATCAATCATAATTTTTCAACTAATCACGTATAAAACATGAAAACGTTTTTGGTGGAACGTCTGGGAAATATCAAAGATAACATGTGCAAACGAATCAAGACGAAACAAGAACGAATCAAGAACAAAAAAAGTCCTATATTTCAAGAAGTCCTATCTAGACCGTTTAATTTATAGGCCACATGTTTGATGACATTTACCGCATCCACCACCCCACTAAGAACCCATGGTTGATATGCTAGTATACTCGAGTTGACCTAGACCCAACCATTAGGACGTAGCTTTATTTAAATGTTTATTTATTTAAGTATCTTAAATATTTATCAAACTTCCACAATGGGATCATGGTGATGATTTTATGAGGAACGGGAAACATAGGGTTAATTCAAAGAATCAAGAATGTTGTGAATTCAAAGAATCAAAAGACTCAAGTGTGGTGTTGGTAGGGAGTGAAACACTTAATTATCACTAATAACAATATCATATGTGGTCCGGTATGTGGTGGGTTGGCGGCTGGGCTTGACCCTACGTATGCCCCATATACAAACATGCTTGATTGGATAGTATAGGTGTTGTTAGTGAGGTTAAGGTTATTACTCCAATAGGTTTGTCAAAACTTATTTTAAATTACAAAACTATATGAACTCACCAACCATGTGTTGACTTGATCTTTTTGCATGACTTCTCAAGTGACGAACATGTCTAAGCTTTAGGAGCTAATGTTACTACTAGAATGTCCAGTTAGAGGACCTAGTATCTTTTGGATGTGCATATCTTTTGGACATCATCATACGAATCATTTTGTATATCTTGTGCAGATACAAGATAGTTAGTTTATGATTCTTTCTAGTAGATTTACATTGTTAAAATATGAAACACGACTTATGTAATTTAATTTTGTAATTTTATTTCAATTTATTCTTTTCTCATTATATATCATGTGCCATGTAAAAAATTTGATCATTCTGATTATCACCCGATATCACGCCCCGAGACCATTCCGCCCGACGGGAAAGTGGATCCAGCCGACCGGCTCAGGGTGTGACAGTATGCCCTATACATAATTATTACATGGCTTGATGAGATGATGTCAGTAGTGAGGCTTAGGTGAAAATATGTGCAAGGGTAATCAAAACACATAACCATTTTCAATACTAAGCTTCGAACACATGACCATTTTCACTATTAAAGGTTGAACTTATAATCATTTTCAACACTAAACTTTGATGTATTCTGAAAACAGTAATCTTATTACAAATCATGCACCGGGACTATTCTGCCCGATGGGAAAGTCAATCAAGCCTGCCGGTCCGGGATGTGACATGAGTGCTCTCGAATAGTCGAAGTGAAGGGGTCCAATTGGCACTGAGGTTGTTTGTCACATACCGAGCTGACAGGATGGATCGACTTTCCCATTGGGAGAAATTATCCCGGGGTGCGATATCGTGTGATAATTGGAATGATCAGATTATATACATAGCATAACATTTGAGAATAAGTAAAGCATAATAAAATTTAAAGTAGGATTGTAAATTTAAAATACAATTGTCACGTTTAATAATTTAACAATGTAAACCTATCCAAAAGAATCACAAGTTTACTATCTTGTAACTATACAAGATATCAAAAATGATACACATGTAATAAAAAATGTATGCATATCCAATAGCTACTAGGTCCTCTATTTGTGTATCCTAGAATGTATTCTGAGCTCCTAATCATAAACTTTTTCATCACCTGAGAACACATGTAAGAAAACAAAGTCAACACATGGTTGATGAGTTCATAAATTTCTGTAATAGAGAATAAGTTTTCACAAACCTGTTGGAGTAACAACCTTAACCTCAGTAACAACACCTACCCTATCTAGTAAAATATACTTATATATAGGGCATACATAGGGTCAAGCCCATCCGCCACCCCACCACATACTGAACCGCATATGATATTGTTATTAATGATAATTAAGCGTTTCACTCCCTACCAATACCACATTTTGATTCGTTTGAGTACCTAAGTTTTGTTTGAAAACCAAGTTTGAGTTATCCAATTAAAATTCATTAGAGTTCGAAAACCAAGTTTGAGTTCACAACTGTAAGCGATTGAAATCTGAAGGGGTGACTCCTAGAGCCACACGTGATGATATACAGCACCAACCAACAGAAGAAACTCGGGTGTAACTTTCAGCATTGGTGCGTAGTTAGAGGATAACCATCAGACAACACGTAGTCAACTAAGGAAATCATAATCATCCTAGCCACTCGTTACAAAACATTGAGTTGACAACGAAGAATACTGAATGACAAGTAGGGGTTAACTTCACGTCGACGCCCGAAGGCCAATCAGTCTGTCTTACAAAGTCCTTGTGAGTACTTAGTATTAAGACTTTCCGTACCATGTGCACATGTACCTGCTTACTAACTAGATCCCATCCGCGTATGCCCCATCCTGAACACACCAACCGCTTATATGTGTTTGAGTTTGAGTTTGTATGAGTTTGTATGCGTATGTATGAGTATGTATGAGTATGAGTATTGTATGAGTTTGAGCATGTATGAAAAATGTATTAGTTTTGTATGAGAAAGCATATGTTTGAGAAAGTATTTGTATGAGAATATGTTTGTATGAGAAAGTATTTGTATGTGAAAGTATTTGTTTGAGAAAGTATTTTTTCGAGAAAGCGTTCGTATGAGAAAGTATTTGTTTGAGTATGTATATGATGACAATAGTTTGTGTATTAAATCATAGTATTTACAAGCATACCATAGAATCATTATAAACAAGTATTTCATCATAATAGTAAATAAGTTGTAAAACATGACAATCATTTAAGTAAAACATTTAACATGTTTCTCAGTCCCGCAGTAAAACAAAACAGTTTGAAAGGGACAAATGAACTCACCTGTGTTGTATAATACTTGAATGAACTAAGAATGCACACACTCGTTTGTTGTGGGTTTAATGACTTGAGCACCTGATTACATTTCTTATAGTTTTATTTTGTAGCTGATAATATTAGTTTGAAATTGTGTAAAGTTATGAGTATTAGACCAAGTGCCCTAATTTCATTTCTAGTGGTTTACTAGGTGTTTAGTCTTTGTTGTCTTATTAGGTTTACCCTTCTTGAACACTTACCCATAACTTATTAACACTTAACATTACTTACATAAGGTCTATGGTTTTAAAGACATATTTTATTTCATTAGAAAATCATTTGTTACAAAACTATATTTTGTTATGAAATGTTAGCTTTATTTTATGAAATCCTTTTTGAAGATAATTAGAAACTAACTAATATTTTGTTTAAATAAAAATCCCTTAACACATGACAATGTTTAAATTATATTTAGGAAAATACAAGTTGGATTTAGAAAGTTTTAAGTCTTATATTTTTGAAAAGGTGACTAACTCCAATTGAATGTCATTACAATCTTTATCCATTTCGTGAGTTTATGACCATCCTGTTTGATGATAACTAGTTTTTATTTGTCCTTAAGGTTATTAAGAAAAATTGATTTAGATTTGTATAATAATATCGAGGGTTGGAATCGGTGTACAAGGGGTGTTGATATTAGTATTATCCACATACCTATACTTAACCAAATTCTTGAATCCCATCGATACAATCTAACTAACCACTCGTGAAAATTTGAACATTGTGAAAATTTTGATTTTATTGAATTAATTTGATGAATACTAAGTGTTTAAACCCTTATATCGACCCAAAGCCAAAATGGATGTCTCATCGATACTACGGTCCTTTACCCAGCCTTATTAACATCTATTATTGGTAATATCGATGGTTCTATGATCCAAACTACTTGGGTTAGACTCCTGAACTAGTATTGACAGATCATGGATAGTAACGATGGGCTAATATCGATGTCCAAGGCTTGTAACACAAAATCAGCCCCATCAAGATTGTTGTATCGACTCCCTTGACATTTTTAGCTCTTTAGCCATCGATACTACTAGTATCAATGACCACTTAGCCTCTATTATTTGGAGAGAATCGATACTATCAATCTTGACCCAGTTTCAGTGAATCTAACCCTGTTAGTTGTCTCGATGGTTTTGTGAGCTGAACCAATTGTGTCGTCAATACTATGACTTTGAACATTCGCCCATTGATAATGTTGTTCCCATATTTTCTAGCCACATTCAAGCCTTCCAGCCTTTTTTTTAACATGTTCCAAGTGTTCTTAGATCATATTTGTGCACATCCTAAGTGTTTTGAAGGGGTAGAACCGATTAAAAAATTCAAGTAGCCGGAATAGTTAAAACCCTAATTAACAGAACCTTCTCACTAGAATCACGATCGTTTGACATCGTTTCCACATGGATCCTTTGTACTTTCTCGTTCTCCTTGTTGCAAGGATCTTTTTGACAACAAGGTCTTCAATTTTGGTTAAGATTTGGCTAGGTTCATTGTTGATTTATGGTAGAGAGAGTAGCGAGAGTAAACAAAAGTTCAAGAGAGAGAGGGAGAAATATGAAATTAATGAGGAGTGTGAATATGATTTAGGGCTTTTATAGCCCGGGTGTGTTCGGTTTCGTTCGGTTTCATTTTATCACGTTGTTTTCTTAACGTTACATAAAGTTACGTAATTTTGTAAAAAAAAGTATTTAAATTATTTTAGTTGGTAGTTCCTAATAAATATTCAAATTATGTTTTTATTATATTTAATGTTTTGAAAACGTTTATTATTATCGTTTCATCGGATCGTATCATTTTCGTGTGTATTCGTACAGATCATCACCCGTACGAACACGAAGAAAACTTTACTTTCCGATTTGATTTTATAATTATAAGATATCGTTCAGAACGTTACACTTACAAATATATTCGTGGGAATCGTCACTCACACAAATACCTTGTTAGTTTAATATTCCCGTAACGACATCCGTTACAGTTTTTGGTTGGATATCATCACATACGTTTATGCATAATAATATCCTATCAAATATTCACGTGTGTTACCATTTCATACTTTAGCAATATCACATGTCAGTAGTGTGTTCGTATGTGTTGTGTGTTAGTATTGTACTTCTACACTGTTCACAAAACTGTTTCGCATAGAAATATCACAAATTAGTTTACAAATAGTAGTCGTACAATCATCTACCGTACAAACCTACTGTTTTAGTCTACTGTTCAGGCACTATTGTTACAGTCTCCCCTTGTTAGAGAAATTTCGTCCCAAAATTGAAGAATCATTGTGGGCCGCGTTTGGAATTCCACTGAACCTTAACTATTGGAAACGCCTTCGTTTCAGTTGTTTAACTTCACGATCCATAATTTCCAAAGGTTCCTCAAGGAAATGAAACTGCTCGTCTATCTGAATCTCTTCCATCGGTTAGATCAAAGACTCATCAGCTAAACATTTCTTAAGGTTTGATACACGAAATACATCTGGTAACCTCAGCCTATACGCCATATGACCAATTTGTTGAATCACTTCGAAAGGTCCGACGTATCGCGGTGCTAGTTTGCCTTTCTTTCCAAAACAAACTACGCCTTTCCAAGGGGTCACTTTCAACATAACTCGGTCTCCCACTTGAAATATTAATGGCTTGCGACGTTTGTCCGCGTAGCTCTTTTGTCGGCTTCTAGCAGCTTGTAGCTTTTGTTGGATCTGGGTGATCTTAACAGTGGTTTCCTGTATAAGCTTAGGCCCAGTTATTCGATTATCTCCTTCTTTGGTCCAGCAAATCGGTGACCGACGTTTCCCACCATACAACGCCTCGATTGGCGCGCATCCGATGCTGCTATGGTAACTGTTATTATAGGAGAATTCAATTAGTGGTAGGAGTGAGTCCTAGTTTCACTGAAACAAAAGACACAAGTCCTTGGCATATCCTCTAGGGTTTGGATTGTACGTTCCCTTTGTCTGTTCGTTTGTGGATGGTAAGCACTACTCAAGTTTACACTTATCCGTAACGATTGCCAGAACCGTGACGTAAATCGACTGTCTTATTCAGAATTAATGGACAATGGCACACCGTTTCATACCACTATTTCGTTTATGTACAACCTCGCCAGCTTATCCATTGTGAATTTTTCACGCGTAGGCAAGAAATGAGCAGATTTGCTCAATCGATCAAGGATGACCCTAATCGTATCATGACCACTGGAAGTGCGGGGTAGTTTGGTAATGAAATCCATAGCTATTTGTTCCCACTTTCATTATGGAATCTCAGGTTGTTCCAGTAAACCTGATGGTTTCAGGTGTTCCGCTTTCACCATCGCACACATTAGGCACCGACCGACGTACTTAGCTATGTATTTCTTCATTCCTGGCCCCCAATAAAACCTACGAAGGTCTTGGTACATTTTATCGGTGCCCGGATGCACAGAGTATCAGGTCTTGTGCGCTTCATCAAGGATTAGTTTCCTCAATTCTTATACCGCAGGAATCCACACACGATCCTGGTAGTATATAACTCCATCTTGTTTGGTTCCGAATTGTCTTTCCACTCCGCAGTCAAGCTCTTTCCTCAGATTCCCTTGTGCTACTGTCTGTTGTTGAGATTGTATGATTTGATCATGTAAGCACGTCTGTACCTTCATCCCCATTGCTCTTACATGCAAGGGTTTTACCCTTTCCTTCCGACTCAAATCATCGGCCACAACGTTTGCTTTACCCAGATGATACTTAATCACACAGTCATAATCATACAGAAGCTCAACCCAACAACATTGTCTCATGTTGAGTTCCTTCTGATCAATTATATGTTGTACACTCTTGTGATCAGTAAATACGGTACACTTAGTGCCATACAAGTAATGTCTCCAAATCTTCAATGCAAAGACTACTGCTCCCAGTTCCAGATCGTGCGTTGTGTACTTCTTCTCGTGTATCTTCAGTTGTCTTGATATGTAAGCGATAACTTTGCCTCTTTGGATCAGCACACATCCGAGTCCCTAATGGGAAGCATCACATTATACTACAAAGTCATCGTTTCCTTCTAGGAGAGTCAAGATTGGAGCATCACACAGCTTATGCTTCAATGTTTGAAAAGCATCTTCGTGTTTCTACTCCCAAACAAAAGGTTAACTCTTCTGAGTTAACTTGATAAGTGGCAAGGCTATCTTAGAAAAGTTTGAAATACACCTTCTATAATAACTCGCCAAACCCAAAAATGACCATATATCTGTTGGCGTCGTCGGAGTATCCTACTTCTTGATCGCTTCAATCTTTGCAGAATCCACATGAATTCCTTCACTGTTAATCACATGACCCAAGAAATTAAATTCACTTAGCGAGAATTCACATTTTGAGAATTTGGCATAGAGTTGCTCGTTCCTTAATAATTCCAAGATCTTTCTGAGGTGTTGCTCGTGTTCAGCTTCACTCTAGGAATAAATCAAAATGTCGTTAATAAAGACAATGACAAACTGATCTAAATACGGCTTGAACACGTGGTTCACGAGATCCATGAAAACCACTGGTGCATTCGTGAATCCGATAGGCATCACCATAGACTCATAATGCCCGTATCGTGTTCGGAAAGTCGTCTTCGGAATATCTCTATCTTGAATTGGTTGTGCTTGTGGAGCTGGTAGTGCAAGCGGCGCAGGTTGTGTAACATTTGTGCATATAGTCATGTAGTTGTAAACAGTGTTAGAACAGTGTCTATTCATGGTTCAGTTCATCAATGTGATTCGTATGTTCATAATGTGTGCTTGTGTGTTACAGGATCTTAGTAATCAGAGAACAAGTATGTATTATCTATTTACAGTCGATTTCACTAAGCAAGAACAGTAACTTGTTATATCGAAACAGTGGTGGGCAGCGAGAGTGAGCCCTATACATATACTGCGTTCGGTGTAACAGGTTAGTGTTAGTGCGTAGTGTTGAGACGAATAGTATAACAATTAATTAATTCAACCAAGATCGTAATCTGTAAGCGAGACTGAGTATAGTTATGGGTGACGATCCATAATAGTACGAATGTTGAACTTATAATTACGATTAAACATCTCTAAATATTTTAACACGATCGGAAAACGTACGCGATTGCGGGTATACACGTAAATTGTGAATGTTTAACGATCCGACAACACACGAAGAGTAAAAATAATTATATTAATTATTTTATATTTTTACAATTTTGAAACTCATCATTTAAATGAGTTTAACAACTCTTTTATTTTAAAACCGCGTAAAATACGCGTTACGTTCCGGAAACGCGAACCGAGCGACCGAAACGGACCCGAACACTACCCGGACTATAAAAGCCCTAAAGAAGGCCACTTCCTTCATTTATTATCAGCCAAACCCTCTCTCTCTCTAGAAATTTCGCAAACCCTCTCTCTCTCTAAAAACCGATCTTTAAACGTTCGTAACTCGCTTATTTCTCGACGGATTTCGACATTCTTGGTGTCCACGCGAAGCTCTCGACAAACTCTACACGAAAGTACAAGAATATCTCAGATCCATCCAGCCAAAAACGAGGTATGAGCCTTGGAAAGATTCGGGAAATAGGGTTTTCATAAGTTGTTGTGAGTTTTGTTTAAAAACCGATAATCGGCCGGATGTTTCATCACCATTCTTAGTTTCGCACACCTAGCAACCTCCCTCGAAGTTGTACAGGCTTAGATCGTGGTCTAGAATCAAGTAGCTTGATGATGAAGACGATCCAGGTTGCAGGTTCGGGAGGCTCGTTTCCAACAGCATGGAGCCGAACCCTCATGAACACAGCTAGCCTTTACGAACCCTGCATGGTTCGTGGGGTTATCAGCCGAACCTTATGGACCCTCACGAGCCTTCATGCCTTCGTCGAACCCTCCTAAGGCCACGAACCCTCCTGGATTGAACGAACCCTGCATGTGCC
This sequence comes from Mikania micrantha, assembly GCA_009363875.1. Classification (NCBI taxonomy): domain Eukaryota; kingdom Viridiplantae; phylum Streptophyta; class Magnoliopsida; order Asterales; family Asteraceae; genus Mikania; species Mikania micrantha. The sequence continues at coordinate 80,194,535 of CM018691.1, read as the reverse complement.
GAAGTTATTAGGGTTTCCTAGTCGAACCTTTGCTATCACGAACCTGTATCAACATGCAGCGAACCTTAGTACCCTCACGAACCTAGTGTTGCATGTGGCGAACCCTAGCTGGTCCCCGAGCATTGTACTAATCCACGAACCTGTTTGATTTCTTGTTAGACGAACCGTGGAGGCACATCAGAGGGCCGAACCATGTGGAATATTTTGGCCGAACCCTCGAACCTACTATCACGACCGAACCCTTTGGTTGTAGTGGCGAACCCTAGGCTGGAACCCAAGAGGGTTCGCTGCCCAAATGGCAGCCCACCTTCCTATCGGCCCAACCCAAAGTATATCCGGCCCAATTGCAATGGTATTCAACCCCATAGGTTAAAACAAGTCCAATGGGATTAGGTTGATCCATTATGATCCTAATTGGTCCAATTTTATCCTTGATGATATACTTGGGCCAATAACTCACTCGTTTGGTTTACAAGACCCATTTCGGCCCAACACTACATCCTATTGATCAATATCACGTTCAATTGGGCCTTAGTAACCTAATTGGCCCATGGACTCGGTTTAAGGACCATCATGGTTTCATGGGCTTAAGGCCCAATGTGAGACTCTCGACTTATAATACTTGTGAATTGATCATGAATTGGTTAAGTTATAACTTAATAACAATCATGATGATAAATTCACAATCACAAGACTTGAAAACATTGAACATCTTTTCACAACAAATGGTAATCAATGGCTATCAAAATTCTTAAACAAATATCATTTATGCATAAGAATTATGCATCAAAGAACATTTCATAAGTTTCTTGGACCCATGATCAATCTAAGGATTCAAAACATAACATTCAAGATTTCACAACAATCTTAAACATGAGAACGCAAGTCAATCAATGAATCAAAGTCTATACAATTATAAATCCTATATCTTATGTATGATTACAATGTTATAGGAGACAGTTAGAAGTCCTGTTTGCTATTTGCTATCTGTTTAAGTTCAGAGTCTACTGCAGACAGGTGAGAACTTTAGCCCCTCTTTTACTGTTTTATAACTGTTTTGGGGTGGAACACGTGATCAAAACCGCTATTTCAATCTTGTTTCATTGCACAGTTTATGTGCGTTCATAAACATTACAGGTTTATCCTATGAATCCAAGTGATTCTTCAACTGTTTAAGGAAATTGTCAACTGTTTTAAAGGAATTATTTACTATTAAATCCTTATTACTAAAAAGGATTTTAAAATGTTTTCTTGAAAGGTTTATTAACAGTTTTACTCAAATGTTCTTTTAAAGGATAACATTTTTAAATAAATGATTTCATCAACCCTTCTTTTGCTATAAACCTTGTTGTTATACAAGGTCATCACATCATGGTATTCAAAACAAGTGGTTCACAACATGGTACTCAAATGCATTGGTTCAAAACATGGTATCCAAATCAAGTGGTTCAAAACATGGTATTCAAACTCATTGGTTCAAAACATGGTATTCAAGTCAAGTTGTTCACATCATGGTATTCAAATCAAGAGATTCATTTCATGTTACATAAACAAAGGATTCAACTCGTGGAGTTAAATCCAGGTTTTCAATAAGACATTAACACATCCGGTTAAAGTAAGATTCGGAAAACATGGTGTCATTTGTTGTAAACAAACTTATAAACCCATCAAGTATCATATTCATTAGCGTTAGTACTGGGTGATCACAACAAGGGAAAGCGGACACATTGGTTCTTATCCAGGATGGAGTTAGCTTTTAAATTTGTTTTAAAAGCTAACTGCAGGTCTGGTGTCATGGTTTTCTTATCCAGGATGGAGTTGGCTTTTAAATTTGTTTTTAAAAGCCAACTGCAGGTCTGGTGTCATATGGTTATCAAAACTGCTGACGTATTATCTAACTCCAAACGTGGTTTGGGACTTGATATTATCGGCTGTCGTGCGAACAGTGATTGGACTGTTTACACTCATTTTCTTACTTGATGTTAGTTTGGGTTGCAGCTCATCCGTGTGAATCTTATGATGCTTTAACTTACCTATGTCTTATATCATATAACTCATGTTTACAAATGTTTAAACCTATTGTTCTCACCAACTACGTCTGTAGTTGACAGTTACTTTTCACGTGTTTCAGGAAATCAGGTTTAAGACAATCTCAGGGACAACTAAGGAGACCATTCTAAGATAGAACAAGATGAAGAAACATGCTAGGATGGAATAGAAACTCACTAAATCCTAAATGTTTAATTGTCTTGTTTGGAGTCTTAATTTGTAAACTATATTTTGGGTCTGTAGTTGTCTTACTTTTGGTAGATAGATTGTCTGTAACAAATCAACTGTCTAAACATTATGAAATGTAGTAATCCATTGTGGTTGTTCTTATTCAATACTTGTGCATGATTCAACTGATCATACGTCACCGCGCCGTGAATTCCGCACGCGGCGCAGGGGTGTGACAGGTTGGTATCAGAGCCAAGGTTGTAGAGAACTAGGAAAAACCCAATGTTTAATGACCTAGACTATAACCTAAGCTACCCAATAGGACTAAGTGCTATAGGCTTGAGGATACTTAGGATCTAAGTAACTTAAGTGAGCATTAAGTCTACAATAAGCTTGAAAGATCTTAGGGACATTTTTCTAAGATTAGACATCGAGTCAAAGAATTTGAACCGGAATTCTATAATTTTAGAAACCGGATTAAATTCTCACACATATGCATTTAAGGATTTCAGAGGCAAGGATCTATATTCTTAGTATCCTTGATCTGAAATTCTCACACAGAGATCATTATAGGATTCAAAGGTCAAGATCTATTAATTTAGAACTTGGATTTGAGATCCTTGTCATATTCATTATAGGATTCAAAGGTCAAGATCTATTAATTTAGAACTTGGATTTGAGATTCTTGTCATATTCATTATAGGATTCAAAGGTCAAGATCTATTAATTTAGAACTTGGATTTGAGATCCTTGTCATATTCAGTATAGGATTCAAAGGTCAAGATCTATTAATTTAGAACTTGGATTTGAGATCCTTGTCATATTCATTATAGGATTCAAAGGTCAAGATCTATTAATTTAGAACTTGGATTTGAGATTCTTGTCATATTCATTATAGGATTCAAAGGTCAAGATCTATTAATTTAGAACTTGGATTTGAGATCCTTGTCATATTCAGTATAGGATTCAAAGGTCAAGATCTATTAATTTAGAACTTGGATTTGAGATCCTTGTCATATTCATTATAGGATTCAAAGGTCAAGATCTATTAACTTAGAACTTGGATTTGAGATCCTTGTCATATCACTATAGGAATTCAAAGGTTGAGGTCTATTAATTTAGAACTTAGATTTGAAATCCTTGTCATTGTTATCATTATCATGGATTCATTATCATAGGAACTTTATAACTTAGAATCTGTGTAACAGTATTCTTTAGTTGAAGTTCTCACAGGAAATCATTATGCTCAGTACTGTAAGTATTGGGAAACTAGGTTGGTTAACCTAGGACACATATACATAAACCTAAGGTCTTAGTTTCTAGTAAATTAAGGACCATGGTTTACACAATCATAAACATAATCAAGGAACAAGAGGAAATCATGGGATAATCATAATCAATCAAGGGTTGGAATCTTAGCTTCAAATGCAAACGGCGGATTAACGCTGATGGGCTGAGGTAAGTGGTGGGTCGGTGAGAGCTTACCCTATATATAAGCTTATCTTGGTTTGTCAGGGAAAATTCGGCGCTTGAATTTGAAGTGAGGATTCGGGAACAACCGGAATCATTGAACATTGGTCAAACGCATGGGGTACAAACACATGGGATACAATCATTGGTGAATCAAATCATAGTGGAATTCAAACTTGGATGAACCAGACATTATGGTGAATCAACCAAGTTGTGAATATTCTGTAAATGTAAACCTTAAGTGAAATTCTTAAGTGATTACATCATTGGTACTTACTGACATAGGTTAACAGGAAAGTGTAGAACACACGTATGACTTAGTTCTACATGTTAACAACTGTTAGTAGGTGCACGCATAACATAATCATAGTTCAATCATGGAATCAATCATAGTTCAAGTTGATCAAAGATCATGGGATTCTTAATCAATGGAAAACACATGGAAATCAGTACAAACGTGTTGCCAAATGCTAGCAAGGGCATGATCGTGGTATACCGAAACGGTGGTGGGCAGCGAGAGTGAGCCCTATATATAAACTATTTTCGGTATATCGGGAAAGTGTCAGTGTGTAGGTTTGGTGGAGAGATCATGAGACATCGTACATATTCACATGATAAGTATACAAATAAGTTGATAACTTATACGTGTACTGGATCATATTACAATTGAATGATAATACTAGTAGTATGGATATATTACTGACCTTATCATGAAAATTCAATTGTATCCATTCTCATTACTGACCCGCTTGTGGCTTCTATTCGTAGAATGCCTCCTCGACGAGACCCAAATGCTGGGGGTTCGACAAGCGGTAATGATGATGAAATTAACAGGATTGCTCGAGCTATCGCTGTTCACATGAGGGATGTGATCCCGGGCATGGTCACTGATATTACCCAGAACCTTCGGGGAAGTACCGGTGATTCTGCACACAACTCAAATGCCACAAACGCTGGAACTGCTAACTTTACTTTCAAGCAGTTCAACGATGCTAAGCCTCCTAAGTACTCTGGTACCGAAGGAGCTACCGGCCTACTGCAGTGGCTGGAAAGCATCGAAGATATTCTCGACTTCACAGGATGCCCTGAAAATCTGAAGGTCAAAATGGCCTCAAGTGCTTTTCATAAGGGAGCACTCACCTGGTGGAATTCTGAGAAGAACACCAGAGGACGTGAAGTTGCTCTAGCTTTACCATGGGACGGATTCAAGAACTTACTCGTGGAAAAGTTTTGTCCACGTCATGAACTGAAGAAACTGGAGGTGGAGATGTGGAATCTGGTGCAAGACAGTGGAGAGAACGCAAAGTATACAACTCGATTCCATGAGTTGTGCATTCTGGTGCCCCATCTGGTTACTCCTCTATCCCGCAGGATAGAGAAATACATTGAAGGGTTGCCTCTGGTGTTAGAGGAACTGTCATGGGTAATAACCCTACTACTCTAGAGGCGGCAATTCAACTTGGTGCTACTCTTACTGAGGAGTATGTGAAATCTGGAGTGCTCACCCGAAAGGGATTCAAAAGAGCACAGATTGAAGAAGGCAAGAAGCCTGAACAGCATCACCACAAGAAGAAGAAACAGAAGACAATCAAGAACTTTGCAGCGTTGACTGCGGCTGCACCTACTCATGCTACTCCCCTCACTGCTATGCCACAACCCGCTAATGTCAGAAAGCAGTACACTGGCTCGTTTCCACTCTGCACCAAATGCCAGTACCATCATCTGCCCAATACTCCATGCAAGAAGTGTCTCAAGTGTGGGCGTATGGGACACTTTGCAGCGACTTGTCGATCTGCTCATCTTATTGCTGCAACAACTGCTGCCACAACTTCTACTGCTGCAGGTGGAAGAGCCTGCTATAATTGTGGGGCAGAAGGGCACTTCAGAAACCAGTGTCCAAAACTCAATACCAATACTGCTGCTGCTCGTGCTTTTGTGATTGGAACTGCGGAAGCACGTGAAGAGCCGGCAGTCATCACGGGTACATTTCTTATCAATGATCACTATGTTCCTATCATATTTGATACTGGTGCTGATAAAAGTTTTATCTCTGCTCATACTGCTTCTTTGCTTAATATGCAACTATCCACACTTACTGCTCCCTATACTGTAGAAGTAGCGAATGGTAAGACCATAGTTGTAGATTCCATAATTAATGCTTGTGAGCTAAGATTAAATGACCATCTTTTCTCTATCGATCTCATTCCTATGACTCTCGGAAGCTTCGAAGTTGTAGTAGGAATGGATTGGCTATCTAAGAATAATGCTGAAATCATATGCTCGGAGAAACTTATTCGAATTCCCCTACCGTCCGGCGAAACGATGATAGTCTACGGTGAAAAACCCTGCCGCGAATTGAAGATTGTATCGTGCATCAAGGCGAGCAAGTATCTAAAGAAGAAATATTATGCGTTCTTAGCTCACGTGGTGGAAAAGAAACCTGACAAGAAAGCAGTTGGAGACGTACCGGTTATCAAAGACTACCCAGACGTATTTCCAGAAGACTTGCCTGGACTACCACCAGTCCGACAAGTGGAGTTTAGAATTGATCTCGTCCCTGGAGCAAACCCAGTGGCGAAGTCACCATATCGATTAGCACCGTCTGAGATGCAAGAACTGTCTAGTCAGCTTCAAGAACTTTTAGACAAAGGTTTCATAAGACCGAGTTTCTCTCCATGGGGAGCTCCGGTTCTCTTTGTCAAAAAGAAAGACGGTTCATTTCGTATGTGCATCGACTATCGTGAGTTGAACAAGTTGACAATCAAGAATAGATATCCTCTGCCCAGGATCGATGATCTGTTTGATCAATTACAGGGAGCAACTTGCTTCTCTAAGATTGATCTGCGATCCGGGTATCATCAGTTAAGAGTAAATGATGAGGATATACCAAAGACGGCATTTAGGACTCGATATGGACACTATGAGTTTGTGGTTATGCCATTTGGGCTGACCAATGCACCCGCAGTGTTCATGGACCTGATGAATCGAGTCTGTAGGCCTTACTTGGATCAGTTTGTTATCGTCTTTATTGATGATATACTGATTTATTCCAAGTCAGAACGAGAACATGAGGATCATTTGAAGAAAGTCTTGGAACTACTAAGAGAGGAACAACTTTATGCTAAATTCTCAAAGTGTGAATTTTGGCTGAAGGAGGTTCACTTCTTAGGACATGTCATAAACAAAGATGGAATTCATGTAGATCCAGCCAAGATTGAGGCGATTAAGAACTGGACTACTCCATCTACTCCAACAGAGATTCGTTCATTTCTGGGTTTGGCAGGTTATTATAGAAGATTCATTGCAAACTTCTCTAAGATAGCCTTGCCACTCACTACATTGACTCAGAAAAGTCAAGCTTTTATATGGGGACAGAAACAAGAAGATGCATTTCAACTTCTTAAACAGAAGTTATGCAATTCCCCCATCCTTAGTCTTCCAGAAGGCAGTGATGATTTCATTGTCTACTGTGATGCTTCAAACCTTGGTCTCGGTTGTGTACTTATGCAACGGGACAAGGTCATTGCTTATGCTTCAAGACAACTTAAGGTTCACGAGAAGAATTACACTACTCATGACCTTGAGTTAGGGGCTGTGGTCTTTGCATTGAAGATTTGGAGACACTACCTTTATGGTACTAAATGTGTCATCTATACAGACCACAAGAGCCTTCAACACATTCTCAATCAGAAAGAACTCAACATGAGACAACGACGTTGGGTTGAGCTTCTAACTGATTACGACTGTGAGATTCGTTACCATCCGGGTAAAGCCAATGTGGTGGCGGATGCTCTTAGTCGCAAGGAACCAGTCAAACCAATTCGTGTTAGAGCCATGGAGATCAACACACTACCGAACTTGAAAGACTTGATTCGTATTGCACAACAACAAGTAGTAACAGATAATCAACTCAAAACAGACTTGGATTGTGGCATTGAGAAGAAACTAGAACCTCGATCAGATGGGTTGTTATATCTCAATGGCCGCATGTGGATTCCAAAGTCTGAAGAATTGCGCATGCTCATCTGTGATGAGGCTCATAAGTCGCGATACTCAGTTCATCCTGGAGCCGACAAGATGTATCAAGACTTGAGGATATCTTACTGGTGGCCGGGGATGAAGAAAGACATAGCACTGTACGTGGGAAAATGTCTTACATGTTCAAAGGTCAAAGCAGAACATCAAAAACCTTCGGGACTTCTGCAGCAACCTGAAATTCCTCAATGGAAATGGGAGCAAATTTCCATGGATTTCATAACCAAGTTGCCGAGAACTCCGCGAGGTTTCGATTCGATTTGGGTGATCGTTGATCGACTCACCAAATCTGCTCATTTTCTCCCTATCCGAGAGGATTACAAGATGGAGAAGTTATCCACATTGTACATCAACGAAATCATTGCACGTCATGGTACTCCAACATCAATCATATCTGATCGTGATAGTCGTTTCACTTCTCGCTTTTGGCAATCATTGCAAAAGGCTTTGGGAACGCGTGTTAATCTTAGCACGGCGTATCATCCCCAAACCGACGGCCAAAGCGAGAGGACTATCCAAACACTTGAGGACATGCTTCGTTCTTGTGTCATTGACTTCGGTGGAAGTTGGGACACTCATCTACCACTCATTGAGTTTTCATATAACAATAGCTATCATACGAGCATTCAATGTGCACCATTCGAAGCTCTATATGGTAGAAAGTGCCGATCACCGGTCTGTTGGACCGAGATTGGTGACTCACAGGTCGTAGGACCCGAACTCATTCAGGAAACATCAGACAAAATCACAATCATTCAGTCACGGCTTAAGGCCGCACGAGATCGGCAGAAGAGTTATGCTGATCGACGTCGGAAACCGCTTGAGTTCCAAGTCGGTGACCGAGTCTTACTCAAAGTTTCTCCCTGGAAAGGCGTTGTCCGATTCGGGAAGAAAGGGAAACTTGCACCAAGGTACGTTGGACCTTTTGAGATCCTGGAACGGATTGGTCCCGTAGCCTACAAACTCAAACTTCCAGTGGAGCTAAGCAATGTTCATGATACTTTTCATGTATCAAATCTTAAGAAATGCTTAGCGGATCATGATGTTCAGATTCCACTGGAAGACATTCAGATTCAGAACAACATGCAATTCATTGAACGTCCAGTTGAGATCATGGATCATGGGGTCAAGAAACTTAAACGCAGCCGTATCCCGATCGTGAAAGTGCGATGGGAGGGCAAACGCGGTGCTGAGTTCACCTGGGAACGTGAAGACCAGATGAAGCTTAAGTACCCTCATCTTTTTACAGTATCTTCGGCTAGTTAATTTCGGGACGAAATTCCCTTAACTAGGGGAGACTGTAACATTTGTGCATATAGTCATGTAGTTGTAAACAATGTTAGAACAGTGTCTATTCATGGTTCAGTTCATCAATGTGATTCGTATGTTCATAATGTGTGCTTGTGTGTTACAGGATCTTAGTAATCAGAGAACAAGTATGTATTATCTATTTACAGTCGATTTCACTAAGCAAGAACAGTAACTTGTTATATCGAAACAGTGGTGGGCAGCGAGAGTGAGCCCTATACATATACTGCGTTCGGTGTAACAGGTTAGTGTTAGTGCGTAGTGTTGAGACGAATAGTATAACAATTAATTAATTCAACCAAGATCGTAATCTGTAAGCGAGACTGAGTATAGTTATGGGTGACGATCCATAATAGTACGAATGTTGAACTTATAATTACGATTAAACATCTCTAAATATTTTAACACGATCGGAAAACGTACGCGATTGCGGGTATACACGTAAATTGTGAATGTTTAACGATCCGACAACACACGAAGAGTAAAAATAATTATATTAATTATTTTATATTTTTACAATTTTGAAACTCATCATTTAAATGAGTTTAACAACTCTTTTATTTTAAAACCGCGTAAAATACGCGTTACGTTCCGGAAACGCGAACCGAGCGACCGAAACGGACCCGAACACTACCCGGACTATAAAAGCCCTAAAGAAGGCCACTTCCTTCATTTATTATCAGCCAAACCCTCTCTCTCTCTAGAAATTTCGCAAACCCTCTCTCTCTCTAAAAACCGATCTTTAAACGTTCGTAACTCGCTTATTTCTCGACGGATTTCGACATTCTTGGTGTCCACGCGAAGCTCTCGACAAACTCTACACGAAAGTACAAGAATATCTCAGATCCATCCAGCCAAAAACGAGGTATGAGCCTTGGAAAGATTCGGGAAATAGGGTTTTCATAAGTTGTTGTGAGTTTTGTTTAAAAACCGATAATCGGCCGGATGTTTCATCACCATTCTTAGTTTCGCACACCTAGCAACCTCCCTCGAAGTTGTACAGGCTTAGATCGTGGTCTAGAATCAAGTAGCTTGATGATGAAGACGATCCAGGTTGCAGGTTCGGGAGGCTCGTTTCCAACAGCATGGAGCCGAACCCTCATGAACACAGCTAGCCTTTACGAACCCTGCATGGTTCGTGGGGTTATCAGCCGAACCTTATGGACCCTCACGAGCCTTCATGCCTTCGTCGAACCCTCCTAAGGCCACGAACCCTCCTGGATTGAACGAACCCTGCATGTGCCGAAGTTACTAGGGTTTCCTAGTCGAACCTTTGCTATCACGAACCTGTATCAACATGCAGCGAACCTTAGTACCCTCACGAACCTAGTGTTGCATGTGGCGAACCCTAGCTGGTCCCCGAGCATTGTACTAATCCACGAACCTGTTTGATTTCTTGTTAGACGAACCGTGGAGGCACATCAGAGGGCCGAACCATGTGGAATATTTTGGCCGAACCCTCGAACCTACTATCACGACCGAACCCTTTGGTTGTAGTGGCGAACCCTAGGCTGGAACCCAAGAGGGTTCGCTGCCCAAATGGCAGCCCGCCTTCCTATCGGCCCAACCCAAAGTATATCCGGCCCAATTGCAATGGTATTCAACCCCATAGGTTAAAACAAGTCCAATGGGATTAGGTTGATCCATTATGATCCTAATTGGTCCAATTTTATCCTTGATGATATACTTGGGCCAATAACTCACTCGTTTGGTTTACAAGACCCATTTCGGCCCAACACTACATCCTATTGATCAATATCACGTTCAATTGGGCCTTAGTAACCTAATTGGCCCATGGACTCGGTTTAAGGACCATCATGGTTTCATGGGCTTAAGGCCCAATGTGAGACTCTCGACTTATAATACTTGTGAATTGATCATGAATTGGTTAAGTTATAACTTAATAACAATCATGATGATAAATTCACAATCACAAGACTTGAAAACATTGAACATCTTTTCACAACAAATGGTAATCAATGGCTATCAAAATTCTTAAACAAATATCATTTATGCATAAGAATTATGCATCAAAGAACATTTCATAAGTTTCTTGGACCCATGATCAATCTAAGGATTCAAAACATAACATTCAAGATTTCACAACAATCTTAAACATGAGAACGCAAGTCAATCAATGAATCAAAGTCTATACAATTATAAATCCTATATCTTATGTATGATTACAATGTTATAGGAGACAGTTAGAAGTCCTGTTTGCTATTTGCTATCTGTTTAAGTTCAGAGTCTACTGCAGACAGGTGAGAACTTTAGCCCCTCTTTTACTGTTTTATAACTGTTTTGGGGTGGAACACGTGATCAAAACCGCTATTTCAATCTTGTTTCATTGCACAGTTTATGTGCGTTCATAAACATTACAGGTTTATCCTATGAATCCAAGTGATTCTTCAACTGTTTAAGGAAATTGTCAACTGTTTTAAAGGAATTATTTACTATTAAATCCTTATTACTAAAAAGGATTTTAAAATGTTTTCTTGAAAGGTTTATTAACAGTTTTACTCAAATGTTCTTTTAAAGGATAACATTTTTAAATAAATGATTTCATCAACCCTTCTTTTGCTATAAACCTTGTTGTTATACAAGGTCATCACATCATGGTATTCAAAACAAGTGGTTCACAACATGGTACTCAAATGCATTGGTTCAAAACATGGTATCCAAATCAAGTGGTTCAAAACATGGTATTCAAACTCATTGGTTCAAAACATGGTATTCAAGTCAAGTTGTTCACATCATGGTATTCAAATCAAGAGATTCATTTCATGTTACATAAACAAAGGATTCAACTCGTGGAGTTAAATCCAGGTTTTCAATAAGACATTAACACATCCGGTTAAAGTAAGATTCGGAAAACATGGTGTCATTTGTTGTAAACAAACTTATAAACCCATCAAGTATCATATTCATTAGCGTTAGTACTGGGTGATCACAACAAGGGAAAGCGGACACATTGGTTCTTATCCAGGATGGAGTTAGCTTTTAAATTTGTTTTAAAAGCTAACTGCAGGTCTGGTGTCATGGTTTTCTTATCCAGGATGGAGTTGGCTTTTAAATTTGTTTTTAAAAGCCAACTGCAGGTCTGGTGTCATATGGTTATCAAAACTGCTGACGTATTATCTAACTCCAAACGTGGTTTGGGACTTGATATTATCGGCTGTCGTGCGAACAGTGATTGGACTGTTTACACTCATTTTCTTACTTGATGTTAGTTTGGGTTGCAGCTCATCCGTGTGAATCTTATGATGCTTTAACTTACCTATGTCTTATATCATATAACTCATGTTTACAAATGTTTAAACCTATTGTTCTCACCAACTACGTCTGTAGTTGACAGTTACTTTTCACGTGTTTCAGGAAATCAGGTTTAAGACAATCTCAGGGACAACTAAGGAGACCATTCTAAGATAGAACAAGATGAAGAAACATGCTAGGATGGAATAGAAACTCACTAAATCCTAAATGTTTAATTGTCTTGTTTGGAGTCTTAATTTGTAAACTATATTTTGGGTCTGTAGTTGTCTTACTTTTGGTAGATAGATTGTCTGTAACAAATCAACTGTCTAAACATTATGAAATGTAGTAATCCATTGTGGTTGTTCTTATTCAATACTTGTGCATGATTCAACTGATCATACGTCACCACGCCGTGAATTCCGCACGCGGCGCAGGGGTGTGACAGGTTGCATCCTTTGTGCTTGCGGTGAGCAAAATGACCATACTTGCCACAGTTGTTGCAGACGCGACATGGCAAGTTGGGTGCATGGTGATATCTGCAGACATTACATTGGGGAGTGACCCCAACATAATTTCTGGTGTTAGAGTTGCTTGATGATTGTTGAGTAGTCTTTGCAGCAGGAGTAGTAACAACAAAACTTCTGGTTTTTCGCTTCCGATTGCTGCTCTTGGACGAGCTAGTTGGTTCAGTCTTGACTTTAGTTGAAGTCTCCTTTGCAGCTTTCTTAGTGTCAGTTTTCTTTGTTCCCTTTCTTGTGAGAGTTCCAGTCTTCACATGATTATCCGTCAAAGTCGCAGACAGGCGGATTGCAGCCTCTAGTGTGGTAGGGTTGCTACCAAAGACAGTGTCTTGTATCTTCATAGGTAGACTGCCTATGTACTTCTCAATTGCTCTTTCAAGTGGTTTCACCAAATGAGGTACCAATAGACTCAGCTCATGAAAGCAAGAATTATATATCACATTCTCACCGCTGTCTTGCTTGAGTTCCCAAAACTCAGCCTCAAGTTTCCTCATCTCACTTCTAGGACAGAACTCTGTGGTCATCAAAGCTTTGACTTTGGTCCCAAGTTAGTGCTAGGGCTGCATCAACTCCCCTAGTTCGCTTTTCGCCATTCCACCATGTTAGTGCTCTCTTTTGGAAAACACTGGTGGCATAGTGTACCTTCAAGTTCTCAAGGCAGTCACTATTTATGAAGGTGTTCTCAATACTCTCAAACCACTGCAACAGACCAGTGGCTCCCTCAACACCCGTGAATTTTTTCGGGTTGCAGGAGTTAAAGTGTTTGAAAGTGCAAACAGGTGGGTTTGCACCACCACTATTTTATCCGAGAGTTTGATTGGCTTGATTCATTTTTGTCACCAATCCAATAATGAGATTTGCTAACTCTTGCATGCTAGTGTTGGCATTACTATTGTTAGCATTCTCATCATTGCTGTTTGTATCATCTTCATTGTGACGGCGTGGCGGCATGTTTCTGAGGATGTTTAGAAACATGTTACTACCGTTTACAACGTAAGTCATACAAACTAAGGTTAAATGAGTTCATGTTAACAGTTAGGATTACATATATGGAACTATATATGTCTCCTATCTGTTGTTAAACCCATAATAAAGCAATAGTTTCCTTATGTTATACTAAAGCATCCTAATTGGTCATATCTAATAATAACTAATCATTCCAAAGTTCAAACATTCCCCCTATACTAATACTGACATTCTCCCGATGCAGTGCAACAAGTTTATATATAGGGCATACGTAGACTTGACCGTAGTCGCATCATCTGCCGTCCACCACCGTTGCAATGCACCACGATTATGCCCTTGTTAGAAATTAGGGTATACATATGGTTCTCAAATGCTCCACTTCACAGGCTTATCCTATGGGGGATAATTATGCGTGAATTGTATACAAGTACTCCTGACATCTAAGTTCACCTGACTCTAGGTGCACCTATTTTCTAAGTTCACCTAATGTCTAAGTTCACTATATGTTCACCTCATTATCAAGTGTTCATACCATCACTAAGTGTTCGTATCATAACTAAGCGTTCATCCGTCACTAAGTGTCTATATCATTCATCAAGTCTATTCACCCAACGTGTCCAATAAATGAGTATTTCAATGTGTTTTCAATATGATCATCCAATCCATTCTCAATCAACATACTTTCAACCAACAACTTTCCAACATTTCCTAATATTATCCTAAATTCCCGACACTGACAGACCCCCAATATACTACAAATGGTATATGTATAGGGCATACGTAGGAGTAGGTCACAACCTATCCAGCCGCCAGCCCACCACCTTTGTAGTATACTACGAGTGTGTCCTTGTCTGGCGATCAAAGATCAACAAGCAATTCCTAAGCAAACATTTTCCTAAATAAGTATTTTCCCAAATGGGTAGTTCCCTTATTCCTCAATACTAACATCCACACAATGTACTGTAAATGGTCTATGTATAGGGCATACGTAGAAGTCAGTTGCAACTGCTTCAGCCGCCAGCCCACCACCTTTACAATACATCACGAGTATGTCCTTATCGAGTCGTCCGAGCGCAATCAATCACATAAATAATCAACAAGTAACATATGCAATCCATATATATATATATATGTATATATATATCAGGAGTTCAGTTAACATGTAATAAACATACATGCAAAGAATCCTGAATATAGTAACTAGTGTATGAAATAATTCATACTAGGGTTTCCTATGGTTATAGACTAGGTCAACCATTTCTAGTAACCTAATTCCCTATAACCCAGGCTCTGATACCAATCTGTAACACTCGACCGATGGCGGAAACGTCGGGATGCCACGAGGAATGTGTAGATTGTTCACAAGCTCATGGGCATCTAAAGTATCATCACATATCAATTAATTCAAATAAAGTATTTACACAAAAATCATGTTTGACATGATTCAAGTACAATCATTTTACACAAAAAATTAGCTAAATTAACTAAACACTAGTCTTCAGTAATCCTGTTAATTTTAGCTAAGTCCGATACCCTAAGTGATGATGTCCAAAAGATGTGAAGCTATCCTTCTCAACCTACTTTTCTTCGTTCCCTAAAACATGTAGAAAATCAAGTGTCAACTACGAAGTAGTTGGTGAGTAATCATAAGTTTTTATTTTTCAAAAATATTTATAAGTGTTCATAAAAGTTTATAGTTTTTAAGAAAATATACATGTGAACCTGTGAGATAATCCAGCTCTGTCAACACACTACAACACACTAAGCAAATAATTCAATTAATAACAGGGAATCAGTCAAGTATATCCAATCAATCACAATCAAACACACAAATCAGATAATCCAAGAGGTAGTCCACATTCATCATCAACAATCATCATTCATCATAATTATCTCAATATAATGTACCGCGGAGAACCTTAGTCAACTCAATCAACGGTAAATGGAATCTTCGCGGAGGACCGAAGTCAACTCGATCAACGACATTCCTAATAATCATAAGTGTCAATACAGTGCACTGCAGAGGACCATAGTCAACTCAATCAACAGTGGAATCACTACGGAGGACCGAAGTCGACTCAATCAATAGTAATTCAGTCATTACGGAGGACCGAGGTCAACTCAATCAACGATGACTCACTAAGTCGTGGTAATCCACATCAATCAATAATTATCTCAATAATAAGAATATCATAATGATAATCCAGGTTTCACCCATGTGTTATCAAAATAATATTAATTTGGTATACATGTTCCACACCCAAGTTTAAAAGCAAAAATGATATAAAAAGGGGGTTATGAGAACTCACCTGAATGTCTTAGAATTCAGAGTATTTTGTAGAACGCGCGCTCACGTAGAGAGGATCAATAATAACTCAACAACCTGTATTTATCGCATGTTTCATGTTCATAAGTATATGTATATTTTATTATCATGTAACGTTCGTCATGTCTAACTTTTAGTTTGCATACCCGTCATTAGGTACTTAGGATTATCTAAGTTATAATGAACCGTTTGATATTATATAAGTCATCATCATTAAATACAAAGTTTTAAAACTTGTTAGTTTTAAATAAATAGTGATTTTAATTTGAAAACCAAGGTATGCCAACATGCCTATATACATATGTAAATACGTGCATGCATGCATGAGTCTAAGTAATTATGTATATTAGGTCTTCATTACAAAGGTAATAGTTTAAAAATACACATATACATGCATACATACGTGCATGTAAGGACCTGTGTATGTATTATCCTTTATTGTTGTACAAAAGTTTATCTAAGTTAGTTATTGTTAAAAAATATCAACCCATGTACATGCGTGATAGCATCGACAATCCTTGGTCGGAGGTCACGCATAGTATCGATAGGTACTGAGCTGGATTCTATAAGTTCGATGATGAATGTTTTGTAGACATGTTGGGATCGATAGAAAAATATCAAAAACCCCTAGTTTCGGCAGCCCTAGGTCCAGCAGCCCCTAGGTTCGATAACCCATAGGTTCGGCAGTCCCCTAGGTTCGTTAACCCCTAGGTTCGGCAGTCCCCTAGGTTCGGTAACCTCTGGGTTCGGTGGACCTTAGGTTCGGCAAACCTTAGGTTCGGCAAACCTTAGGTTCGGTAGTCCCATGATCCACGCAACAGTACCGATTGCAGCTGTTCATCACTTTCAACATCGAATTTGTTCATGTTGCAGATCCATCCCTTGTTTCAAACCAGCTTGTACATGTTCGTTTAAGAGTTTTAAACGGTTATAACTGATCAACAACACAAAAGTTGTAACCGGTTGGTTTAGGAAGAAAACCGAAAAGTAAAGTGCTTCGTATACCTCCAAATCTCTATCAATAGCTTGAAATCTTCGTGGGTTTACGATCTCCTTGCTTATACCAACGATTTGGGACAAGAATCATGTAAAATGATTAAGAAATGAGGGAGATAAGCTAGAGAGAAGTTAGAGAGAGAGTGGGTATCCGGAAATAGGGTTTAGAGAAAGAAAAAGGCTTTGTAAAAATAAAGGAGATGAAGATAATTCCACCATTTATACCCCGCGTCTTTTCCGTGTGTTCGGTCCCGTTCACTTCGCGTTAACACGTTTAATATGCTCGGTTTTTCACGTAAAAATATATTTTAAACACGAAACGTTTATGAACTTAATTTCTTTTAACAAAATGGTTTTTAATAAATTCGTTTTATAAAAATGATTTTATTTATTTTCGTTTAAGGTCGTAATTCCTAATAAACGTTTTTAAATTCTTTTTCTTAATTTAATATAGTAAATTATTATTACAGTTATCTCATTGAAATGCGTTACTCACGCACGAATTCATAAAGATCGTCACCTTCACAAATTTATTGTTCATATCGTATTTCGATTCGATCTATGATTGATGGGATATCATTTCAGTATATTATTCCTAATAATTATATTCGTATGAATCGTCACCCATGCGAACACATTATTAAGTTAATATTTCTGAAATAATATTCGCGTCCTCACCATCACGTAATTATTTTAAATATTGTTTCCATTATTCTATTAAATATATTTATTTATCATCAGTTCCCAAACCATAATCCTCACTTAATTACATCACTGACACATCCATGATAGACCGAAATAAGTTTATGTATAGGACATACGTAGGAGTCGGTCGCACCGATCCAGCTGCCGTCCCACCACCATTTTGATAAGCCATGACCATGTGTCCTTAACTATACTTAGTGACCAAACCAATAACCTTTAACCATTTCCATCAAAACCAGATCACATTATCATTATTCAACTACAATAAACACTATTGTTCGGTTTGGTTATATTTCAAACTAGCTTCCCCATGGTTTATGCACAATAAATATATGTTCTCAATAGCGTATACGAGTGATAATACCATTAAATAAGTCATAGAAATTATCAAATTATCATATCAGATTTTATCAGTACAATTTAATACGTACGGACATACCTGAAATATAGTGATGTTACAGTTAGTTTAATCAGCTACCTATAATCTATGCACATCCTAAAGGATCCATCCTTCTTCTTCACAAACAAAACCATAGCTCCTCATGGCAAGTAGCTCGGTCGGATGAAACCTTTGTCCAACAATTACGGTAGTTGATCTGACAACTCCTGCATCTCAAATGGTGCAGGTCTATAAGGAGACTTAGCTATAGGAGTTGCTCCATGAATTATATCGATACGAAATTCTACCGGACTCACCGATGGCAATCCTGGTAGATCTTAAAGAAACATTTCTGTATACTCCTTCACCACTGGCACATCTTGGATCTCGATCTTTTTCTTCACCTTTTCAACCACATGTGCAAGGAAGGTTACAGACTGCTTCCTCAGACACTTACGCGCTTTTAGACACGAGATGATCTTGACATTGTGTTTCTCTTGGTCTCCCTGCACTTTGTGTA
Source organism: Mikania micrantha (assembly GCA_009363875.1). Lineage (NCBI taxonomy): Eukaryota > Viridiplantae > Streptophyta > Magnoliopsida > Asterales > Asteraceae > Mikania > Mikania micrantha. The sequence continues at coordinate 80,175,837 of CM018691.1, read as the reverse complement.
CTTGATTGTTCGTCAACGGGATTCGAAGTAGCTTCTCAAAACAGACTATTTCAACCCGGTTAAGGGATAACCAGTCCATTCCTATGATTATATCAAAACTACCCAATTCCATCGGTATCAAATTGATGATGAATGATTGATCATTCAGTATTAATGGGCAATTTCTAAGTATAGTATGTACAGTGATTTGTTTACCGTCAGCTACTTCTATTGTGTAAGGGGAATCTAAAAGTTCCTCAGTATGATTAAGTTTACAATAAAAATCGGAAGAGATAAAACTCCGATTTGCACCAGTGTCAAACAAAACAGAAGCAAAAAAGTTATGTAAAAGAAACGTACCAGTGACCACATTTGGGTCCTGACGAGCAGCAGTTGATCCTAAAGCAAAAGCCCTTCCATGAGGTGCTTGACCTCCCAGTTGCATCTTCATCGGGCAGTTCTTGGGGTAGTGGCCTATCTCGCCTTAGTTGAAGCATCCTGGGTTGTTGTTTTTGTTGTTTTTGCTGTTGTTGTTGTTGTTGTTGTTGTTGTTGTTGTTGTTGTTTTTGTTTTTGTTGTTGAGGTTGTTGGGATTGGGTGGTGGACATAGTGCCAAGGCAGCATTGTAAACTACCGGTGCCGGTGGTGTACGTAAATTTTGAACCCAATGGCCCATTCGGCCACAGCTTGTACACTGCCTACACTGTATCGTTGCAGCATGATGAAATTGACAACGTGCACACAAAGGATGTATGCCAGTGTAGGGTTTGCGAGCAGAATTAGTGGGCACTGCAGAAACATGTGTAAGAGGAGTGGCCATCGTGTAGTTCTTGATGACCTTCTGCTTCTTCTTTGGACGGTGCTTGGGCTTCTTCGAAGGCTCTTCCTTAGCTTTATCGGTGTAACATCAGTGCTGGAAACGTAACCAGAACGGTGATCTACACAGTAACATGAACAGTAATCCAGGTACGATCTATGTGTATTACTTGCATGCTATATTCATTTGATGTCGATAAAGAACTATTTCATATTCATTACAGAAACATAGTTCAAAATCCACGGTTTAACAGTCAGAAACATATCTGGAAACACAGAACAGTTACATGAATACTTGTTAGGATTCTATTAGGTATAAACGTATGTGAGGATGTACAGAACAAAACTACAACGGATGTCGTTACGTGAATGCTTTATTCGTATAGGTGACGATCTGTACGAATAAATCCGAAACTTTAACGTTCTGAATGATGTCCAATAATTAGAAAAACCATATCGAAAAGTGTAGTTATCGTCGTATTCGTATGAGTGACGATTCAAACGAATACGCGCGAAGACTGTACGATTCGATTTAAACAGTAAATTAAATATTTTCATAAATTTAAAATAAGCGGAAGATATTTAGTTAATTTACTAGGAATTACCACCTAAAATAAATTTAGAAACTTTACTTTTAAAACCGAGAAGCTTCATTTCGAAAACAAAAGAAAACCGACATTTTTACGCGAAACCGAGCAAAACCGAACGAGACCGAACATATCCGGGTATTTTGAAGCCATTTGATATGGAATTTATGGCCATATCTACCACCACCAACCAGCCAACACTTCCCAAATTCGTTTCTCTCTCTCTACTTTCTCTCTCTAGAAGCCACAACTCTATCTTCTTTATTTCTCAACCAAATCAAGCCATCTTAGTGTCAAAACGACCACTACAACTTGTAGAACACGAAAGTACAACCGATCTGAGCTTTGAACCAGTCGATTTGAGGTAGATTCGAGTTTTATATTCGGTTTTTAGGGTTTTCAAACCCTTGGTTCAAACCCACCTTCATACTCGGTTCTAGACCTTAAAACCTTAGGGAAAAAACACATTAACACCTTAGGATGTTGTAGGAACTTTTGAGAAGTCATGTTGTGGTCATGAGGTTCGTATGTAAGGGGGGCTGCACCAAGGGGTTTAATCGGCTGAAGGGAGGCCGAATGGCCACCAGACCGAAGGAGCCTCTCATTATGTCGGCCTGAGCTTCATTCGCCTAAGCCTTGTTCGATCCAAGCCTCATGAGCATCACTTCATTCGGTCAAAGCCTCATGAGCATAAATTCAGTCCGTCCAAGCTTCACTCGCATGAGCATGGTTCGGTCCCAGTCCCTTATGGCCACTTCTCGTTCAGCCATGTGGTTTTCATTCGCACGAATTCACACATTCGGCCCAGATCACAATCGGCCCAGATCCCATTCGACCAAGTCTCAAACGGCTACATGATCTCAAGTATGAGGTTGTGAGTGCATGGCATGCATCGGCATGGGTTGTATACATGGGTGCATGTGTGGGAAGAGTACTAGGGTTTTACTAGGGTATGAATTGGATGCTCAACATTCATGAAATTGTTCAACAATACGGCATTCTAAATTACAATAAATGTAAACATGGACTTGTGTACATAATTAAGGTTTTCAAGTGAAGGTAACCGAATTGTAAATCCCCTATGTTAGGGATTTATAACACCGAATTTTCTAATCCAATGTTGAAATACCACATGAATGTTTGGACATCCTTTGAGCTTAACACATTTGGACATCAATAAACTAGATCTTGAGTGAATTTACAAGGAATCAAGAAAACAACCTAAGTATTTAGGTGTTAACCACATAGTTAACACTCGATACTTAGAAAATAAATGTAAACATGGACTTGTGTACATAATTAAGGTTTTCAAGTGAAGGTAACCGAATTGTAAATCCCCTATGTTAGGGATTTATAACACCGAATTTTCTAATCCAATGTTGAAATACCACATGAATGTTTGGACATCCTTTGAGCTTAACACATTTGGACATCAATAAACTAGATCTTGAGTGAATTTACAAGGAATCAAGAAAACAACCTAAGTATTTAGGTGTTAACCACATAGTTAACACTCGATACTTAGAATTTCATGCAAACATACAACTAAGTTAGATAGTTCGGATGAACTTCTAAGATAAGTTGTACACAATAACGATCAAAAAACCAAGGGAAACAAAGATCTAACAGCGGATTTAGAGTTAATCGAGTGAGATTAACTCGAATCTAACAATGTAACATATAGTTACTTAAAATAATGTATGTTTTAATAAAAGGAAAGTGATTTGTAATATTTCTTTATTTAACTATTTAAAATAAATCAAATGATTTCTAACTTAACGATTCAACTTAAAATGAATTATTTAAAATGTTTTAATTAAAAAGACTTTGAATGTAATTGACATAAACCTTACCTAGCTAAGGTTTAATAGTGATAATTCATGGGATAAGGATTTATAAACAGGTAATACATTTAGACTAGTTAGAGGGAATCCTAGAAACACATTAGTAACATAGGACACTTAGTTGCACACCGAGACCAAAACCGTAGATACATCCATTATAGATACTTATAGTATTCGGATTCTCTTAAAACAACTCAGGTACTGAAGAAACATAGTCTACAAGTAAAGAGCGCGCATTTTGTTGTGGTTCAATTCTTTGCAACACAGGTGAGTTCATTGCCCCATTTTCTAAATATTTTTTTTTTACAAACGCGGGGCTGAGAAGCATGCGTAAATTATTTTCTTTGGATTATATTTATCTAAATGCTTTTACTTAATATATGTTGCATATATAAAATGGTTATCCTAGATCTTATCTAGGTAAACAAATTTCAGAATTTCAGAATGAGTTATCTATTCATCATGAGTAACTAACAATTTTAAAGACAAAGAACTATTTTTCAAGATCTATTTTCAAAGAACTAAATATCTAATTTCAAAGAATTAACGGTCAAATCAAAGTACTATTTCGGTGGTGTGTTGTCAAAGAACTAACGATCTATTTCAAAGAACTATGTACAAAGAACTATTTTCCAAGGGTTTGACTGGGAAATATCAAAGATAGCATGTGCCAATCTCAGGTTTGAAAGATGTCCTAGCTAGACTGATCGAATATGAGACGCATGCTTGATGATATTTACAGTATTCCCTAACCAGTTTTGAGGAACATCTGGGAAATACTCAAAGATAACATGTGCCAAAGAACTATACGAACCACGGACGATCTAAAGAACTATAAAAGCCTGTATATCAAAAGATGTCCTAGCTAAACTGATTGATTATAGGTCGAATGTTTGATGAGGTCTACGGATCTCCTTTACTACTAAGAACCATGATTGCTAGACTAGTCCACTCGAGTTGACCAAGGCCCAATCGTTTGGTCTTAGATTTTATTAAATGTTTATTTATTTACATATTTAAGCATTTATTGAAATGTTTCTACAAATGTATGGTTGATCATGATTGTGTGATGAACTTAAGGAATCAATAGAAATTCTATTTTGTGGAACTCAAAGAACTAGTGTGTCTATGGTGTGGAATGAAACGTTTAATTATCATTGACAACAATATATTATGTGGTTTGATATGCGGTGGGACGGTGGCTGGGGCTAGTTCCCTTACGTATGCCCTATATATAAGCATATTTGACTGGATAGTATAGGTGGTTGTTAGTGAGGTTAAGGTTGTCATTTTGGGGGTTCAAAGGTGATCATTTTCAGATGATTCAAGTGTTATCAATTTCAAACGGTTCAAGTATGTAATTCAGTGTATGAGATGAAATGCTTAATTATTATTAACAACAATATATTATGTGGTTCGATATGTGGTGGGACGGTGGCTGGGGCTTGTTCCCCTACATATGCCCTATATATAAGCATATTTGACTTGATAGTATAGGTGGTTGTTAGTGAGGTTAAGGTTGACATTCGGACAAGTTATCAGATTCATTTTCAAATAAAACTATATGAACTCACCAACTATGTGTTGACTTGATCTTTTTGCATGACTTCTCAGGTGACGAACATGTCTGAGTAGAAGTTACCGCTTTTGGACTAGGATACCAGATAGAGGACCTAGTATTTTGGACCTGCATATTTTTGAACATCATTTTACAGATTATTTTGTATATCTTGTGCAGATACAAGATAGAAGAATTATGATGTTAATAGTAGATTTACATTGTTAAATTATGAACAAAACTGATGTAATTTAACTTTGTAATTATGTTTTATTTAGCATTTCTCATTAGATATCATGTGCATTGTAAACAATCTGATCATCACGATTATCATTCCCGATATCGCGCCCCGGGGTCTTTCCGCCTGACGGGACACACGATCCGGCCCGCCGGCTCGGGGTATGACAACCGGTGTCCTTCTTCAATGCTCCGGTTGCTACCATCACGTTAGTAAGTTCGGCTGACAGTGTGATAGCCGATTCTAGAGTAGCAGGGCTTGCAGCAAGAACAAGACTCTGAATGCAGGCTTATAATCCGCCTACATATCTGTCAATAAGCTTCTCCAGAGTAGGTACCTTTTATGGAACTAAGGCTACCAACTCATTATAGAGGGTAGTGTACGCCATGTGATCAGCTCCTTTCATTACAAGGTTCAGCAACTCAACTTCCATATTCTGGAGTTCATTTTTGGGACAAAACTTCTTCCTCAGAAAAGTCTTGAAGTAAACCCAAGGAATCGCCAATGCATCTTTTCCACGACCTCTGATCTCAGCATTCCACCAAGTTAGAGCCCGTTTGTTGAACGAGCCTACAGAATACGAAACCTTATGATGTTCAGGTGCCACACCCCGAGCCGGCGGCATGATCGACTTTCCCGTCGGGCGGAAGGTTCTCGGGGCGCGATATCATTTGATAATCGAAATGATCAGATTGTTTACATAGCACATGATATATAAATGAGAAATGCTAACATGAAATTGATATAGAATTACAAAGTTAAATTACAATGTTACGTTCATAATTTAACTAAGTAAATCTATCCAAAAGAATCATTGAGGTTTCTATCTTGTAACTGTACAAGATCTACAAAAGATGATTCACTATTTTGTCATTCAAAAGTATGCTCAACACAAAATGAAGCTAGGTCTTCTAAAAGTCCTCTAGCTTAATCCCTGAATGCTGGTGACAAAACCTGTTCGTCACCTGAGAAAACATGCATTTAAACAAAGTCAACACTAGGTTGGTGAGTTCATAAGTTTAGTAATTGAAAACATTGATTTGTTATCATACACAACCACAATGTCATACACAAGTCCTGTTAATGTTTGATTCATCTGTTCCGCACAATGGCCTCTCCATAATTATATTTACAGGTAGCATATCATCCTATCACTTACGGTTATATATAGGGCATACGTAGGGGAACAAGCCCCAGCCGACATCCCACCACATACTTAATAGAACTCAAAACCACTTGCAATACAACTATAGATATCCATTTTCATCTCACATGTGTTCAACCCGTTTGATATTCACCCATAAGATCATGTTCATCACCCTGTGTGTTATATGTAAGGGGAATTTAGTTATCAAAACCGAAGTGTTGATAAACCCTCAATGTTTTAAAGAAAGTAGATTAATTTAATCTTATCCTTGTTATTCTTCTCTCGTTGTGGGGTTAACTGTCAGTCACTACTAATAATAGAAGTGTTAGTTAACCTTTTGATATTGTTCTCATCTTGAAGTGCCTAGAGCCTAAAAGAACCCATTGTGATCCTCACGTAATCAGATCACAATGCATCCGATTTACCTCCATCACTTTTGTTTTCTCATAGCCTTCAACAAAACTACTACCAGTAATGTGACATGAGAGAAAATCAATTCCTTAGTCTACTAGTCAATAGGATCGAAGGGTTAATTACAACAATTAGTTACTTCATATTAATATCACCATGTGTCGTTTACCACACCTGACTGATGTCGCCCTATCACCGGTCATACGATACCGACCAATGATAAATACGATCAACATACCAGCCTCAATCGCCGGAGGTTTGTCAAACCTATGGTACCACTACCTTATCGTCGGTTTAGTCCCACTAAATTAACTGGTAAACGATTCGCTGATGAGGGACTTAGAATTTGAACTTGAATACATGGCACTTGATTGTTGTGATATAATACAGACAGTTTAATAGTAATCAATTATTGTTGTGTTCACCATAGTCATCATCTCAATGTTGTTTGTTCTCAGTGTTATGTGTTCTCGTAGTTTTTAACAAAGTTTTATAAGAACTTGTCTTATTATACGATGTTAGCAGTTATGTGAATGATGTTGTTATCATGAAGTTACGTTATCATGATTATCATTCTTGTTATCCCATAGCCTTCACCCGGTTGTAACTACTGTGTTGTAAGAACTAGTCTTACTACATTTAGTTCAGGTGGTGAATGATGTCATGAAGTCATGTGGACATGATCATCATTCCTGTTCTCATTAGTGTTTGTTTCGTGTTATCCCATAGTCTTCACCAAGTTGTAAGCATAGTGTTGTAAGATCTAGCCTTACTACACTTAGTTAACTACGGTGGTGAATGATATTATGAAATTATGTTATCATCATATCATTCTTGTTAGTTGTTGTTGTTATCACGGTGTTGTCTCCTGATTATCCCATTGTTCATTCATGTAAGAATAATAAGATGTTATAAGATATAATCTTACAACTTTTATTATTCTATTGTGCTGATGATTAACTATATTATCATGTTTCATCTTAGATATCTCAGTTATGTTGTGATTAAGCAAGCATACGTACAATGATAAGCGATAATAAAGTCAAGCAATATTATCTAAATCGTAGTATCATCAATATGTTGTACTAAAACTTTTAAATAAATAAAAGATTTAGCATGTTTCTCAACACCGAGGTTTGAAATCAGTTAAGATTAGAAAAGGGGCATATGAACTCACCTTGTAGTTGATGTGGTTGACTAAGTATAAACAAGAAATGCACGCGCTCGTTGTTGTTCTTGATGTTGTTTTCACGATCCTGTATTGATTTCACGATGTTTGTACTTATAAGTTTGGAATAAGTGTGTATGTGTGTGTGTGTGTGTTAGCCATAAAGTTGGCTAACACTCGTAGGTCTTTGTTGTCTCCTAGTCCTCATTCGCTTGTGGTGGCATATGTTAATGCTTAACCGACTAGATTAATTTAGCATACCATACCTTTCTGTTTAACTTGACTTGAACCTTAACATGTGGTAAAAGTTTGATGTTCAAGTTGTGTCTAAGTATAAAAACTTAGGTTTATTGGTTATTTATCATTGTTGCACCCATATAATACTTGAAACAATCCATTTGTTTAGAAAATATTGAAGTAATTAACAAGTCTCAATGCTTGTTTACTTAATGATCATTATACAAAAAATTTGAGTTGTTAGCAAGTTGTCTAAACATTTGATTCCACCACCTTTGTAGTATTCTTAGTAATTCCCATGCATGTTATCAATTGAGCTTGGATTCAAGGTGTTGATGTATTGGCGGAATTAAGTGGCACCGAGCGAAGGGACATTGGCCGAAGGTGGCATGCTATACCGAATGAGACTGCCCCAACTTCGGCCAAATGAAAATCAGGTGTGCGAATGGGTGTGTCCGATCGAATGGGTGGGTCAGCCGAAGGAAGTCAGTCGGCCTGTTGGTCCAGTTGGTCATGGCTCTGTCGGCCTGACTATTCGGCCGGGCTGTGTGATGGCCACTCGGCCGGTTGAATCCAGTCGGTCCCAACTTCACTCCTGTCGAGCGTCATGGCAAAACAATCCAAATAGCACCCATTCTCACTACACCTGAGGTGTTTTCGTGTATGTAGGGTTCAAAATATTATGTTGTTAACCGGTTAGGGTTAAGGGTCGAACAAGGGTTTGAAAAACCCTATTTTTCATGACTTTGGGACTCATTATACGTCAGAATCGGTGGGTTTTGGAGCGTAGCCTTTGTACTTTCATGTAGAGAAAGATGAGAGCTTCGATTTGGCATCAAGATGGAGTGATTTGGTCAAGAAATGGAGAAGTTATGGAGGTTTGAAGCTTGAAGTTTCTAGAGAGAGAAAGTTCCGGGTTTTTGATTTTAGAGAGAGAGAGTGAGGGAATTAAATGAAGAAGATGAGTCATTTAGGGTATATATACCCCTAAGGTGTTCGGGTTCGTTTCGGTTGCTCGGTTTTAGTTTTCGTTACGTTTCCGGCTCATTACGCGCGTATTTTACGTATTTTAAATAAATCGTTTTAATTTAACATTTCGAAAGTGGTTATTCCTAGTAAATCTTCTAAATTTATTTTTATTAAATTATTTTATCGAAAACGTTTATTTTCAAGGTTTCGTCAGATCTGTCACCGTCGCGCGTATTCGTTCGAATCGTCACCCGAACGAACACGACGATGGTTTCACTTTTTGATTTTTGTTTTCTACTTTTCAGTCATCATTTCAGACTTTAAACTCACAGATATGTTTGTGTGAATCGTCACCCACGCAAACACATTGTCAGTTTATTTTTCTGAAACAATACCGAACTTTTGTTTTGGATTATATTTCCTCACAAACTGACTCAACTAAAATTGCCTGTTTTCACATTGTTGCCATTGAATTCTCTTTGTTTTCACACTGACTTGTCGGCCATCTGATTCCTGTCATCTGTGGACATCAGATCGCAACCGATATGTTTTTGTCATTTGTTTGCACACTGTTGTTTCTCATGAGTTGTTGTATTTACGGTATTTAAGTTTTCACTTAAACACATACAACTGTTGTTTGTTTTCTAAGTTCTGTTATCACACAACTGTTTACACATTGTATTTACACACAGTAAATAGTGAAAGTACACGTACCGTACGAACTTGCCGAACGATCAGGTACTGATTGTCACAGTCTCCCCTTGTTAAAGAAATTTCATCCCGAAATTTAAGCATCGTTTTCGGGCATTACTTCTTGAAACAGATGGGGATACTTTGTCTTCATGTGATCCTCATGCTCCCAGGTAAATTCTGGTCCGCGTTTGGAGTTCCAACGAACCTTTACAATATGAATACGGCTTCGTTTCAGTGTCTTGACTTCACGATCCATAATCTCTACAGGTTCTTCATTGAAATGTAGTTGTTCATCCACTTGTATCTCTTCCAGGGGTATGACTAACGATTCATCAGCGAGACATCGCTAAAAATTGGATACATGAAATACATCGTGTATCCTGCTGAGTTCATCAGGAAGTCTGAGTCGATATGCCACAGGACCAATCCGCTAAGTTATCTCGAACGGCCCGACATACCTTGGTGCTAATTTGCCTTTAGCCCCAAAACGAACCACGCCTTTCCATGGGGACACTTTCAACATGACTCGATCACCCACTTGGAATTCCAAAGGCTTTCGCCTTTTGTCTGCGTAACTCTTTTGGCGGCTACGTGTTGCTTGTAATCTCTGTTGAATCTGGGCTATCTTATCAGTAGTCTCCTGAATAAGTTCAGGCCCAATGATTCTGTTATCTCCCACTTCGGTCCAACAAATTGGAGACCGACATTTTCTACCATATAATGCTTCAAACGGAGCACATCCGATACTGCTGTGGTAGCTGTTGTTGTAGGAGAACTCAATGAGTGGTAAATGTTTATCCCAACTTCCACCGAAGTCTAGGATGCATGTTCTCAACATATTCTCCAGGGTTTGAATTATTCGTTCGCTTTGTCCATCCGTTTGTGGATGATAAGCGGTGCTCAAGTTGACACTTGTCCCTAAAGATTGTTGCAATGATTGCCAGAACCGCGATGTAAATTGACTGTCCCGGTCTGAAATAATAGATAATGGCACACCATTCCTTACTACTATTTCATCGACATAGTTTTGCTAGCTTTTCCATCTTGTAGGTTTCTCTGATCGGCAAGAAATGAGCGGACTTGGTCAATCTATCAATGATGATCCATATGGAATCATATCCGCTGGAAGTACGGGGTAGCTTGGTTATAAAGTCCATAGATATTTGTTCCCATTTCCATTGTGGTATCTCTGGTTGTTCAAGCAAACCTGACGGTTTCTGGTGCTCAGCTTTGACCTTAGCACATGTTGGGCACTTGCCAACATAAGTAGCCACATCCTTCTTCATACCCGACCACCAATAAAATGACCTAAGATCTTGGTACATTTTATCAATACCAGGGTGAACAGAATAACGTGTCTTGTGTGCCTTGTCCAGAATGAGTGTTCGAAGTTCATCTACAACCGGGATCCAAACACGATCCTGAAAATCGATAACTCCATCTTGTTTCGTCTCAAAATGTTTCTCGGCTCCACAATCGAGCTTGTTTCTTAAGTTGTTCCTTGTCACCGCCTCTTGTTCTACTTGTATGATTTGATCTCTCAGACTTGTTTGCACAGTCATTCCCATTGCTCTAACGCGCAAGGGTTTGACTCTTTCCTTCCGGCTCAAAGTGTCTGCAACAACATTGGCTTTTCCCGGATGGTATTTGATCACGCAATCTTAATCGTTCAGGAGCTCGACCTAACGTCTCTGTCGCATGTTAAGCTCCTTTTGATCAAATATTGTTGTAGATTCTTGTGATCCGTGAAGATAGTGCACTTGGTACCGTACAGGTAATGTCTCCAAATCTTTAAAGCAAAGACAACAGCTCCTAGTTCTAAATCATGTGTTGTGTAGTTCTTCTCATGGATCTTCAACTGTCTTGATGCATAGGCAATAAATTTGTCTCATTGCATTAAAACACTACCGAGTCCCTGATGGGAGGCATCACAGTATACCGCAAAGTCATCATTGCCCTCTGGGAGTGTTAATATTGGAGCATTGCACAATCTTTGTTTCAATGTTTGAAATGCCTCTTCTTGTTTCTGTGTCCACACGAATGGTTCACTCTTCTGTGTCAGTTTTGTGAGAGGCAAGGCTATCTTTGAGAAATTCGAAATGAATCTCCTGTAATAACCCGCCATTCCCAGAAATGATCGGATCTCTGTTGGTGTTGTGGGCACATCCCAATTCTTGATTGCTTCAATCTTGGCAGGATCCACTTGAATACCATTACCGTTAATCACATGACCCAAGAACTGAACTTCCCTTAGCCAGAATTCACACTTGGAGAACTTGGCATAGAGTTGTTCATTCTTTAGAAGTTCCAAGACTGTCCTGAGATTTTGTTCATGTTCCTTCTCGCTTCTTGAATAGATCAATATATCATCAATAAAGACAATAACGAACTGATCTAAGTACGGCTTGCACACCCGGTTCATTAAGTCCATGAACACTGCCAGTGCGTTCGTCAGTCCGAATGGCATCACCATGAATTCGTAGTGACCATATCGGGTACGAAAGGTCGTCTTGGGTATGTCTTCCTCTTGAATGCGGAGCTGATGATAACCTGAACGCAGGTCTATGTTTGAGAAGTATTGAGCTCCTTGCAACTGATCAAACAAATCATCAATCCTCGGTAACAGATACCGATTCTTGATGGTTAGTTTGTTGAGCTCTCTGTAATCGATACACATTCTGAAGGATCCATCCTTTTTCTTGACGAAGAGAACCAGAGCTCCCCATGGTGAGAAACTCGGTCGAATGAATCCTTTGTCTAATAGTTCTTGTAGTTGATTGGACAGTTCCTGCATTTCTGATGGTGCAAGCCTATAAGGAGACTTAGTCTCAAGAACCGCTCCTGGAATCAAATCGATTCGGAATTGCACAGATCTCACCGAAGGAAATCCCAGCAAATCATCCGGAAACACGTCCGCAAAGTCTTTCACAACTGGTACATCTTGAATCTTGATGGCTTTTTTGTCTTTTTCCACAACATGAGCTAGGAGTGCGATGCACTGTTTCCTTAGACACTTGCGTGCCTTCATGCAGGATATTATCTTGACACTGCGGTTTGCTTGATCTCCATGAATTTCCAAGATCTGATTGTTCTCTACTGGAATACGTAGTAGCTTTTCGGAACAGACGAATTCAACTCTGTTAAGAGATAACCAGTCCATTCCGTCGATGATATCGAAACTGCCCAGTCCATTGGTATCAAATTTATGGAAAATGTGTGATCACCAAGTGTAATTGGGCAATTCCTAAGTACTGTGTCAACTGTTATCTGTTTGCCATTTGCTATCTCAATAGTATAAGGGGAGTCCAAAGATTCCACAACATGATTAAGATGGCATGCAAAATCGGATGAGATAAAACTCTGATCCGCACCAGTGTCAAATAATATAGATGCATAAAAGTCAGATAGGAGAAATGTACCCGTGATCACATTCGGGTCTTGTCGAGCAGCAGCAGCTCCAATCTGAAATGCTCACCCTCTAGCTACTTGAGCCCTTGGTTGATTTTTCTTGAGACAATCCCGAGAGAAGTGTCCAGGCTCGCCACAGTTATAGCAAGACCTGTTGTCAGCAGCAGCCGTAGTAGCGGCATTGTTGTTCCTGTTTTGAGCTCCCGTGCCCCGGAATTGAGCGGCCCAATGACCAAGCTTCCCACAGTTGTTGCATTGCCTGCACTGGGAAGTTGGTGGATAATGATACTGACAGTTGTTGCACAACAGTGCGGTGCCAGTGTAAGGCTGCTTGATCTGTAGCGGTGGTGGTTGTTTAGCCATCGGTGTTTGAGTGGTCGCAGCAAAGTTCTTGACCACTTTTTGTTTCTTAGCCGGGCGTTTATCCGGCTTTCTTGAGCTTCCAACCCTTGCTGATTTGGTTTCCTTCTTCAGTGCCCCAGAGGCAACCATCACATCTGTCAGTGTTGATGACAGAGTGACAACCATCTTCAAGGTAGTTGGGTGTGCAGCAATCACATGCCCTTGAATGCAAGCCGGTAGTCCACCGACATACCGCTCGATGCGTTTCTCCAGTGTTGGCACTATATCTGGTGCCAAGGCAGCCAGTTCATGAAACCTGGTGGTGTAGGCCAGATGCCTAGCACCAATCATGACAAGGTTTAGTAGCTCAGTTTCAACCTTCTTCAGTTCATTCCACGGGCAAAACTCTGCCCTCAGCATAGTCTTGAAGTCCTCCCAAGGCATAGACAATGCCTCGTCTCTTCCCCTGACTTAGACTTGAGCGTTCCACCAAGTCAGTGCTCGTTTCTTAAACAAGCCAGCATCATATTTCACCTTATACTGATCAGGGCGTCCACTGGTATCAAGAGTCGTTTCCATCTTCTCGATCCATTGGATTAATCCAATGGCTCCCTCATTGCCACTGAATGCCGGTGGCTTGCATCCTACAAAGTTCTTGTAGGAGTGGCCAGTGTGGTTACCACTGTTGGAGTTAATCCTGTTTATCATGTCAGGAATTACTTCCCTCAGTTGACTGGTCAGCAATGTTGCCAGTGCAATCGTAGCAGGATCCAACTCATGGTTGGGTGGTGGCGGAGAAGGAGGTAGATGAGGAGATGCAGGTGGTGTAGGTGTTGAGGAGTGAGGTGATTGTGGTGATGGTGGTAGCAAAGGAGGCTGTCTTCTAGGCGGCATTCTGATCAATACTGAAAGAAAATCGGTTAGTGCAGTGATCGAATGCAGAAGACGTATGCAAGTAGAATCCTAAATCTTATGTTCTCTACATGAGGGTCCCGGGTTGGGGTGTGACATCAGGCCAGCTACTGATGTCAATGGTGTTCTCCATCTTCTCGATCCATTGGATCAAGCCTAATGCCCCCTCAGTACCGCTGAAACATGGTTGTCTGCATCCTACGAAAGCTTTGTAGGAGTATTCTAGTGTTTCTTGTGTTCCCACTAGCTTTTCCTGAAGAGTTCTACATTTGGTTGATGTTGCCCTGTAATCTGTTGATCATGTCGGGGATAGCCTCCTTCAGCTGGTTGGTAAGTAGGGTTGCCAAAGCCACAGTAGCAGGATTCAACTTTGGTTGATGAGGCAGAGTATGAGGAGGAGGAGGAGGAGGAGGCGGAGGTGGTGGTGGTGGTCTAGTGGTGGAGGCATAAGAAGAGGTGGTCTTTTTGGAGGCAAGCCGATCACAACCGAAAGAACATCAGTTTGTGCAATGATCGAACGCAGAAGATACATGCAAATAAATCCCTAAGTCCTATGTTCTCTACATGTGGGTCCCTAAGTTATAGTCTAGGCCAAACCGTTCTAAGTAAATGACCTATATTCTCTATACCCTTAAGCTCTTATACCAATATGTCACACCCCGACCCGGTAGGCTGGATCGATTTTCCCGTTGGGCGGAATTGTCCCAGGGTGCGATATCGTGTGATAATCGGAATGATCGGATGGTATACATAGCACAACATTTGAGAATTACTAAAGCATAATAACATTTAAACTAGGATTACAAAGTTAAATCACAATTGTCTCATTTTGTAGGACCAATTTGGAGCCCGGAAACAATCTGGTTCACCAAGGAATCTGCTCTACAACCACAAAAATAGTGCGGAATCCTATTCCAGTGTTTACCAATCCAAAACACCAAGCCCCGTGGCAATCCGACAATGAGGAGTGAACGTTTGGATCAAGATCGAACACCACAGGTTGAGAATCGAAGTTGGAGATAAATGAACCACTCAAAACCCTAAGGGTATGACTCTGGAGTGCTTTGGGAAGAGAGAAGGCTCGGAAAAGTTAGGTTTGAATCTGTTTGTTGAAGTATATATAGACTGCACTCATTCGGCTGAATGAGTGGTCGAATCACTCATTCGGCTAATGGCTCAGCCGAATGAGCTTGATCAACCGAATGAGTCATGCGGATGACTCATTCGTTCGCCCCAGTCATTCGCTAGGCGGTCATTCTCCCGAATGACCTCATTCTTAGGGTCATTCGCACGAATGGGTCTACATGATATATATAATCAAAGTCAACCATAGTCAAACACATATAAACTTGAATAAACATTAAAGAACAATACAGAATAACTGATCTTCATTAATAAGATAAACTTTATACATTAAGATCATACAAAACATAGAACTAGGGACATTTCTGTGCACTAACATACTCCTCCTTGGACCTAGTTCTTTACTTGTCAGTACCCTTCTTGAAATATTTGTCTGAAATAGCTTTCCAGTCAGAGCCGGCATGAATCCCAAACACTATGCAAATTCGGATGACTCTCATGAATTGTAGTGCTTGTTCCATATCTGCAACTTCGAAGAATATCTGACATCTGCACAAAGCTTCGACATCGTTGTGTGACTGATTTGTCAGCCACATGGGATCAAATATGCACACTGTATCCCATTTTTTGTCTTTGCACAACACAATCACTGCCTCTACAGTTTGCCCATTATAATACCACCATCGGAAACTGTCCAAGAAGTCTTGACGCATCATCCGTAAAGGAATATTCTTCATGACTCTTGGAGGCAGCCACTTCAGGATGACTTTGTGTCTGCGGGTATCTGCATTGATTTCTGGCAGATAATATCTTTCTGGTTCCTGAGGCTTGAAATTGATCCACCTCTACCGATACTCATACTGAATCTGTCTAGAGAACCAAGAGGACATCCCTGAATCATCACTGTAGAGCATCTTCAAACGTGCAAGTTGATTTACTTCAAATCCAGGCAACGTTTTGAAGTCAAGTGGATGCTTGAAATACTGAATCCCTTGTTCTCTCTTGACAGTATAGCATTGCAGATCATGAAAGTATGCCCAGCTCAGTATTTGACCTCCGACCTTGTATCTTTTGGTCCTGTATACTCTGGTGTGTGTAGTTGGCATCTTTGCAACACTCTCCTTCTTCAAGACTTCCCAGTAATCTTTCCATTCTTCTTTTCTTTTCTGGATGTCTTCTGCTGAAAACTCAATGCCACTGATCTTCTCGTCAATTTTCCTGTTCAGCTCCTCCTCAGTGTGTTGACCGAAAAGATCATTGAAGGTAGGCAGTTCATCCTCAGCTGAAGTATACTTTACGCCCTCTTCCTCGGTAATATCCTCCAAGATCACCTCATCAACATCATCAAACATCTATGGAGAAGGAATATCTGAAACAGGAGCAGAGGAGTCATCAACGACAACCTCATCAGGATTTAACCTGAAAAGCTCAGCAATCTGTTCTTTTTTCAAGCAATGAATAATCTCTCCTTCCTCCTTGTCATAGCTAACTGAGTACTGTATGATGCCTTGAGCGTCCAAAATCATGGTCAACGTCTCATCCAAACGACGTCTCAAAGGCACAGCTTGAACTTCCTCAGTAGCTTTAGGCTCTTCAGTTTGAGAAGGAGAAGGCTTGGCACCTTTATCATGCCTAGTCTTTTTCCGGATCTCAGTGGGAGGGGACTGCTGCCCTGATGCACTTGAAGAACTGGCAGACCCACTTCCGGCACTATCATCATCATCATAATCATCGTCTTTATCAGTATCCTCGTAGTCAACCTTCTCCTCATCAGATTCGTCTTCTTCTTCTTCATATTCTTCTTCATCTTGATCTGAAACATGGGAGGCAGCTTCAGTGCCCTCAATCCTAGGAGTAACGTCTTTAAGGATTTCAACTTGTTTAGCAAATCGCAAGTTTTCGGCCTCAAGAGCTAGTATCCTATCACTGAATCCAAAGGCAGTCAGTGCCAACTGGTTGTGCTCATCAACATACTTGAGCAAACGCTCCTCCTGCTCAGCTGATCTAGCCCTCAAATCTGCACGCTGGTCAGCAGCCTGTAACAAAAGAGCATCTTGCTCACTGACCCTCTGTGTGAGTTGGGCAATAACTTCATCCTGCTGGTGGTTCCTCTCCATCAGCCTAAGTACCAAACTGTTCAGTGTCTGAGCTGTTCAGCAACTGATACAGTAGGTGTATATCGATCAGCTCGAGAGATGGAGGGACCGGAAGAAGCTGCAGTGAAGACAACAGTATGAATACCAGAGGAGGTCAGAGGGGCAGAAGTAGCTCGTGTAGGTATAGCCCGTGACCTGGTCAGTGAAGAAGTCGAGACTGTTGCAGCTGATATGACAATGGTTGCTGTAACAGACACTGACTCTGAACGTCTTTGTAAGACAAAGTGTGTCCTTCTTCTGTTTGCAGGAGGAGATGATGTAGTCTGGACAGCAGCAGCAATAGATGTCGAAATGGAAGTACGTGGAGGAGGAGAGAAGTCAAACTCAGGGACAAAGGATGGATCCCAGATCTCCTCACTCTCTTGCTCTGTCATACCGGGCCTCTTCCTCTTCTTCACAAGCCTCGTGCCCACCATAACATTCTCAAACTCATCATCTGGCTTGTTAGAATCTGAGCTGTCAGAGCCTTCTTCATCATCATCTTCACCACCAGCATTACCTGATTCATCTGAATCATCTCTCTCCTCTGCCAAAGTGGTGCCACCCATCTCTAATGGGATGGAAACTGTGGCCTTAGTTGTAGTCATGAAGTCCAAATCTAATAAAGCACCGACATCCACATCATCAACACCAGCAACAAAAGTACTAACTCCAGCACCAGAAACATCACCACCAGCTCCAGAAACATCAACATCAGCAGCACTAACACCTACACCTCCAGCACTAACATCTCCACCATCATCACCACCCAGCACTATGATGTCCTCTAAATCTGAATCGGAATCATCATGTCTCCATTTCCTTCCACCAGGTGCAATGTACTCATGGTTGTGGAGAAGACCAAATAGAGCACGAACTAGAGGCTTCGTCTCCTTTCCTCTGTATGATAACACTCTGTTAAGAGTTATGTCGTTCATGTGCTCTAACCGAATGATGTCTGAACTGGTCTTTGGTAGATTAGGCACTTGTGCATCAAAGATCTGCTGAAGGAATCTAGGGTACATGAGGAACTTCTTGTCACCCATGAGAAAGACATTTTCCTTCAGATGTGTGAATACCATCTCCTAGAAGTTGAATGGTAGATGCAACACCAAAGCCACGAAAGCACCCTGTAATGTCTCCTCAAGCTCATCAAATCCCCCGCGTCTCGAACCCAAACAATGAATTAGTACATGAGCTAGGTACTTGAACTGCGATGATAGATAAGCTTTGTTGAGAACTCCGACTTCCAAGTCACCATCATACTTGCATCGCATAAAGCATCCTCGAACAAGACAGCGATCAAGTAGAAATAGATGATCGGGTGCATCCTATAATCCACATATCCTCCTAATGTGCTCTACAGAAACTATAATGCCATGCCCTCGCACCTTGCCTCTGTTCACAGGAGGCTCGACCTCACAGTCTATGTCTGCTGATCTCCAGAAATCTCGCTGGTGCGACAGATATGGATCATAGACGATAGATATGGCAGTGAAGATCCTAGAATGCCTGAGAAATGTAATAATCTGTGTAAAATGCTTGGTGTTCTTGCTGGCAATATGTAAATGAGCACATATGTTGTTCTTCGTCACAGCTTTGTAGTCTTCCATACTGAAAAACAAGAGAATTAACATGTCAGTTCAATTCAGTTAATCAATTGATTAAAATTAGCAATTTCACACAAGTATACAACATGTGCAAATGAGACCACTATGCCCGAATGAGAATCATCGAATGAGTTCAATGACAGAAAGAGTCATGTCAACCGAATGACAGACGAATGAACTCATTCGGTTGACTCATTGACCGAAAGAGTCAAGTCAACCGAAAGACCACCGAATGAGATTAATGGCCGAAAGAGTCTCATTCGGTCGAGACATCTCATTCGGTTCACCCTGAAGTCCGAAAGGGCTTCATTCGTTCGTCCGAAGGAATTCAAAAATCCAAGTTCTCAAAACAACAAATTTGACCAAAAAATCGACACCATCATGTTCAGATACGACCGATTAAACTTTTTAGAACAAGTCTTAGGTAATTTAGTGTTCAATTTGGCCATTTATTAGGAGGTGACGGTTACGAGCCCTAAAACCCTAAGCATTGAACTGTTAATAGCGAATCCATGGTCAAAATTAGATAATCTTGGTCCCAATAGTACCTGTAACAACCACAAGAAGGAACACTATCAGTATGGTCGATTAAACGATGAAGAATTGAAGAATAGTGGAAGAAAACTGAATCGGCCGAAAGGGGTGCACACAGTAGAACGGAAAGAAGAATTTGGGGGAATTACTTGGTTCAACCGAAAGAGTCCAATAAATAGGAGGTCTCATTCGACTGAGAGGTCAACCGAATGGGTTACTTCGCATCAGATTGATTCGGCCGAATGACTCATTCACATGAGTGAAGTCATTCGGTCGAATGAGTCTTTCGCCTGATTCATTCGCATGAATGAAACTTAGCACTCACAAACACAAATTAATTTCAATTTTGACATTTTTAACATTTAAACGAGTGCCATTATGAAGATTGGTCTGGTTTGGTGATGGATTCAGATATGATTGCACATCTAAACACACAAATGATCATTTAAAAACAAATTTGAGAAATATAAAATCTTTTTGTATTTTTCTGAAATGCAAGACAACTGTACACCTAACAGATAAAACTAAAAACAATTAAGAAACATATATTTTTGTGAGAAATCTTTCAAGAAAATGACACATACACCAGATCATGTCCAATCAGCATTCATGAATGTTACACTTCTGACACATTTGTCTGATGATTTAATTACTAATATACTTGTCCACTTTAAACCATACAATACATCATTTCTAAACAAATTAATGATCACTCATATTTTCTGACTGAGTTACCCATTGTATTTAACCAATAAAGATCAAAACCAGTTTGTAACTCATCTCTGCATAACTTAATACCTAACATCATAAGTTCTACAAGGTTGCAAGTTATTTTCTTTTTTTATTTTTCTTTTTGATTTGTTTCTCATGTTCAACACATTCTCATGGACGGCTTCAGCTAGGTCTTTACAAAGCAATATGGCACGTATAGAGAACTGTGTTGACAAGATCAACTTGTTCTATCCAAATGGATGGCTTCAACTAGGCTACAAACCAGTAATATGGCACATGTATGGAATCAAACTTATTTTATTTTTGTATTTTTCTTAGCTTATCCTATCTGAATGGACGGCTTTAGCTAGGCTGAAACCCAGCAATATGGCACGTGTACAGAATCGGATTTACTTTTATTTTCTTGTGATTCAATCATTCTCATCTGAATGGACAGCTTCAGCTAGGTCTTTACAAAGCAATATGGCACGTGTACAGACTTGAATTCATGAATCATTGAAACTCTCATTAGATCCTATGATAACAGGTGTATGCCTGATTTGAGTCAAAAACTATTTTTCACTTAACTTGTTTTCTAAAATGGATCCCATAAATCAGACATTCTAAGCAATCACCAATAGTTATACATTTTGTAAAGTTGGCCTATCAGTACATCAAATCACAATTCTCATGTGTTTTCGGTTTATGCATTCATTTTTTCATTTAAAATATGACCGGTTAACACGTCACTTTCTCATTTTCAATTTTTTAAATGTTTTTGGGTTTTCAAAATTTTCAAATGTTTTTGGTTTTTCAAATTAAACTACTTTTTCTCCCCTAAAAACCTAAAACTGAAAATCTTTTTGAGGTTTTGATTAAGTGAAAGAAAAATAACAGAAATACTAACAAGGAAAAATAAAACAAAATAAACTAACTAATAAAAGCAATGATCATTTGTTTGATTCAGATGAAGGAATGACTTCATCCTTTTGAAAAACACCATTAGCCGATAACAGATATAAAAATATGGGTTTATCAAAAGCTTTTGTATAAAGATCGGCTTTCTGGTGATCGGTGTGAATTTTAACAACATCGATAAGTTTCTTTTCAAAACAATCACGTATGAAGTGATATTTTATGTCGATGTGTTTGGTTTTCGAGTGCTGGACTTGGTTTTTAGTGACAACAATGGCGACAGTATTATCAACATAAATAGGAGTGTTAGAAAAATGTAACCCATAGTCCCTGAGTTGTTGATGTATCCAGATGATTTGTGAGAAACAACTAGCAGCAGCAATATATTCATCTTCACATGTTGAAGTAGACACCGATGCCTGCTTCTTGCACTGCGAGGTGACTAAAAGGTTTCCAAAGAACTGAAATCCTACAGATGTTGACTTGAAATCTCTTTTGCATCCGCCATAGTCTGAATCACTGTATGTAGTAGGCTCAAAGTTATCATCATTAGGGTATCATAAGACACGATCCGGAGTACCCTTCAGATAACGCAAAATCCTCTTCACGCAATCAGATGTGATACTCTTGGTTTGGACTGATAGCGAGCACACAAGCATGTGGCAAACATGATGTCCGGCCGAGAAGCGGTGAGAAACATGAGAGATCCAATCATTCCTCGGTACAGAGTGGCATCGATTAACTCCCCCTTTTCATCTGGTGTAATCCCGTGATTTACAGCCAGTGGGGTACCATCAGATTTTGTATCCGACATACTGAACCGGCTCAGAATGTCACCAACGTATTTGGTCTGATGAATGAAGATTCCTGCCTCATATTGATCCACCTGCAACCCAAGAAAAAATTTCATCTCCCCCATAGAACTCATTTCAAACTTGTCTTTCATAACCTTCTCGAATTCCTTGCACAGACTACCATTTGTAGAACCAAAAATGATATCGTCCACGTATACTTGAACCAAGAGTAAATCACCATCCTTCTCTCGAATAAACAAAGTGCAGTCAATGACACCTCTTCTGAACTTGTTGTTTAGAAGGTGAGTAGACAGTGTCTCGTACCACGCTCGCGGAGCTTGATGCAATTTATATAAAGCCTTGTCTAGCTTGTAGACTTGGTCACGATGCAATGGATCCTCAAACCCGGGAGGTTGATTGACATACACAGTTTCGCTGATCACACCATGAAGGAATACACTCTTGACATCCATTTGATAAACTTTATATTTCTTGAAAGATGCATATGCCAAGAAAATACGAATTGCTTCGAGATGAGCAACCGGTGCAAACACTTCATTGTAATCAAGTCCCTCAATATGTCTGAATCCCTGCACCACCAGACGTGCTTTGTTTCGCACAACGACCCCATGATCGTCCCTTTTGCAACGAAGAACCCATCTTGTGCCTATTACCTTTGCACCTTTTGGTTTGTCAACAAGTTTCTAAACACCTAATTTCTTGAATTGTAGAAGTTCTTCTTGCATGGCATCAACCCATGATTCTTCTCTCAATGCTTCAGTGACGGTTCGTGGTTCAACTTAAGAGATGAAGCAAGAATGGGCACAATAGTTCACAATAGCAAAGGCAAGAATATCTGCAAGACCACATGAAGATAACTGATTTCTTGTCTTGACTCCATTAAGTGGACTTCCAATAATGTTTTCATGAGGATGAATGTGATTAATTCTTCCAACAGGATGAGCAGGAACCTCAACCTGTGGATCAAGACTGTTCAAATTCAAGTCCTCAAGAGCAGGTACAATGTTGTCAACATTTGGTTCAGGGGCAACTGGTTGAACTGGATTATCATCAGTGTTTGAGTTGTCATCATGTATCTGTACGGGAATTGAAGCTGATGAAGGTTGCACATGTTCATCAGGTGCATTTTGTGCATCATACATCATTTGAACAGCAACATCTTCATCTGACTACATGGGAGGCATATTGAAAAAGTTGAAAAGGTCTAAATAATCAAACATCCAGTCTGGACCTTTCCCAGGTGGGGGCATAGAATGTCTTTGAGCGTCCACGTGGTACCACTCCTCCACATTTTGAGTTGATCTATTGTAGACTCTTTTATTAGGAGTGTTGTACCCAAGAAAATACCCTTCTTCCACCTTCTCATTGAACTTTCCTTGTTCGTGTTTCTTAAGCATCGTGCACGGAGCACCAAAAGGTTCAAGATACTTAAGATTCGGCTTTCTGTTGTGGAGCAGCTCAAAGCAAGTCTTCCCATGTCTCTTGACTATCAAAACCCGGTTCAATGTGTAGCAAGCATTTGCAACAGCTTCATTCCAGAATTGAACTGGAAGGGATGAACCAGCAAGCATAGTCCAAGTAGCCTCAATCAATGTTCTGTTCTTGCGCTGAGCAACGCCATTCATTTACGGGACATATGGAGCACTGAATTGTTGGATAATGCCACTTTCATTACAGAAGTTCTCCATATTGTGATTCTTGAATTCTGTCCCGTTATCTATTCTGAGCATACAGATCTTGAGCTTATAAAGGGATTCAAGTTTAGTTACCAAAACTTGAATACACTCGAATGTTCTGATTTCTCCTTCAGAAAGAAAGCCTAAGAATATCTGGAATACTCAACAGTGATGACTAAACAGTATTGATCTCCAGCTATACTCTTGGGTTGACTGGACCAAATTAATCCATATGGAGAAGTTCAAGAGGAACAATTATTGAATGATACTTTTTCAGCTTGTGAGACTACTTGGTTTGCTTTCCCTTCTTGCACAAGACACAGATATCAGACAGCTTGAAATTCTTTAAGCTGACACCCTCAACCAAATTTTTGTGTAACAAATGGTTCATCTTACGTAGACTAAAATGGCCCATCCTCTTATGCCAAAGAATAGAATCTTTCTCTGTAGCTTTTGACATAAAACATGAAACTGAAGAGGATGTTGTTGAAGCTGTAGCCATGTTGAGAACATACAAATCTTGCTTACGGGGTGCTAACATCATAATCCAGTCCTCAGGAATAACCATGCCTTGCTTGAGAATGTAGCAACTGGAGTCATCAAAAAGAACTTTGTACTGCTTGTCACAAATCTGTGACACTGAGAGTAGATTGTTCTCCAGCTGCTTCACATATCTGACTTTGTCAGAAGAAACTTGGCCGTTTGAAAGAATACCCTCTCCAGTAATGAACCCGCCTTTGTCACCGACAAACGCTACATATCCACCTCGAATTGAATTGACATTGGTGAGCAGCAAAATATCTCCAGTCATGTGCCTTGAAGCCTCACTATCAACGATCCAAGTGGTGTTAAGAGCAGCAGTTGGGGCAACCTGCACAAACACAAACTATTAGTTCAATTTGGGAACCCAAGCCTTTACAGTTTTGGGTTTACCCAATGAGTCTCGGATCCAAACATCAATCCATTTTCCATCTAGGGTTGCCTTGTCTGGAGTATTTGAAACTGAAGTCTCATAAGACTTAACTTTCCAGACTATGTTTTTACCGAAAGAGTTTTTCAAGTAGATGGATGATGGTTTGGATTGATTGACATAAAAAACCTTGGGAATATCCAAATTCACAACTTTCCCTTTAACCTTATCCAAGGGCTTGACAAGTTTGGGTTGTTTGGGCTTTGATTGAGATGATTTACAATCATATATGACTTGTTTAACAAAATGCTGATTTTGTTTTCTAGGTGGTGCAACCTTAGGTCTGATCAAATGAGGACAAAATCTGACAACATATCCAAGTGCACCACACTCAACGCAAACTCTTTTGTCTTTGTGAGAAAATTGTTTAACTTTAGACTGAAAATTTTTGGTTTGAAAAACACTTTTTTTAGTCTTGTCTTGCACAAAACCCAAACCCTTTGTGCCATTAAAAACAGGTTTCTCAGTCTCTTTGGTCTCACTTGCTTCACCATCCTGTGAAGACTTCACAAAATAAATGACTTTGGATAACTTTGAAGCCATGTTTGTCTTAGGTAAGATTGGGTCGGCCTTTTGGCAACAGATGTCTGATTCCTAACACAAGACGCTTGAGGAGAAACATCAGACTCATCCCCAGAATCAGAGACCCAATCTTCAACCACGCCCTCCACAAAACATTCCTCAGACATTGAGGAACCCTTATCAGAAATAATCCCAATAGGATCAATAACTAATGGAGTTTTCACCTGAAAGTCTTTAATCTCTTTGTCATTTGGAGAATTGACAAAGCAGTTCAAGACTGGTGGAGAGCAATGATTATATTTTGTTTCTTTACCCTTCACAGTTTGATCGGTCCCATTACTGATCAAGTACTCAATAATATAAGAAGAGCTTTCATAGCTCTTGAGCTTCTGGCTTAAAGTCTCATAGTCACACTCGACTATGGCAAGTTTCTTCTTAGTCTCATTGATAGTGTTGAGATAAGAAGTAACTGCATCCTGCTTATTAAGCACAACAATCTCAGCCTCATGTAACTGCCTGTTTAACAAATCAATTTTAGCCTGAAAATCTTTTTCATTTGATTTTAAAATTCTATTTGCTTCAATCATTTGGTTGAGATCGCTGATCAAGTCAGAATTGTGCTTCTGATAAGCCAGGACCTTACTGTCAAGGTCAATACAGTTAAAGCATCTGGAATGAGAAGAAGAACAGTCATCATATACCTGATCTGACTGAGAGGTAGAAGAAGTGTTCACCATCATAGCAAAATGTGTAGCAGGTTGTTCTTCCAACTCAGCATCAGAATCTCCTTGAGTGTCTGAGTCTGAAGTGCTTTCTGATTCTGATCCTGATGATTCCTCCAGACTGGACTTTGTTTCTTCTGAAGTGCTTTCATCACTGGATTCATCAGCTTTCTGGATTTCTGTAACACAAGCTTTATCTTGTCCTCCCTGATCAGGATTGAATCTAACATCCCAGTTTTCACCTTCATCATTTTGAACCATCAAGGCTTTGCTAGCATTTGAAGAACTAGCATGAGTGGGAGTATCAATGGGTACAAGTCTTCATTCTGGATTTGCTGCAGATAATCTCTAATTCTGAAAAGGATTCTTGGTGCCCGTCTTTTTGAATTGTTGCACTGTCTTGCAAAGTGTCCTTTTTCTCCACAGTTATAGCAAGTGACAGATGACATATCAAAACCAAATTTTGAATCCTTGTTCAGATTGATATCTTTTCCAGTTCTTCTCACAATGTCCTTAGCTCTTCTTACTGCACTGGCAAGAGCCCACATGATGTCTATCCTCTCCATATCATCTGGGTCAATCTGAGAATGATCTTCATTTGTCAAGTGAGGATTACCAATATGCCCGGATAGTAATCCATCATAAGAGCTCACAAGAGTAGACAGAAGACCCATATGCTCCTTTGCAACCTTTACAGTCACTTTATCAAAATGGTCTGTCTTCAGATTGGTGACTGTATGACTATTTTCTTTTTGAGAGGTTGATGTTGAGGTTGATTGACTGAAGTGTATCTGGTTTGAAACAGGAGCTTCTTTAGTCTGAGAGACAAAAGCAGTCTTCAGTGGAGCATGAGAAGAAGCTCTCTCTACAGTAGGAGTAGAATAATACAATGAAGGATCTTGAACTTGAGCAACTCTCTATGCCTTCCACTTGTTCTCAATCTCCTGTTCTTTAAGCTTCTGGATAAACTCATTGATGTCCATATTAGCCATCATCTCATTCTGCTTCAAAACCATGAGGAATGACTCCTATTTGGGAGGTAAAGCATCTGCCAAACACTGAATTTTCTCTTGAGTTGTAGTCTTGACCTGATGGTTGAACAGCTCACTCAGAAGATGATAAAATCTAGCAATCAGATCATCTAGGGACTCATTTACCACATACATGAAACTGTTAAACTCTTTCCTCAAGGCTTTGGACTTTATGTTCTTCAAAGCATCATTTCCCTCATATCTCTGTTGCAATGCATCCCAAAGTAACTTAGAAGAAGTAAATTGTCTGAACTAATGACAGATATCAGTAGCAATGGATTGAGACAGAATAGCATAGGCCTTCTTCTCAAAGCCATATAACTTCCTCTAGGTTTCAGTCATCCGGGTGACTAACATGGGAGTTCCATCTTCATTCAGAGGTCTCAAGTAACCACTCTCTATCATCATCTATAAATTTGTATCAACTCCATTGATGTGTATCTCAAACTTGTACTTCCAATGAGGGTAATCATCTAATGAAAGCAACTTAGGAGCTTTATTAGAGTTTCCTGTCTCAGTCTCTGTGAGTAGCAAGGTCTGAATCTGATGATTCTGGTTAGCCATCAAAGCTAGATATTCCATTATTTCAAGAACAAATGGATTCAACATTCAAAAAAATTCCAAAACTGATAGGCCGAATGACTCGGACTAGGCCGAATGTCGGGGATCGAATCATTTTGAACTTTCCGGATGAACTGAGTCAGCCGAATGAACAAAGTGCAGAATGACTTGAAGGCCGAATGAGTAGACAACCGAATGACAGGTGGACCGAAAGAGAGCTATTCGGACGACTTATTCGAATGAGCGACCCATTTGTACAATCTGAGGTTTTCAGCAACAAAAATCGTGATAACTTTTGATTTAGAGTGAATCTAACCACCAAATTTGGTACAAAACTTCAAGACATCATTACCAAGCAATTGGAATGATTGATTTGTCAAAACATCCACAAAAACCCATGGATTTATAATGAAACAGTAACATGAAGGGCAAGAAAGTTAGGGTTTTCAAAAATCTCGAACAAGCAATCTGAGATTTGATGATTTGGATTGAAAATCGAGCAGAATCAAGAGCCAAGGCTCTGATACCACTTTGTAGGACCAATTTGGAGCCCAAAAACAATCCGGTTCACCAAGGAATCTGCTCTACAGCCACTGGAATAGTGCGGAATCCTATTCCAGAGTTTTCCAATCGAAAACACCAAGCCCCGTGGCGATCCGACGATAAGGAGTGAACGTTTGGATCAAGATCGAACACCATGGGTTGAGAATCGAAGTTGGAGACGAATGAACCACTCAAAACCCTAAGGGTATGACTCTGGAGTGCTCTAGGAAGAGAGGAGGCTCGGAAAAGTTAGGTTTGAATCTGTTTATAGAAGTATATAAAGACTACACTCATTCGGCCGAATGAGTGGCCGAATCACTCATTTGGCGAATGGCTCAGCCGAATGAGCTTGGTCAACCGAATGAGTCATGCGGATGACACATTCGTTCGCCCCAGTCATTCGCTAGGCGTTCATTCTCCCGAATGTCCTCATTCTTAGGGTCATTCGCACGAATGGGTCTATATGATATATATAATCAAAGTCAACCATAGTCAAACACATATAAACTTGAATAAATGTTAAGGAAGAATATAGAATATGATAAGCCTATTCGGGTTTATACTCGTCGATCAACTAAGGTTAATCCGGATGGGTTATTGAATCAGCTGGAGTTAGTGTTGCCACATGTGTTTAATTATTATGCTGAGTTTAAGGGGTAGTGAGAAAGTGGGTAGTTAAGTGGCAGTTTCTTTTCCTTTGTTTCTATTACGTTGTTTAGTTTGTTTGGAGTTTTTGTCTTTGTTTTTGTTGAAATTACTCTTTGTAGTTGGAGATTACCCCTCTCGAAGTGGGATTATTAATCAGAATCCTCTATTCTGCTTTGTTTCAAATTCTAGTTCTTATCATTTGGTTCCATTGCCGGGAAAATTATTCGAAGATGGTGGTACAGACCCGGAGTGAAGGCAGCGCATCCAACCCTGATCCGATCGCGAACCAACTTGCTGCAATGGTAGCATCATTCGAGAGCTTGAAGGCAGAGGTTGCGGCTCTCAAAAACACGACAGATCCGAAGAAGAAGGGACCGGCAACTGGGCGATTTGAGGATGGGGAAGCCTCTTGGACCAATAACCGCCTCTACCGACCGTACAATAAGATCGACTTTCCTACCTATAGCGGTGGTGACCCGAGAGGATGGATTCCTAAAGCGGAAAAGTATTTTCGCTATTACCAGATTCCAGAAGAAGAGCAAGTTGACGTGGCTTCTATGCATTTGGATGGTGACGCCTTGGACCTCTTTTCCTGGCTCTCAACTGATCAACCCATTCAGTTTGGGGAAGAGTTGGTGCACGCATTCCAGAGGAATTTCGGCCCTGCCGAATTCCAAAACCCTGACGAGCATCTGTGTAGCATAAACCAAACTGGTTCGGTGCAGGAATATAGACAAGAGTTTGCCCGGCGTTCTTCAAGAGCTTCCAACTGGCCCGATCACTGCCTTTTAGGTGTTTTCCTCAACGGTTTGAAGGAGGAACTTAAGGCAGATGTAAGGATCCAAAAACCACGAACGGTTTACAAAGCCATGAGTTTGGCTATGGAATATGAATCCAAAATGGGTTCCAACCGAAGCAACAAAGTCTCTACTTGGGGTCAACCTCGAACTAACACCACCCTCCCCCAAACCAACACTTCCAACCATCCTTCCAACCCATCCAAAAACCCCCCCAAGGATAAGTGAGACTGAAAAACAGAACCGGTTTCTAAAAGGGGAGTGTTTTCGTTGTGGAGACAAGTATGGGCCGGGCCATAGATGCAAGGTGGGAACTTTCAAGCTGCTACAAACTGAGAATGACATGGATGACCCAGTGGTGGTAGAAGATGAGACCCCTGCAGCTTCTCATGATGATTTAGCCGAGATAAGCCTCAATGCCATATTGGGTAAATCTCATACTACTACTATGAAAGTTCATGGAAAGCTGAGTAATGTTGAGGTGTTAATTTTAATTGATAGCGGGTCCACCCACAACTTCATTTTCGACACCTTGGTGCGCGAAATGAAGCTGACTACCCAATTTGTAACGCCTTTTGGGGTCCAAATTGGTAATGGGGATATTATTCGATGTAATCAGCTTTGTAAGGATGTTACCTTACAAGTTTCCGAGTTAAAATTAACTCAAGATTACTATCCCTTCTCTATTGGTGGGGCTGATGTAGTGCTGGGTATTCAGTGGCTGTCCTCTCTGAACACTATCCAGGCCAATTGGAATGAGATGTTTCTCATCTTCTCAATTGATGGCCACAAGTACAAATTGCAGGGAGTTCAATCAGGGCCTCAAAAGCCTGCAGCCTTCCAACACTTAGCTCTCGAATCTGACCATCAATTGAAAATACCTGAGGAGATCCAGCCATTAATACATGAATTCCACCAGGTATTTCAGGAACCAACCACCCTTCCCCCTTTTTGATCTCAATGCCATTCCATTCCTTTATTACCCAATTCTACACCTCCCAACATTCGCCCTTACCGGTACCCCCATTCCCAAAAGACTGAGATTGAGAAACAAGTTGATCTTCTTTTAGCCTCAGGCTTTATTCAACCCAGCAACAGCCCATTTTCAAGCCCTGTGTTACTAGTAAAGAAAAAAGATTCCACTTGGAGGATGTGTGTTGATTATAGAGCATTGAACAAGATCACTATCCATGATAAATACCCTATTCCCACAATTGATGAGCTATTAGATGAGCTGAATGGATCTACAGTTTTTTCTAAACTCGACCTGCGTTCTGGGTATTATCAGATTCGGGTAAATGAGGTGGATATCGAAAAAACGGCCTTTAGAACACATTCGGGTCATTATGAGTTCAAAGTAATGCCCTTTGGGCTTACAAATGCTCCTTCCACATTTCAGGCCATCATGATCGATCTCTTTCGACCCTATTTGAGGAGATTTATTTTGGTATTCTTTGATGATATCTTAATTTATAGCTCTACTATGCAGCAGCACCTTAACCATCTAGCAACTGCCTTGCAATTGCTTCAACAAAATTGTTTTTCAGCTAAAATATCCAAATGTTGCTTTGGGCAGTCTAAGGTGTTGTTTCTAGGGCATGTTGTGTCTTCCGAAGGGGTGCAGGTTGATCACGAAAAGGTAGTAGCTATTCAGTCCTGGCCAGTGCCAACTAATGTTCGTGAAGTCAGAGGTTCTTTAGGCCTAACCGGTTACTATAGGCGCTTTATACGCAATTATGGTATTATTGCCAGGCCACTTACTATTTTAACAAAGAAAGATGGGTTCATATGGTCAGAAAATGCATTACAGGCCTTTAACACACTGAAAAAGGCCCTCATGACATTCCCAATTTTAATCCTACCCGATTTTTCAAAGACTTTTACAGTGGAATGTGATGCTTCATCCGAGGGAATTGGAGCTATCCTCACTCAAGATAAGCATCCAGTTGCGTATTTCAGCAAGGGTTTCTCTCCATCCAACCGTTTAAAGTCAGCCTATGATCGAGAGCTCCTGGCTTTGGTTCTTGCAGTGCAAAAGTGGAACCATTACTTGATGGGTCACCATTTTCTGATCAAAACCGATCATTATACCCTCAAATTTCTATTGGAGCAGCGTGTTACCACTACCGAGCAACAACGCTTGTTGCTCAAATTAATGCCCTACGATTTTTCTATCATCCATAAAAGTGGTTCTGAAAACAAAGGAGCGGATGCTTTATCTAGACGGCCTCAAATGTTGGCCATTTCCTTGCCTCACTGTTTGGACGTTTCTGACATCCAAGCTGCATTGTCCCAGGATCCTTATACTACCCATGTGATGGATGGCTTAAAGAGTGATCCTACACTCTTTCCTGGGTACCACTTGGCAGGCCAACTGTTGTACTTCAAGGGTCGCTTGGTTGTTCCAAAGCTGGCTGATTTAAGAGATAAAATCATTCAAGAGGCCCATGACACTCCAACTGCTGGGCATGGAGGGTATTTGAAGACCTTTAAACGGCTCTCAATTCAGTTTTATTGGACTAATATGAGCCGTGATGTTCGGGTATTTATCCAACAGTGTGTCATTTGTCAGCGTAACAAGTATGACACTTTGTCTCCTGCTGGCCTTTTGCAGCCCCTCCCAATTCCTCAACAAGTTTGGGAGGATATCTCACTTGATTTTATCACTGGGCTCCCTATTTCGAATCGGTTAGACACCATTTTGGTGGTGGTGGACCGCCTGAGTAAATATGCTCATTTCTTGGCTTTGTCTCATCCCTTCACTGCCAAAAGTGTAGCTTCTCTTTTCTATAAAGAAATTGTTAAGTTGCATGGTTTTCCTCGCTCTATTGTTTCAGATCGTGACCCTGTTTTTTTGAGCAATTTTTGGCAGGAGCTTTTCCGTCTCAGCCAAACTAAGCTGAAAATGAGTACTAGTTACCATCCTCAGACGGATGGTCAAACGGAGGTGGTCAATCGTTGTGTTGAAGCTTATCTTCGTTGTTTTGTTCTAGAACAACCAACAAAGTGGAGTCAATTCCTTCCATGGGCAGAGTTTTCTTATAACACGGGTTATCACACTTCAACAGGTACTACTCCTTTTTCTGTGGTGTATGGCAGGCCCCCTCCCAAATTGTATCCTTATGTGACTGGCGACACTGCAAACAATGAGCTGGAATCTCAGCTTATTACCAGGGACGAGATGCTTACTTTATTACGGGCTAATTTGCAAAAAGCGCAAGATCGAATGAAGACTCGGGCTGATTTGAAAAGACGTGAGATTACTTTTGAGGTTGGGGATTATGTTTTTTTGAAGATCCAACCCTATCGTCAAAGAAGTTTGTCTAAAAGGCGTTTTGAGAAATTATCCCCTCGGTTCTTTGGTCCGTATTGCATAAAAAGAAAAGTGGGAGCTGTTGCTTATGAATTGGAGTTGCCAGCTGATGCTCGTATCCATCCTGTGTTCCATGTTTCTATGCTCAAGTTGGCGCGGGGTTATGTCCCTACTTCTGTTGTTCCTCCTCTGCCTATTACCAAAGATTGGGAGTATGATCTCCAACCCCATTCAGTGATTTCTCATCGTTGGTCTACGACTGCTGCAGGTAAAGTGTTGGAGTTGCTGATTGAATGGCAAAATAGACCGACGGAAGAGGCTACATGGGAATCTTATGACCTGCTTGCTGCTCAGTTTCCCTATTTTCGACTTGAGGATAAGTCTACTTTTGGAGGGGGTAGTATTGATAAGCCTATTCGGGTTTATACCCGTCGATCAACTAAGGTTAATCCGGATGGGTTATTGAATCAGCTGGAGTTAGTGTTGCCACATGTGTTTAATTATTATGCTGAGTTTAAGGGGTAGTGAGAAAGTGGGTAGTTAAGTGGCAGTTTCTTTTCCTTTGTTTCTATTTCAACGTTGTTTAGTTTGTTTGGAGTTTTTGTTGAAATTACTCTTTGTAGTTGGAGATTACCCCTCTCGAAGTGGGATTATTAATTAGAATCCTCTATTCTGCTTTGTTTCAAATTCTAGTTCTTATCAGAATAACTGATCTTCATTAATAAGATAAACTTTATACATTAAGATCATACAAAATATAGAACCAGGGACATTTCTGTGCACTAACACATTTGATAATTTAACAAAGTAAACCTCTCCAAAAGAATCAAAAGTTTACTATCTTGTAACTGTACAAGATATCAAAAATGATTTACATGTAATAAACAAAAGTATGCATATCCAAAAGATATCAGGTCCTCTATCTGGGCATCCTAGTATGCATCCTGAGCTCCTAATCTTAAACATGTTTGTCACCTGAGAACACATGTAAGAAAACAACGACAACACATGGTTGGTGAGTTCATAAAGTTCTGTAATAGAAAATGAGTTTTGACAAAGCTACTGGAGTAAATACCTTAACCTCAGTAACAACACCTATCATATCTAGTCAAATATGCTTATATATAGCGCATACGTAGGGGTCAAGCCCAGCCGCCAGCCTACCACATACCGAACCGCATATGATATTATTATTAATAATAATTAAGTGTTTCACTCCCTACCAATACCATATTCTGCTTTGTTTAAGTAACTAAGTTTTGTTTGAGAAATATTTACATTTCAAACATCTTTATTAGTTTTGAAATCATTCTGGTTATCCAATTCCAATTCATTAGAGTTCGAAAACCAAGTTTGAGTTCACTACTATAAGCGACTGAAATCTGAAGGGGTGACTCCTAGAGCCACACTCGATGATTTACAGTACCAACCAATAGAAGTAACTCGAATGTAACTTTCGGCATCGGTGCGTAGTTAGATGATAGCCATCAGATGTCAAATAGTCAACTAAGGAAATCATAATCATCCTAGCCATTCATTCCAAAACATTGAGTTGAAAACGAAGAACACTTAATGACTAGTACGGGTTGACACCATGTCAACGCGCGGTGGCCAATCAGTCTGTCTTACGAAGTCCTTGTGAGTACTGAGTATTAAGACTTTTCGAACCATGTACACATGTACCTACTTACTAACCCAGATCCCATCCGCTTATCCCCCATCCTGGGCACACCAATGACTTGTATGTGTTTGAGTTTGTAAGTGTATGTATGTGCATGAGTATTGTATGAGTTTGAGTATGTATGAAAAATGTAAGAGTTTTGTATGAGAAAGCATATGTTTGAGAAAGTATTTGTATGTGAAAATGTTTGTATGAGAAAGTATTTGTATGTGAAACTGTTTGTATGAGAAAGTATTTGTTTGAGAAAGCATTTGTATGAGAAAGTATTTGTTTGAGTATGTATATGATGACAATAGTTTGTGTATGAAATCATAGTATTTACAAGCATAACATAGAATCATTGTAAACAATTATTTCATCATAATAGTAAATAAGTTGTAAAACATGAAAAACGTTTAAGTAAAACATTTAACATGTTTCTTAGTCCCGCAGTAAAACAAAATAGTTTGAAAAGGGACAAATGAACTCACATGTGTTGTATAATACTTGAATGAACTAAGAATGCGCACACTCGTTTGTTGTGGGTTTAATGACTTCAACACCTAATTACATTTGTTATAGTTTTATTTTGTAAGTAATAATATTAGTTTGATATTGTGTAAAGGTCTCAGTATTAGACTAAGTGCCCTAATTTCATTTATAGTGGTTTACTAAGTGTTTCGTCTATGTTATCTTATTAGATTTACCCATCTTGAACACTTACCCATAACTAATTAAAACTTAACCCTACTTACTTAAGTCTTGTGGTTTTAAAGACATATTTTATTTCATTAGAAAATCATTTGTTACAAAACTATATTTTGTTATGAAAAGTTAACTTTATTTTATGAAATCATTTTTAAAGATAATTAGAAAGTAACTAATGTTTTCTTTATTAAAATACTTAACCACATGATAATGGTTAAATTACATTTAAGAAAATACAAGTTGGATTTAGAAATTCTGAAGTCTTATATTTTTGAAAAGGTGACTAACTCCAATTGAACGGCATTACAATCTTTATCCATTTCATGAGTTTATGACTATCCAATTTGACCATGATTAGTTTTATTTATCCTTAAGGTTATTAAGAAAAATTGATTTAGATTTGTATAGTAATATCGAGGGTTAGAATCGGTGTACAAGGGGTGTCGATATTAGCATTATCGACATACCTATACTTAACCAAATTCTTGAATCCCACCGATACTATCCAACTATCCACTCGTTAGCTTTGGTTTACAACCACTCCTAAGAGACTTATAATTGAGATACCAGTCCCTAATCCATTTGAACATTATGAAAACTTTGATTTTATTGAAATAATTTGATGAATAAAAAGTTTTAAACCCTAATATCGACCCAAAGCCAAAATGGTTGTCTCATCGATACTACGATCCTTTACCCAGCCTTATCAACCTCTATTCATGATAATATCGATGGTTTTATGATCCAAACTACTTGGGTTAGACTCATGAACTAGTATCGACAAATCTTGGTTAGTACCGATGGGCTAATATCGATGTCCAAGGCTTGTAACACAAAATCAGCCCCATCGAGATTGTAGTATCGACAACCTTGACTTTTTCAGCTCTTTAGCTATCGATACTACTAGTATCGATGGCTACTTAGCCCTTAATCTTTGGAGAGTATCGATACTTTCAATCTTGACCCAGTTTCATAGAATCTAACCCTGTTAGTAGTCTCGATGGTTTTGTGAGCTGAACCAATAGTGTCGTCGATACTATGACTTTGAACATTCATCCATCAATATTGTTGTTCCCAGATTTTCTAGCCACATTCAAGCATTCCAGCCTTTATTTTAACATGTTCCAAGTGTTCCTAGATCATATTCGTGCACATCCTAAGTTTTTTGAAGGAGCAGAACCAGTTAACAAATTCAAGTAGCCGTAATAGTGAAAACCCTAATAAACAGAACCTTCTCACTAGAATCACGATCGTTTGAGCTCGTTTCCACACGAATCCTTTGTACTTTCTTGTTCTCCTTGTTGCAAGGATCTTTTTGACTACAACATCTTCGATTTTGGTTAAGATTTTGGTTAGGTTGAGTGTTGATTTATGGTAGAGAGGGTAGAGAGAGAGTAAACGGAAATTCAAGAGAGAGGGAGAAATATGCAATTAATGAGGAGGGGAAGATGATTTAGGTCTTTTATAGCCCGGGTGTTTAGGTGTATTCGGTTTCGTTTTGAC
Organism: Mikania micrantha; assembly: GCA_009363875.1. Lineage (NCBI taxonomy): Eukaryota > Viridiplantae > Streptophyta > Magnoliopsida > Asterales > Asteraceae > Mikania > Mikania micrantha. The sequence continues at coordinate 80,139,071 of CM018691.1, read as the reverse complement.
ACGTCGTTTTCGTAACGTTACGTAAGGTTACGTAATTTGTGAAAAGAAGTTTTTAAATCATTTTATGTGGTAATTCCTAATAAATATTCAAATTATCTTTTTATTATTTTTAAAGTTTCAAAAACGTTAATTTTTATCGTTTCATCGGATCGTATGGTTTTCGTGCGTATTCGTACAGATCGTCACTCATACGAACACGACGACAACTTTACTTTCCGATTTGATTTTCTAATTATACGATATCGTTCAGAACGTTAAACTTATTATATTCATGCGAATCGTCACTTACACAAATACACTTTTTAGTTTAATATTCCCGTAACGATATCCGTTAAAGTTTTAGTTTGGATATTCTCAAATACGTTTATACATAATAATATCTTATCTAACATTCACGTGTGTTACCATTTCACAGTTTAGCATTATCACATGCCAGTAAGGTGTGTTGTATGTGTTGTGTGTCAATATTGTACTTCTACACTGTTCACAAAACTGTTTCACATAAAATTATCACAAATTAGTTTGCAAATAGTTTCCGTAAAATCATCTACTGTATAGTCCTACCATTCAAGTCTACTGTTCAGTCAATATTGTTACATTTTTGTGTCTCTAGCATGAAAGGTGAGCGGACATAGTTGATCAAGTGTGTTTATAAAGGTGAAACAATTTATTCAAATGATTTTTCTTTATCTGATTTGATTTTGTATGAGTCGATTGTTTAAATATTTAAAACTAGGTTACTAACATGTGTATGACACGGAGTTGTATAAAAAATAAACATTTGCTAAATTGATCACTTATAAAAAATTAGATATAGATAAAGTAAACTTTTTAACATTTTCTAAAAGGAAAAATAGTAAAGGATAATAGCCCAGCAGAAATTACTTGTTTTTCGAGCCCCCTTTATAGGTTCTGTCCATACTTTACAAATCTTTAAACACTTCTTTATATAGAAGATTGTATATACAAAAACAATATTGTAATACATATTTGATATGATAAAAATTACGTATTACATATAACAATAAAAGATAACAAATTAAAATTTCCTTTAATATGTTGATTAATTTATCTAAGAAAAAAAGCTAGAGCTTTCATGACGACTTTTTTAGCCTGTAGCTACAAATCTACACAGACGATCCTTTTAGCCACCACATGTCGTCGAGACAGGCCTTTTTAGCCTATGCCGATGACATGTCGTCGGGAAAACTCTAGCTTTTTTCGTCGGCATAGACTGTTTATAGTGTAGTGAACGTGTGTTAAATATGATAGTATGAATTAAATATTGAAAACAAATGTTTTAAAAATCATAATTAATAAAGTGCGATTATTATATGTTTAATAATCATACGAACCACATATTTTAAAAACTATATATTTTTACATAATAAATACACATAAAAATTAAGAACTAAAACTTAGTTTTTCAAAAAATAAGAATATTCACTATTATTTGACGTGTTGTATTTTTACCATTTAACGACATTAAATTATTAAAAATTATAAATATCATAAATAATAATTATTATCATTGTTCTTTCTTTTTTTAGCTCGAATTTAAAACTTTTAAATTATGTATCTTGATAATTCAATTTAGTTAAATTATTATTCATTGAGTAAAATTAATTAAATATTTGAATATGAGATTTGAAAATTTTGAATTTCAAAATTATCGATCAAAAAATGGAAAGTTTTGTTAGGATTGTATTTTAATTAACATTTAAAAATAATTTGACTAAATTAATTTACCTCATTATGAATTAATTATATCTATTAAATGAAAATAATTTTCCAAATGTTTAGAATTAAAATAGTATTAACATGTGACACACATATGACATGTATAGCCTAAATTGATGTCATGTGGCACACATATAACATGGATAACCTAAAATAATGTCATACGGCCAAATTTTTACTCTATTATTATATAGTATAAATATAGATTCGCGTGTTATTTTATTTTATATTTTTGGTACGATTATTCATTTTTTTAACGGTGATAGCATTTCCTTGTTCACAAAATAGTCTTTTGAGATTTTTAAATTATCATTATGATTTCTTGTAAACTTGTTATGATTTTTTGACATTCTGGTTACAGTTTACTCGTTATACTTATAAGTAATGTGGTTAATTTTATGTATTTCGTTTTTTAAACAGGTAAGTATATAAGATTAGCACATTATATATAACTTAATTAATTAAATTTGAGAAAATAAAGTTTGAATGACTTAACTTAATTAGTTGTAAACATTGTTTTATATATATATATATATATATATATATATATATATATATATAGGGTATGGTTAAAATGAAAACCACATCTCAATGAGAAAACCGCGAAAACCATTCAAAAATCACGTAAAACGAACGTATTTTTTTTTGAAATTTTTTTTACATGTTTGTAACACTATTGGACACATTTTTATAAAAAAATATAAAAAAAGCGCCGACCAGATATTTTTAAAAAAAATATTTTATAAACCCACGTAAAACCTACGTAACAAAACTAAAATTTTTTTCAGTTTTCTTACGTAGGTTTTACGTGGGTTTATAAAATATTTTTTTTAAAAATATCTTGTCGGCGCTTTTTTTATATTTTTTTATAAAAATGTGTCCAATAGTGTTACAAACATGTAAAAAAAATTTCAAAAAAAAAACACGTTCGTTTTACGTGATTTTTGAATGGTTTTCGCGGTTTTCTCATTGAGATGTGGTTTTCATTTTATCTTTTCCCTATATATATATATATATATATATATATAGGGAGAGGTTCAAATGTTAACCCTCCCTTATAGCGTTAACCGCTTAACCCTAGCGTTTTTTGCCCGAATCTTAAAATTTTTTTTTTCATGGTTTTTATTATGTAAAAATAGGGGGGGTTTCTTTTTTGTGTTTTTGCTAATTCATCACCGTTTAGAAGTTATTGTAAGTGTAAGTTACTTACACTTACTTACATTTACTGCATCAGATACGGTTTTGTAAGTAAGTGTAAGTAACTTACACTTACAATAACTTCTAAACGGTGATGAATTGGCAAAAACACAAAAAAGAAACCCCCCTTATTTTTACAAAATAAAAACCATGAAAAAAAAAAATTTAGGATTCGGGCAAAAAACGCTAGGGTTAAGCGGTTAACGCTATAAGGGAGGGTTAACATTTGATCCTTCCCCTATATATATATATATATATATATATATATAAAGATTTTTTTTAAATGCTGTATAAACTAAAATTTAAAATTACAAAAGGTGAAAAATAAATTTAATAACTTTTGCGCAAACCAAATATGATAAACTGTAAACTAAAAATTAAAATTTAAATAACTTACTGCATGAGCACTTTCTCATACTTTGTAATCGATTAATAATAAATATAATTGAAAAGAAATAAATTTATTTTATAATATTCTAACCAAATTTATAAGATAAATAGCAAAATAGAAAGAAACAAAAAGATTAGATAGAATTACAAATTTCGTTCCTTAAGTGATACACGTAAAATTGTAATTTGCATAAAATTAGTCACTGTTGTAAAAGTCGTTCTACAAGGCCGAGTACTCGCTCCAAGGTGCTGTTCCGAGTCCGAGTACTTCCTGAGTATTACCCGAGTACTCCCGCCTAGGGCCGAGTACTCTCCGATTACTCGCTCCAAGGACCTGTTCCGACATAGGAGCGCTTAGCGATTTTTGCAACCATGAAATTAGTAATATAAATTATCTTTTGTCAATAACAAAACAAAAAAAAATATTATAATTTTCAGAACCCGAGGACACACACCGTGTAATAGTTCTGCTTCAATGACACGTTTCATAATTTTGATGACACATGAACACAAATAAGTAATTTTGTAATAAACATTAATTATATCATATTTCTTGAAATAGTTCAATCATCTATACTACTATATAATACATTAGTAAGATGCCCGCACGATAAAGCGGAAAACAAAATAATTAGGCTAATGATTTTGGTTCGTGAAAAGCTTAAATCACCTAATTTTTGTCAAATCAAATTTTTTAACTAAAAAATTTATTATGATAAAATTTATAATTTAAAATGTCAAATATGATACGACAAAAGCGTGAATAAGTAATTTATTTGATTTGAGAGAGTTTTATTTTATAAGTATTATATGATACTTTATTTTTTGCACGTATCAATGTGGGACAAAGTAAAAAGTAAAAGAAAGTCATTTAGTTTATGGCTCTTAAAGCTTTGTTTGTTGTACTTTATGTTCTAAGAGTTGTAAAACTTTTAATTTTAAGAGTTTTTAGTAAACGACCATTGCGTCCTTCCTATATGTATTATATAGTAGTATAGATATAAGGACAAAATAATAATTTGCTTAAATCTCTTAAATTAAGAGTTTTACAACTCTTATAGCATATGATACAACTTTTTAATTTTAATCTAAATGTTTGTTTATGTTTTCAGTTTGTCCCACATTGGTAACTTTTAAGAATTTAAATTAGATAGAGTGATTATAAAAGAAAACCATTCAAAACAAATGAATCACTTCTTGATATTTTTGGTGCATTTTGCCTTTTATGTTAGTAGTTAAAGTCACTTTTAGTTAACTACCAAGTTAAAAAAAATTGCATTTGTTATGGCTATGACTCAAGAAGTAACCATGCAAACCTTTAAAATATCCAACTTAAGTTTTGTGTTTTTCGTTGCAACGCGCGGGTACTAGACTAATATAATAATATGATTAAAAGAGAACACTACCTAATTTCGATTTAAAGTGTCTATTTAATCAACCATAATGTGATAATTTTTATTTGATTTTTTATTTTTATTTTGTGGGTCGTTATCAAACTTAATTTCATAAGGAACAAGTATGCCCAATTTGAATTTGTCACCGTAAACTTGGACTTTAATTTTTAGTCGGACAAAATCTGATTTACAAAGCAACCCAGATATCGTTTAACTAAAAAATGTGTGCTGATTATTTTAATTAGAGATACCTGATGGTAGCCTCTTGACTTCTCTTATGAGATGTCTTGGGTTGGAGTCTCACCTAGAGCAAATATTGCTCTGGGTTGAGCCAGGGGTTTTCCTAGTTGTAGGTTTCCTCCTGAACGGGTGGGTCAGGTCACCACACTCTGTTATTCGGGCGGAAGGGTGATCTATTTGCCAGGGTGATCCCGGGTAACCGGGTGTTTGATTTTCAGAAAAAAAGAGATAAAAGAAAGCAGCAAAATACAATGACATATAGTAACAACAGAGTTATATTTATATATTTATTAACCAACTTATTACACGTGTAATACACAGAATTGTATTTAAAAATAATAAAACAATAACCGATAAAAATATATATACAAATAACGTAAAATTTATAACAATTAAAAATGAAAAGAAAAGTTTATTTTATAAATTTATAAAGATTTTTCTCAACAATAGAAACAAAATTTGAAAATTTGAATTTTTAAAATCATTAATTAAAAATATAAAGCTTGAAATGATTGGATTTTTATTAATATTTAGAAAAAAAATAAATATTAGTTTCTATTTTAAATTTAGAACTTTAACTTAATTGTATTAAATGAAATAAATATTTTAAAATTTTCAAGTATGACAATTGATTTTAATATACTAGAAATAAGACATCTGACGTGTTTTTATTTTTTACAATATGGTATAAAATACGAATTTTCTTCCACTTACAACATTACCATTCAATTTGGTGGTGATGGATCAATGGTAAGATGCCATGTGACACCTACCTTTCTTTTCTTTTCATTTTGTTTTCATTTTGTGTAAGAATCTTTAAGCTATATGCACAACTTTGTATTGCATATAAATATAGAGTAAATTACGGTTTACGGTTTTGACCCATTTTGTTTAATTGGTTTAATTATTTCGGCTTAAAATAAAATCTTCTATCAATTTAGCCATGTGATTTATAAAACTAACGGTTTTGGCATCTCAAACTTAACTATTATAACGGTTTTGACCAAAATTTAACTATGGTTGAGGGCAAAAAACGTTAGTTGTCTAAATCATAGGGGCTAAATTAATACAAGATCATATTTTCGGCCGAAAAGTTAAAACACTTAAATCACAGGAGTTAAAAACCGTAATCTACTCTAAATATTAATGATTTATTTTTTAGATTATTATAAAGTTTTTTTTCATTTACATGTACATGTAAAATATGTTTACATGTCTGTTGAAAATATGTTTACAACTCTGTGTTGTGAATAAATATCTTCGTTTTCTATTATTAAAATATTAATAAAGTAAAAATCAGGCCTAAGAAGAATAGTATATGTAAAAATAATTCTAATTCTTAATTCTTTGGAGGAGTTTGTTTATAACGGTTCATAAATCGCCTGGCCCCGGCACAGCTGGTCGTAAATTCTTGTTGTTTAATGTAAAGGTATTTTTTCAAAATATTAACAAAAATTCAAATGATTCACTAAAATAATTTATATATTTATTTTTTCAGTGTAAAGTTAAATGACATTCACTATATATTTCATCTAATGTAATATTTATTAAAAAGAATAAATATAAGGCAGAAAACTGCAAGGAAAATGTTATAAAAACATAACCAACCTTAAATTTTATTTCAGTTAAGTCACTCAAACTTTTTTTTATTCTAATTAGATAACTTAAATTTGATTTATGTTCTAATCCTACATAAAAAAACCTAGATAACAGGTCAAATTTTATAACTCAAAAATCTAACTTAAAACAAAGTTTCAGAACGGTTATTCTTCATCTTCTTCACCAAGACAGCCATAACCACCGTCGGAACTCTTCATCTTCTTCACCGATACAGCCATAGCCATCGTCGGAAAAGCAGCCATTGGAAACTCACAAACGAAAGCGGACGACCGGTAACTCAGCCACTGCAGGAAAAGCAACCATAGCCATCGTCGGAAAAGCAGCCATTGGAAACTCACAAACGAAAGCGGACGACCGGTAACTCAGCCACTGCAGGAAAAGCAACCACCGGAAACGCACGACTGGAAACACCGCTCGGTAACGATGGTTTTGTTCATCTTCAACCGGAAAGCCATGATGTTTCTTTCTGAATGCTGGTTTGTGAAAATATTGAGTATTGATTACGTGAAAGGGGGTCCAGCATCCTGCGAATAAGAGCTGCTTCTAAAAGAATCGAATATATTGAAGGAATGAAATCACATTGATAGTAATGCCCATTTGTCGTTCGGATTTTAAAGAATTTTACGATCTTGCCATGGACTAGCAAAACAAAGATGATATTTTGTTTAAATTAAATTGCAATAAAGATGTTACCTCAACTACAACTTGCAATATTCAACTTTCTCAATACTGGTTTGTGAAAATATCGAGTATTTTCTGAAAATTTTTTGAAAATATTCCCAATTTGTTTTATTTTTTACACTTTTTAGCAATTTTTAAATAATGTTGAAATTATCTTTCAAAATCCATGTTATTTCCATGTAATCATACAATAAAAAAAATTATGATTACAAGTTATATAGGTAAAATATCTAGGATTGAAACATAAAATAAATACGATTGTAACCTTCGCCGTTCAAAAAAAAAAGAAACATAAAATAAATGTAAGTTACCTAATTGAAACAAAAAAAAATTAAGTGACTTAATTAGAACAAAATTAAAAGTTAGTAATGTTTCAACAAAATTACCCAAAAAATCATATAAAATCTTGCGTATTAGTTAACTGACTAGTGTTTGAATTTTGAATTAAATTAAACAATTATAATACTTGGGTTATTTTTTGATAAAATTGTTTTAATCACCGTTACCTCTTACGTGAAATTAATTGATTTTTTTTTTCAATTTCGATAATTAATTAGTTACATATGTTTTATAACATATGCTTCACTCAATTAATTTAATAATTTTAAATATTTTTAAAAAGTAGCACACATGATCAAAACATAATAAATTCATGAATTCACGCAAGTATATAGTTTTGTTACTTTTGTAGAATACTATTTGAAAACAAAACAAAACAAAATAAAATAAATTATTTGGTAGAATAACATGCAGTTGTTACCAGGAAACTTGGTTCCTACCATCCACACACGGAGACGTTGATAAACTGACAGAGAAGAAGCTGTAGATAGAATAGAAAGGGGAGGTTGGAGAAGGGGAGCACGTGCAAGAAAGAAAGCCATGATCGAGCATCAACATAAGGCCTGCACCTGCACGTACCCTGCTTCTCCAACATCACCTTCTCTCCCATTTATATATAGCCAACCAACTCATACATTGCAATGCAACTCCTATATTTATTTAAACACAAATAGATATGTATGTGTATGTATATAGACACTACTGATTTTACTAAGAAATCAAAGATAAAAGGGTGTGGACAATATATGTATATATAGATGCATGAGGAACCAGAGAAAAATTAAATAAAAAATAAAAAGATTGAGTCTTGGAGTGAACATTCTTTAAAGACTCACCATCCTATTCCTATCCCTTCCCTACCCCCTTCAGAGAAGCAATCATGTCATATGTTTTTTCATAATGTATATATATATTAATCATTATATATTTCTCACATCTCACTTTCATGGCTGTCTTTGTGTCTCGTTTAAATTACTATTAAGTAAAACAAAAATCATTTGACAATTAATGTCAAATTACTCCTTCATAGACTTATTGTTATGTATGTAGTAGATGTCATGCTTTTAAATTGAGTAATTTGATATAGAAGAATTTTATAGTATAATTAAAAATATATTTGATGTTAAATAAAATCATATGATATTTATTTGTTTAATATATTGTTGGAGGGGTCAAGCAAAATATTTAATTTGTAGTTAGCGAGTGGGTTCTTCCACGTGTTGCCGCGAAAACTCTACTATGATTACGAATATCAAAATACATATACGATAATGTATACCAAAATCTATTTATAAAATGATTTAAATCACATCATTTGTTACTCTAAGACTATGTGTTATCCATCACTTCCCCTCACTCCACGTAGGCGTCACGTAGACGCCATATAATCAACCAACACTATCACCATATTATCACTACACATCATCTTTTTCTATGTTATCCATCACTTTCTCATCACTCCACGTCATCACCATCTTTTTCAAATATATTACCATCTTTTTCAATATTTTATTATTTGAATTTTATTTTTTCAATTATAAATTAAATTATAAAAACACATAATATTATTAAAAATATTAATATTACAAACTAAAATAAAAAAAAAATACACTATAAAAAAAATTAAACTACATAAAAAAAATACAATAAAAAAATTAATCCATATTGTATCGTTTCAAAATCCGCTCCTTCGTTTTCTCGGCCATTTTACAAGCGCGACCGGTTAAGTGATCGGTTGGAGTCCACAACAATTTCATATCATTGTTGTATTGTTTTTGCTTCTATAAGTCGACAAATTTTTGTAACGACGAGGAGATGTTTTCCAACGGGTCTTTGTAATCGGTTGAAGATGAGGTTTGTGATCGTTTACCCTTGTTATTTCGACCGGGCGGACGTTGAGGAGAGGGTGGTGGGGGCATCTCCATTTCCACTTCCTCATCCGACTCGTTTAAAGTAACGAAACATCGTCCGGTTGAGTTGGATTGAGTGTTCGTGTACTTTTCGGACGATGACGTCTTCGTCCGTTTCGAAGTTTGTAACTTCGGGACGGGATGCCATTTGATTGATTTTATCATAACTTGTCACGCCGCGGTATGAGAAAATGACCAGTTTTCTCGAGCATAGGTCATCAATGCCTTGTTCATGACCGATTCGTCGTCCTCACCACTTTTACGGTTGTTGTTGTGTTGAACCCATACGCCGTTAAATTTCGCGACTTTACGTTGTAAGTCGCGCCATTTGCCGGAAATCAGGTCGTTCGTCCGGTATGAGTCACGACCCATTGCCAAAAAAAAAAAACTGGGCTCTAACGCGTCTTCAAAATTCCGAGCTCGTTTGGTTGTTACCAACCATCGGATCTTCGGAAACGTCAATGTAGGCACGAGCTAGTGCCACCTCCTCAGATTCCAACCATCGAGTGATGCTCGGTTTGGTTGTTTTTTTTGGCACTTCCTTTCGTCGGTGCCTGCGACGCGATGAAGTCGGTTGGGCGTCGGGTTGTGTTTCCGGAACCACGTCAACATCGGGATCGAGTTGATTCTCAAAAACGTTGTCAAAGGCGGGTGACTTGGTTTGGTTGAATAAAGGTTGTTGTGGAAACCAATTTGAGAAGGTTAGAAATTGGTTCGGGTTGTTTGTATTGTTTGGATTGACTTGAGGTCGGTAACAATTCAAAAACGGGTTGAAGTTTGGGTTTTTTGGATCCATGGTAGTGTTAAAGTTTTTGAACATTTGAAGATTTTTTGAGATTTGAGTGGGTTGTTTGGAAAATTTTTGAAAAATATTGAGTGGGTTGAATGAGCTTATATAGGATAATTTTTTTTGTTTGGTTTTAACGGTAATACGACCGTTTTTTTTTCCTACCTTCCCAAGGCCATCACCCCGTGAGAAGGCTCACGTATCTGCCCCTCACGCCACCCTCACGCTCCTGTGTAATGGGGTGGGGTGCGACCAGGGCGTGAGCCAGGGGCATCACGCTAGGGCTGTAAACAAACCGAACGAACACGAACGAACCCTTGTTCGTGTTCGTTCGTTTAACTTTTAACTTGTTCACGAACGGTTCACGAACGCTTACCGAACGAAAATTCTTGTTCGTGTTCGTTCATTAAGGATTTAGCTTGTTCATGAACGCTAACGAACACATATTATTTAAACAATAAAAATCAACATTTTTAATCTCAAGCAATGGAGATAATCATTTATAAATATATAAATTAAGATATTATAGTATTAAACTAAAAATAACTTTAAGTATTATAGTATTAAACTAAAAAATAAAAATAAACAACACATTTAATGAACAAATATAAATGAACTTAACCGAACGTAAACGAACATGTTACCGAACGTTCAAGAACACAAATGAACGAACACGACCTCTGTTCATGTTTGTTCTTTTAACTAAACGAACGGAATTTCTTGTTCGTATTCGTTCGTTTATTAAACGAACGAACATGAACGAACTTCACGCCGAACGGTTCACGAACTGTTCGCTGAACGTTCGGTTCGTTTACTGTTCGCTGAACGTTCGGTTCGTTTACAGCCCTTCACACCTGGATCACGGTGGATAACACATAGCCCAAGTAAAACCCAAACACATAGTCGACGTAAACATGTGGGCCACCAGCAATAATTACATTTATCAAATATAATATAGGGTAATCGTATATGTTTTTTTATTAAACACTATTATTTGCTTCATAATTTAGATTCAATAAGAAATTTACGTGTAGGCGTGAAAAACTATAACAAGTCGAGAAACACTAGTGTACATACTTACGGAAAACGATTCTTTGTCCAGGTGTACACGAAATATTAAATTTTATTAGTTTTGATTAAATATGGGTTAGGATATTGGTACATCTGTGTAAGAAAAACAATACATTTTGAATTTTTTAATATTAAAGAATATTTATAAAATATATATGAGTAAAATTTATGTAAGTATTATATAATTGATTTGACTTAGTATAATATATAAATGATAGGATGAGGTATGAATATTACTACCCTTGTTTATAAGCTTTTTTACGTACAAGTTGAATATATATGTCTATAAAATTACTCTATATACATATTTCATATGCAATCATTACATATGAATAAACATAATAATAATAATAATAATAATAATAATAATAATAATAATAATAATAAAATAATATAAATATTTAAATTACGATAAATTTAATTTAATAATGCTAATAATTTACAATGAAATAATATTAATAATTAAATAATAATAAAGTTTAAACAATAATAAAAATTAGGAAATAAAAAATGATATAATTAAATAATACTTATAATAAATATTATTAATAATTAAATATTAAAACTATTATATAATTTTTTATCATTTAACAGACATGCTATGACGACTACACTTTAGGATTTTACGTCGAAGTGTCAACTATTATGACGTGTTTTTATATCTACATTTTGATATACCTGATTGTGTCTGCGTTCTAATATTCAAAATTTCAGCAGAACTGGCGTCGCAATGCGCGGGATCACCTGCTAGTTATAATACAATTAGCTAATTGTTATAGTCCCAACCGATTTTTTCTTTTAATAGATAACAATGTTCATTCCTCCCGTGCATTGCGCTGGGTTATCACATTACACTAACGAAAACGGGTATTATAAACCATTTTCAATAGCATAAGTTATATATCACTGTAAAATCTATCATAAAAACAAGACCGTAAGCCTTAAAGCTAGCAAATATTTCAAATTTAATACAATAATCTCTGTTTTACTAATTTTCAAAGTTAAAAAACGATAGTTCTAGTCTAAAATTTCAAAACGTCATTATATGAATCAGACACCTATGCACTATGCAATACTATTAATATATATATATGTGTGTGTGTGTGTGTGTGTGTGATCATGAGACACACTATCTATATAATAATATTGTTTTTACTATTCCTTTTTCATCATCTATAATATATATATATATACACACACACACTAGGTTTATTCCTCACTCGCATTGCAGAAGGTTAACACAATACACTTCTGATAACGATTATTATATATCAATTGCAGAAACATAAGTTACATAGCAATATCAAATCTCTTATCACGAACTGTATACAAGTTTTTCAAAAAAACATAAAATCATACAAAAATATTCATACAAATTTGTTATAATCTCGAAATCTTTCTTACCAGAAACCAATCGGTTGAACTAAAATAACAACCCAAATCTCTAAGCAATTATTACAAATTCAATAAAACTCATATCTTTAAGCAAATATTTCAAATTTAATGCTCTCATATCTATTTATTCCTTCTCAAAGTTAAAAAATACCTATGATAGTTCAAAATATCTATTATTTATTTTTATGAAATGTAACGACCCAAAGCGAGAAAGAACATAATAAAAGAATATTATGTTCTATAAGAGTTTAAAACACTTACGTTTATAAACCAATAATTTTATCAATAAATAACTAGTTAACTAACTAGGTTAATTTAATAGAAAAGAAAGTGCAAGGACTAATATTGTCATTAGTGAAACATGGATAGAAGGGGTTAAAAATGAAACATAGTCAAAAATTCAGTAAAAAGCCCTCCTCTTTGGCGGGTCACGATCGCAGAGAGGGAGAAAAGGGGAGAAACCAAAACCCTAGTTCCATCTCAAGCAATTCTCAGTGATTTCAAGCGGGAAATCATCCTCTAGGTTGAGATTCATCATCATTCCATACCCTAGGTACGTGTTTTCTTGGTGATTGAATGTCACAACCCACACCGCGTGCAGAATGCACGGTGCGTGACTATGTGTTCATATGCCAATGTTGGAGAATAACCCATGATTAACTATGTTTCATAGATCTAAGTTCATTTAAACAAACATAAGACACATATCATACAACAACAAGGTTACCACAAGATAACTGTTATACAATATGATGTTTTCGTTTTCTTTCTAGGTCACAACTAAATCTGATGCTGATCCTGACCTAGATTGTTTTGCTGACGCTCTTGATTACCCGAAACATGTACATGAAAGTCAACTACAAGTAGTTGAGTGAGAACATAGGTTTTGTTGATTCAAAACGATTGTTCAAACAATGATTTCGATGATCTAGTAAGCAAAAGTAATCAAACAGGTACTTTGAAACTGAATCTAATTGAGCATGCAAACATCAAACCTAATGATAAATGATCTTTGTGTTCTTATGATGGTGTCCAACCCAAAGTTGGATCGCTTATGATAATGATACATGTTTATTGCATATGATCATACCAGTACTAACAAGGGCTTGATAACAAGTTAATGATATTTACATACGAACGTTCTCAAATAGCATCCACATAACCAAAGTTCCCAAGTGATCCATTTGTTTTAATGATTTAATAAAAGATTTACTTGATAAATGTTTATCATGATTTTCTTGATGATACTGATATATGATTTTAAAAATGGTTAATAAAATATGTTTTGAAAATGGATCTATATGTTCCACCCGAGTTTTGGTGCACGTTTATAGAGAAAGGGGGATATGATCTCACATTTATATGCTGATGAGATGATCTTGATGTTCAGTTGATGGGAAATCCTATATGGTTCCTAAAACAATTTATGGATCATATTTGGATTTTAGAACATTTGTTTTATAATTTCTTGATTTATGTTTTCTTGGTGTGGATTTGGAGTTATGAAAGGAATAGAAATTGCTGCAATGTCGAGTGTTTTAAGAAATTTTGGTATTAAAATGGCTTACGCTCATTTATATTTTGCAAAATATTTGGGCAGTATTTTGTCTTATAGAAGTACAAAATTCTCTTTTCAGGATTTAAAACAGGCATAGTTTCAACTTGTAAAATTGTAAATGGTGCAATTTCAAGTATAAAAATGGACAAAGTTTAGTCTTAAAATGTAACTTTTTCCTAACATAATCGTGCAGAACCTCTGCATGATGATTAGTTATTGAAAATAATTTGAAAAGAACGTAATATATATATATAAGGATTGCATAAGCAAGATTTTTAAATGAACTGAGAAATAGAATGAACTAGCTTGTTACCTCGAACGATTTTGAGTTGTGTTTCAACTGAATGAGCCTTGGAGGGTGCGTTTAACGAGACCCGATAGACAGCGAGCATGATTAGGAGTTTAAGGTGGTATATTGGCAGATTAACGATGCAGAAAAGTAGAAAATCGATCAAAAAACTTCGTAAAAATGAGTTATTTACAGGAACTGGCTCACGAATAGATAATATGACATCGCGACACCTCGTGGGACATGTGGCGACTCATTAGGACACGTGGAATCTATTTGGGACACGTGGCAATGCTCTAGGACACGTGTCATAGCCTCTTGAAACGTGTCATATCCCCCTGTCACACCCCCAAATTTCCACTAACGGCGTCAAGCCGTTGGGTGTGACGTGGCACGATCAAAGCTCTGGTCATATAGAACGACTCTATATGCGTTTGTAAAATACGTTGTTATATTACCAATAATCAATATAGTTCAATAATTATGCAGTGGAATTCATAAGTTAAAGTAGTGGAAATTGATTGTACACATGACACTGTTTGACATGACACAATAACTTAAAATAATTGTTTTTCAAGAGATGTCTCAATGCATGCATGACTTATGCTTGACTTCCTACGTGCATCCCTATCCATAGGCGAATTAGTTACCTGAGAATACATGTTAAGAAAATGTGTCAACACAAGGTTGGTGAGTTCACAGGTTTTGATAAGCAATAATTAATCAAAATAAATTTTGTCGTGTGTCATGTTGTTTATTAATGTTTGTCGAGCTCGAAGCTCTAAGTGTCAGTTGCGTCACTACCGAACTAGACTTGTTTGTCTCGGCCTCCGCCTCCGCCATGTCTATAAAAACAATGGCACAATGGGTCTAGATGACATGCATCTTGACCTCCGGTCAGTATTAGCGCCGCGTGGGGTTCGTCACACCCAATAGTACTGTCTAAACTCACCTCGTTGTTTACACATTAACGGTATGACTTCGCGAGGACTTTATACGATATACAACACTTAATGTTTGTTCCCAATAAACCAGTATACGCAAATGTTCATATAAATAGTTTGAATATACAACATATATTCTCCCCTATTTAAAAGCTTGAAAACAGTTTGAGAAAAGGGTCATAAACTCACCTGAGTTATGTGTGCGTAAATGCAAAATCGGCTTGCGTGAACGTCATTGGTTACCTATATCACATAGGACATATAATTTCGTGTTTGGGTTTGTGCTTGTGTTCGTGCCCAAAACTCGAAATTTTTATGTTCGTTCATGTTTGACTAGGTTTCACTATGTTTGCCCGAGTTTGGCCAAGGTTGATCGTGTCAACTCGACGACCCGTTGGTGAACCGTTAGTTTATTATAGTTCATTAAAGGTTCTTTATTCTTCACTTATTGCATGTGAACACATAAGTTGCGTTTAATGGACAACTTACTATTTATAGCAAGTTTCCATTTTTAGCAGGCTTCTATTTTAAGTAAGTTTCTTGCAAAACTCATATTTTATTATTCTAGCATGCTTGTTGTTCCTAAGTGATCATGTTATCACATAACAAGTTGTCACACGTTGTCAAATAAGTACAAAAATATCTTTTAAGCAAATAAAGTTACTAAGTATAGAAAGCTTCTATATTTACCATGTTTTGAAAAAATCAAGCATGTAAACACCTTCACATCATTGTAATATAATATTTACAAGTATATTTCATTCCTTAATCATGTTAATAATCCTTATTTTACAAATTCCTCAATTTAAAGTTACTATTTATTGTAAGTTACTATGATTATCATGTTTTGACATCCAAAATCACATAACAACCCTTATATCATTAAAACAAAACATCTAGAATCACATTTCATCATCTACCACGTTCTTAGCTTATGTTTTCACAAAGTACCCAATTTAAAGCTACTATTAATAGAAATTTTGTTAATAACATCATATTAATCATCAACAATTCCCCGAAATATGTTCATACAACCAATGTTATCATAAAAACACTTAAACATAGTCATAATGAGTATGCATGGCCATATCTTTTATCAAAAGTTTCTAAATATAGAAAGACATGGCCAAATCACCCATATCATCAAATCTAACATACAAATCATACAAATAACATCAATGCTAACCACAAATCATCATTCCAATATACTTATTTCATCAAAATCATCATCTATCAACACTTTGTATCACAAAAGTTACTATTTATAGTAACATTTCACAAATCATCATCAAATGATCCCCAATACAACAATAGTCATCATAGATGGTTTTAATATCTCAAATCAGTAGATTAAAGCTTCATAAACAGATTTATAAGGTTGCAAATTCGTGCATGTATCATCAATAGTGTTGCATGTGTGTGGATGCACTTACATGTGTGTTATAATGCAAGATTAGTGCAAAATGACCATAGAAACTACCTTCTAAATCTCAAAAACAATAAGATGAATATTGGACAGAAGCTAGATGGCTCTAGTGGTGGCTGATGATGAGTAAATCGGCTGGTGGTGGTGAGAACAAGCTCCAAGAAGGCTTTTAACAATGCTCCCAATGCTTCAAGACTTTTATAAAACTCAAGAATGGCTAAGGGTGAAATCCAGAGCTGTGAAGAGGCTTAACAGGGCTCTAATGGTCGGGGAAATGTGGGTGAGTTCAGGTGTAGAGTGAAGGAAACGAGTTAGAGTGGAATGGAGTGACTTTTATAGAGTTTTTTTTGTTCTGGGCGCTTCGCGTAACGCCAAGCGCAACCCTAGGGGTCTTGGCGCACCGCCACGATTATTTTAATAGGGTTCTCTCCTGAGACACGCCGCGCACTGCTGAGGTGGAATTTGATCGGCCGTGGCGTACCGCGAAGAATTTCGGGGAATTCAAATTCTACTACCCACCTTCGCGTACCTCCAAGGATCTCGCCGGGGCCCTTGGCGTACCGCGAAGAGTCCTGGGCTGGCCCAAGTGCCCATTTTCATTTATACGATTCGATTTTTCGCCCGTTTTTCGTTATTGTTTATTGTTTCTTGACTTTTGTATTGATTTTGTTCGTTGTTTTCTCACATAATATTAAATATTGTTCAAATGAATAAATTGTTCGACGCTCACCAACGTTCGTGAGTTTTAGGACATGTGTGTGCGTTTTTCGGTAATTCATCGAATTACTGTGTTATGTGATTCTGTTTGTACTATCGTGCCACGTGTTACACTATATTAAACCAATTCTAGTGCCACATGTATAATAACAAATTAAATAATCATTTAATTTAATCAGTTGCTGTCATGGAATTTGTGAGGTGTCACGCCCCTAGACACGTGTTGTCGTTCCTCGCAGGTAACGTCTGGAACTTGTTTTCGCGATTCCAGGGGCATACGAACTCCGTTTTGCATGTCGTTTTTGCGCACGTTCATGATTTTCCAAGATCGTTCCAATGATTATAAATTCAATGCATGAAGAATTAAAATTCTTTGAGATCCTATAACGCTATTGTTTAGCTTCATGTATTTTGAAATTGGCGCCTCGTTTTGAAATTCCGCTTACACTCATTTTCTCCATTTTCGAGTCTTGAATATGAACATGGAATCCATTGGTCACCTATATGGATGAGTGTTAGGTGACAGATGTTTTACTATGAGATTCTGAAATTATATTATAATGCGGTCTTTCTTGTTGACTGTCTGAAGTCAAATATGATAGTTGGTACATTGAATGTGAAGATGATGATTGCATGGATGATGAGATTGTAGGTTGTAGTAAGGGTGCGCATGGTTCGGTGAGGTGAGATACCACTATTTCGATTAATTCTAAATCCTTAACTATGACCATGATTAATTGATCGGTTAACCATTAATCGGTTAACCACCGATGGTTCGGTTTCAGTTAAATTCGGTTAATAATGAAATTGTTAAAAAACTAAGAAAAACTTGTAAACAAGCTTGTGGATTATACATATATTACTGACTGAGAATCTGTGAACAAAAAAAAAGCGCGTGAACTTTAATTCAGTTTTTAATATATTTAGTCTCAAATATGATACATAAAATTTTCATGTAGTAAAAAGTGATGGTTCACCTTATAAACTATACTTGTACCATAACTTCTTAAAAAAACACACAAACATATAAATATTAAAAACATGTATACAATATTTTGTTCGGTTCGATAAAAATCAGTTATTGACTTGCCTTAACCATAACCGTCGGTTAAAGTCGGTTTCGGTTAAAATCAGCTATGGTTTGGGGAGGTTATCAGTTATTTTTCGGTTATGGTTATATTATGCTCACCCCTAGGTTGTAGAACCAAAACTGAAATATGATGTTTCTATGTTGTTTTCACACTTGATTATGCATGAATTAATAGTTAAACTAGTAAATTTACATCCAATTGATGAATTATAATTTTGGATGGGAATTGGATATGTAAATGAATGATATGAATGTGTAGATGAATTATGCACATCAAGTGTTTGTGATTAATAAATTTTGAAGTAATGATATTAAGATCATTATATATGTTTAGAAATGTGGCATATTGAATTTTAAACATATTTTAAAAACCCATAATGATCGAAATTGGTTTTGGGCATCAACAACGCGAAAAATGGAGAAATTATGTAGGTTTTGGTGTACAGTACTTTGAAGGGGCGTATTGTACACTGACCCATATTTTGGTACGTCGGGAAGCTTATGTTGTACGCCCGGGGTTTGCGTATGGTACGCTACCACGCTGGGGCTGTAGATACATGGGGCTGTGTAATTTTCCCAGATTTTGAATTTCTTGATGTATTTGATTCAGGGAGTCGATGCGGGTTAACTCATTTAGTTCTTATGAACTAACACTTGATTAATTGTAGTGTTTACAGGTCGTAAATAGGTAGTCAAAAATCATGATTGGGCATGCATTTGTGAAGAATCAAACATTATGCATTAAGGAAGTTTGTAGTCACATACAAGCTAAGTATTAATGATTTTCTGTTCTAACTAGTAACAAAACAAGCATGTTCAACATATGTATTTGTTTTCACATTTTTGAATGAAATTTTTTGTAAAATTTAAGTCGAAATTTTCTTGGACAATATTTTGAACTCGTGTAATCACGTATTTGTTTTGGGTGTCACACAATATGCGTGAAAACTCCTTTAAAACAATCCCACAATGCCAAGAAAACAATAGTTTTCCCCTTTAAACACGTATAAATATCCTTTTTTGATCTTTATATCTTTCAACTCACAATTGAGCATAAACAGATAGAATAACCAAATTTTGGTGGTTCTACAAGTGCAACACCCCTTGGGATGTTTAACATAACAGTTTTCTTTTATGCTATTGATGACGAGGTGCTGCCTTTCATTCTCGTATCTTCTGTAAAGCTTCTTTGGGGTAATTTTCTCTTTCTTCTCTTTGTTATTCATTTATTTTTTGTTTATTTTAGTTTAAGTAGTTGAGCTTAGGTTCTTAGTTAAGAAGCATGAGGATCATTTATGTAGCCTTGTAGAGACTTGTTAGGCCAAACAATTCCATCATATGATATCCATTCATATGGCTGTGTTTATCATAATGTGTTTACCTATCCTCATTGCATTTGTTTGATTAGGTTGAACCGTTCTTGCATTTGGAACGTATAGTTATTCTTTTGAGCTCAAGTTTAATCACATACGTTCAAACTCAAGGCATCCAGTTTGATATAGTTGTTGATCTTGAATCTTTTCCATCATACTAGTTTGCTACTACATAAACTTGTTTAAGAGACATTCATCTATTGAAAACTAGTATATTACAAGTTTTGGTTTAAAACTTTTTCAGTCTTGACTAAGTTCAATATATTAAAACCTTTTTGAGAGACAATATTGTTGTTGAAATTTATTTTATACGCAAATCTTGTAGTTTATACTTACATAGATTCAAATCCTATGTAGACTAATTGTAATGCATCACTTTTTAAGAATTTATTTAAATTGTATGTTATACTCACCAATTATGCAAATAGTTGACCCAAAAATATAATTTACATATGAAACAGGTTAGAGTGAAGACAATGGTGAATACATATGATATGTTTTAGTGGACCTAGTTACTTTAAACAATTGTTTAGTTTCAATCTTGTGTGTTTGGGATTTGAACTTATGCAATAACTCATGTTTTGAATTGATTGAATTTGAATTGAATGTTTGGGTGTCTTTTAACAATGATTCTTTAATTAATCAAAGTTATTAATAGCACCATTAGCTAATGAGCAATCGCTATCATGCCCCGGGGTATTCTGCCGCCTGTTGGGGTATGACATGTTTCTCCTACAAGTGAAGTTCTTGTAGCGGTTGTTGATGCAAAATCATTATAGGATTATCAAGATATATTAAGTGCATTCTTCCACGAACTTGTAGAAATTTGAAAGTATTGACTCCAAGTGTCTATAATTCATTTCCTATAATATCTTTCTTTGATTCGTATACTACATATATATATATATATATATATATATATATATATATGGCTTGGAATTTTTAATAACCCACTAAATGGGTACTAACCCAAATAACTTTGGCAGGATGAAGCAAAATCTTGGATTTTTTTTAACATCATTCTAACACATTTAGAACACTATGTTCTTTTATGAGTTTGTGTAAATTCATCACCGTTTAAGAGATAACATCGTTGTAAATTTTTGACTTACTGTACTGTAAGTGATTTTTGCCCAAAAACTACAACGATGTTGTCTCTCAAACAGTGATGAATTTACACAAACTTATAAAAGAACATAGTGTTATAAATGATTGTACTTTTATTGTTTTTGTGCAATAATTGATTGTATTTTAATCAATGATTGTACATTGTCAATATTACAAATAGCTATTAGTAGTAAGGTTTTGTATAAGCTTTTAGATGCATTTACGATTAACAGATTTTTACCTTTTTTTAGATCTACTATATGTTTCAATGTCTTCTTCACCATTCGCACAAGATAACTAACCAAGCCACACTTAGCTACTCAGGTTTATTGATTGTGCCTCCCAACCTGCATGATTCACAAGATATTGACATATGAATAAGAACATATCGAACATAATTCTCACTCATAAAGTTGAAGCTGAAGGGTTAACAAGAGAACAACCTTACTTTTGTTGGGAATATTGGTGTTATTCGGTTTGACTTTTAGGTAAGAACAAGTTTGACCAATTAATATATTAAATCTATATTTAATATAACGCAGCGGAATTAGGGTTTCAAACTTTAACACTTTTAAAATTCCCAATCAGGATCAAGGTTACAAACATACAAACACGGATATAATATTAACTAATCTAATCTACCGATGAGAAAAGATTATACCCTTTCGGTTAATGATTAACTGCTTGAAACACCGAGGTTTAACAAACGATTGCTAGATCACGAGCATGAACGGGTTCCTGGTTCACGATAGAAGCAGGAGATGGTTTGCGGTGGTTGACCGGAAATCAAGAATTGTTTCCTTTCTTTTTGATGATATACGGCAGCAACAATAAAAAATTCTTTTTCCTTTGTTTTGCAACATTGAGAAAGAAACTCCTTTTCTTTCTTTGGCAGCAACCCCAAAAGAAAACCACCTTTTTGTTTTTGACGGCAATGTTCACACCAAAAAAAATTTGGGATTTTTGATTAGCTTTTAATCTCATATTAGTAACCCGTAAAGCCCAATCAAGTTAGTTTAGGTCCAATATGCAATATCAAGCCCAACACCATTTGTTTATTTAAATAAGTAATTGAACTTATATAATTTATAACAACTATAAATTATAAATCCGTTCGTGATTACCAGTTAATCAATTTAAGTGGTTTTAATGTTCGTTGACCAAGGCGTAACTCTTACGGGTCACAGCTCGGTTAGTTACGTTAATTTATCGGCTCCGTACATATAAATCCAACAATCTCCCACTTGGACGGATATCGATAAAAGGTTAACGCAAACAGTCAGCGGCGCTCTAGCTGCACATGACTGCCACTAACAAGGTATGACACTTTAAAGTCATTAACCAAATTACCGTGCTACTATAGCAGGATACTAGACTTATGATAATCATTGTCATCTATCCTTTCTGTAAAAGACATCAATTGAAACAATGAGACATGGATCTAATTCCTTCTCATATGACGTTCAATTATTATTGTTCTCGATTTAGACTCATAGTGGTCCAATCAAACACACAGTTAGTTTGGGTAAGGCCTTACACTTCACCAGTTTGAATCAACGAGGGCGCCATAATGTCTAACCGTTACATGAAATATGTAAGAGTACAGAATCCCAATCTTGATTATATACAACTCCCACTGAACCTCAGAACCATTCCCAATCAAAGCCTTTATAACTGGCAGTTACGCAACAGCGGTTGACAATTATCAAAGAATGTCCCTTAGTAAACGAAAGTTCTAATATATATCTCAGGTCAGAGGATACAAGATGAGTTTATCAATTTCAAAAACATCTCATGACTAAGATCCATGGAGACGATTTGAAGCGAGTTACATCCAACATCATTCATAATTATGTCTGTGAATTTGGTAGTCAACTACTTGATACCAAATCCAGAATAGGCTTAATTCAGAGTCATTCCCACATGTCTGACCGACTACGGATAATTAAGAATACAAGATTCATGGATTAAACGTATTAAAACAAAACACAGTTATAAAAATTCAGAATTGCATTTAAACCAGTAAATCAAAAGTGAATTCAAGAGTATAACTGTTTATATGTTCGTACATCCAAATACTAAATCAAAACATATCGTTAGCAAATCTAATCCCGATCGCATTCCTGTGCTGATCATACTTGTCCTGAGTCATAGGCTTAGTGAACGGGTCTGCTAGGTTTTGATCTGTGTCCACTTTGCTTATTATGATGTCTCCACATTCCACTATTTCCTGTATGTAGTGAAACTTTCTCAAAATGTGCCTGGATTTGTGATGAGACCTGGGCTCTTTGGCTTGAGCTATAGCACCTATGTTATCACAAAAGATTTCGATAGGTTTCCGAATACTTGGAACCACATCGAGGTCAGCTATGAACTTCTTTATCCAAGCAGCTTCCTTTGCAGCATTCGATGCAGCAATATATTCAGATTCGGTGGTTGAATCTGCCACTACACTCTGTTTTGAACTTTTCCAGGAGACAGCTCCTCCATTGAGAGTGAATACGAAACCTGATTGTGAGCGAGAGTCATCTCAGTCAGTCTGGAAGCTAGCATCAGTGTAACATCTTACAGTGAGCTCTTCTTCCACTCCTCCAAATATCAAGAACATTTCCTTAGTTCTTCTCAAGTACTTGAGAATGTTCTTGACTGCTGTCCAATGGGCAATGCCAGGAATTTGCTGAAAACGACTGGTCATGCTCAAAGCATACGAGACGTCAGGTCTAGTGCATAACATAGCATACATAAAAGAACCAATCGCTGAGGCATATGGAATTGCTTGCATTCGCCTAATTTCAATGTCCATTGAAGGAGATTGCGATTTGTTCAACACGGTTCCTTTAGTCATGGGAATAGTCCCTTTCTTGGAGTTCTCCATGTTAAAGCGTGTCATCATTTTGTCTATGTATGTACTTTGACTCAGCCCTAGAAGCCGCTTAGATCTATCTCTGTGGATTTTTATTCCAAGAATGTAAGCTGCTTCTCCAAGATCTTTCATTGCAAAACAAGTTCCCAACCAGTGCTTGACTTCGTTAAGCATAGGAATGTTGTTTCCAATAATCAGTATATCATCCACATACAAGATGAGGAATGATATAGTACTCCCACTTTCCTTTTTGTAAACACAAGGTTCATCTTCATTTTTGATGAAACAAACTCTTTGATCTTTTGATCAAAACGAAGATTCCAGCAACGAGATGCATGTTTGAGTCCATAAATGGACTTATTTAGTTTTCATACCTTACTTGGATATTTTGGATCTATAAAACCATCGAACTGAACCATATAGACATCTTCAGAAAGTTGTCCATTAAGAAAAGCGGTTTTAACATCCATTTGCCATATCTCATAGTCATAATATGCAGCTATGGCAAGTAATATCCTGATCGATTTGATCATAGCAACGGGTGAAAAAGTTTCATCATAGTCAACACCTTGAGTTTGAGTGAAACCCTTCGCAACCAGCCGTGCTTTGTAGGTATGAACATTTCCATGCATGTCGGTTTTTCTCTTGAAAATCCATTTGCTCCCTACTGCCCGTGAACCGGGGGGTAGCTCAACCAAGTCCCAAAATTGATTGTCACGTATGGATTGCATCACGGAATTCATGGCATCGAGCCATTTCACGGATTCTGGATCTGATATAGCAGATTTGTAGTTAGTAGGTTCGTCATCAGGCTCAGCTACTACCAGAACTTCAGAACCATCAAGATGCCAAAGGTATCTATCAGGAGCATTGCGAGTTCTGCTACTTCTACGAATGCTTGCGTTTATTTCTGATTCATTAGCAACAACTTCTTGTTGATCAGACGTTCCGACTTCGTCAGCGGCCGTTTGCGGTTCTCGAATTTCTTCAAGATCCACAATATTTCTTCCAGTTCCTCGATCAAGAAGTTCTTTCTCGAGAAAGTGACCCTTCCTTTTGATGGAAATCAAGTTTGCATCAGGATGGTAAAAGTCATATCCGCTTCTATTATGGTATCCGACGAAAACAACCTTTTCGCCTCGAGGATCAAGCTTGTCATCAGAATCTTAGTGACATATGCATCGCATCCCCATACCCTAAGGTAAGACAAATTGGGTTTAGTGCCAAACCATATCTCATATGGTGTTTTGTTTAGATTCTTAGTCGGTTCCAGATTTACAATGCGGGCGGCGGTCATAAGAGCAAAACTCCAAAAGGAGTGAGGCAAGTTAGTTCTACACATCATCGATAGGACCATATCCAGTAGGGAGCGATTTCTCCTCTCGCTTATGCCATTAAATTGGGGTGTGCCAGGAGGAGTGGGCTGTGAAACAATTGCACGTTCTTTCAGATGATTGATGAACTCTAAACTAAGATATTCGCCACCTCGATCTGATCGAAGTGCCTTAATCGTTTTACCGAGTTGGTTCTCTACTTCATTTTGAAATTCTTTGAACTTTTCAAAGGTTTCATGCTTATGCTTCATTAGAGAAACATATGCATATCGACTATAATCATCAATGAATGAAACGAAGTATCTTTCATGGTTTCTAGACATAGTTCTGAAAGGACCACACACATCAGTATGTATGAGTGCTAACAGATCTTTTGCTCGTTCACTAACATGGGTGAAGGGATCTTTAGTGATTTTGCCAGCTAAGCAAGATTCACAATCATCAAAGGAGTCATGTCCAGTGGATTCAAGAATCCCCTCAGACTGGAGCCTTTTTTTGGGAGATTTGCTTATGTGGCCAAGTCTACAATGCCATAGAAATGTATCATTAATGCCAGATTTGATACGTTTAGAAAGATTTTATATGTTATTGTTTGGTTGAACATCTATTTCATAAACACCATTTCGAGGTTTAGCCTCAAAATAAAAGACATCATTTAAGTAGGTAGATATAGCAATACCATTAAAAACGTACTTAAATCCTTGTTCCAACAATAAAGAAACTGAAATAATGTTTCTGGTCAAACCATGTGCAAACAAACAGTTATTCAAAATAAGTACTAGGCCAGAAGGACATGTAAGATGATATGTCCCAGTTGCAAGAACTAGTACTCTTTTCCCATCACCAACGATGAGCTCCATGTCGCCTTGTTTCAGCTTCTTCCACTTTTCAGGTTCCTGCAAGACATTAATAACGTGGTAATCAAATCCAGTGTCAAATACCCATTTGTTGCTGGAAACAGTAAAAAGTTCAATAACATAAATAGAGATACCTGAAGGGCCTGAACCATTGGCCTTGTTCATCCTCAGCTTAGCCAGATATTCAGGGAAATTACGCCTCCAATGCCCCATCTTGTTGCATTCAAAGCATTGACGCTCCTCAGGGGGTGGTGCTTTGGTAATTGGCTTGGCTTTGTTGGTGGCATGCTTGGCAGCAACAATAGCTTTATTCTTGCCCTTGCTGTTATAACCCCATTTCTTGGGATTGGGCTTTCTAACACCAGTAGATCGAACAGTCAATACCTGATTGACCTTGCTTGGTACATTCATCTTAGCCGTCTTCAGCATCCCATGCAGTTCAGGCATAGTCTTCTCCCAAGCATTCATACTGAAATTCATTACGAACTGGTCGTAAGACTTTGGGAGAGAGTTCAAGATGAAATCCGCTGCCATTTCATTTGACAGGGGGTAACCAAGTTTACTTAGTTGGTCGATGTACCCTTTCATCGTAAGCACATGAGCACTAACTGACGAGCCTTCTTGCATTTTGCAGCCAATTGGGTTATATGATGTTAGCTCTAGGTATGGGGTCTTATCGAATAAGCTGCTTCATGGTGTCATAGCGTTCTTGACGGGCTTGTTTCTGAAACATGCCTGTAAGTTGTTGAATCATGTCAAAGGCACTCATGTCATCCATGTTCTTTTGAAGATCATAAGACATGGTGGCTTGCATAAGGCAGGCTACCTCAATGGCATCCTCGTTATGTTTTTCCCAGGCTTTACGGGCAACAGCCGTATTACCTTCAGGCTCGTTAGGAACTGGACCTTCCAGTACATAGTGCTTTTTCGCAAACTTGAGAACAATTTTCAAGTTGCGATGCCACTCGAGAAAGTTGGTGTTATTCAACTTATCTTTCTCAAGTATGGACTTGAGAGCGAAGGAGGAGTTGTTTTCATGAGAAATCTGTTAATGTAAGCAAAAATAAATAATTAGTATTTTGATGTTTAATTCCTTATTTAATTAATGACCCATTAACAATAATAAGAATAAGGATTGAGAATCTAGCAATATCAGTTACTAAAGGCAGCTGTGGCACACAACATTAGTAAGTGATATTAAGTAGACTAACAACGTTTGTCAATTGTGAAAAATGCACAACTCTCAAGTATGAGTCCCCTAAGACGATTTGTCTATTTAGTGATACGTTTAGCCTCATCTATGCTCACTTTCATTTCCAGACAGCTGTGGCACGTAACAAGACATGAAAGTAATAGTCGCCCTAAAACAGGTACATGTGGAAGAGCCGGATGTGTCAACGAAAACTCTTGCACCTTGGAGGACAAACTACGCACCAAGTGCGGTGCTGTGGCTCCAAACACTGGTGTTTCGCATTATGCTCCAAGTGTCCCTTATAATAGGATAGCATAGACTATTGATTTTATATACATGGGATCCAATTTTAGTGTTTACCGAATAAGGGTCAAACACAACGAATGATCTAATCATACGTGCGTTGTAAAAACCAGTTTTACTATATTTAATGTCGTGACATTTGTGATGAACCCTTTCATCTCTCAGGACACTTAATTTTAAATAACCTATTAAAACTAAGTTTGTCGCGACTTGTATAACCATTCATAAGTTAATAGTTAATCTATTAAGTTTCTGAGATTTAAAACAATTTTAGATTGTAGAAACTCATTGGTTATATTTTTTAAAACAAACCATTTGTTTTTATAAAACTTTTACAAGTTGCAAAATTGATTAGTTTTTGAACTTGTTACATTTTATTGGGATTATGTTTTAAAACTCTTTTTAAAACCTTTTTGGTATTTGGTTGGTATGTTATAACATTTATAAGATAAAGCAACCACAATATCAAATTAAATAAATATGTAAATCATAAGGCCAAATTGTGTTTGATTTTGCTAGAGCCAAGTAGCAAAACAAACTAGGTCACGGCGTCACAACACACAATCAACCCCAATGATGAATCCAATGCATCTTGTGATCTTGAGCTGCTCCCACTGACCTCCAAATCCGTGCTTCTTGATCTTGATTCTTTAGTTTTGTCTTCAGGTCTTTTGTCATTACAATATTTACAAGAAATTGAAATACATAACGATAAAATACAAACCCTATTCTATTACAACTTTGAGCCATCAAAATGGGCCAAACCATAATAAACCAAAACTGAAAAATTAAACAACCAAACAAACACAAGGTCGGGCCTGATTTACATATTAAATCATAATTTTATTATTAAACTGGGTAATTCTTTTGGTCAATTATAACTTTGACCAAATAAATAAGTTTACCCAAATAATTAGTCAGATCTAAATCTGGATCAGAAACTCAAAGTTTTAAACAACTTAGAGTTTGTTATATGTAACCGGTTAAACTGATCGGATCCGATTTGCATGTTGTAAGCGTGGCTCTGGTACCTCTGTTGAGAATATTGGTGTTATTCGGTTTGTGTCACACCCAGAGCCGGCGGGACCGATCGACGTCCCCGCCGAGCAGAAGGTTCTCGGGGCGCGATATCGTGAGTGATAATCGTGATGATTAGATTGTTTACATAGAATCAAGATTGAGAATAACTAAAGCACAATATAACATAAGCTAGTGTTTACAAAGTTAAGTTACAATTGTCAACAAAATATGTGCTTATCAAAAACTACTAGGTCCTCTATCTGGCATCCTAGCATGCAATCATAAGCCTTAGCTTAATCCTGTGCATCACCTGAGAAAACATGTGAGAAAACAAAGTCAACACAATGGTTGGTGAGTTCATATAGTTTTAGTATTTTGAAAAATAGTTTTTGCAACCTCTTCGGTAAAACCTTAACCTCATTAACATCACCTGTATCATCCAGCTCGGTATGCTTATATATAGGGCATACCCCTGAGTAGAACCTACAACCCGCCCAGACGCCATCCCACCACATACTAAGCCACATAGGACATTGTTGTTAATGATAATTAAGCATTTTACCTACCATTCAATTCCCATCATAGTTTCAAGCATCATGTTTAGAAGTTTAAGTTATCTACCCAATAGCATTCCCAAATCCCTTCGGTAACAACCTTAATCTCATTAACATCACCTGTATCATCCAGCTCGGTATGCTTATATATAGGGCATACCCCTGAGTCGAGCCTACAACCCGCCCAGACGCCATCCCACCACATACTAAGCCACATAGGACATTGCTGTTAATGATAATTAAGCATTTTACCCACCTTTCAATTCCCATCATAGTTTCAAGCATCATAGTTTAGCTTTCACCAATCTCATGCGTGGGTACAAGCTTTGCTCAAGCAATGTTTAGCATTTACGTAGCCCACGGCTAGATACAAGCTCTGCTCTAGCAGTGTTTAGCCATTACGTATATCATGAATTGGTTTAAGTTTAGCATCCGAATAGTCTAGCAATTACGTGCCTCCTATATAAAGATACAAGCCTTGCTCTAGCAAAGTTTGGCAATTACGTATCTCATACATAGACACAAGCTGTGTACACACAAATATTTTAGCATTTACATATCTCATATATAGACACAAGCCTTGCTCTAGCAATGTTTGGCATTTACGTATCTCATATATAGATAAAAGCTTAGCATCCTAATAGTCTAGCAATTACGTGCCTCCTATATAAAGATACAAGCCTTGCTCTAGCAATGTTTGGCAATTACGTATCTCATACGTAGACACAAGTTGTGCACACACAAATAGTTTAGCATTTACATATCTCATATATAGACACAAGCCTTGCTCTAGCAATGTTTGGCATTTACGTATCTCATATATAGATAAAAGCTTAGCATCCTCATAGTTTAGCTTCCATGTATCTCAATGCATGGGTACAAGCTTTGCTCTAGCAATGTTTAGCAATTACGTAGCCCATGAATAGATACAAACTTAGCATTTCGCACACAATCATAGCTTTAAGCATTTAGTTTCAAGCATTGGCATATAGTTTGAGCATAGAGTTTATAGCATAAGCATCAAGCATATAGTTTAAGCTTCAAGTTTATAGTATAAGCATCAAGCGTATAGTTTAAGCATCAAGTTTGTAGCATAAGTGTCAAGCATATAGTTTAAGCTTCAAGTTTGTAGCATAAGCATCAAGCATATAGTTTAAGCATCGGGTTTGTAGCATAAGCATCAAGCATATAGTTTACGCATCAAGTTTGTAGCATAAGCATCAAGCGTATAGTTTAAGCATCAAGTTTGTAGCAGAAGCATCAAGCGTATAGTTTAAGCATCAAGTTTGTAGCATAAGCATCAAGCGTATAGTTTAAGCATCTACTTTGTAGCATAAGCATCAAGCGTATAGTTTATGCATCAAGTTTGTAGCATAAGTGTCAAGCGTATAGTTTAAGCTTCAAGTTTGTAGCATAAGTGTCAAGCCTATAGTTTAAGCTTCAAGTTTGTAGCATAAGCATCAAGCATATAGTATCAGTCTTAGTCTTTAGCTTCCCAAATAAGAGTTTCAAGCATAAGCATTAGTATAAGCATCATGAATAAGTGTAAAAGCATTTAATAAACATTTCAATAATTTCTTAAAATGTATAACATGCTTCTCAGTCCCGAGAAAAAAACAAATATGTTTGAAAAAGGGACAAATGAACTCACCTTGTGTTTGAAGTGGTTGACTTAGTATAAACAAGAATACGCGCGCTCGTTGTTGCATTTGTTGTTGTATTCACGTTCTTGTATTGATTTCGCGGGATTTGAAACTTATAAGTAGTAGCTGTATTCGATGTGTATGAGTGTAAGTGTTAGCCATAAAGTTAGCTAACTCTTGTGAGTTTGATCATCATTCGGTCTCGTTTGCTAGTTAAGGTTTGTATTCCCACTTAACCACTTAACTTGTTATTATATCAAACCTTTTTGTCATAAGTTTAACTTTACCCCACTATTGCATTCTTAACTTTGTCATTGCGCATCATTTGCTTTAATATGTGTTTTAATAGGTAACCGATCCCATGCATAGCTTCAATTTAGATAAATATCATGTGTTTATCTCAAGTTAATTTATATGTGTCAATCGTCGCACGTGGGCCGAATGATGATGTTGTCCATTTAAAAAAATGACCGAATTCTAATTGGGCCAGGAAGTAACTTGGGTCGTATAAGTGGTATAGGCCGAACCAAGGTTTGGGCCCATTGATCTGGGCCTTTGGTTGGATCAAATGGCTATGTTCCAATTTAAACAGGTATGGGTCGGCGACATCCTATTTGGCCGAATAGGTTATTCATGGACCGAAATAATTTTGGGCCTTGGACCTCATGAGTTCTTGAGGCATTACTAAACCTAATAGCCCAAAGATGAGTAGGTGGGCCGGATGATTGGGCCGAATGCCTTCTAGCCAAATAGAAGTTGGTTAATCAAATCTTGGGCCGATTGCGAGGTGCTGGGTCAGCACAAAGTGATCGTGGAAAGGTGACTGCCCCCCCAAGTTCCAGCGAACCTTCATGGGATTGCTTCTCAGGTTCGGCTACAAAGGTTTAGTAAATCCCGGGGTTCGTACGTGGCTAGGTTCGCCGGTATACATGCATGGTTCGTAGGGGGTCGGAGTAGGAGGTTCGCCGATGGCTCATGGGTACAGGTTCGGCCAGGGTCGCTCCCACTAGGGTTCGCAGTCATCCTTAAGTATGTCCGGTGTTCATCAAGAGTTGGGTTCGTGGAGAATGGTTCGGCTATGGGTGGAAAGGTTCGGCAATGGTGATGATCATCAATAGGTTCGTGACATGTTACACCCAGGTTTGGCCCATGGCAGTGAGGAGCCAAGGTTCGCCAATTGAGATGCAGGTTCGCGATGAAGAAGAAGGTTCGTCGGTCTACTAGGGTTCGGCTGGCCGCTGTGCTAACAGGTTCGGCCATCTGGGAACCACGAACCATGTTCATCATCATCATCCTTAGCCTACTCTCGGTTATTTCAGGGCTGTTACCCTATCATGGGTGTACCAGGATGCGTTTTCGAGGACGTAGAACTCATGAGCTTGGGTTTCTAATCGGTTGAAATGAAAGTATCGACTATGGTGACGATGTGACACCCCGTAATTTCCAGGTCAGCATCTCATTTATTTAAATGTTTATTTAAATGCATTATGTACACGTGGCACTAGAATTAGATTAATTTAGTGTGACACGTGGCACGACAGTACGAACACTGGCATACGACTAAATAATTCGTGGAACTATCGACAAACAGCACACACGTGTCAAAACACACGAACGTTGGTGAACATCACAGCACTTAAGCACAGAAACACTTCACAAGTCAATTATGGCTAATAATTGACCAATAGAGTCCAAACGACGCTCGAACGATGTTCTACGAACGAGAAACGGGCGAGAACGGGCCCAGGACAACAAAATAGGCTTACTGGGCCTTACAATTGGGTCAGGCGGTACGCCAGACCCGGAGCGCCCACGTCAGGTGATACGCGTGAGACACAGAAGGCGCCTCGCACATCTGGCCAACCCGCGCGTAACGACCGGAGATACCCCCCACGTCAGGCGATACGCCTGGCTTGTCAGAGTCGCCAAACAGCTTTTTAAACCCCCAAGATCATCATCATACCTATCCTCATCATTTTAATCCATAACTCACGCCACAACTCGGTCAACTTCATCTTCAACCTCCTGTTTCAGCCATTTTCCACCATTATTAACCTCTTTGAAGCTCCACATTGGAAGATCGAAGCTTCTTTCTCACTTGGAAGCTCGAAGAACCACCACCACCTCGCGATTTCTGAAGGTTCTTGCTGTCCAGAAGCTCTAGAAGCTGTTATCACCATCATCTCGAAGTTCCAGAAGCTTTAGAGGTAGTCTATTCATCTCTCATGACTTAAAACCATCATATGTTGCACATACACACTCACAAACACACATGCAAGCCCCATGGTCTTGCATGCACGAATTTTCCTTTGTTTTAATCTGGGTTTGTTGATACATCAGTGTCTTATGATGATCTAAGGTGTTTAGATGATGATCTATGATGATCTAAGATGATGGGTAAGAACCTTGATGCTTAAAATGATGTTTTGTGATAATATATTGCCATGCATGTATGATCCATGATGGTTAGAATGATTATGAGTATGTAGATATGCTTCTTGATGATATTGAGGGATGATTACATGTTTAGATGGTGTTGAAATGATTAAAACTATGATTTTTATGAATCTTTCTATTTATAGTAACTTTTATTTTACAAGATGATGATTTGATGGAAATTATGGACATGCATGTATGTAGAATTGTTGTTAGGATGATAGTATGATGATTTGAGTTGTTAGAAAACGATTGGATGATGTTTGTAGTCATATTTGGCATTGTTACTATTTTTAGTAACTTTTTGGGTCAAGATGTTGATAGATGATGAATTTGATCATAATGACATGATTAAATGTTGTTAGGAGATAGATTGTGATGTTTGGTGATATGAAAAATTGGTTTAGAAATGTTAAAATGATTATTTCTATGAAAAACTAGAAAGTTACTATATTTAGTAACTTTATTGTTACAAAAACCGACTTAGGAATATGTTGAATGACTTGAGCATGCTAAATGATTTATTATGTTATAATATGATGTTTAGATGCTAAGTTAGATGGTTTCCGTTGTCACGTATGCTAGAAATGGAAACTTTCCATTTTAGGAAACTTTTGTGCACTAACATGCTATAAACGACGTATATGAACTTGTATGATAATGTGTTATGTGTTAACATGACCCCGTAGGACCATTGAGCATGCTAGAACTATAAAACCGTTATGCTTTGTGAACTCTCCATAAATGGAAACTTACTATAAATAGTAAGTTGTCCATAGACGCGATTTGCGCGTTTTGCACACGACAAACACTTACACGATTGCTACACGATTCACAACCGTCACACGGTTCACCAACGGGTCGTTGACTTGACACGGTCAACTTTGGTCAACTCTAGTCAAACACGGTCAATGTGGACCAACACAGTCAAACACGGTCAATGTGGACCAACACAGTCAAACACGGTCAATGTGGACCAACACGAGCAAACACGGTCAATGTGGACCGACACGGACAAACATGAACAACCAAGGGTTGTCGGACACAAACACGAGCACTAACACAAACACTAGCACTGTCACTTACACCAACTCACGTACGGTATACGATATAGGTTGCCGGTGACCGACACGCATTTCGACGCAGGAGCTTACGCTTACTTATCGCTTTATTCACTAAGGTGAGTTTACGGCCCCTCTTTACTCTTTTCAAACGCTTTTAAATAGGGGGAGAATACTAGTTACATCGAGTCAAACATTTATTACTGTACAAACATTTTTGTGTATGCTGGTTTATTGGACAAACATTAAGTGTTGAAACTCGTAACAAGCCCTCACAAAGTCTTACCGTTAATGTACAAACAACGTGGTAGATTTGGATGGATCCATTAGGGAATGACTAACCCCACGGGGCACTATGTTGACTGGATGTCATAACCCGTGCAAATTCTGACCTAACTTGCAAATTCTGACCTAACTTGCTATGCATACGCTGCAAACTATTTTATTATGTGTATGTGTCAAACTTGGATTTGTAAACGCATATAGTGTTGTTCTATATGACCTTGAGCTGTGATTCTGGCCACGTCACACCCACGTGGACTGACACCACGAGTGGGAAATTGGGGGTGTGACAGACTGGTATCAGAGCCTTGGTTATAGGGAACTAGGTTTACATGTAGTAAACTTAGACTATAGCCATTGCTCAACTCTAGACACTACACGTAGAACTTGCATATTGATGACATTGTTACTTATTGAACTGTTGCTTACTAACGTGAACCTTGCAGGATGGCCGACAACAACAGCAACGCTAACAGGAGCGCGACTAGACCCACGGGCACAGATGATTTGGCGGCAGAGAGTCGTCGACGGATCGACGATATCGTAGCCCAGGTTGACGCAGAGATGGATAGACGGGCACAACACGCGGAGCGAGCTCGGTATTGGGGATGGCTCCCGCAGATCATCCGAGGTTGGATCATAGCCGAGAGGGTACCTACACCCCGGTATCGCAGTGACGCGCCGACCGATCACCGACTGCCACCACTCGGAGTGCCGCTGGAGCAGGCATTCGCTGCCCACGTGGCATTCTCTCGACGGGAGGCCATGAGGAGTGGCGAACTGTCGAACGAAGTCCGAGTTCTTCTCGAGAAGAACGATCGACTGGAGAGGCAGAACGAGAGACTGGAAGAACGCAACGACAGACTGGAGGCACAGGTGGAGACTCTACGTCTCCAAGTGTCTCAACTGATGACCCAGCACGGACAGATCTTTGATATCATGCAGGAGCATGATGTACGCATCACTGAGAATCGGACAGACATAACCGAGACTCAGGCGATGGTGCAGGCCAGTGATGCCATGCTTAACGCATGGGCTGCACAGTTTATTGAGGAACCACCACAGGAGGATGGTCCTGAATTCGAGGCCGAGGACCTCGAAGAAGAGGACCTTGATGAGGATCCTAATGAGGATCCGGAGGAGGATGATGATGACGGAGACGCTGCTAGCGATATTTCACATGTCTCTATGGATTCGGATTAGAGGACTGTTGTGTTTTGTACTTTCTTTATTTTGGCCTAGACGAGCGGGATGTGCTCAAAGAACTTATTATGTATTTCCTTTTGAAATTATTGTACTTCAAGCTTATTATTAATGAGAATTATATTTTGTCTTACTTATTACATATTGACCATGATTGCTTTGACTTGACAACTAACATGACATATGATCTGACTTCCGACACAACATCTGACTAACATTCTGACTTACTAACATTCTATCCCTTCCGTATAGAAAATATCTATGGCGGGAAGAGGACCACATGCACGCCCTCCTAGACGAACACTGGACGCAGCCGTCATTAAGATGATGGTAGACAGACGAGTTAACAAGATACTGGCAGAGCACGAGGCAAACCGCCTTGCTAGTGAAATCAGTGGCTCGAACAACGGTACTAACACTCGCCTAACATGACTAACATAGTATAGCTGACACGCTCTGACACACGGCATTGGTTTCTGACTGACAGGATCACAAGGCAACAACAACAAAGGATGTTCTTTTAAATCCTTCCTGAACTGCCACCCACACAAATTCAAGGGGACTGAGGGAGCTGTGGGGATGCTCCGCTGGGTGGAGAAAGTCGAATCTGTATTCGCCATGTGCGAATGTGCTGAAGAGAACCGGGTGAAGTTCGCAACTGGAACACTGGAAGGACCAGCCCTCACATGGTGGAATACCCATGTACAAACCCTGGGGTTGGACGGTGCCAACTCCATGCCATGGGCTGATTTCACCCGACTACTGCAAGAGGAATACTGTCCTCGTGATAAGATCAGAAAACTGGAAGCCGAATTCTGGGTACTGAAGATGGTCGGCTCTGAGATCGAGCAATACTGCACTCGATTCCATGAGCTGTGTAAGCTATGTCCGGCTATGGTGACGCCGGAATACAAGAAGGTCGAGCAGTTCATCAGTGGACTGCCCGAACAGATTCAAAGCATGGTGACTGCGTCTGACCTCACCACTATCCAACCTCTGATCAGACTGGCTCACAAACTAACCGACCAAGCGGTAGCACAAGGCAAGCTACCCAAACGAGGCGAACATCTGAAGCCTCAAGAAAGCCAGAAGAGGAAGTGGGAACCCAGCCACCACCAATCTCATCAACCTCAGCAACAACAAAGATCTGCACCAGCCAGAGCCTTTACTGCCACTCAACCCGACGACAAGGGGAAGGGTGTGTACCAAGGGAAATACCCCTTGTGTAACCGATGCTCATACCACCACTTCGGACAATGTGAGCGATACCGTTGCCTGAAGTGCGGAAGACATGGCCACATGGCCAAAGACTGCAGATCCAGATTCCCTATCAACAACAATCCCAACCACAACCAGAACCAAAACAAAAACAACAATCAGAACACTCTCAAGGGGTGTTATGAATGTGGCAAGCCGGGCCACATGAGGAGGGATTGCCCTCAATTGAAGAAGGCCGGAGGAGGAGCGGCCAAGGGGAGAGCATTTGTGATTGGCTCGGGAGAAGCCAAGGATGACCCGAACATCGTAACCGGTACGTTTCTTTTAAATAATGTCTATGCTAGCATATTATTTGATACCGGTGCCGATAGAAGCTTTATATCTAGTGAGTTTAGTAAATTACTAGATATTACCCCAACACCACTAGATTATAAGTATACCGTAGAGTTAGCGGACGGCAAACTGATTGAAACACAACACATCTTTCGAGGATGTGTCATGGTTTTGGCGGATCATGAACTCGAAATCGATTTGATGCCGGTGACTCTCGGAAGCTTTGATGTGGTCGTTGGAATGGATTGGTTATCCGCTAACCAAGCTGAGATCGTATGCAACGAGAAGATCGTACGAGTGACGTTGCAGAACGGAGAACATATCTCGATTCAGGGGGAAAGACGGGGAGTACCTCTGAACATCATATCATGCATGAAGGCAAACAAGTACCTACAAAAGGGATACACTGCAATACTAGCCCTCATCGCAGAACAACCAAAGAAGGAGAGGAAGATTGAGGACATCGCTGTAGTCCGCGATTTTCCCGAAGTATTTCCCGAAGATCTACCCGGACTACCTCCGAAACGACAAGTCGAGTTCCAGATAGATCTTACACCTGGAGCAGCACCGATTGCTAAAGCTCCATACCGACTAGCACTGACTGAGATGCAGGAACTGTCTAACCAGTTGCAGGAGCTGTTAGACAAGGGATTTATCAGACCGAGCTTCTCACCTTGGGGAGCACCGGTCTTGTTCATAAAGAAGAAAGACGGATCATTCCGTATGTGTATCGACTACAGAGAGCTGAACAAGGTGACGATCAAGAATCGATATCCCTTACCACGAATAGACGATCTATTTGACCAATTGCAAGGGTCAAGCTACTATTCGAAGATCGATTTAAGATCGGGTTACCATCAACTGAGGATACAAGAAAACGATATTCCTAAGACTGCCTTCCGAACTCGATACGGACACTACGACTTCTTGGTTATGCCCTTCGGACTAACCAACGCACCAGCTGTATTCATGGATCTCATGAATAGAGTGTGCAAACCTTACCTTGACAAATTCGTAATAGTGTTCATTGACGACATTCTGATTTACTCGAAGAATCGGGAAGAACATACTGAGCATTTGAGGCTAGTCTTAGAACTATTAAAGAAAGAGCAGTTGTACGCAAAGCTTTCAAAATGCGACTTTTGGATTCGCGAAGTCCAATTCCTTGGACACGTGGTTAATGAGCAGGGAATACACGTAGACCCAGCCAAAATCGAAGCAATTAAGAACTGGGAAGCACCCCAAGACTCCGACGGAGGTGCGACAATTCCTAGGTCTGGCGGGTACTACCGAAGGTTTATCGAAGGATTCTCGAAGATTGCTCAATCACTGACATCCCTGACACATAAAGACAAAAAGTTCGATTGGGGAGACAAACAAGAAGCTGCTTTCAACTTGTTGAAGCAGAAACTATGTACTGCACCCATCCTATCCTTACCGGAAGGATGCGACGATTTCGTGGTGTATTGCGACGCCTCGAAACAGGGACTCGGATGTGTACTGATGC
Source organism: Mikania micrantha (assembly GCA_009363875.1). Taxonomy (NCBI): domain Eukaryota; kingdom Viridiplantae; phylum Streptophyta; class Magnoliopsida; order Asterales; family Asteraceae; genus Mikania; species Mikania micrantha. Next base: position 80,099,997 of record CM018691.1, on the reverse strand, counting down.
AACGCGAGAAGGTTATAGCTTACGCTTCACGGCAACTGAAGGTGCATGAGAAGAACTACACGACTCATGACCTTGAGTTGGGAGCCGTAGTATTTGCCTTGAAGATCTGGCGACACTACTTGTATGGCACGAAATGTACAATCTTTACCGATCATAAGAGCCTACAACACATCTTCGACCAGAAAGAGTTGAACATGAGACAACGAAGGTGGGTTGAACTCATAGGTGATTATGATTGCGCCATCAAGTATCATCCAGGCAAAGCCAATGTAGTGGCCGACGCGTTGAGTCGAAAAGAAACGACAAAGCGAGTGCGTGCACTACAACTCACGATTCATTCTGAATTGCCAAATCAGATACGAAACGCACAACAAGAAGCTCTAAAAGCTGAAAACCTTACTCTTGAAGCCATGCGTGGCATGGATAAGCAAATAAAGGCAAAAGACGACGGAGCTTACTATTTAATGGATCGAATCTGGATTCCACGCTACGGAGGATTGAGAGAAGTAGTGATGGATGAAGCTCACAAGAGCCGGTATTCCGTACACCCAGGCTCTGATAAGATGTATCACGATTTGAAGACAACCTATTGGTGGCCAAACATGAAAGCTGAGATAGCAACATACGTGAGTAAATGCCTAACGTGCTCAAAAGTCAAAGTTGAGCACCAGAAGTCATCAGGGTTACTTCAACAACCGGAACTACCAATGTGGAAATGGGAGCAGATTTCCATGGATTTCATCACTAAACTGCCAAAGACGGCAAGTGGTTGCGATACCATTTGGGTTATCGTAGACCGACTGACAAAGTCTGCACATTTTCTACCTATCAAGGAGACTGACAAGCTAGACAAACTCACTCGGATTTATTTAAAGGAAGTGGTCACTCGACATGGAGTGCCAATCTCAATCATATCTGATCGCGACAGTCGATTCACGTCGCATTTCTGGAAGTCCTTACATAAGGCTTTGGGCACGAGATTGGACATGAGTACCGCTTATCACCCGCAGACAGACGGGCAAAGTGAGCGAACGATACAGACACTGGAGGACATGCTCCGAGCATGTGTCATTGACTTTGGTAGTAGCTGGGAATCTCATCTACCATTAGTTGAGTTCTCCTATAACAATAGCTACCACACTAGCATTCAAGCTGCACCATTCGAGGCACTTTACGGACGTAAGTGTCGATCACCCATCTGCTGGGCGGAAGTTGGAGACAGCCAACTGACTGGTCCAGAACTGGTGCACGAGACAACTGAGAAGATCGTGCAAATACGCAAACGAATGGCAGCAGCTCGGGACAGACAGAAAAGCTACACCGACAAGCGACGCAAACCGTTGGAGTTCCAGGTGGGAGACAGAGTGTTACTCAAGGTCTCGCCCTGGAAAGGTGTCATTCGGTTTGGCAAACGAGGAAAGTTGAACCCTCGTTACATTGGACCGTTCGAGATTACAAAACGAATAGGCCCTGTAGCCTACGAACTGAACCTGCCGGTTGAACTGAGCAGTGTACACAACGTATTCCACATCTCGAACCTCAAGAAGTGCCTATCTGATGAAACACTTGTTATTCCTCTCGAGGAAATACAAATCGACGAACAATTGAACTTTGTTGAGGAACCGGTGGAGATTATGGACCGGGAAACCAAGAAACTCAAACTCAGTAAAATCCCGATTGTAAAGGTACGATGGAATTCGCGACGAGGACCGGAATTCACGTGGGAACGTGAAGATCAGATGAAACAAAAGTACCCACACCTGTTCGCGGAACAGGCAAATACTAGCAACGCAAGTTGAATTTCGGGACGAAATTCTTTCTAACATGGGGAGGATGTGACACCCCGTAATTTCCAGGTCAGCATCTCATTTATTTAAATGTTTATTTAAATGCATTATGTACACGTGGCACTAGAATTAGATTAATTTAGTGTGACACGTGGCACGACAGTACGAACACTGGCATACGACTAAATAATTCGTGGAACTATCGACAAACAGCACACACGTGTCAAAACACACGAACGTTGGTGAACATCACAGCACTTAAGCACAGAAACACTTCACAAGTCAATTATGGCTAATAATTGACCAATAGAGTCCAAACGACGCTCGAACGATGTTCTACGAACGAGAAACGGGCGAGAACGGGCCCAGGACAACAAAATAGGCTTACTGGGCCTTACAATTGGGTCAGGCGGTACGCCAGACCCGGAGCGCCCACGTCAGGTGATACGCGTGAGACACAGAAGGCGCCTCGTACATCTGGCCAACCCGCGCGTAACGACGGGAGATACCCCCCACGTCAGGCGATACGCCTGGCTTGTCAGAGTCGCCAAACAGCTTTTTAAACCCCCAAGATCATCATCATACCTATCCTCATCATTTTAATCCATAACTCACGCCACAACTCGGTCAACTTCATCTTCAACCTCCTGTTTCAGCCATTTTCCACCATTATTAACCTCTTTGAAGCTCCACATTGGAAGATCGAAGCTTCTTTCTCACTTGGAAGCTCGAAGAACCACCACCACCTCGCGATTTCTGAAGGTTCTTGCTGTCCAGAAGCTCTAGAAGCTGTTATCACCATCATCTCGAAGTTCCAGAAGCTTTAGAGGTAGTCTATTCATCTCTCATGACTTAAAACCATCATATGTTGCACATACACACTCACAAACACACATGCAAGCCCCATGGTCTTGCATGCACGAATTTTCCTTTGTTTTAATCTGGGTTTGTTGATACATCAGTGTCTTATGATGATCTAAGGTGTTTAGATGATGATCTATGATGATCTAAGATGATGGGTAAGAACCTTGATGCTTAAAATGATGTTTTGTGATAATATATTGCCATGCATGTATGATCCATGATGGTTAGAATGATTATGAGTATGTAGATATGCTTCTTGATGATATTGAGGGATGATTACATGTTTAGATGGTGTTGAAATGATTAAAACTATGATTTTTATGAATCTTTCTATTTATAGTAACTTTTATTTTACAAGATGATGATTTGATGGAAATTATGGACATGCATGTATGTAGAATTGTTGTTAGGATGATAGTATGATGATTTGAGTTGTTAGAAAACGATTGGATGATGTTTGTAGTCATATTTGGCATTGTTACTATTTTTAGTAACTTTTTGGGTCAAGATGTTGATAGATGATGAATTTGATCATAATGACATGATTAAATGTTGTTAGGAGATAGATTGTGATGTTTGGTGATATGAAAAATTGGTTTAGAAATGTTAAAATGATTATTTCTATGAAAAACTAGAAAGTTACTATATTTAGTAACTTTATTGTTACAAAAACCGACTTAGGAATATGTTGAATGACTTGAGCATGCTAAATGATTTATTATGTTATAATATGATGTTTAGATGCTAAGTTAGATGGTTTCCGTTGTCACGTATGCTAGAAATGGAAACTTTCCATTTTAGGAAACTTTTGTGCACTAACATGCTATAAACGACGTATATGAACTTGTATGATAATGTGTTATGTGTTAACATGACCCCGTAGGACCATTGAGCATGCTAGAACTATAAAACCGTTATGCTTTGTGAACTCTCCATAAATGGAAACTTACTATAAATAGTAAGTTGTCCATAGACGCGATTTACGCGTTTTGCACACGACAAACACTTACACGATTGCTACACGATTCACAACCGTCACACGGTTCACCAACGGGTCGTTGACTTGACACGGTCAACTTTGGTCAACTCTAGTCAAACACGGTCAATGTGGACCAACACAGTCAAACACGGTCAATGTGGACCAACACGAGCAAACACGGTCAATATGGACCGACACGGACAAACATGAACAACCAAGGGTTGTCGGACACAAACACGAGCACTAACACAAACACTAGCACTGTCACTTACACCAACTCACGTACGGTATACGATATAGGTTGCCGGTGACCGACACGCATTTCGACGCAGGAGCTTACGCTTACTTATCGCTTTATTCACTAAGGTGAGTTTACGGCCACTCTTTACTCTTTTCAAACGCTTTTAAATAGGGGGAGAATACTAGTTACATCGAGTCAAACATTTATTACTGTACAAACATTTTTGTGTATGCTGGTTTATTGGACAAACATTAAGTGTTGAAACTCGTAACAAGCCCTCACAAAGTCTTACCGTTAATGTACAAACAGCGTGGTAGATTTGGATGGATCCATTAGGGAATGACTAACCCCACGGGGCACTATGTTGACTGGATGTCATAACCCGTGCAAATTCTGACCTAACTTGCTATGCATACGAGGCATAGCGGAGGCAAGGACAAACAAGTCTAGTTCGGTAGTGACGCACTGACACTTTGGGCCTAGGGCTCGGTACTAACATTTGATAAACAGCATGACACACTTTCATTGCTATATGTATATCAAAACCTGTGAACTCACCAACCATTGTGTTGACGCTTTTTCTAACTTGTATTCTCAGGTAACTAGCTGACTATGGAGCAGGAATGCACATTAGGGATTATGGGCATAGGATCCTGCATTCATGTTATCAGTCTTTTGAAAAAAAATTACTTTTGGGTTATGTTTAAACAATGATGTGTTGACAATTTAATTTCCGCTGTGTAAACAACTATCTTTCCGCTGCATGTTATGATAACTTTATTTTCCGCTGCAAACTATTTTATTATGTGTATGTGTCAAACTTGGATTTGCAAACGCATATAGTGTTGTTCTATATGACCTTGAGCTGTGATTCTGGCCACGTCACACCCACGTGGACTGACACCACGAGTGGGAAATTGGGGGTGTGACAGACGAAAACCCTATTTTTCTCAGACATTCAAGCTCAATACCTCGAATTTGGCCTGACAAAAGCTTAGATCTGCTGTACTTCCGTGTAGAGGAGTTCGAGAGCTTCAAGTGGACACCAAGAAGGTGTGATTTCACTAAGATTTGAGTAAGTTATGGAGCTTAGAAGTGGTGGATCTTAGAGAGAGAGGGCGAACGGCTATGGGAGTTTTAGAGAGAGAGAGAATAGGTAAAAATGAAATAAATGCCTCCTTTAGGGTTTAAATACCCCGGGGGTGGTCGGGTTCGTTTCGGTTGCTCGGTTCGTATCTTTGTCGCGTTTCCGGCACGCTACGCGCGTGTTTTATAACATAATTAAAATGACTTTATTATAATTGTTTGGAAGGTGGTTATTTCTAGTAAATATTTTAAATATCATTTTTCTTGAATTATTTGTCGTAATTTATTATTTCACGCGCTTCAGTATCTCTTTCGCGTATTTTACGTAGTTAATTTAAAATGGATTTAATATTAATTCTTTAGATGAGTTTCAAAATTGTAAAATCGTTCGTATCGTTTTCGTTTTCGTTTCGTCAGAACGCGTCACCATCGCACATATTCGTTCGAATCGTCATTCGAACGAACACGACGATGGTTTGGCTTTCTTATTCTTGTTTTCTACTTTCCAGTCATCATTTCAGAACTTTAAACTTTCAGATTTATTCGTACAGATCGTCACCTATACGAATTATTCATCGGTTTAGCATTCTGTAATAACAACTGTTATGGTTTTGTTCTGTTTATCCTCCATACACTTATACATAATAGCATTCAAATCAAACATGTGTGTATATGTTCAGTGTTGTCTGATGTGTTTCTGACTGTTTAAACCATAAGGTTTAAAACAGATTTCAGAACAATAGCATAATAGTTTAATGTCAATCATCAAGTGTCAATAGCATATACTAGTTTCACGTAGTGTGTACCTGAGTTACGTGCAATCTACTGTGCAAGTTACTGTTCCGGTATCGATTCCGGCACAGATGTTACAGTCTCCCCTTGTTAAAGAAATTTCGTCCCGAAATTTAAAAGTTATTATCATTCATAACTTTCTTTGTAACAAGTGGGGGAAGACTTTGTTTGGCGTGATGTCCCTAGGGGTTGTGTTTGGAATTTACACTAAGTCTTAGTAGTTAGAATACGGTTTCGTTCAGTGCTTGACTTCACATTTCCGTAGTTCCTATTGATTTGTCTATGAAATGTATGTGTAGGCTTTTCACATCTCCTCGATCGATTTTGTCAAGAGTTAATCAGCCAATCATTTCTTGTAATATATCCTCTAAGTCGCATCGTGCTTAGCTCTATGTCATTTATACTATCTAATCCACGTACAATGAGTCTTTTATGTCAACTTATTCATCATGAATCATATGTATCTTGTTTTCGTCTCCCGGTGTCATTGCCTTAAGCATGATTCGTCAAATATTGCTTCAGAGTTTTTCTAGTCTTATTGCTATGCTTTGCGAAATCTCCGCATAATTCTAACGTCTTATTATTCAAAACTAATTGATGCTATGAGCACAAATTGTTACACACCTTAGTGTTAGCTGTGGTTTCCTAAGTATGTTGTATACATTAACTAAGGATTACATCATTGTTTCTACCTCCTGACAGAATTTCAAGGCTTCCATGGAATACCTATGTGGTCATACTAATAGGAACAGGATAAATTTCTTGTGCATAGTAGGATCAAAATGAAACAAGCACTTATGGGTTAAAGCATATCACATACCAGTACCCATCTTTGGCATATCTTCATCTTGTATTCGCAACTTATTCTCCCGGTCTTCTTATTTAGTCTAAGCATAATTTCAGCATAGTCTTAACGTTCATCCTTTCCTTAACATCCTAGAGCCGAAGTTCTCCAAATTAAGTAACTCGAGTTCTATGAGGTCTAGGTGGAAAGTGACAGCTTACACGCTAGTTTTAGCATTCTGGCTATCTACGGCTTTCAGTGTTCTAATTAGATAAGGCCCTCTTTCTATTTATAGTAGTTAAACTATAATCAAGAATTACCCTATCTTTATTTAATTATTTAACGCTTATTTGACCTAAGGATTTCTTAGGTTACTGTTTCCGATTATCTTATTGGCACCGAGTTTGCTTATAGTTATCTTGGTTTTATTGTTTCTACAATAATAACAGATCCTGCATTTCTAATTAACACATCAATAAACAATTGATCGTAACATGATGAAATTTGCATACCTATGGGGTCATCGGACTCCGAGTGTGTCCTAGGAGCTGGTAACGCAAGCAGTTCCTCAGTGGCTGTTGTATCTGCTGGAGGCATTCTCCTAGGGCAGTTCACTGCGAAATGTCCGAGCATTCCGCATGTGTAGCAGCTTTGGTTGCGTTGAGAGGAAGTAGATGTGCTTGCTTTCGGTCCCTGCTTCCCAGTTAGAATAGTCCGACACTCTTGAATCCAGTGTCCGTATCTCCCACAGTTCAGACAGTGTTTACAAGGTTTCCCTTTACTATGGTGATATCCACATACGTCACATTTGGGGTGCTTACTGACATATTGAGGGGGAATATAGGCTACAGATGACCTACACTGTTGCGCCCAGTGACCCGTCCTCCCGCAGGGTGTGCACTGCACACATGGGAGTTCAGCTCGATGATAATTACGACAAACTGGGCAGTGAGGGGTTTCTGCCTCGTATTGAACATTCACTCTCGTAGTCGGACCAGGCAGGATTTGACTGATGGGTGTAGCGTCAGTGTAGTTCGCAGTTCTCTTTCGCCTTTTCGCAGCGCGACGTTTTGGTTTGCTGCTCGTTTCTCCTGTCTCCCGTTCCTTCTTTCAGAAAGCAGTGGGAAGTTCCTAGTAAACTCCTCACTGTTCCTGATTCGGTTGATGATTCCAGGGAAAACCGCTACCAACTCTTCAGTGATCAGAGTTGCGAGTGCATCAACTGCTGAGCCCATCTCTTGTGAAGGATAAGGCGGTGATGGTTGTCTTCTAGGTGACATTCTCCTTATACCCGAAAGAATATCTATTAACGTAATGATCGAATATAGAAGACACAATGCAAGCATAAATCCTACGTTCTCTATATGAGGGTCCCTAATTTATAGTCTAGGCCTAACCAATTTAAGTAAATGACCTTTTATTCTCTATAACCTTGAGCTCTAATACCAATCTGTCACATCCTGAGCCGGCGGCACGGATCGACTTCCCCGCCGAGCGGAAGGTTCTCGGGGCGCGATATCGTGAGTGATAATCGTGATGATCAAATTGTTTACATAGCATCAACATTGAATATAACTAAAGCACAATATAACATAAGCTAGAGTTTACAAAGTTAAGTTACAATTGTCAACAAAATATGAGCTTCTCAGAACTACAAGGTCCTCTATCTGGCATCCTAGCATGCAATCCTGAGCCTTAGCTTAATCCTGTGCATCACCTGAGAAAACATGTGAGAAAACAAAGTCAACACAATGGTTGGTGAGTTCATATAGTTTTAGTATTTTGAAAAATAGTTTTGCAACCTCTTCGGTAAAACCTTAACCTCATTAACATCACCTGTATCATCCAGCTCGGTATGCTAATATATAGGGCATACCCCTGAGTCGAGCCTACAACCCGCCCAGACGCCATCCCACCACATACTAAGCCACATAGGACATTGCTGTTAATGATAATTAAGCATTTTACCTACCATTCAATTCCCATCATAGTTTCAAGCATCATGTTTAGAAGTTTAAGTTATCTACCCAATAGCATTCCCAGATCCCTTCGGTAACAACCTTAATCTCATTAACATCACCTGTATCATCCAGCTCGGTATGCTTATATATAGGGCATACCCCTGAGTCGAGCCTACAACCCGCCCAGACGCCATCCCACCACAAACTAAGCCACATAGGACATTGTTGTTAATGATAATTAAGCATTTTACCCACCTTTCAATTCCCATCATAGTTTCAAGCATCATAGTTTAGCTTTCACCAGTCTCATGCGTGGGTACAAGCTTTGCTCTAGCAATGTTTAGCATTTACGTAGCCCACGGCTAGATACAAGCTCTGCTCTAGCAGTGTTTAGCCATTACGTATCTCATGAATTGGTTTAAGCTTAGCATCCGAATATTCTAGCAATTACGTGCCTCCTATATAAAGATACAAGCCTTGCTCTAGCAATGTTTGGCAATTACGTATCTCATACATAGACACAAGCTGTCCACACACAAATAGTTTAGGATTTACATATCTCATATATAGACACAAGCCTTGCTCTAGCAATGTTTGGCATTTACGTATCTCATTTATAGATAAAAGCTTAGCATCCGAATAGTCTAGCAATTACATGCCTCCTATATAAAGATACAAGCCTTGCTCTAGCAATGTTTGGCAATTACGTATCTCATACATAGATACAAGCTGTGCACACACAAATAGTTTAGCATTTACATATCTCATATATAGACACAAGCCTTGCTCTAGCAATGTTTGGCATTTACGTATCTCATATATAGATAAAAGCTTAGCATCCTCATAGTTTATCTTCCATGTATCTCAATGCATGGGTACAAGCTTTGCTCTAGCAATGTTTAGCAATTACCTAGCCCATGAATAGATACAAGCTTAGCATTTCGCACACAATCATAGCTTTAAGCATTTAGTTTCAAGCATTGGCATATAGTTTGAGCATAGAGTTTACAGCATAAGCATCAAGCATATAGTTTAAGCTTCAAGTTTATAGCATCAGCATCAAGCGTGTAGTTTAAGCATCAAGTTTGTAGCATAAGTGTCAAGCATATAGTTTAAGCTTCAAGTTTGCAGCATAAGCATCAAGCATATAGTTCAAGCATCGGGTTTGTAGCATAAGCATCAAGCGTATAGTTTAAGCATCAAGTTTGTAGCATAAGCATCAAGCGTATAGTTTAAGCATCAAGTTTGTAGCATAAGCCTCAAGCGTATAGTTTAAGCATCAAGTTTGTAGCATAAGCATCAAGCGTATAGTTTAAGCATCAAGTTTGTAGCATAAGTGACAAGCATATAGTTTAAGCTTCAAGTTTGTAGCATAAGCATCAAGCATATAGTTTAAGCATCAAGTTTGTAGCATAAGCATCAAGCGTATAGTTCAAGCATCAAGTTAGTAGCATAAGTGTCAAGCATATAGTTTAAGCTTCAAGTTTGCAGCATAAGCATCAAGCATATAGTTTAAGCATCGGGTTTGTAGTATAAGCATCAAGCGTATAGTTTAAGCATCACGTTTGTAGCATAAGCATCAAGCGTATAGTTTAAGCATCAAGTTTGTAGCATAAGCCTCAAGCGTATAGTTTAAGCATCAAGTTTGTAGCATAAGCATCAAGCGTATAGTTTAAGAATCAAGTTTGTAGCATAAGTGTCAAGCATATAGTTTAAGCTTCAAGTTTGTAGCATAAGTATCAAGCATATAGTTTAAGCATCGGGTTTGTAGCATAAGCATCAAGCGTATAGTTTAAGCATCAAGTTTGTAGCATAAGTATCAAGCGTATAATTTAAGCATCAAGTTTGTAGCATAAGCATCAAGCTTATAGTTTAAGCATCAAGTTTGTAGCATAAGCATCAAGCGTATAGTTAAGCATCAAGTTTGTAGCATAAGCATCAAGCGTATACTTTAAGCATCAAGTTTGTAGCATAAGTGTCAAGCGTATAGTTTAAGCTTCAAGTTTGTAGCATAAGCATCAAGCATATAGTATCAGTCTTAGTCTTTAGCTTCCCAAATAAGAGTTTCAAGCATAAGCATTAGTATAAGCATCATGAATAAGTGTAAAAGCATTTAATAAACATTTCAATAATTTCTTAAAATGTATAACAAGCTTCTCAGTCCCGAGATAAAAACAAATATGTTTGAAAAAGGGACAAATGAACTCACCTTATGTTTGAAGTGGTTTACTTAGTATAAACAAGAATACGCGCGCTCGTTGTTGCGTTTGTTGTTGTATTCACATTCCTGTATTAATTTCGCATGATTTGTAACTTATAAGTAATAGCTATATTCGATGTGTATGAGTGTAAGTGTTAGCCCTAAAGTTAGCTAACACTTGTGAGTTTGATCATCATTCGGTCTCGTTTGCTAGTTAAGGTTTGTATTCCCACTTAACCACTTAACTTGTTATTATATCAAACCTTTTTGTCATGAGTTTAACTTTACCCCATTATTGCATTCTTAACTTTGTCATTGCGCATCATTTGCTTTAATATGTGTTTTAATAGGTAACCGATCCCATGCATAGCTTCAATTTAGATAAATATCATGTGTTTATCTCAAGTTAATTTATATGTGTCAATCGTCGCACGTGGGCCGAATGATGATGTTGTCCATTTAAAAAAATGACCGAATTCTAATTGGGCCAGGAAGTAACTTGGGTCGTATAAGTGGTATAGGCCGAACCAAGGTTTGGGCCCATTGATCTGGGCCTTTGGTTGGATCAAATGGCTATGTTCCAATTTAAACAGGTATGGGCCGGCAACATCCTATTTGGCCGAATAGGTTATTCATGGACCGAAATAATGTTGGGCCTTGGACCTCATGAGTTCTTGAGGCATTACTAAACCTAATAGCCCAAAGATGCGTAGGTGGGCCGGATGATTGGGCCGAATGCCTTCTAGCCAAATAGATGTGGGTTAATCAAATCTTGGGCCGATTGCGAGGTGCTGGGTCAGCACAAAGTGATCGTGGAAAGGTGACTGCCCCCCCCCCAAGTTCCAGCGAACCTTCATGGGATTGCTTCTCAGGTTCGGCTACAAAGGTTCGTAAATCCCGGGGTTCATACGTGGCTAGGTTCGCTGGTATACATGCAAGGTTCGCAGGGGGTCGTAGTAGGAGGTTCACAGACGGCTCTTGGGTACAGGTTCGGCCAGGGTTCGCTCCCACTGGGGTTCGCAGTCATCCTTAAGTAGGTTCGGTGATCATCAAGAGTTGGGTTCGTGAAGAATGGTTCGGCTATGGGTGGAAAGGTTCGGCAATGGTGATGATCATCAATAGGTTCGTGACATGTTACACCCAGGTTCGGCGCATGGCGGTGAGGAGCCAAGGTTTGCCAATTGAGAGGCAGGTTCGCGATGAAGAAGAAGGTTCGTCGATCTACTAGGGTTCGGCTGGCCGCTGTGCTAACAGGTTCGGCCATCTGGGAACCACGAACCATGTTCATCATTATAAGATTTGTACATTTCGTCATGGTAGTCGTAAACAGTGTTAGAACAATGTGTATTTATGTTCAATCAGTCAACAAGATTCATGTATTCATAATGTGCTTGTGTGTTAGGATCTTGATTATTTAGGAACAAGTATGTATTATTTATTTACAGTCGAATTCGCTAGGCAAGAACAGTATCGTATTATATCGAAACAGTGGTGGGATGGCGTCAGATAAGGCAGGTAGCTGAACTCTGGGGTATGCCCTATATATAAACTGCGTTCGGTGTAATGGGATAGTGTTAGTGCGTAGTGTTTTGACGAATAGTATGACAAATGACTTAATTAAACCAAAATCGTAATACGTAAGCGAGACTGAGTATAGTTATGGGTGACGATCCATAATTATTCGAATGTTGAACTTATAATTATGATTAAAAGACTAAATAATTAATACGATCGAAAAACGTACGCGATTGCGGTATACACGTAATTGTATTTGTTTAACGATCCGGCAATGCACGAAGAGTAAAAAATAAGTGAAATATATAATTTTACATTTTTACAATTTTGAAACTCATCAAAATGATGAGAATAACAATTATTTTATTTAAATCGCGTAAAAGTTCTGGAAACGCGACGAAAACGCGAACCGAGCAAACGAAACGAACCCAAATACCACTCGGACTATAAAAGCCTTGAAGAAGGCTATTCCTCTCATTTATTTCCAGCCCAAACCCTCTCTCTCTCTAGATTTTCGGAAATCCCACTCTCTCTCTAGAAAACACCACAAAAATCTTCATATCTTCTTCGTTTCTTGGCGGATTTGGGTGATTCTTGAACCTACGCGAAGCTCTCGACATTCCCTACATGGAAGTACAAGGGATCTGTGGATTTAGCCGGCCAAAATCAAGGTATTGATGCTTGAAAAACACGAAAATTAGGGTTTTTGTTGTGTTCTTGTCAACCAATGCTATACCCGGTTTAGAACCCTAGCAATACCGATCCTATACCTTCGAGAGTAAGTCTGGAACAAGGGTGACACGACACAGGTTTCAAAAAAATCGGAAATGCTCCATGGTGATGATGCAGCTCGACAGGTTCGGTGGTACTCGTGAGAGCCGAACCCTAATGGGGTAACGAACCCTCTACGTTGGAGGCGAACCCTGTTGCTGCATGGGACGAACCCTTCTGGACCAAGCGAACCTTCGTGTGGCAAACCAATATCAGAAACGAACCTTAGGTTCGTTGATAACAACCAGCCGAACCCTAATGGGTTTCACGAATCTGCACGAGCCTTCCAACGTGCCGAACCTATGTAGGTTTCTCGGCCGAACCTTCTGCGAGTTCTGGGGTGCGACGAACCCTCCACCTTGAGCCGAACCCTACACTCCATTGTTGATATTCACGAACCTTCATGCATCGGCCGAACCCTTGTTAAGCCACGAACCTATCCCATGTTAACGACCCTCATTCCTTTAAAGGAGTCGAACCTTCAACCATGGCAGCCTATAGGTTCGCTGCCATGGTGTGGAAACCATGATTTGTTTCGGCCCAACTCAATTCTATTCGGCCCAACTTTAGTAGCAACCGGCCCAATAGATTAGACCAAGCCCAATTGAGTTATATCGGCCCAATGAACTATGACTTGGCCCAATAAGGCATTCAATTGGCCCATGTCTAACTTAAGAGGCCCAAGGCCTTTGTTTAAGACCACCATGGTTTCATGGGCTCAAAGCCATTGTTTGGCCCACAACATAAAGAAATTGTCAGGTGATCTCATTCGGTTTAAGTTATAACTTAACATAATCGTGAGATCAAGTCACAATCACAAAGACTTAAAACAATTTGAACATTTCTTCAAAATACATGTTAAACAATGATTATCAAGTTCAACAACATTTGTTATTTTATGCATACAAGTTGTGCATGAAAGAACATTACAATTCTTTTCAGAAATCAAATATCAATCATGTAACTCAATCATGAAATTCAAATTCACAACAATCTTAAACATGAGAACAAGTGATTCAAGGATTAATCAAGTTCAAGATAAAACAAGTCAATCAATGAATCAAAGTTTATACAATCATAAATCTTATATCTTATGTATGATTACGATGATATAGGAACCAGTTAGAGGTCTTGTTTGCTACTTGCTACTTGTTATAATTCAGAGTCTACTGCAGACAGGTGAGAACTTTAGCCCCTCTTTTACTGTTTTACAACTGTTTTGGGGTGGAACACGTGATCAAACACTTTATTTACAAACATATTTCATTATTCAGGATTTATGTCACTTTACAATCATTACAGGTTCATTGTACAAATTCAACGGATTCATCAACTGTTTTAAAGGATTTATCAACTGTCTTAAAGGATTTTATATACTGTTAAACATATTTTACTAAAAGGTTTTATAAATAGTTCTCTAAACTGTTTTATATCTATTTGTCACAAATAGTTCTATAAATGTTAAACTTTTTAAAGAATAAGTTTTTATAAGCTCTTTTACTAAAATCTTGTGTTTTCAATAAAATGATACTTTATAAACCTTGTTATTACACAAGGACACTATCTTTGATACTCTATCAATGGTTTCAATACAAGGTTTTCAACCAATGGTTTTCATAGTGGTATTCAATTGAGGGATTTCAATTCATGGTATTCAAGCAAGGTTTTCAAATCATGGTATTCAAACAAGGCATTCAATTAAAGGTTTCAAATCCAAGTATTTCAAAAACATGGTGTTCATCGTTGTGAACAAACTTATACATACATCAAGTTACATATTCATTAGCGTTAGTACTGGGTGATCACAACAAGGGAAAGCGGACACGTATTCTTTAGCGTTAGTACTGGGTGATCACAACAAGGGAAAGCGGACACATATTCTTTTAGCGTTAGTACTGGGTGATCACAACAAGGGAAAGCGGACACAATTGGGCAGGCCTAGTTCTGCAGTTAGCTTTTAAATTTGTTTTATAAGCCAACTGCAGGATTTGGTTACGAATGGTTTTATCTATGTTGCTGACAAATTTTCTAACCCCAGGACTTGATTATATGTTGGTTCTCTAGCAAACAGTCTGATGACTGTTTGGACACGTTTTACATACTTGATGTTAGTTTGGGTTGCAACCATCCATGTATTTTCAATCCTTGTTTTATTCATATGCCTTACAATGCAAGTTCATATCTACAACTTTTAAACCTATTGTTCTCACCAACTACTTTTGTAGTTGACAGTTACTTTTCACGTGTTTCAGGTAATCAGGTTGACATTTTAAAGGACAACTAAGGAGACCGTTTAAGATAGAACAAGATGAAGAAACAAGCTAGGATGGATTAGAAACACATTAAATCCTAATTGTTTAATTGTCTTGTTTGATGTCTTATTTTGTAAACTATATTTTGGGTCTGTAGTTGTTATTCTTTTGATAGATAGATAGAATGTCTGTAACTAAATAATGGTCTACACATTTTGAAACCTAGTAATGCATTGTGGTTGTTCTTATTCAATACTTGTGCATGATTCAACCATTCATACGTCACCGCGCCGTGGATTCCGCACGCGACGCAGGGGTGTGACAATCATCATCATCCTTAGCCGACTCTCGGTTGTTTCAGGGCTGTTACCCTATCATGGGTGTACCAGGATGCGTTTTTGAGGATGTAGAACTCATGAGCTTGGGTTTCTAATCGGTTGAAATTAAAGGATCGACTATGGTGTCGAAAACCCTATCTTTCTCAGACATTCAAGCTCAATACCTCGAATTTGGCCAGACAAAAGCTCATATCTGCTGTACTTCCTTGTAGAGGAGGTCGAGAGCTTCAAGTGGACACCAAGAACGTGTGATTTCACTAAGATTTGAGTAAGTTATGGAGCTTGGAAGTGGTGGATCTTAGAGAGAGAGAGAGAATAGGTAAAAATGAAATAAATGCCTCCTTTAGGGTTTAAATACCCCGGAGGTGTTCGGGTTCGTTTCGGTTGCTCGGTTCGTATCTTCGTCGCGTTTCCGGCACGCTACACGCGTGTTTTATAACATAATTAAAATGACTTTATTTTAATCGTTTGGAAGGTGGTTATTTCTAGTAAATATTTTAAATATCATTTTTCTTGAATTATTTGTCGTAATTTATTATTTCACACGCTTCGTTATCTCTTTCGTGTATTTTGCGTAGTTAATTTAAAATGGATTTAATATTAATTATTTAGATGAGTTTCAAAATTGTAAAACAGGAAATATTATATTTCCTTAAATTTATTATCGTTCGTATCGTTTTCGTTTTCGTTTCGTCAAAACGCGTCACCATCGCACATATTCGTTCGAATCGTCATTCGAACGAACACGACGATGGTTTGGCTTTCTGATTCTTGTTTTCTACTTTCAGTCATCATTTCAGAACTTTAAACTTTCAGATTTATTCGTACAGATCGTCACCTATACGAATAATTCGTCGGTTTAGCATTCTGTAATAACAACTGTTATGGTTTTGTTCTGTTTATCCTCGCATACGCTTATACATAATAGCATTCAAATCAAACATGTGTGTATCTATTCAGTGTTGTCTGATGTGTTTCTGACTGTTTAAACCATAAGGTTTAAATCGGATTTCAAAACAATAGCATAATAGTTTAATGTCAATCATCAAGTGTCAATAGCATATACTATTTTCACATAGTGTGTACCTGAGTTACGTGCAATCTACTGTGCAAGTTACTGTTCCGGTATCGATTCCGGCACAGATGTTACAGTCTTCCCTTGTTAAAGAAATTTCGTCCCGAAATTTAAAAGTTATTATCATTCATAACTTTCTTTGTAACAAGCGGGGGAAGAATTTGTTTGGCGTGATGTCCCTATGGGTTGTGTTTGGAATTTACACTAAGTCTTAGTAGTTAGAATAGGGTTTCGTTTAGTGCTTGACTTCACATTTCCGTAGTTCCTATTGATTTGTCTATGAAATGTATGTGTAGGCTTTTCACATCTCCTCGATCGATTTGGTCAAGAGTTAATCAGCCAATCATTTCTTGTAATCTATCCTCTAAGTTGCATCGTGCTTAGCTCTATGTCATTAATACTATCTGATCCCACGTACAATGAGTCTTTAATGTCAACTTATTCATCATGAATCATATGTATCTTGTTTTCGTCTCCCGGTGTCATTGCCTTAAGGATGATTCGTCAAATATTGCTTCAGAGTTTTGCTCGTCTTATTGCTATGCTTTGCGAAATCTCCGCATAATTCTAACACCTTATTGTTCAAAACTAATTGATGCTGTGAGCATCAATTGTTACACACCTTAGTGTTAGCTGTGGTTTCCTTAGTATGTTGTATACATTAACTAAGGATTCCATCACTGTTTCTACCTCCTGACAGAATTTCAAGGCTTCCATGGAATACCTATGTGGTCATACTAATAGGAACAGGATAAATTTCTTGTGCATACTAGTATCAAAATGAAACAAGCACCTATGGGTTAAAGCATATCACATACCAGTACCCATCTTTGGCATATCTTCGTCTTGTATTCGCAACTTATTCTCCCGGTCTACTTATTTAGTTTAAGCATAATTTCAGCATAGTCTTAACGTTCATCCATTCCTTAACATCCTAGAGCCGAAGTTCTCCAAATTAAGTAACTCGAGTTCTATGAGGTCTAGGTGGAAAGTGACGGCTTACACGCTAGTTTTAGCATTCTGGCTTTCTACGACTTTTAGTGTTCTAATTAGATAAGGCCCTCTTTCTATTTATAGTTGTTAAACTATAATCAAGAATTACCCATTCTTTATTTAATCATTTAACGCTTATTTGACCTAAGGATTTCTTAGGTTATTGTTTCCGATTATCTTATTGGCACCGAGTTTGCTTACAGTTATCTTGGTTTTATTGTTTCTACAATCATAACAAATCCTGCATTTCTAATTAACACTTCAATAAATAATTGATCGTAACATGATGAAATTTGCATACCTATGGGGTCATCGGACTTCGAGTGTATCCTAGGAGCTGGTAACGCAAGCAGTTCCTCAGTGGCTGTTGTATCTGCTGGAGGCATTCTCCTAGGGCATGTGTAGCAGCTTTGCTTGCGTCGAGAGGAAGTAGAGGTGCTTGCTTTCGGTCCCTGCTTCCCAGTTAGAATAGTCCGACACTCTTGAATCCAGTGTCCGTATCTCCCACAGTTCAGACAGTGTTTACAAGGTTTCCCTTTACCATGGTGATATCCACATACGTCACATTTGGGGTGCTTACTGACATATTGAGGGGGAATATAGGCTACAGATGACCTACACTGTTGCGCCCAGTGACCCGTCCTCCCGCAGTGTGTGCACTGCACACATGGGAGTTCAGCTCGATGATAATTACGACAAACTGGGCAGTGAGGGGTTTCTCCCTCGTATTGAACACTCACTCTCGTAGTCGGACCAGGCATGATTTGACTGATGGGTGTAGCGTCAGTGTAGTTCACAGTTCTCTTTCGCCTTTTCGCAGCGCGATGTTTTGGTTTGCTGCTGGTTTCTCCTGTCTCCCGTTCCTTCTTTCAGAAAGCAGCGGGAAGTTCCTAGTAAACTCCTCACTGTTCCTGATTCGGTTGATGATTCCAGGGAGAACCGCTACCAACTCTTCAGTGATCAGAGTTGCGAGTGCATCAACTGCTGAGCCCATCTCCTGTGAACGATAAGGCGGTGATGGTTGTCTTCTAGGTGACATTCTGCTTATACCCGAAAGAATATCTGTTAACGTAATGATCGAATATAGAAGCCACAATGCAAGCTTAAATCCTACGTTCTCTATATGAGGGTCCCTAATTTATAGTCTAGGCCTAACCAATTTAAGTAAATGACCTATTATTCTCTATAACCTTGAGCTCTGATACCAATCTGTCACATCCCGAGCCGGCGGGACGGATCGACTTCCCCGCCGAGCGGAAGGTTCTCGGGGCGCGATATCGTGAGTGATAATCGTGATGATCAAATTGTTTACATAGCATCAACATTGAGAATAACTAAAGCACAATATAACATAAGCTAGAGTTTACAAAGTTAAGTTACAATTGTCAACAAAATATGAGCTTCTCAGAACTACTAGGTCCTCTATCTGGCATCCTAGCATGCAATCAAGAGCCTTAGCTTAATCCTGTGCATCACCTGAGAAAACATGTTAGAAAACAAAGTCAATACAATGGTTGGTGAGTTCATATAGTTTTAGTATTTTGAAAAATAGTTTTGCAACCTCTTCGGTAAAACCTTAAGCTCATTAACATCACCTGTATCATCCAGCTCGGTATGCTTATATATAGGGCATACCCCTGAGTCGAGCCTACAACCCGCCCAGACGCCATCCCACCACATACTAAGCCACATAGGACATTGCTGTTAATGATAATTAAGCATTTTACCTACCATTCAATTCCCATCATAGTTTCAAGCATCATGTTTAGAAGTTTAAGTTATCTACCCAATAGCATTCCCAGATCCCTTCGGTAACAACCTTAATCTCATTAACATCACCTGTATCATCCAGCTCGGTATGCTTATATATAGGGCATACCCCTGAGTCGAGCCTACAACCCGCCCAGACGCCATCCCACCACAAACTAAGCCACATAGGACATTGTTGTTAATGATAATTAAGCATTTTACCTACCTTTCAATTCCCATCATAGTTTCAAGCATCATAGTTTAGCTTTCACCAGTCTCATGCGTGGGTACAAGCTTTGCTCTAGCAATGTTTAGCATTTACGTAGCCCACGGCTAGATACAAGCTCTGCTCTAGCAGTGTTTAGCCATTACGTATCTCATGAATTGGTTTAAGCTTAGCATCCGAATATTCTAGCAATTACGTGCCTCCTATATAAAGATACAAGCCTTGCTCTAGCAATGTTTGGCAATTATGTATCTCATACATAGACACAAGCTGTGCACACACAAATAGTTTAGGATTTACATATCTCATATATAGACACAAGCCTTGCTCTAGCAATGTTTGGCATTTACGTATCTCATATGTAGATAAAAGCTTAGCATCCGAATAGTCTAGCAATTACATGCCTCCTATATAAAGATACAAGCCTTGCTCTAGCAATGTTTGGCAATTACGTATCTCATACATAGATACAAGCTGTGCACACACAAATAGTTTAGCATTTACATATCTCATATATAGACACAAGCCTTGCTCTAGCAATGTTTGGCATTTACGTATCTCATATATAGATAAAAGCTTAGCATCCTCATAGTTTAGCTTCCACGTATCTCAATGCATGGGTACAAGCTTTGCTCTAGCAATGTTTAGCAATTACCTAGCCCATGAATAGATACAAGCTTAGCATTTCGCACACAATCATAGCTTTAAGCATTTAGTTTCAAGCATTGGCATATAGTTTGAGCATAGAGTTTAGAGCATAAGCATCAAGCATATAGTTTAAGCTTCAAGTTTATAGCATCAGCATCAAGCGTGTAGTTTAAGCATCAAGTTTGTAGCATAAGTGTCAAGCATATAGTTTAAGCTTCAAGTTTGCAGCATAAGCATCAAGCATATAGTTCAAGCATCGGGTTTGTAGCATAAGCATCAAGCGTATAGTTTAAGCATCAAGTTTGTAGCATAAGCATCAAGCGTATAGTTTAAGCATCAAGTTTGTAGCATAAGCATCAAGCGTATAGTTTAAGCATCAAGTTTGTAGCATAAGCCTCAAGCGTATAGTTTAAGCATCAAGTTTGTAGCATATACTAATTTCATGTAGTGTGTACCTGAGTTACTGTTCAACCTACTGTGCAAGTTACTGTTCCGGTATCGATTCCGGCACAGATGTTACAGTTTGACTTTTAGGTAAGAACAAGTTTGACCAATTAGTGTATTAAATCTATATTTAATATAACGCAGCAGAATTAGGGTTTCAAACTTTAACACTTTTAAAATTCCCAATCAGGATCATGGTTACAAACATACAAACACGGATATAATATTAACTAATCTAATCTACCGATGAGAAAAGATTATACCCTTTCGGTTAATGATTTACTGCTTGACACACCGAGGTTCAACAAACGATTGCTAGATCACGAGCACGAACGGGTTCCTGGTTCACGATAGAAGCAGGAGATGGTTTGCGATGGTTGACCGGAAATCAAGAATTGTTTCCTTTCTTTTTGATATTCTATGGCAGCAACAATAAAAAATTCTTTTTCCTTTGTTTTGCAACAATGAGAAAGAAACTCCTTTTCTTTCTTTGGCAGCAACCCGAAAAGAAAACCACCTTTTTGTTTTTGACGGCAATGTGTTTTTGACGGCAATGTTCACACCAAAAAAAATTAGGGATTTTTGATTAGCTTTTAATCTCATATTAGTAACCCCTAAAGCCCAATCAAGTTAGTTTAGGTCCAATATGCAATATCAAGCCCAACACCATTTGTTTAATTAAATAAGTAATTAAACTTATATAATTTATAACAATTATAAATTATAAATCCGTTCGTGATTACCAGTTAATCAATTTAAGTGGTTTTAATGTTCGTTGACCAAGGTGTAACTCTTACGGGTCACAGCTCGGTTAGTTACGTTAATTTATCGGCTCCGTACATTTAAATCCAACAATCTCCCACTTGGACGAATATCGATAAAAGGTTAACGCAAACAGTCAGCGGCGCTCTAGCTGCACATGATTGCCACTAACAAGGTATGACACTTTAAAGTTATTAACCAAATTACCATGCTACTATAGCAGGATACTAGACTTATGATAATCATTGTCATCTATCCTTTCTGTAAAATACATTAATTGAAACAATGAGACATGGATCTAATGCATTCTCATATGACGTTCAATTATTATTGTTCTCGATTTAGATTCATAGTGGTCCAATCAAACACACAGTCACTTTGGGTAAGGCCTTACACTTCACCAGTTTGAATCAACGAGGGCGCCATAATGTCTAACCGTTACATGAAATATGTAAGAGTACAGAATCCCAATCTTGATTATATACAATTCCCACTGAACCTCAGAACCATTCCCAATCAGAGCCTTTATAACTGGCAGTTACGCGATAGCGGTTGACAATGATCAAAGAATGTCTCTTAGTAAACGAAAGTTCTAATATATATCTCAGGTCAGAGGATACAAGATGAGTTTATCAATTTCAAAAACATCTCATGACTAAGATCCATGGAGATGATTTGAAGCGAGTTACATCCAACATCATTCATAACGATGTCTGTGAATTTGGTAGTCAACTACTTGAGATCAAATCTAGAATAGTCTTAATTCAGAGTCGTTCCCAATAGTCTGACCGACTACGAATAATTAAGAATACAAGATTCATGGATTAAACGTATTAAAATGAACACAGTTATAAAAATTCAGAATTGCATTTAAACCAGTAAATCAAAAGTGAATTCAAGAGTATAACTGTTTATATGTTCCTACATCCAAATACTAAATCAAAATATATCGTTAGCAAATCTAAGCCCGATCGCATTCCTGTGCTGATCATACTTGTCTAGAGTCATAGGCTTAGTGAACGGGTCTGCTAGGTTTTGATCTGTGTTCACTTTGCTTATTATGATGTCTCCACGTTCCACTATTTCCCGTATGTAGTGAAACTTTCTCAAAATGTGCCTGGATTTGTGATGAGACCTGGGCTCTTTGGCTTGAGCTATAGCACCTGTGTTATCACAAAAGATTTCGATAGGTTTCCGAATACTTAGAACCACATCGAGGTCAGCTATGAACTTCTTTATCTAAGCAGCTTCCTTTGCAGCATCCGATGCAGCAATATATTCAGATTCGGTGGTTGAATCAGCCACTACACTCTGTTTGGAACTTTTCCAGGAGACAGCTCCTCCATTGAGAGTGAATACGAAACCTGATTGTGAGCGAGAGTCATCTCGGTCAGTCTGGAAGCTAGCAGCAGTGTAACATCTTACAGTGAGCTCTTCTTCCACTCCTCCAAATATTAAGAACATTTCCTTAGTTCTTATCAAGTACTTCAGAATGTTCTTGACTGCTGTCCAATGGGCAATGCCAGGATTTTGCTGAAAACGACTGGTCATGCTCAAAGCATACGAGACGTCAGGTCTAGTGCATAACATAGCATACATAATAGAACCCATTGCTGAGGCATATGGAATTGCTTGCATTCGCCTAATTTCAATGTCCATTGAAGGAGATTGCGATTTGTTCAACACGGTTCCTTTAGTCATGGGAATAGTCCCTTTCTTGGAGTTCTCCATGTTAAAGCATGTCATCATTGTGTCTATGTATGTACTTTGACTCAGCCCTAGAAGCCGCTTAGATCTATCTCTGTGGATTTTTATTCCAAGAATGTAAGCTGCTTCTCCAAGATCTTTCATTGCAAAACAAGTTCCCAACCGGTGCTTGACTTCGTTAAGCATAGGAACGTTGTTTCCAATAATCAATATATCATCCACATACAAGATGAGGAATGATATAGTGCTCCCACTTGCCTTTCTGTAAACACAAGGTTC
This sequence comes from Mikania micrantha, assembly GCA_009363875.1. Classification (NCBI taxonomy): domain Eukaryota; kingdom Viridiplantae; phylum Streptophyta; class Magnoliopsida; order Asterales; family Asteraceae; genus Mikania; species Mikania micrantha. The sequence goes on along the minus strand of CM018691.1, from coordinate 80,076,544 downwards.
ATCTTCATTTTTGATGAAACCAAACTCTTTGATCTTTTGATCAAAACGAAGATTCCAGCAGCGAGATGCATGTTTGAGTCCATAAATGGACTTATTTAGTTTGCATACCTTACTTGGATATTTTGGATCAATAAAACCATCCGGCTGAACCATATAGACATCTTCAGAAAGGTGTCCATTAAGAAAAGCGGTTTTAACATCCATTTGCCATATCTCATAGTCATAATATGCAGCTATGGCAAGTAATATCCTGATCGATTTGATCATAGCAACGGGTGAAAAAGTTTCATCATAGTCAACACTTGAGTTTGAGTGAAACCCTTCGCAACCAGCCATGCTTTGTAGGTATGAACATTTCCATGCATGTCGGCTTTCTCTTGAAAATCCATTTGCTTCCTACTGCCCGTGAACCAGGGGGTAGCTCAACCAAGTCCCAAACTTGATTGTCACGCATGGATTGCATCTTAGAATTCATGGCATAGAGCCATTTCGCAGATTCTGGATCTGATATAGCAGATTTATAGTTAGTAGGTTCGTCATCAGGCTCAGCTACTACCAGATCTTCAGAACCATCAAGATGCCAAATGTATCTATCAGGAGCATTGTGAGTCCTGCTACTTCTACGAATGCTTGTGTTTATGTCGGATTCATTAGCAACAACTTCTTGTTGATCAGACATTCCGACTTCGTCAGCGGGCGTTTGCGGTTCTCGAATTTCTTCAAGATCCACAATATTTCTTCCAGTTCCTCGATCAAGAAGTTCTTTCTCGAGAAAGTGACCCTTCCTTTTGATGGAAATCAAGTTTGCATCAGGATGGTAAAAGTAATATCCGCTTCTATTACGGTATCCGACGAAAACATTTTTTCCTCGAGGATCAAGCTTGTCATCAGAATCTCTAGTGACATATGCATCGCATCCCCATACCCTAAGGTAAGACAAATTGGGTTTAGTGCCAAACCATATCTCATATGGTGTTTTGTATACCTTCTTAGTCGGTGCCAGATTTACAATTCGGGCGGCGGTCATAAGAGCAAAACTCCAAAAGGAGTGAGGCAAGTTAGTTCTACACATCATCGATTGGACCATATCAAGTAGGGTGCAATTTCTCCTCTCGCTTATGCCATTAAGTTGGGGTGTGCCAGGAGGAGTGGGCTGTGAAACAATTCCACGTTCTTTCAGATGATTGATGAACTCTAAACTGAGATATTCGCCACCTCGATTTGATCGAAGTGCCTTAATCGTTTTACCGAGTTGGTTCTCTACTTCGTTTTGAAATTCTTTGAACTTTTCAAAGGTTTCATGCTTATGCTTCATTAGATAAACATATGCATATCAATTATAATCATCAATGAATGAAACGAAGTATGTTTCATGGTTTCTAGACATAGTTCTGAAAGGACCACACACATCAGTATGTATGAGTGCTACCAGATCTTTTGCTCGTTCACCAACATAGGTGAAGGGATCTTTAGTGAGTTTGCCAGCTAAGCAAGATTCACAATCATCAAAGGAGTCTTGTCCAGTGGATTCAAGAATCCCCTCAGACTGGAGCCTTTTTATGCGAGATTTGCTTATGTGGCCAAGTCTACAATGCCATAGAAATGTATCATTAATGCCAGATTTGATACGTTTAGAAAGATTGTATATGTTATTGTTTGGTTGAACATCTATTTCATAAACACCATTTCGAGGTTTAGCCTCAAAATAAAAGACATCATTTAAGTAGGTAGATATAGCAATACCATTAAAAACGTACTTAAATCCTTGTTCAAACAATAAAGAAACTGAAATAATGTTTCTGGTCAAACCAGGTGCAAACAAACAGTTATTCAAAATAAGTACAAGGCTAGAAGGACGTGTAAGATGATATGTCCCAGTTGCAAGAACTGGTACTATTTTCCCATCACCAACGATGAGCTCCATGTCGCCTTGTTTCAGCTTCTTCCACTTTTTAGGTTCCTGCAAGTCATTAATAATGTGGTAACCACATCCAGTGTCAAACACCCATGTGTTGCTGGAAACAGTAAAAAGTTCAATAACATAAATAGAGATACCTGAAGGGCCTGCACCATTGGCCTTGTTCATCCTCAGCTTAGCCAGATATTCAGGGCAATTACGCCTCCAATGCCCCATCTTGTTGCATTCAAAGCATTGGCGCTCCTCAGAGGGTGGTGCTTTGGAATTGGCTTGGCTTTGTTGGTGGCATGCTTGGCAGCAACAATAGCTTTATTCTTGCCCTTGCTGTTATAACTCCGTTTCTTGGGATTGGGCTTTCTAACACCAGTAGATCGAACAGTCAATACCTGATTGATCTTGCTTGGTACATTCATCTCATCCGTCTTCAGCATCCCATGCAGTTCAGGCACAATCTTCTCCCAAGCATTCATATTGAAATTCATTACGAACTGGTCGTAAGACTTTGGGAGAGAGTTCAAGATGAAATCCGCTGCCATTTCATTTGACACGGGGTAACCAAGTTTACTCAGTTGGTCGATGTACCCTTTCATCGTAAGCACATGAGCACTAACTGACGAGCCTTCTTGCATTTTGTAGCCAATAAGCTGCTTCAAGGTGTCATAGCGTTCTTGACGTACTTGTTTCTGAAACATGCCTGTAAGTTGCTGGATCATGTCAAAGGCACTCATGTCTTCCATGTTCTTTTGAAGATCAGAAGACATGGTGTCTTGCATAAGGTAGGCTACCTCAATGGCATCCTCGTTATGCTTTTCCCAAGCTTTACGGGCAGCAGCCGTATTACCTTCAGGCTCGTTAGGAACTGGACCTTCCAGTACATAGTGCTTTTTCGCAAACTTGAGAACAATTTTCTGTTAATGTAAGCAAAAATAAATAATTAGTATTTTGATGTTTAATTCCTTATTTAATTAATGACCCATTAACAGTAATAAGAATAAGGATTGAGAATCTAGCAATATCAGTTACTAAAGGCAGCTGTGGCACACAACATTAGTAAGTGATATTAAGTAGACTGACAACGTTTGTCAATTGTGAAAAATGCACAACTCTCAAGTATGAGGCCACTAAGACGATTTGTCTATTTAGTGATACGTTTAGCCTCATCTATATTCACTTTCATTTCCAGACAGTTGTGGCACGTAACAAGACATGAAAGTAATAGTCGTCCTAAAACAGGTACATGTGGAAGAGCCGGATGTGTCAACGAAAACTCTTGCACCTTGGAGGACAAACTACGCACCAAGTGCGGTGCTGTGGCTCCAAACGCTGGTGTTTCGCATTATGCTCCAAGTGTCCCTTATAATAGGATAGCATAGAGTATTGATTTTATATATATGGGATCCAATTTTAGTGTTTACCGAATAAGGGTCAAACACAACGAATGATCTAATCATACGTGCGTTGTAAAAACCAATTTTACTATATTTAATGTCGTGACGTTTATGATGAACCGTTTCATCTCTCAGGACACTTAATTTTAAATAACCTATTAAAACTAAGTTTGTCGCGACTTGTATAACCATTAAAAAGTTAATAATTAATCTATTAAGTTTCTGAGTTTTAAAACAATTTTAGATTGTAGAAACTCATTGGTTGTATTTTTTAAAACAAAACATTTGTTTTTATAAAACTTTTACAAGTTGCAAAATTGATTAGTTTTTGAACTTGTTACATTTTATTGCGATTATATTTTAAAACTCCTTTTAAAACCTTTTTGGCATTTGGTTTGTATGTTATAACATTTATAAGATAAAGCAACCACAATATCAAATTGACTAAATATGTAAATCATAAGGCCAAATTGTGTTTGATTTTGCTAGAGCCAAGTAGCAAAACAAACTAGGTCACGGGGTCACAACACACAATCAACCACAATGATGAATCCAGTGCATCTTGTGATCTTGAGCTGCTTCCCACTGACCTCCAGATCCGTGCTTCTTGATCTTGATTTTTCAATTTTTTCTTCAGGTCTTTTGTCATTACAATATTTACAAGAAATTGAAATACATAACGAGAAAATACAAACCCTATTCTATTACAACTTTGTGAGCCATCAAAATGGGCCAAACCATAATAAACCAAAACTGAAAAATTAAACAACCAAACAAACACAAGGTCGGGCCTGATTTACATATTCAATCATAATTTTATAATTAAACTGGGTAATTCTTTTGGTCAATTATAACTTTGACCAAATAAATAAGTTTACCCAAATAATTAGTCAGATCTAAATCTGGATCAGAAACTCAAAATTTTAAACAATTTAGAGTTTGTGATATGTAACCGGTTAAACTCACCGGATCCGATTTGCATGTTGTAAGCGTGGCTCAGGTACCACTGTTGGGAATATTGGTGTTATTCGGTTTGACTTTTAGGTAAGAACAAGTTTGACCAATTAGTATATTAAATCTATATTTAATATAACGCAGTGGAATTAGGGTTTCAAACTTTAACACTTTTAAAATTCCCAATCAGGATCATGGTTACAAACATACAAACACGGATATAATATTAACTAATCTAATCTACCGATGAGAAAAGATTATACCCTTTCGGTTAATGATTAACTGCTTGACACACCGAGGTTCAACAAACGATTGCTAGATCACGAGCACGAACGGGTTCTTGGTTCACGATAGAAGCAGGAGATGGTTTGCGGTGGTTGACCGGAAATCAAGAATTGTTTCCTTTCTTTTTGATGTTCTACGGCAGCAACAATAAAAAATTCTTTTTCCTTTGTTTTGCAACAATGAGAAAGAAACTCCTTTTCTTTCTTTGGCAGCAACCCGAAAAGAAAACCACCTTTTTGTTTTTGACGGCAATGTTCACACCACAAAAAAAATTAGGGATTTTTTATTAGCTTTTAATCTCATAATAGTAACCCCTAAAGCCTAATCATGTTAGTTTAGGTCCAATATGCAATATCAAGCCCAACACCATTTGTTTAATTAAATAAGTAATTAAACTTATATAATTTATAACAATTATAAATTATAAATCCGTTCGTGATTACCAGTTAATCAATTTAAGTAGTTTTAATGTTCGTTGACCAAGGTGTAACTCTTACGGGTCACAGCTTAGTTAGTTACGTTAATTTATCGGCTTCGTACATATAAATCCAACAACTTTCATCAAAAAGGATAAACCCGTACTGAATTTTTAAACTATATAGCAATTTGAGTTACAACCCTCACAAGTACGTGGGATTACATCCAACTTGCCTTGTTTCTAAATATTTCCTAACATTTTCCCACTTTAGTCAAGAATTGTTATGGGTTCTACAATATAAAGAAGTTCTTTATAATATCGATATTATCTAGAGGTGCATACCATATTAGATAATTACTTTCATCAATAAGAAACATGACAAATTGTACGTATATAGGTGCTACTCAAGAGTTTGTGTAACACCCCAACCCGGCTAGGGCTGACGTGTCACTATTACCGATATCAGAACAAAACCTATTCCAATTAAATGAATTTAACCCTAAATAAATACATAATTTACTAAATAAATAAATAAATAAAAACTAATTACATATTTATTACACTGATCTATCTAAACTTTTAATATTTTAATCATCTTTATCTTCTCTTCACACATCCCATGAATCCCGTGAGTACATGTTGAAAATAAAGAAATCCACCAAAACGAAATACGGCTGAGCCAAAATTTGCTCAGTAACGGAAAAACAATAGTAATGATGAGAAATCTAAAAAAAAACGATTACAAAAGCGACAAAAGATAGTGGTGGCAAAGAAAGCAGAAGTATTTCAACTATGATAACGCATGTCAGAACGAACTAACCATACGATTAACAATTTCAATTAATCAGAATGAATACATAATCAAATAATTCATATGGTAAGGATATACCCATTATGAGCACAAAACAAAACAGAACAAATGGTGTACACCGACCCGTCGGCCTAATGTACCAAATTGTGAGCTGTATGTGGGCACACATCAACACTCACCAAACAAAACAATTATCCTAGGACAAGTCAATACGCCTCTTCAAAATTCAGTAGGTGCACAGTTGTAGTATCAGAATACTAAAAGGGACGCCATGAACCAGTCACACCGTCACGGAAAGTGTCACGCCACTGATGCCCCAATGACGCACCGGTAGAATCACCTACCGGAGGCTTGCTCGGGTATCCGATTCGAAACAAATTAAAGATACAAGGCAATCAAATATCTAAACAAAGGCCGCATGAAATAATACCATACGTCACTATAACAGAACATTCGATAATGAATGCAATTTAATAATTATATCGCACGCATAACAAATCAGAATCAGATCAAACAGTTGCTCGAAAACCAAACGGTTCAACTAAATGAAATGAATAGAAAAATACTATAAGTAACGAAAAAGAAATCCGTACCTTAGCCTTAGAATATAATCAACAATTAATCTCCGATAATATGTAAGCAATCCCAGCCTCTTGCGATTCAACAATCTTAGATCGTAGAGGTTTTAACCAAATCGAAGATCGTCAATAGTCGGATTCGTAATTTATGTAACGACAAGTTCTTCTTGTGCTTCTACACTTTCAACTTTGTGGATTATATTTTATGGAATGGAAGGGTTAAGGGCAATTTTAGGTAACGACAAGTTCTTCTTGTGTTACACTTTATATTTGATAATTTCTTTTGTGTTATTTAGTAGACCATGAAACAGAAGTGGGAATTAATTACCGGCTTTCATGAGATTTAATTTCTCATGGACTGTTTCCAATGAATCCCAATTCGACAGTTTCCATTTGATCTTCAATGAGTTATTACTCATATTTACAACTAAGTAATTTGGCAATTAATTAACACTTGATTATTTTAGGAGGGTTTTAATAAATTAAACAAACCATCGGTGTAGTTCGGGGTACGCTTTGTGTACGGTTTGGTTGTCCAGTCGGTTCTCAATTCGATCGGTTTTTAATCAAACATTTTTAAATACGGTTTTCACGACTTGATTGTTAAGGTGACGATTAGATCGTTTATTTCATTAATCGTTTAATAATACTTGAGTCATCGGTACTTAAATAGGACAGTTATCAGATTAACTTGAATATTCAGTAACTAACTCGTGAAAGAACTTGTAATTAATTAAATCCAGACTTTTAAATATTTATTATGTAAGCTCTACTTTTTTTAAGCTTTAATTTATTATTATTATTATTATTTTCCGTTGGAACTTATTATCAAATTTTTTTTCGAAACATTTTAAGTTTTTTTAGTCTTCTTTTTTTAGTTTATTTTTATTTGTTATTTATTTTTTTTTTGCGGCTATTATAATTCTACTCCTCTTAAAAAAATTTCGTCCTCGAAATTACATGTAACATCTGATTTATGAATTAGCAAAAAGAAACATCCTGTGAAGTAATCCTACAAGCCAAAGGCACATCAAAACAAATAATAGTGTCTTGCTTTCAAAATAAGTTTATAAACCAAAATGGCTATACTTTTTAAATATCACATATCAAACTATCTCACTTGAACTAACAACTAAATATAGCGGTCTAAACACGTAAACAGAAAATATGTTTCAAACTTCTATACCTTCATAAGACAAATTATTCTTTTGTTCTCTTTATCATGCATTATTGTTTGGTTGATTAGCTGCCTCTTCGTTTGTTAATGCGAAAACTCTCCCACCAATATTAAGGGTTGCATTGGTCCCTTCATTGTTCTCATTATGTCGAGGCTTTGGGTTTTTACAGTCCCTAGCGAGATGCCCAACTTGTCCACATTGAAAACATGCTCCCGTCAACCAATGGCACGTGCCTCGATGCATTTTCTCACAATGTTTGCATGCCTTAAAAAAATTGTTCTTGTTGTTTCTTTCTTGATTATGTGGTTGGTACACCTGCATTTGGGTCTCACGGTTAGGGTTGCGGTTTGATTTGGCTTTCTTGTTTTCAGAAGAGATATAACTATCATCATCACAATCTCTCTTTCGATCTTCTCCAATAGGAACCATCTTTTCTGCCAACTCTAATGTCTGAACCGCATCAGCAACCTCAGTTATGTTATTAAACTTACTCATCACAATTAACTATCTAAACTTTTCACACACTGCCCACTTAATTTTGTTTGCTTCGACTTGTTGATTAGCTGCAGCCTCTCTTAGAAAACTAGCCAATCGTGTGAATCGAGCCATGAATTCCCTCATCGGTTCATCCTCCTTCTGTGTAATTGTAGCATATTCCCGATAGTATTTTTCTTGATGTGAAGTTGAGAAATACTGACGATAAAATACTTCTTCAAACTCATCCCAAGTCAAAGTAGCTGCATATGAATCTCCGCCATGAGCATGCTTGATTCCCTTCCACCAAGACTTTGCATCATCTTCGAGCTTATAAGCAGCTGATCTTACTTTAAATTGTTCCTCCACTCCAAGAACTTCAAAAATTTTCTCAACATGCATTATCCAGTTACAAGCATCCATAGGATCAGGTGCAGAAGTAAAAGATCGTGGCTTTTGTTTTTGAAACCTTGATAACCAAACATGAATTCCTGATGTGTTGTCCGTATGAGTGTCTAAACCATATGGTGGGGGATCAGGAATAACAGGGGGTGGATAATTTGGAGGAGGCGGAGGTGGTGGAAAGTTCCTCGTAGGATTCAACATGTCCACAATTGTTTTTAGTATGTTTGGAAGTTGTTCATTAAAAACTCGATTGATCGCGGCTGTAATCGCAGCTGTGATCGCAGGGTCTGATTGTGTGTTCTCAGACAACATCTGAAACATGTTACATAATTTAGGAAATTGTGTTGACTTATCAGAAATTTTGAATCCTAACCCGATGTCTACTCATTAATCTCACATGTTTTACTGGTTTAAGTTTTTCTACAAGAAAGAGCCTTAACTCTAATACCATAACTGTAACACCCCAACCCGGCTAGGGCTGGCGTGTCACTATTACCGAAATCAGAACAAAACCTATTCCTATTTAATGAATTTAACCCTAAATAAATACATAATTTACTAAATAAATAAATAAATAAAACTAATTACATATTTATTACACTGATCTATCTGAACTTTTTAATATTTTAATCATCTTTATCTTCTCTTCACACATCCCATGAATCCTGTGAGTACCTGTTGAAAATAAAGAAAACCATCAAAACGCAATACAGATGAGCCAAAAATTGCTCAGTAACGGAAGAACAATAGTAATGATGAGAAATCTAAAAAATCGATTACAAAAGCGACAAAAGATAGTGGTGACAAAGATGTATTTCAACAATGATGACGAATGTCAGAACGAACTAACCATACGATTAACAATTTCAATTAATCAGAATGAATACATAATCAAATAATTCGTATGGTAAGGAGATACCCATTATGAGCACATAACAAAACAGAACAAATGGTGTACACCGACCCATCGGCCTAATGTACCAAATTGTGAGCTGTTTGTGGGCACACATCAAAACTCACCAAAACAAAACAATTATCCTAGGACCAGTCAATACGTCTCTTCAAAATTCAGTAGGTGCACAGTTGTACTATCAGAGTACTAAATAGAGACGCCGTGAACCAGTCACACCGTCACGGAAAGTGCCACGCCATTGATGCCCCAATGACGCACCGGTAGAATCACCTACCGGAGGCTTGCTCGGGTATTCGATTCGAAACAAATTAAAGAGACAAGGCAATCAAACATCTAAACAAAGGCCGCATGAAATAATACCATACGTCACTATAACAGAACATTCGATAATGAATGCAATTTAATAATTATATCGCACGCGTAACAAATCAGAATCAGATCAAACAGATGCTCGAAAACCAAACGGTTCTACTAAATGAAATGAATAGAAAAATACTATAAGTAACGAAAAAGAAATCCGTACCTTAGCCTTAGAATATAATCAACAATTAATCTCCGATAATATGTAAGCAATCCCAGCCTCTTGCGATTCAACAATCTTAGATCGTAGAGGTTTTAACCAAATCGAAGATCGTCAATAGTAGGATTCATAATTTATGTAGCGACAAGTTCTTCTTGTGCTTCTACACTTTCAACTTTGTGGATTATATTTTATGGAATGGAAGGGTTAAGGGCAATTTCATGTAACGACAAGTTCTTCTCGTGCTACACTTTATATTTGATATTTTCTTTTGTGTCATTTAGTAGACCATGAAACGGAAATGGGAATTAATTACCGGCTTTCATGAGATTTAATTTCTCATGGACTGTTTCCAATGAATCCCAATTCGACAGTTTCCATTTGATCTTCAATGAGTTATTACTCATATTTACAACTAAGTAATTTGGCAATTAATTAACACTTGACTATTTTAGGAGGGTTTTGATAAATTAAACCAATCATCGGTGTAGTTCGGGGTATGCTTCGTGTACGGTTTGGTTGTCGAGTCGGTTCTCAATTCGATCGGTTTTTAATCAAACATTTTTAAAATACGGTTTTCACGACTTGATTGTTAGGGTGACGATTAGATCGTTTATTTCATTAATCGTTTAATAATACTTGAGTCATCGGTACTTAAATAGGACAGTTATCCGATTAACTTGAATATTCAGTAACTAACTCGTGTAAGAACTTGTAATTAATTAAATCCGGACTTTTAAATATTTATTATGTAAGCTCTATTTTTTTTAAGCTTTAATTTTTTATTATTATTTTTTTTTCCGTTGGAACTTAATATCAAATTTTTTTTCGAAACATTTTAATTTTTTTAGTCTTTTTTTTAATTTATTTTTATTTGTTATTTATTTTTTTTTCTGCGGTTATTATAGTTTGAGAGGTCCGAAGAATATCCCAATTTTCCAAAATTTTCGTAGCTTTAAATGTTCTAATAAATTGTAAACTTAGTATTACAATATTTTAAAACAAAATTACAACTTTCAATGATAATAACAATAACATCTCTCTATGTTTTAAGTTGAATTTAGTTTGTTTTTTTCTTTTTATTGTAAATAATTTTTGTCAATCTTGTGCTATTTTAAATCTTTATGGTAATTCATTGATCCTCTTGATTGTCCATAGCACAAATTTGATACTTATAAGTTCATGTGACCCAACTTACCCGTAACAATTCAAATTTTATTGCATTGTCTGATTTGACAAAACCTCCCTCTAATAATTCAGAATTCGATACTTTGTTCTATGTAAACCTCGAAACTCTAACTTCTCAAGTTATATAGGAATAATGTTTTTTTTTTTAATTTTTGGAAAGGATGATAGGGGATGGTGACAATAACCAAGAGGAGGACTGATTATTCTTAAACCGTCCGGTGTACCCCTTGGGTGGGCGTGGTTGAGGCGTGGATGGGGGTGGAACACCCCCCTAGGGGCGTTGGTGGGTGGGCATGGCCATAGCCACAACAATTTTTTTCTTTTGTCAACCAATAACACCACCACACATCATTACCACTTCATTATGCTTACAACCACTTGGCATTTCCACCCCCAAGTGGTTGAGTGGGTGGTTGTGGTGAAGCTTAGGTTGCGTCTATGTGGAGTGAGTAGAACCACAAGGCATACCCCATGGTTTTAGTGAAGGGTGGTGATCGATTATGACACACCGTTTACCAAATTGAAGAAAATGTTGTTGCAATTTTTTTCTCAATATTACGAAATGATAAAATTAAATTAACGTTTAAGAAAAATTACTAAGGTCCAATTTCGGATTTTACATTAATTGATTAAACAGGTATTTAAAAATTTTCCATTGATTCTTAACTTTGGAAGCCCGTTAATTTTTAATACTAGGAAAAAATCCATCATAAATCATCTATTTATCTTTAGCTATTCTAACAAACTTATTAGTTAATCGACAAAAATATGAACATCAAAATACGTTTAAGTGGTAATATATCAATATTATTAGGTCCAGCATTCTAGTCAGTTTAACTAATTAAATTATTGCAACATGATACTTATAAATCATGCAACATTATCCAATTATAAAATTAATGACAAATGATAACAACCTCATGATTGTATAACGAAAACATGATTTAGTTTGCATTAGATTGTACCTAAAATAGACCTCAACGATTATAATAACACTTTGGGTTTATCAATTTTAATACGTATTTTCATTATAAGTGATTGACTTCTTTTTTATCACAGTTCTATCGTTCTCTTTAATTCAGCCTAACATGTCAATGTTAAAGCATGCCCGGTCAAGTTTTTATATTATTAATACAAGTTTGTAAATCCGTGCATTTAGAATAAAATTTTAAACAATTGGTAATAAGTAAAAATAAAATTAAAAGTGTAGTTGAGAAAACAAATAATAAATAAATAAAATATTTGCAAAGTACATATTAATAAGCAAAATAATACATAATTCAGAAATAATAAATTGCAATTATTTTCAATCGATTATTACTAATATTAGGCAAGCTAGCTGGGCTCACATAAAATACGCGAGAAAATTTAAACGAATACAATAATCTAAAGCTAAATAATTATGACACATGGAAGAACAAATTACTTATTTATTAGATAATAGGTTAGTAACCCATATAAAACACAAGTTAACAACTTAACATAATGTTAAGATGCAATTAAAAAATTTAAAAAAATCACATAATTACAACTTACGTAAAACATTATAAATTCAATCATTTACATAGTTTTTTTTTAATTTTATTGCTATCATATCTACATAGTTTGCATGATAATGTAAAAGATAATTGATAATCATTGAGGATATAAGAAATATACCATTATTTTTTTAATTATTTCCTTATTTAGGTATGTATAATTGTATTTTTTTTATGTATATTTTAAGATATTGAGAAATAGTTTATAAATTTAAGTAAATGAGAATGTTTAAGATTTAAAATTAAAATAATATAATTTATTTATTTATTAAATAGTTTCTCTTATATTTTAAGTAATGAATATTAGAAAAAATTGGACTAATCATATTTTAATATAAATTACAATCCATTTTAGTTTTTCTAATCATTTTCATTAATAAATCAATAATTAGTTAAAGTTTTAACACATGGATTTAAAAGATTAATTTGTTACAAAATAATTGACACTATTTGAATAGTATTTTTACTTTATGAAATTTTAAAGAAAATATAAGTTGGTTATATTAAAATTTTAATAATTTTGAAATGTAAAAAACCTATTTTTTTATAGTTTTTTTTAATTGCTAAAATGTGTTATACTTGGTTTTTAATATATAAGATGTTAAAAAACAATGATTATATTTTATTTATTTAGTTGTTGTGCTTATTAACTTTAATAAATCAATAATATGATATTGTTTAATTATTAAATTTTAAATAATAGTAAATTATGAGACAATTAATGCTAATAAATTTGTGTTTTATGATAATGAAAATTTTCAACTTTTATTATGCTAGTTATATTTGTACATTAGTCCTATGTGACAATAATTTTAAAGTAATATGTGACATGTATATAATGTTAGTAAAAGACCATAAGGCATTGGATTTACTTTTTATTATTAGTAGAAGATATTTTAATGTCATAAAAGACTTGAAATTTATATGGTGATTCTAATACAACAATCAAAGTGTTTTTGTTTGAATGAGAATTAAACATATAAAGACTTTTAACAGATATAACTTCTAACTTAATGCTATTTTTATTTAATTGTTTAACCACTTAAACTTACTAGAGATGCAACACAACTTAAATCGACCCGTATACAAGAAAATAGGCCAAAGTTGCAAGATTTACAAACGTATATAAAAATATACGAAGGCTTAGAATAGGCAATGACATAAAATATGAAAGAAAGTATCAAATGTCACAAGAAAAAGAAAAACACTGAAAAGATCATATAAAAGTGAATGGAAAAAAACAATTAAAACACTGCAATACTTGCAAGTTCTATGACCATGTTTAGTACACATCTTACTGAAATCTCACTTCACTGAAATATTCTGTAACGTTATCATCCGACTGAAAATATGAAAACCTCATAGTGGTCACCCCATTAAAAAATCTTCCCTACTATGCCACATCATCACCACTATATATTTTTATTTATTATTTTTTAGTTGTAAATTAATAAGTAAAATGAATAACAAAATAAAAACGTTAACATTAAATTACACGCGTCACGTAAAAATAAAAATAAAAACGCGACATTGCTAACTTAAATAAAAAACAAATTAACAATATTTGTCGAATATTTTCAATCTTAATTTTCTCATAATCGACCGTTTTTCATCATCGAGTTCTTCAGGAGGCATTACTACCCATCGTTTTAAGGTAGTTTGGAGAACTTTCTCCTCGTGAATTTTTTTTCTTCTGCTTGTGTTTTGTTTTCTGAAATTTCGTAAACCCCTCAAGTTGAAGGGTGAGTTCATTAGTTGTCGGGATAGAGAAAATAGTTTGACGACTTGAAGACGAAGCTCGTTTTGTCGTATCTCGTCCAACCATTCTAACCAATTCCGGGATGTCGAATTCATCGTTTTCCTCGTCTTGTTAGAGGTTAACCGCGTAATTCGTATGAGCATCTGAACCCACCGGTGAATACTTGTTCGTTGCGGAATTTTTAGTTATTTTTGGATAACTTTGGCTTTCGTTGGCTTATTGACAAAGAACGCGAAATTTTAGAGCGTCTTTTATCGCGGCCCAATCATGGTAGTGGTTAAATGTTTGGCCGCTCGACTTTAGTTGATATTTCTTCTTCGCCCATTTTAAGACTTTTCGTCGTTCATACCGCTTTTGCGGTTGTTGTCACAGTTGCTGTAGATGCCACTAAGACGCATCATTTTCGCACTCATAATCCTCCATTTAAAATTTAGTTGATGATATGTGTGGTATTCTAGATCGGTATATCCCATCATCTCGTGCCAACTACCGGTTAATTTTTTCTAAAAGTTTTCGCGCTTTTACGAATTACCTTTGGTTTTGTTTAGGGAATGATCTATATAACATCTTCATAGCGATGTTTCTTCATCATGAGTATATGGTATCGGTGCCATTAGACCACTACTCGATGCGCCCAAATCAGTCTCTTTCATTCGCTTTCCTTTTCTTCTTCTTTTTTTGAGATTATTGTGTCTCGAGCACGACATCAGTAAATGCAAAATCTGGTTCATGTCGAGATTGAGACATGATTTGTTAAAAACCCGGTTGCGTGAATGACAAAAACCTGGGTTGAAAGCTCGGTTGCGTGAAGGATGAAAACTCGGTTGAGGGTTCGGGTTTTGTTGCATTTTAAAAAACACCTTCAGATGGTTTCTAGATCATTTAACAAGTTGAAATCATGGTTATTTGATTTTGAGTTTGAGTTCATCTTTGAAATGAGAGGGTTTAGAGAGAATTTTAGATAGTAAATATTTGTTGTTTTTAAAGTGTGATTTTTTACAAAATGTGAAAGAGTTTATATAGAGGATAAAAATATGCTTTTTTTTTTTTTGAATTCAACCATTGAAAAATGATAATTTTTCAATTTGGGAAGCGGGAAGCGGGTCCACCAGCCTCTCCAATTTGATCCCGTCGAGATTGGGGGCGGTGTGCCCGCCTGGCCCCGCTGGGGGCACGAGGAACGTATTACGCATGGCCTAAATCAGATTAATTTAATCAAAATCAAAATAAAAAGAACTCAATAGCTTGAATACTTTCGTCTATAATGATATGAATAATAATTAAGCGACATTTATTTATTTTCTCTTCCTAATATCATATATCAAATATATACCCAAGTAAAAAAAGTAAATTACATATTTCTCCTTTTGAAAAAATATTCCTCTTTCCAAATAAATTGTTAATTACATATTTCATTTTTCAAGGAAAAATATGTAATTCATTTTATGGGTTGTGTAAATATGTAATAAAGGTTTTAACTAGGAGATATATGTAAATAATCTAAAAATTAAACCATCCGTTTAAAAAATTATAACAAATCCGAGATTTTTGAATATGTAAATTTATAATTTGATGTTTATTTAAATAGGATTGAACCCGCCAATAAAACATTTTTTGGTTTGTAGACTTCATAAGAATATGATTTCATAACTTAGTTGATGATAAACAACATTATGAATCAAAAAGTCTTTACACTAAAATAGAAACGTATAGATTATCTAGTTACCTAGAAGAGTGAGATTGATTAAAATATAAAAAAAAAACTTGCTGATGCAATATCTATCAATAATACAAATTTATTTTTCGAAATTGATTAAAAATATAAAAAATAATAATTCTTCTAAATTAATATGTATATAAATTCATTTGATTAATGATATAATAACAATACATAAGCATATTAAATTAAATTTTTAGAAATATATAGTTTTAGTATCATAATTATTTAACATCGTGTTCTCTGTCATCCCCAAACATATGAATCTTTAGATGTTTGTTATGCTCAAAGAAAGTCACAATTCACCCCAAAATGGTGCCTAGGACCCTAAATCTCCTCACACTTACTGATTAAACCACAAAGTGGTATGATTTCTACAACTAAAACATTAAAATTAAAATGAAAATGCCTTTGATGTTTAAAATTGCTGTGAATCACATCCTTAATAGAAATAGGTGACTTACTGTAGGTCCAAATCTTGTCAAGAATCGAGCTTTAGGGCTCCAATCTGCATCAAAAGACTGTATAATGCGCAGAATTCATAATAGAATCAACAAAAGACGTAGAAAGATGAAAGCTTTGTATATTAAGTGAAGTTTATGAAAACAGTGCCTCAATACGTCTAGAGAGCACGTCTTGGGAATCCAACCCTAGAACAGTACAAAATGCGTCTATATATACTATTCTAGGAGTATTCGAACACTATACACGAAAATGGTTCGAGTACTTGAAAATTTACTGTACTCGAAAAGACACTTTACACGAAAATCCGAAAATCAGGTCTTCAGCTCTTCTCTGGTTGACTTTGTCAGTCTTTGTCTTTAGTTGGGCTCTACAAACTGCCCCTAGACTGATAAAGTCAACCGATAGGAAGTGAGACAAAGTGAGGACCTGCTCCAGCATATAGCTTCTGTTCCATGGCAAAAGCAACTACATGAGTAAACGGCTTCGCCTCTTCGTCCCAGTCACCGTAGACTCTGATTGGTGACTCGTGCAGTTTCTGCATGTCCTCCTTGCCGGACTTCAAAAGATCCATGGGATCCAGAATTATGTCAATGTCGTTGATATCATCTTTGTTCCGGAGAATGATAGCAGCAAGCGTCTTCTCATCAAAATACCAAGACATGAAGTTGGCCAAGGAATTATCAGGTACTCGTGTAGAGATGGGCACAGTCTTCTCAGTTGCTAGAGCTGGATACTTGTAGTAGACCCATGGTTCTTTCTTCACGGGATCCACTATACATGAGGATACGAATCTTCTTCCTTTTGCAGTCTTCATCACCGGAAAGTCCTTGTCGCACTGGTCTTTGAGAAACTTCGCAAAGAGATCAGCTTGACTGTCCTTTGATGGATTGAAGAACATTGCGCTGTTGATGCTCCAAAGATCGAACTTGGGCATCGAGCAGAAATCTTGTGGCCGTTTGTAATACTCGAGCTTTCCGTTCATTCTCTTGATCAGATAGAGCTGGCGGTCTTTGTCATGCATCCAACACGCAACGTTGGACCTGTCGTTCGAGACTGTAAATAAGTTACGAGGATCAGATGTCCAAGTAGCATCGTTCTGTTCTGCAAGAAGATCACCTAGCCATGATTGTTGCACCTCTACAAGCGCAGGAGTCCAGTCGCTCTGTCTGTCAAACCAACTGTCAATAACTTTCTCGAGCAAAGTGACCTCCTATCGTTGAGGGTCGACATGCTTGTGGGCATGCAAGTAGTCAACGTATGGATCAGTGGAGACGTTGCCGATCACTATATTCTCTGGTTCTTCTAAGGATGACCTATAGAAGACTCGGTTGTCTCTTTTCTTTCCTAATCACATACTGCGTCAAGGACCGAATCCATGGAAACATCAGCAAAGCAAGCTCATCACCGAATTCGTCAAACAGAAATTTTCAGGAAGATCCTCAAATAAATCATCGAAGTAGTCAAGAGGCTTCTCTGAAGAAGGTGGATTCTCAAAAGCACCAGTTTCTTTGGCAGCATCCTAAACGGGTTCATCACTTTGCTGATCGGATGAACTAGCACCCTGGCCCATATCACCTCCGGTGTTATCATCATCATCATTATCATCTTTCTTGTCATCCTTGGCAGCTTTGCCATCTTCATCATTATATTCATCCTTCTTCTCTTCCTTTTCTTCTTCATCATCAACCTCATCATCTTTTTGTTCATCAAGCTTTGAACCGGTCAACTCCTCAATGACCTTTTTCAGACGCCTTTTCTGTTTCTCCAGGCGACCAAGATCTCTGTTTTGCCTTCACAACATCTCACAAATTCTGATCATGGCTCCCTGCAACTCGATAATCTTTTCATCCTTTGCAGTGGAATCCTGCTCCAGTAGGAATACACGCTCCTGTAGCCATTCTAGATCCACGGGTGTCCTCTCGGGCATATAAGGCGATGGAGTACGCATTGGTCCCTTGGTATTGTCTCTTTGGCACTTGGGTGGAGATGGTGGTGGTTCTGAAAAGTGGATGGGAGTAGGAGAATGTGGCGGTGAGATGTGAATGTGAGGAGAAGATGATGGTGTGGTTTGGATGGTTTCTGTGGTGGTGAAAGGTGGTGGTGGAATCAGAGTTTGGTTGGTAGTAGTGGGTTGAGTGGGTGGCTATGGTGGTAGTGGTGGTTTAGGCTGTGTGGCTGGTTTGGGTTGTGTGGGTGGTTTGGGTTGTGTGGGTGGTTTGGGTTGTGTGGGAGGTTTGGGCTAAGTAGGTGGTGTGGGCTGAGTAGGTGGTGGATGTAGTGGAGGCTGAGTCTGAGAAGATGAGGACGATCCTGTGGTCTTCTTCTGTAATCTCGGATCCCTTTTCCGTTTAGACATCATCTTAAGCCTCTTCTTCTTCGGCGAAGACTCGGGAGTTGGCATGTAGTCTGTGTCCTGAATATCTTCCCGTTCGGCTCGTGATAAGGGTGGAATGACTAGCTCTTTCTCTCAAATCAATATTTCTTCACCGGATGATGATGAAGACTCAGAAGCAGATTCCTCAGCTGCCTTGCTGGCTTCAGTGCTCGTGCCAGTAGGAGGGTGGTCATGCTCATCAGCAACAAAGGCTGTGGCTCCTACAGTCTGAACATCGTGTTCGTCAGCAACAAATGCTGCAGGAGTGCCTTGTTCCTCCATCGCTGCATCCTCTCCAGCAAACCTGCCAAACCTAACAAGAGGGCTTTCCCCAATGTACTGCTTTTTCCCCTCTTGTTCATCGTACTGTACGAAAAGATGTCCTCCCTCATCCTCTTGATCCCAAGAGTACCAATATTGGGAACAAGGTTCTGGTGTCGCTTGTTGATCACAATCTGGTTGAATCGAGGAAGGCCAAAAATCTCTCTTTCCTCTTTCCTTTAATGCTTGCATGCATATCTCTTAAGATCATCGTGGAGAATTTGAAATCAACACCCAAAGCGAGGGCCACCATATAGGAGCTAAGGGTTTGATTGAGCACGTCATATCATCCTTTTCTCCCCGACAGACACGGAGCCACAATATGTGCTAGATATCTCCAATATGGATGCAACAGTTTCTTCTCTGTAGGAGGGTAAACACCCTCATGACCCATCTGGTACACTGTCCTTTGAACTAGCTAGTGATCGAGTTCAACTGGATCAGTTTCCTTGTTACTGAACTGGAGGCATTCTCTCAAGATCTGCTTAGTGATAATGATGGGTTGCCTTTGAACCTTTCCAATCAGGCTGACCGTGCCATTGGCATCTGTGCATTCAGCAATCGATTTCCAAAAACTCTAGATATACTTAGAAATAATCTCAGGGTGCTCCATGATCGCGTAGTTAAGCGGTGATAAGATCAGCCCCTCTACCAAGCTCTTGAACATCGAGTGCTTTTCTTTTGGATCTCCGACTTATGCTATAACAACCGAAGATTTAGCACATTTGATCGCGCATGAAATCCACGTTGAGTTGACAATCGAAATTATTACACGATAACAGTACGCGAGAAATGTTGAACGTGGGCGAAAACCGTGCGCGAAACGGAGTTACGGATTGTCCGGAATCGCGAAACGAAGATAAAATCGAAAAGTGGACGAAAAGGGGTTGGGGCGGTACGCGCAGAGCACAACGAAAATATCTGGAAATTTCTACCCGCACGGTACGCCCCAGACCACTGTCTGGCTTGGGGCGGTACGCCTGACGTCAGCAGATCGGAAAATGGGATTAAGAAGTCAGATTTCATCTAGAAGTCACAATCTCTATCTTTTCTTTGACGATTCCTTCACCACACACGAAAATCAGTTCTTCAATCCATTAAAACCTTCATTTTGAGGCCTTTTGATCGTGTGGATCGCACCAAGGAACGTTTCTACAAGTCCTGATCGTATTTTTACGCGCAAAACTTCGTCTGCATAGGTAACGGTTCAGTTTAACCTTCTAGATTGATAATGATTGATTAAATCTTGATTTTTAATGTAATGATATATTTAGGGTTGTTGATTATTGTCTAGATGATGGCTAGGATTGATTATAAATGACAAACTCGAACTGTTAACGGGTAAATCCTTGTTTTGATCCGTTGTAATGCCCGGTTTGCATGGAATCATAACAATGGTCATAATGATTTAAACCATTTGATTATGACAACGTAGGTGATTAGTTTGACTAGTCCTTGACATGCAAAGTGAAATTCAAGTGTTTCAAACTAATCACCATCATTAACATACTCATTGTAATGATTATCTGATGTTTATTATAACAGGCAGATTTGTATGTTAAACCTATTCTAATACTACGTTGTGATATTTCATGATATATGGGAAATCAATAACAAGGATTGATCATTTCTAAGCCATTAATATGTTTAGGAACCTGTTTTAGCATTATAATCAACAACATTAACTATTTGATTAATCCGAGATTATTCTGACTATCAAGGAAATGTCTTTGACATTGGACGTTCAGAAAGATTTAATCAGTAAGTTAAGACATAAATAACTTATTAAACGTAAACCAATGCAGAATTACACCATTAGCACCAATTGGTGAGTGATCTTGCTACCGTAGGACATCAAGTGAGTTCTTTGTAGCCCTGTTTTAAATGTTTTATTATTTTGGGCTGGTATGCATGTTATAAAGTTATTGTATGAAAGTGGTATCAACCTGATTTTGGTCAGGTAAAAGAATGTTTTTAGATAAAGAATGGTTTTAAGTCTCAACTGTGGTTGAGAAGTAAATGATTTTAAGAGTCTCAGCTGAGATGTAAAGAATGTTTTAAGGCTCAACTGTGGTTGAGAAGTAAATGATTTTAAGAGTCTCAGCTGTGACAATCCGACTTTTTCGAATTGACTTCGTTAACTGAAAATAGTAAGATCACAGGCCCAACAAGGCAAGTTAGGCCCAATAAAGCCAAGTTAGGCCCAATGAAACCTAGGAAGGCCCAATAAGGCCAAGGGAGACCCAATGAGGCCCAAGTAGGCCAATGAGGCCCAAGTAGGCCCAATAAGGCCAAGGTAGGCCCAATGAGGCCCAAGGTAGGCCCAATTGTATTTATGAGGCCCAAAAGGTTTAATTTAGCCAAACAATGTTACAAGTGATCCGATTAGTGACAATTCGGTATTTCGGATTAACTCCGGTAACTGAAAATTTATAGAATAGTTACAAAATCAGATGATATCAAACCAGAAGAGTTGGGATCGATCAAAATGATGTGCAAACACATAAATTGGGTGGATTAAACTTGAAATTTCAAGAATTAACCAAAGTTTGACTCTTATAAGTCAAAATTCGGCTAAAATTGTAATGATAGTTCGAATTTAGCAATTATAGTGAGTTATATCGCAATAAATCTGTCAATCAACACACTCTAGTGATGATCATCATTTATCAACGGTTACTAATCTATTAATTGTCGAAATTAATCGAATTTAGGGCGTGAGAAGTGTAACCGAAGTCGGTTGAGTTCGAATGGGTATAATAAGAGGTTCATCGATCAAATTAGAGGTTCCTAAATACTAATCGGTACTTTTAGAGGCTAGTCTATACTACAATTCGAAGTATCAAGTCGTGGGGTGAAGATTTAATCAAAGCATAGGCCGAACTTCATCCTCAAGTCGAAACACATCAATTTGTTATCTAACGAGGTAAGAAATCATTTCTACACACTGTAAAGTAGCCGATTAAGCGAAAGGGTTTATGGGTTAAAACGATTTCGGGTTTTCTAAGGTGTTGATAATTAAAGTCAATCAAACCATACATAGAGTTTCGGTTTGATTTAAGGGTAAGAAGTCCTATGATTTAGAGTACTAGCATGCTTGAATTCGATTCAATTGAATCAAGGATTTGGTTATTCGTAATCGGTTTCGTTTAGGATGGTTT
The DNA here is from genome assembly GCA_009363875.1 of Mikania micrantha. Classification (NCBI taxonomy): domain Eukaryota; kingdom Viridiplantae; phylum Streptophyta; class Magnoliopsida; order Asterales; family Asteraceae; genus Mikania; species Mikania micrantha. The sequence goes on along the minus strand of CM018691.1, from coordinate 80,054,179 downwards.
TGTAGAAATTAATTGAACTTGTGGATAAATTAAAACCTTGGTAATGCTTGGTTGGATCCAAACAACAAAAACCCCAACATATTGGATTCGATCTCAATCGAATTGGGGTCCAATTGGGTGTAATTTGTTTCGGTTCAAAGAAACAAAGGGAACCCGATCCTCTGATAGTTAAAATCATTTGGAATCGAATTATAACACAAAATCCCGGTTAGGTTGACTGGTTGTACGTGTATGCTTGGTCCTCAAGGTCAGGGGTTCGAATCCTACCCCTGACAGTTTTTGTAAAATAAAACAAATTTTGGTTTTTAAATCATAATTTCTTCGTTTGAACTCCGTTTTAATCCGTTCGAGTTGCGTTGGAACCGTAACGGTAATACGAACGTATTAGAGTAATAAAATTTATATTTTAGATCGGAAACGAAATCGCGTATAACTACGGTTTTCTAAATAAAATCATATAAGATTTTATTTAAACGATTTCAAAAACACGCGTATTTATGTATTCACATTTCCAACACTTTAGCATACGTGTGTTAACACGTATGTGATTTCAAGCACAAAACGATAATTCGAATAACACTAAGTTATTGTTTAAACACAGATCCTTCGTAAGAGGATTCTCTACACGATTTCACGCGTATTGATCATTCTGCAATCATCAAAGGTGCGTACACGGCCCCTTTCTTATTTTAAACTGTTTTGGGGGAGAAAACATGTGCAACAAACTATTTTTGATACATATCACTTGCATGAGTTAGCTGTTTACATTATGTGACAACATAGCAACTTGAAAGTCCTTACACACCTCGAACCGTTTAGTTTGCCGTAGCGCAAAGCGTGGTAGTTGGAAATAGATCTATTAGGTTTGACAAACCTCACCTGGTAGATGGGATCTACGCAGGTGTTTGACTGACCAAACACAATTTTACTATTGTTGTGCTAGACAATAGTGGCATGGCAAAAACATGCTATAGCATGGCAATTCGTCAGCTTCGGTGTCGACCACTTATGTAAATAGTTTATATGACTAGCTATCATGACTGTGCATGTGTGATTATGTTATCTACAAACTTGTTATTCAAACTGTTGTTTTGAACATTGTGAATGCTTAAAACCTGTGTTATGCACCAACCTTTGTGTTGACTTGATTTACATGTTTTCTCAGGACGCTAAGGCGCGCAATAAAGACTGGCATGGACTAGGAGATAGAGTCGCATGCATTTTAAACATTTAGGATATTTGAATTTGAACATTTGATACTTTGTATTGTAATTTACATTTTACAACTGTTACTGGTTTTAAAACGCTTCCGCAACTTTTGAAAACTCTGATGTTATGTTTTTAAGACCAAAGTATGTTTTGAAATTCATATAGAGGTCTTCGCTATGTCTAATGATCTGAGATCCTGGTTTGTCACGTTCCCAAACGGTATGATTCCGTTAGTTGGAAATTGGGGGTCTGACATCAGCTGAGGTGTAAAGAATGTTTAAAGTCTCAACTGCGGTTGAGAAAGAAATGATTTTTAAAAGACTCGACCAAGGTTGAGTAGGAAATGTGGTTTTGCTGGCTGCGGTTGGGTAAAACTTGAGCACTGCGGTGCTAGGAACTGTTTATGATGATTATGGTTTAAAATGATTTAAACCATGTTATGTATGAATGATGTATGTAAAGAAGTCTTGTACCGGTATGAGCCGTCAACTTCGGTTGATGGTTAAAGAGTCTTGTGGAAACACAAGCCTGCCGACTGTGTGTCGCTAGTTGAGGAAATCTTATGCATGTAAGAGTTATCGACTTCGGGTTGATAGTTATAGAGTCTTGTGCTGCACAAGCAAGCTGACTTCGGCCAGCAGTTCAGGCTAAATTTTCTGCACAATGTGATTGATGTTATGATGATGGGTATGAAATGTATTTACGTTATGATGACAGGTATGTTATGTATTCGAAGTATGTTATGTGATGATATGAATGATTAAAGATTTGTGAGAAAAAAAAATATAACTTAGAACTCACCAGCTTAAAGCTGACTTGTTTTACATGCATAACAGGTTGAATTGTTTGAGAAATGAGATCAGGATGGCTCGTGGCATACTTTGAGAACTACCCTGGCATTTACTGGCTAAGTTATAGAACTATATAGAGACGTGGATTATGTGTAAATGATTGTTTAGATCTGTATAATATTTTATGTTGCCACCTGAAATTCCGCTGCTATAATAATGAAATTATGGTTAAGGGCTATGGGTTTAATGTTGTGCCAACCGAGGGGACTCCCATGATTTGGGGCCTCTTATATGCGGACATGTTGTGGTCAGGAACGAACCGTAAGTCAGCCATCTGAAATAAAACAAGTTAAGTTAGTCAAAGTTGAAATTAAAAGTCAAGGGCCAAAAGTCAAAGTCGAAGTCCAGGTTAAGCGAGTTAAACAAAATCACCAAGTTAAACGTTCATGTTTGTTAAGGAGTTCACGAAATTTGAAGTCTGCTCGAAATTTCTTATTCGAAAATGGAATACTCGAAAATGGTACGTAAATTTTGTACTCGAAAGCCATACTCGAAATTCAAAATTTCAAGAACTCAAAAAGCCTCATAACTCTTTCAATTTTGCTCCTTAGAACTCCTAATTATACTCGGAATTAGAAGGCGACCAACATATAAGAAGATCCCTTTCTAATTTTGAGTTTTTTGTGGTGATTTGTCCAAGATTCCCTCGTTTAACGGAACAAAGTACTCGTTTTTTGTGTTTGTCCCATAACTTTTTTATTTAAAGATTAAAATTGGTTCAAAATCTATACCTAGGGTCGCCTAAGTGGGATTTACAGGTGGTCGGAGTGGAATCTCGAAAATATGCACAAAAACTTGAATCGCCTAGAGAGAGAAAGAGAGTGTACTCGAAACTTATGGTACTCGAAGTCTGTCATACACGAAGTATTTATAGACAACTTTCGAGTACACATTTCGTGTACTCGAAATTGTGTATGAATTTCAAATACGATTTTCGAGTACAATTATTTTTGAAAAATTTCTAACTTTTTCTAAAATAAAATAAAATAAACTCAAAAACTTTGGATGAGTTCAAAGTTGAGTTGGGTCAATTTCGTGGGATCAAATCTGTATCAGAAATTTGACCACCTTAAAATAATTTCTTATGGAAACCCAACCTTAAAATAATTATACCCCACCAATTGCCTTGTTGACCCGGCGATCAACCATCATCTTGATGGTTGCCGCACCGATTGTTCGCTTGGGATGGCGGGTATGCGTTCCTCTTCCAGGCATAGTCGGTTTCTATACGGAAGGGATAGAGTGTTAGTTATCATGGGTTAGAGAGTTAGTCAAGTGACATGTTAGATGTCATGTTAGCAACAAACCATAATCAAAATGTACGGCAAATAAGACAGGATATCATTTCATTAATATCAGCTTGAAGTACAATGATTTTCAAAATGTAATACTACTATCAAGTTCATATGAGCACATCCCGCTCCTCTAGGTGTACAAAAAGTAAAATAAACTGAAACAGAACAATATAACTAATCCGACGCAATCGTGCAGTGCGAGTCTCCACTGTCCGTTGGACCATCATCCTGATCCTCCTCAGGATCCTCGTCGGGGTCTTCCTCGAAGTCACCTTCCTCAAGGTCCTCGGCCTCGAACTGAGGCTCCTGCTCCTGTTCCTGCTCAAGCTCCACAATAAGCTGCTCGGCCCAAGCGTTCTGGAGTATCCCCTGGCTCTCTTCATTCGCGACCTCCATCGCAGCTAATCGCTCACATTGGTCCTGCACCACTGCAACGACCTCTCCCTGTCGTTCCTCCAGTTGCGCTGCCCGGTTCCGGAGCGCTGCAATCTCGTCCACTACCTGCTCCCGCAGATAGTCTATCTATCCTCGGAGGTGCTGGTTCTCCTCTCGGAGAGCTCTGGCCTCCTCATCCCGCTCGTATGACCTACGGGCCTCCCGAGCTGTTCGAGCAACATGGGCCGCGAAAGCCCGCTCGAGTGGCACACCAAGTGCCGGCAGTCGATGAGCGCGCGGGTCATCAGTCCGTAGTCGTTGGAGAGGTACTCTCTCCTCTATAACCCAGTCCCATACCGTAGGTGGGTACCAACTCCACGATCTAGCACGTTTCGCTAAACGCGCTCTCTCGGCCTCCTTAACATCCACGTGGGATACGATATCCCGAATCCTCTGACAGTCCTCCTCTGTCAGCTTGTGCTCTGCGAGGCGTTTCCCCTGGTTTCTCCCATCATCGTTGTTGGCCATCCTGAAATCTTAAATCAGTAAGTAACAGATAATAACAATAACAACAACACGTTATTGTGCAATATCTAAGTGTAGTGTCTAATGTTGAGCAATGGCTATAGTCTAAGTTTACTATATGCAAACCTAGTTCTCTATAACCAAGGCTCTAATACCAATCTATCACACCCCCAAAATCCCATGTGTGGAGTCAGTCCACATGGGTATGACGTGGCCAGAATTGCAGCTCATGGTCATATAGAACAACTCTATATGTGTTTTCAAGATACGTTGTTTGACATAAATTGTGACAACTAGTACCGACCGCCCGGCAAGTCCGTACGGTATGTGTACTTGCATACAGTAACTATGTGTACATACGTATTTGTGAACAGTTTTTGTATTAACAGGATTCTAAATACAAGAACAGTTGTACGTATTTTCGTGTAAACTTAAATACATTAAGTACAACATACATCTGAAACATAAGTTGTGTTTATTAAGTGAAAACTTAATGACAAGTAACACAACAAATCATGAGAAACAACGGTGTTCAAACATATTCAGAAAACAAATCGGTTGCGATCTGATATCCATAGATGACAGGAATCAGATGGCCGACAATTCAAGTGAAAACTATGTGATAACAGGATGTTTAGTTGAATCCGACAGTGAGGAAACACAATTTAAACATAAACTGCAGTGTCGTTTCAGAATAACGAACTGACAGTGTGTTTGCGTGGGTGACGATTCACACAAACATATCTGTGAGTTTAACGTTCTGAAATGATGACTGGAAAGTAGAAAACAAAAGTCGGAAAGCAAAACCATCGTCGTGTTCGTTCGAATGACGATTCGAACGAATACGCGCGATGGTGACGCGATTCGACGGAACGAAAACGAATTACGACGCGAAACGATTTTAAATTTAATAAAATAATAATAAACATTTTTACAATTTTGAAACTCATTAATTAATTATTATAACATTTTTATCTATTTATTTTAAATTACGCGTAATTTTCCGGTTACGCGACGAAAACGCGAACCGAGCAACCGAAACGGACCCGACACCACACGAGGTATAAAAACCCTAGAAAGAGGGTTTTCTTTCATTTTTCACAACCCACACTCTCTCTCTAACCAAATTTCCGGCCACCACCTTCCACCCCCTTAATCACCTTCAAGAGCTCATAACTCACTCGTTTCTAGCCCGATTTGGGTGATTCTTGAACCCACGCGTAGCCCTTGACGTTCTCTACATGAAAGTACAATGGATCTGAGCAATAACCAGCAAAATCGGAGGTATGATGCATGAAACATGGCTGAAAATAGGGTTTTCTACACTTCATCTTGTTCGAACAGCCCACATGGTCGACTAACCATGTCCTAGCCGGAAACACGAGGCCACCAGCCACCCTACTCTCCTAACACGGTCTGGAAGATTAACCCAGCAACAGGTAGGGTTGTGGTGGTGTGAACTCGCCGTTTGGAGATGGGTAGCCATAGCCGAACCCTAATCCTCGACAAACCTCACAAAACCTGCTGCATCTTCATGGCTCACGAACCAGGTGCGAACCAGTGAGCATCCACGAACCCCCCCATTTGAACGAACCCTCGGTTAACTAGCAACGAACCAGTGACCAGTTACGAACCTTGCTCCCCGGCAGACGAACTTTCTTCTGGCGAACCCCTCCGAGTCACGAACCTTCACACCAGCGGCGAACTATCTTGGTTAGTCGAACCCAGATGTTCCCATGGCCGAACCCTACACGATGCATGAACTGGACGAACCTTCTCAGCCACGAGCCTTTTTCCGGCGAACCTCTGAGGCTAAACTCCGGCGAACCCTCATGTGCCACGAACCTTGTTACTTGGCCGAACCCATGCACTGCGTTGTCTTCGGTTAACCTAGTCCCTCCGACTTAACCTCCTTGTGCAGCTCACCCTCCCTCACGTTCTGCCTACTTGAGCGGCCCAAGAACAATGGCCCAATGTAGCAGCCCAATCGCAACCATGTTTAGCCCAATATAATTTGAACAGGCCCAACAAATATATTGCTTTAGGACCAGTTGATTTATACAGCCCACTTATATTCTGTTTCGGCCCAGTCCACCCTTGTAATCGGCCCATTATATTTGAGCCACCCTTTTTCTTGTTCTCGGCCCAACTGAACAGGCCCAACAGTTCGGCCCTCCTACGGCCCATTTCTATTTCGTTAGCAATTGTTGAGTTTGGCCCATGTTGTTTAATTTAGGCCCACGTGAATTGGCCACACATCAAGAAACCCAAATCGGCCCAACGAAAACCCAAAGGCCCAACATCTCTTGTTTTTGGCCCATGTGGCCACATCAATCCACGATCTCTTTTGAGCCCAAAACGGGAACCTCCATATTGTCCGAGGCCAAGGTTATTCGAACCGGTCCAATAACACATGTGAATGGACCACATCAAAATTTATTCGGCCCATAGTCAAACAATGGCCCATGGACGTTAAAAAGACTCACATGACTCAAATTGAAACAAACACTTGAAAACAAATTTCGCGAATAACATGTAAAGTGTTTTGAAATGTTACAAGTTAGTAATCAAATACTAACAGTTATACGTAGTCTCTAACAATCATTTTTGGGAATGTTTATGACAATTGAAAATCTGAGACAAGTACTAGGGAATAAAGATAAAACACACGACTTAAGGGCCGAATGAGGATTGAAACCGAGACTCACAAGTGTTAGCCAACAATTGAGCTAACACTTACACGTACACAAACCTATACGACATATACTTATAAGTTACACAAACGTGAAATCAATACAGGAACGTGAAAACACAACAAGGTCAACAAAGAGCGCGTGTCTTCATTCTATTAAGCTAAGTCAACCATTTCATACACCAGGTGAGTTCATATGCCCCTTTTTCTTTAATCTTTACTGATCTTAACTCTCGGGGCTGAGAAACATGTTTTACTTTTAATTATTTAAAAGTTTTGCTTAACATGTTATTTATACTTTGATTTAGATAATATTAAATCGTTTATTATCGTTTATCATTGTATGCATGCTGTATGATTATGAGATAACAGGGAAACTCAGATGATTATGATAATGTAATTTCTTAATCATCAAGAATAACTTAGTTATAAGATAATAGCTTATAACACTTAGTTATTTTCACATGAGCAAATACCTAGACAGTTTACACATAAGCATAACGAGAACAATCCCTCATTGAGACTTTGGGATCACACACGGATTACAGTAAATGATGATCATGATAACGTAACTTCATGGGATTCTTATCATTTACAGTAAATGACGATCATGATAACGTAACTTCATGGGATTCTTGTCATTTACACATAGTTAACATAATGTAATAAGACGAGTTCTTATTCGACTTTGTTAACACACGAGACATTCCCACACGGATACTTTGGGAACACATGGATTCAGTAAATGACGATTCTTATCATTTACAGTGAATGACGATCATGATAACGTAACTTCATGGGATTCTTGTCATTTACACACCGATTATCATAACGTAATAAGACAAGTTCTTATTCGACTTTGTTAATCATATGATACAATCCCACACGGAAACTTTGGGATCACACGGCGGGATAGGAGAGAATGGAATGCATTTTAATCTGATTACGTGAGGAATAAAATGGATTCCATTCGGATTCTATACGCTGCATTTGGAGACACATGATGAACAGTTAACTAACACTTTTAATATTTAGAAGTGAAACAACAGTTAACCCCATAACTATAGAATAATCTAAGGAATGGATTTAATGAATCTAATATCCTTAACACATATATTGGTTATCAAAACTAGGGTTTGATAATTTCCACGTTATCATATTATTATTCTATACATGAGAACACAGGTGATCAAGGAAGAGATAACATGTGAATTGAGAATGGAAATCAATAGTTGTATTACAAGTGGTGTGGAGTTCTAGTGGTGTTGTGGTGGGATGTTGGCTAGGGCTTAGTTCCCTTACATATGCCCTATATATAAGCAACACTACTAGGATGATATAGTACTTGTGACTAATAACTATTGAGGAGCCATTGGATGAACAAGTGAATCAGACAATCATACGAGTAACATATTATCATTGTGAATGTGCATGTGAATGAATCAAGGTTTTACATTAACTTACTTATGAACTCACCAACCTAGTGTTGACTTTGTTTTAAATACATGTTTCTCAGGTGACGAACAGGTGTAGACATATACATGCAAAGATTAAGCTAGTGGACTTTTAGAAGACCTAGCTTTATTTTGTGTTGCATGCTTTTTGGGGAAACAAGGATTTGGATCATCTTTTGTATATCTTGTACATATACAAGATATAGTAACATTGATTCTTTTTGGTAGATTTACTTGATTAAATTATGAACGATACTGTGTAATTTAATCTTGTAATTCTACATCATTGATGTGTTAGCATTTCTCATTTTGATTATCATGTGCTATGTAACAATCTGATCATTTGATTATCACTCAAAGATATCGCGCCCCGGGAACCTTCCGCCCGACGGGAAAACCCGATCCGTTCCCGCCGGCCTGGGGTGTGACAGATTGGTATCAGAGCCATGGTTATAGAGAAATATAGGTCATATTACTTAAACGGTTTGGCCTAGACTATAACCTAGGGACCCTCATGTAGAGTTCTTATGATATAGGATTCTATTTGCATATGTCTTCTGCTTCTGATCACTGCACTAACCGATTTTCTTTCGGTTATGATCAGAATGCCGCCACGAAGACAACCACCTCTACTACCGCTGACTCAAGGTTCAGCTCCGCACTCTTCGACACCGACACCGCCAGACTCTCCTACACAAGCACCTCCACCTCCTCCTCCGCCACCACCGGCGTATCAGTTGGATCCCGCTACTACATTGCACTGGCCACTCTGTTGACCAGCCAGCTGAGGGAGGTAATCCCAGACATGATGAACCGAATCAACACCAACAACAGCAACAACGTTGCCAATTCATCAGGAGAAGGGAGCGGTAACACCAGACAGAGTCAGGACTATGCCTACAAGAACTTTGTAGGTTGCAAGCCACCCAGTTTTAGTGGCAGTGAGGGTGCAGTCGGACTGATCCAGTGGATCGAGAAGATGGAGGCTACCCTCGACATCAGTGGCTGTCCTGAACATAATAGAGTAAAGTATGCTGCTGGATCATTTAGCAAGCGAGCGTTAACCTGGTGGAAACGCTCAGGTTTCAATCAGAGGCCGGGATGAGGCCCAGGCCATGCCGTGGAACGAATTCAAGGCGATGTTGAGGGCAGAGTTTTGCCCAAGAAATGAGCTGAAAAAGGTTGAGACTGAACTACTCATCTGGAGATGATTGGTGCTGGGCATCTGGCCTACACTACACGATTTCATGAGTTAGCCACTTTGGCACCGGATGTGGTGCCAACACTTGAGAAGAGAATTGAGCGGTATGTTGGTGGATTACCGCCCAGTATCCGAGGTCATGTGATTTCTGCTCACCCACCACCATGGAATTAGCTGTTACACTGTCAGCATCCCTGACGGATATGATGGTTGCCTCCGGAGCATTCAAGAAGGAGGCTGAAACAGCCAAAGCTGGAACTTCAAGGAAGTCGGACAAACGTCCGGCTAAGAAACAAAAGGTAGCTAGAAACTTTGCTGCCACTACTCAAGCTCCAATGCGCAACCAACCGCCACCACTGGAGATCAGGAAGCCATACACTGGCACTGCACCTTTGTGCAACTCATGCCAGTACCATCATCTACCAAATGTTCCGTGCAGACACTGCACCAACTGTGGAATTTGGTCACACAGCAAACTACTGCAGGAGTCAGAGGACTCAGAACAGAAACAACAATGCAGCCACTGCTGCTGCTACTACCGATCACAGGTCTTGCTACAACTGTGGTGAACCTGGTCATTTCTCTCGGGATTGTCCCAAGAGGAACCAACAAGGGGCTCAAGCACCGCGAGGAAGAGCCTTTCAGATAGGAGCTGCTGCCGCTCGACAGGACCCGAATGTTATTACGGGTACATTTCTCTTATCTGACTTCTATGCATCCATATTATTTGACACTGGTGCGGATCAGAGTTTCATCTCATCCGAATTTGCATGCCATCTTAATTATGATAAGGAATTGTTAGACTCCCCTTATACTATTGAGATAGCAAATGGCAAACAGATTACAGTAGACACTATATTTAGGATTGCCCATTGACACTTGGCGATCATACATTTTCCATCGACTTGATACGATGGAGCTGGGCAGTTTCGACATCATCATCGGAATGGATTGGCTATCTCTTAATAGAGTTGAGTTCATCTGTTCCGATAAGCTACTACGCATTCCTGTGGAGAACAATGAGGTCTTGGAGATTCGTGGAGACCAAGCGAAACGCAGTGTCAAGATAATATCGTGCATGAAGGCTCGCAAGTACTTACGAAAACAATGCGTTGCATTCCTAGCTCACGTGATCGAGAAAGACAAGAAGACAATCAAGATTCAAGATGTCCAATTGTGAGAGATTTTGCAGAAGTCTTTCCGGATGATTTACCCGGACTGCCACCCGAGAGATCGGTGCAGTTCCGAATCGATTTGATTCCGGGAGCAACTCCAGTAGCCAAGTCACCTTATCGACTTGCTCCATCTGAGATGCAGGAGTTGTCTAATCAGTTACAAGAACTTCTCGATAAAGGATTCATCGACCGAGCTTTTTCCCTTGCCCCGTGGAGCTCCGGTTCTTTTTGTTAAAAAGAAGGATGGAACTTTCAGGATGTGCATAGATTATCGAGAACTTAACAAACTCACCATCAAGAATCGGTACCCGTTACCACTGAGGATTGATGATTTGTTTGACCAGTTACAGGGAGCACAGTACTTTTCAAAGATAGACCTGAGATCAGCATCATCATCAGCTCCGGATTCAAGAGGAAGACATACCCAAGACGGCCTTTCGTACCCGATATGGTCATTACGAATTCATGGTGATGCCATTCGGTTTGACGAACGCACCGGCTGTGTTCATGGATTTGATGAACCGGGTGTGCAAGCCGTATCTGGATCAATTTGTTATCGTCTTTATTGATGATATACTGATTTATTCAAAGAACGAGAAGGAACACGAACAACACCTCAAGACAGTTTTGGAGCTTCTGAAAGAAGAACAACTCTATGCCAAATTCTCTAAGTGTGAATTTTGGTTAAGAGAAGTTCAGTTCTTGGGTCACGTGATTAACAGTGATGGCATTCACGTGGATCCTCATGCCAAGATAGAAGCAATCAAGAACTGGGATGTGCCTACGACACACACGGAGATCCGATCATTCTTGGGATTGGCAGGTTATTACAGGAGATTCATCATCTCGAATTTCTCTAAGATAGCCTTGCCTCTCACCAAGCTCACACAGAAGTCTGAACCTTTTGTGTGGACACATAAACAAGAAGAGGCATTCCAAACATTGAAACAAAGATTGTGCAATGCTCCAATCTTAACTCCCAGAAGGCAGTGATGACTTCGTTGTATATTGTGATGCTTCTCATCAGGGACTCG